>JAQPPZ010017192.1:5275738-5935205 GCA_028583015.1 Wollemia nobilis
TCAAGGTATATTTAGAAATTTTTTTATTTGAGAAATTATGAGACTGGGTAGTACGAGATGAGAAAAATAATAGACCCTAGAATTAACATGGGGTCCACGAGGGAAAACAACCAAAGAAAACCACACATGGGGAGAACTCCACACTCACCACCATAGTAGGTGTCTTGTAACTGTGTAGTTATGTAGATATTTATCTTTTTGTGTGTATAATAATTAGAGGTTTGTTTTTCTATGCAGTCAATAAAATATATTTCTCCCATGAGAAATATGAAAAGTTAGACCTCCCACCATGTGTTTGAGGAGATGAAAAGTTAGTGTAAGTAGAAAATATTGATGAATTATATTGTGATGACTTGCTTAGAAGTGTGATCAGTATAGATGATAGATACTATCAATATTGGGATAAAAATAGGTATGTATTGAATAAAGATAAAGAAAAATATCTAAACATAATCAAGAAAAAACATAACCATAAAAAAATGTAGATTCAGTGCTTGAACTTGAAGGAATAAAAGAACCAAAGCAAAAAAATAAAGACCAATAAGAAGGATTGAAAGTAAATGAAAATAAAGAACCCTCTTATAAAATAATGTAGTTTGGGTTTGGGGGGATTGTTGGAAGTATTGCATTATTTGGTACCTTGAAAGTATATTGCAAGTACCATATAAATAAATTAGTTTAAGTCATGTAAATATTTGAGTCTATAGTAGGTGTCATGTAACTATGTAGTTATGTGAATATTTGTCTTTTTGTGTGTATAATAATTAGAGTTTTGTTTTTCTGTGCAGTCAATAAAATATATTTCTCCCATGAGAAATATGAAAAGTTAGATCTTCCACCATGTGTTTAAGGAGATGAAGAGTTAGTGTAAGTAGAAATGTCAAGAGTTGTGAATGTGAAGAGTCTCATATCCATATTGTGTATATATTGAAGATAAAATATTGTAATATGTGAGATAGTGAAGCTATGCAATACATTGAATTTGCATTGCTTGTATTAAAATATACATCAATAATATTACTCAATAAGTTTATTTATTGAATGTATACAATTGTGTGACTATTTTAAATTACTATATCCAATACGAATAGAGTTGAATTGCTATAAAGACCTCTCTAAAGGGCAAAGGATTAGATAGGTCAAATTGTCATAAGTAATTTTTTTCATCTTTATCAACTCTACTAAAAATTTAGACTAAATTCGAATAGAGGGTTCAACTAGTATTTTTTGTTAAAGTGCTCCTCTTAGGTCCTAGTTTGTCAACCATAGTCTCCTTGAATTTTCTTACAATATTTTCCACATTGGACTTGATAAGATCAATACTTGCTACAGTAGTATGATTAGATAAATAGGCTAATCAAGTGTTGGTTTTGGATTTTCTTGTAGTATTGACTTTATTTTGCCATAGTGCTGGTTTTTCATGTTGTTCTTTGATATGATATTTTTATCCTATTGTTCCTTTTTGATCTTGGGTTTTTGTCACTACTAGAAGTTTTGTTGGTCTATATAAAATGGTTGGGGCCCTTCCAAAAACTCCTATTTTCATCATTTATAAATAAAAATGATATTATCAAAACTCAAGAAAAAGAAGAATTGACGAGCACTTTCCACATTATTACAAAAGGAAAATTTATTAGATTAATAGTAACCTAAAATTTCCATTGTTTTATTTGAGAGAAAAAAAGAATCTCCTTGAAAAAGCTATAAATCATAAATATTTAAAAAATAAAGCAATATTTTTTTTTGGTACTATTAAGAGAAAAATGGGGTTTTAAAGGGACCCCACAACCTTTTACATAGCACACAAAAAAAAAATAGAAAGAAACAGAATAGAAACATCAAAATAAACCCAGAGAAGGAGCCCACAAAACCCTAGGGAAAACCAGGTGAATCGACCAATGAGAGAACCAAGATAGTTCTACTTCTTTGAGTAAAATTCATTAATAATATTGCCAGACATATGGGTACTCTCCTCAACGTAGTCTAAATCCATATTAATATAGCTCCAAACCACACGTTGCTTAATTTCCAACAAACGAAGACTATGAAGAAAATTATTTTTCTTCACCACAACTTCTCTCAAAGAATAAAAATTAGTCATCGACCTGTCTTTGATGGAGGGTATAGGAAGAATTTCAACATCATCCACATTATATAGAGGAGAAGATTTTGTATAATCCCTTATTTTATCAACAAGTCAAACAGATTTACGTGTACCACCACCCTCCACCTTAGCACTAGTAAAAAGACTCTCCACCATCATAGAAGCAATAGGAGATGCTAGAGAATTCTTAAACACCTCGGTGGGTGAGATCCTAACCACCGAACACCACACCCCTTTAGCAGAAACATAAACTTTAAAAGAAATATTTTCTGAACTCAACCCCATGGAGGAGTACACATCTTCCAAATCTACACTAAAAAATTTTGACACCCAAAAAGGATCACTAGGCATAGGCAAAGGAAGAGAGCTTAGAGATTTTAATAAATTATCCATTGCAACCCCATTATCCATAGCAACATGTTCAAACACCAACAAATCCAAGCCCTGATGCAGGGAAAATTGGCCCCGCTTTCCTTGATAATCCAACATAGATTTGTGCATTGAATTGAAAAGGAACAAAGGGATGTTCATCCACATTTGCTATCGAAGGTGATTTAGGAATATTTCATGAAAACTATGAATTATATTGTACGAGGAGTCCAAAGTGAAGAAATACATAATCACCTTAATAACCTTATTCCAAGGCGCAGATAGGGCCTTAGCACTAAATCCATTTTGAATTCTTGGCAAGAATTCATCTCCTTACAAAAATTAACTAATATATTTTAACAATGAGTGCCTGTCCTAGTTGTGAAATGCACCATCCAACTCCAACCCCGTGGTGCGACTAACCAATTCCGTTGAGTCCTTAAAAGACCATGACCCAACATGAACCCATCCACTTAGAGAGAATTAGGTTATGGCCATGGAATTTTTGGATGTAGTCCAACAAACCTCCAACATTCAAAATGGATAGGATATCCTCATTCGCAGTAAAATATGTGGGCTCCACCCTCGACTTGATCTGCTTTAACTTATGATTACTAAATTTAGATTTTACCATCTTCAAGAAGGACACGAGACACCAGGTATACAAACCTACTACTGACCACATAGGGAGACCAGAAAGGAATATGTTTGCACACACAACATAGCATAAAAGGCCCCAAACTTGACTCGAACATATAAACATCTTACCCAAACTAGGCCAAAAAGAGCCTCCAAAGTCAAAAATGAGAGAACTTCCCACCATGGTCTCGTGAGCACAGGGAATGGCCATAACACCTAAACTTCTCATAGAAGGGAGGAGAGAATGTTTGGGAAAATACAAGAATGCAAAAACCAGAAGGAGCTCAAAAAACCCCAACAAGGACATGGGCCATATTCTAAAACTAAGAGGAATAGACAAGCTGCCACACGGTGCACATCCCAGATGATGAATCCAGACCGCACTTCCAGTTGGTGAGAAATAAGAGAGACTATGAATAGGTGGAGCAAAAACTTAAGGAAACCTTGCAAATGATGGCTCAACCAACTGAAAATGGGTGTACATTCCAAGGTGCAAATTCTAGAATAGAAAAAATGAGAACCAATCCCGATGGCAAAAGTACTTGCCATCCCTAGGGTCTTCCTGACAGCACAATCAAAGTAGAAGCCACCAAATCTCAAGGAACGTGGGAAAAGGCACTCGTAAGACAACCCAAGGCCAGTATGCAAACCAAATCCCATACCCAGAATAAAAAACAAGAGGAGGACTTTGGGCGGATAACACCTTCCAAAGGAAGCTAGAGAAGTTTCAGGACATTTCTTGATAACTGAGGTGCAAAGGCGGGTGAAAATTTAAAATTAAAATTTGAAAAATAAACACCTCAGTAATGCCATGGGGATGAATAACAGCCACCCACCCACTACGGCTACCACTCCAAAGCCCCATCCACCCCAACAAGAATGCACCCACCACCTGCCACCAATTAATGAAAGTCATTATGAATGCAATGGATGATCTCAAGAGGGAAATCCCTCTGCCAAACCAAAAATACCTAAATATTTATGTCGATATTCACCATTAAATCCACAAAGGAATTTACCTCTCTAAAAATATGGCTAATTTGAACATCGTCCAGAGATCAAGAAAAACCCATAGTCTCATTGATCAAATTAGCCACCCTCCAACTGACGTGGCAAGAACCGTTGAGCATCCTGATGAAGTTTAACGAATCACACTCAATGATAGCTCTATGAAAGCTAAAATTTCTTAATAGGGACAAACCTAAGAATGTCATCCTTGCTTTAGCAAACTGAGAAGAATTCACTCCAATGAACTCGACGTAGGCCAGGACCAAAATTTCTCTATCATCATGAATGACCCCTCCAGCACTTGCCAACCTAGGATTGCCTTTAGAGGCCCCATAAAAATTTAATTTAAACTAACCCACAGGTGGAGGGGTCTAATGAACCATACTCTTGGGATCAGGAGTTGGTGGAGGATGATCCACATGCCCAAAACCAAGATTTTTCTCGATCAAAACTTCATTGGGGATGAAGACCTCCAAAAGCTCTGACTCTAAGCAAGCACACAAGATATTCTCCATGGTCTTCCCTAAAATGTGAGCACTCAAACAATAAGATGAAAAATATTTGTCCTTAAAAACTCGAGCATTCCTCACCTTCCAAACTCCCCACATAACATGGGGTAACAAAAATTTCTAGAAACACTTAAGTTTAGGCAATGAGAAGGGAGGAACCCACTATAAAATACAGTCCAACACTGAATTAGGGAAAACCCAACTAACACCCAACCTCCCAAGGAATGACAACAAAATCTCCTTAAAGACTTCCCAGTTAAGAAGTAGGTGCGAAGTCGATTCCGAAGCTTCTTTGCACATGTAGCACCTGTTTACCAAACACCAACCTCTTTTGTGGAGATTCTCAATAGTAAGAATCTTGTTTTGTGCAGCAAACCAGAAAAACATGTTAACCCTTGGAGTTAAGTGCTTTAGCCAGATAGAGCCATGAGGGAAAATACCATCCCCATCCTCACTAAGTAGCTGTGGTAAATTTAATATGTTTTATATTTTTTCCTTTAATAAATGTTTTATTTGAGTGAGAATTAAGTGACGCCATAGGCACCATTAATCACCATTACTAAATATATGTTTATCTTAAGGACCTCAACCAAATTATACTCATCCATATTATACTATTTATACATCATATAACTTTAAGCAATACAAATATCATAGACCCAATATAAAAATAATAAAATTTTCCTATATATTGATGAAAATATGTAATATCTAAATTACACTAAAAAATTTAGCAAAATTAATTAAATAAAAACTAAACAAACACAAATACATTAATAAAAAATCATGTTAATGTTTATTTGATTTTTTTTTATAAGTTACATGTGGCTTCCATTGGGGCCACTCCCATAAAAATACCAAAATATTACTTTTATTTTTAGATGAATTAAATCATATCTTACATGTATTTTTATCATAAATATTTTTCATTTATTTTTCTATCAAATGTATTCTTCAACTTCCTCAAAATTCTATGTTTCCATAATCAATCCCTTGAAATTATTTTGATTAAGAGATAAAATCTCATTTGGCTAGTTGCCTTCTAAAATTTGAATTTCACAAAGATGAAGATCAACAATGTAATTGGCTAAAGTATTTGCTACCCTTTTTTTTTATCTATAAATATGCTTACATTTCCAAGAGATTTCCTCCAATAATAGACGATGAACATAAACAATAATATTATTTTTAATCCAATCCCCATATCCATTTTTATTGATATCATTAATGATAATTTATGAATTCCCCTCAATAGAAATATATTTCCATCATTTTTTCAAGTGTATAAAGTGTCATAGCCTCTACAAAGATTTTATTTGAAATTCAATATGATTTTAAATAAATGAGGAGAATTTTGTACTCATCATTTCAAGAACACTACTTCCACCAATTTTTCTTAGATTTCCATTAGAAGCACCATTAACAAAATTTTTAATAAACCCAATTTGTGGATATTTCTATTTTACCCTAGATCAAAGTAGATCCTTTGTTTTAACACTATTATTATAGATGACTCTTCCATTTATGTTTAAATATTGTAACCAAGTTGTTACCACCTCTTTTCATGCATTTGATACTTCCTATGATTCTTCAAGAGAGACAATAATATATTTCCAAACATGGGTATGATTTTGAGATTTATTTTTTTAAATTTTATTTTTCCTTTCAAGACATAAATTCCAACAAATAATGGCAAGGAAAACCCTCCACAAAATACATAATGCTCTAGTATTAAAATAATTAATCCAATCCTTCATCAACTCTTTCAATGTTTATGGAGCTACCCAATATATTTTCATAATTTTATTGAATGTAACCCAAAATAGTGTGAGCCAAAGGATAATGAAGTAAATGACATGATATTTCTAAATATTTCTCACTCAAGGCACATATGAAAGGTCAATGATATCCTATTCTTTGTATACTCTCCCATATAAGAATGTTACTTTGAAATACTAATCAAAGTAATGTTGAGGCCTTAGGTAGAGCCTCTAGTGTCCAAAAATTCTTCTAAGGATAATATTTCGGAGTAGGAAATTTTGATTGCTCTAAATTCTCATATCCCAATTTGATCAACTATCCACAATATTTTGAGATGATCTAAACCCACTCATCCTTTGGTGTAAAAATAAACAAATAAAAATATTTAAGTTCACCTACAATTTATTTGAGTTCCTCTCTTTAAATTAGGTTACTAATAGAATTTCATGATCTCAAGTTGTTTCTCATATTAATATAGTCTTTGATCATTAGACCATTACAAGCTAGGCATAACCAGTATAATGGTTTTGATTTTGAGTAAGAGATAAGAGGATAAGACTTCAACCAAGAATTAGATAAAAAATTTACATATTTCCCCTTATTAATTGATTATCTAATATGTTTCTTTATAAATTATAAAATATCTAATATGAAGTTCCATATTGATGATAATTCAAATTGGGTTCTTTTCCTAAATAATTTCATTGCATCAAGAGAACGTATATTTTTGAAGTAATATTTATTCCCAATTATTTTCCTAATCTTTGAATAGTCTAACCTTGTTAATATTTTTTCTAATAAACTATATGTGATTTCTATTGGGATACACTCCCATTAAAAATAAGCATTAAATTATTGTCACTACATTATTTGCAAGTTAATTAAGACATATCCAACCTATCTTTCTATCAAAGATATTCTTCATTTATTTTTATATCAAAGATATTCACCATATTACTCAAACTACTTTGTTTCCACAATTAAATATTTGATATATTTTATATTAAGAGATAAAATATTACTCATATAGTTACCTTATCAAATTTAAAATATATTAAGATGAAATTCAACACCAACAATGGCTAAAATATTTGTTACCTAATTTCCATATCTATAATTTATTTTTGGTAATATTAAGAAAGGGTTTTGAAAGGAATCCCTTATACAACAAATCCTAAAGGGAGAGAAAATTTTACACAACACAACAAACTATCTCCAAATGAAGACTAAAAACTATCCACCTCAAAGAGGAAAAACAACCAACAACACTAACCAATAAAATACATCAATCACATTCAAGGTACCAGAAAAACTGAGAGGAGGCAAAAAAGTCAAAAATTAAGAATGTGACAATCGCACGGATCTCTCTTCCTTGAAAAGGCGAATGAAAAATTTAAAATTTAAATTTTAAAATCTCGCCCATCCTACCAAGGAACATGCAGATTCCATCAATGGTAGCATTGAAAGCACTGCCCAATCAAATAGAATAATGGGCCTCACACCCACCCAAAGAGTATCGATGATAATTAAAGCAATTAAAATCTCCAGGAAAAAAATAATAAATCCTGCACAAAATATTTTAAACTGAAAACCACTCCGGGATCCAAAACCATCCAATGAAAACCATAAACCAGAAAAGAAACTAGTCCCTGGAGCACTAGAGAGAACAACAAAGAGCAACAAACCAGGAACTTGGATCACTACCCACCACTTGGATAATGCACAAAAACCAAACCAATCTCCATAACTCAGAATAATAGAATTTCAAATATTACAACAAAGATAATGGAGAACCAAACGCATAGTGCCAAACCACCAGTTTGAATTTGAAAATGATCAAAAACTAGGGCTAGAGAGATGGGCTACCAACCCATCAAAAAATGAAACGTACTACTCAAGCTTCAAACGGGTGGGCACCAAAAATATAAAAATCTATAATGGAAAAATAAATACCCACAATCCGAATAGACGCAAGCCAAACCAAGAAGAGATTGAAAAATAAAAACTACTCCAGATCCGAAAACCACCCAAAGAAAATTAGAGGCTTGGAGGACAAGAATCTAGACCCTGCATCGCCAATGAACAAACCCATACTAGGTTTTTTGTAGCAGGGATCGAACCAAAACTAGGAAGCCCTGGGTTCCAACCCAACAAACCATCCAACAGATGGGTCCAACACACCCCTCAGGAAACCAAGAACCGAAACTAGAAGATCTTCCAAAGTAGCACATACACCCGGAACCTAGAAACCAAAAGTAACTTACTGAAGGAACAGGGGCAGAGGAACAACACCCAAAAATAGAGAACACCCTAAAATGGGACAACACGAAGCCTTACAAAAAGGTTGGATCCCAAGCACCCAGCCAAAAATTGGATTAGCCATCTACCCATCAATAAAACTAGCTATTGCGGTTCCTTCAGATGACCCAACCTTCCACCCAACCCCCAACTGCGGTTCCTTTAGTTGACCCCATATCTATAAATATATTGTCTATACCAACCTTACGGTTTCTTAATACATTTCTTCAAGGTTCTTATTTATGCCCTTAATATTCCAAGATGTTATTTTTATTAAATTTGTTCATTTTTATTTGTGGGTTGAACCCCACTTCACACTTACAAAATTTGCTTCGATTTTCCTATACCAACATCCCTTTGAGTTTATTTTTCTCTTTTTTTTCTTCTTGAGTCTTGCTTTCTTTCTTCCATTCTCACCAATAATTTCATCTTCGTCAATCTCTTCAATGTCATCACTTGGTCATAGTAATATTATCAAGTATATTTTTTTCCTACTTTAAAGGATCCATAGAATAAAAAATAACCACAAAAGCACATTCTATTTTAAGTTGTCCTAAAAACCCTAATGTTTAATGTCACCCTTTTGTATCACTTACCTTGTTATGATTCTTTAAAACCATAAATTTCTAAGGATTTTCTTCATCCTTATTTTGTTATCATGTTTCTCTTGAAACCCTAAAGTGTAAGGGATAACCTGTACACCATATTCACTTTTATTACTAGTAGAGGATTCTATAATACTTGAGGAAAATCAAGATGATTTACCTAGAATAAAATTAACCTTTTATGTCATTTTTGTCTTAGGATTTTCCTCCACATCTTCCTTTGCACCCTTAATTCCTTCTGAATTTAGACTTATACATTGTAATTTCTCATCCCTTTTATCCTTATTTGTTGATCCAAGTAAACTATGGTGAGCTTTGCCATATGATGTTGTAGATATTATTTCTTTGCATCTTATTTTCAAGTGGAATATTTTTTATCTCATCAAGCTTCTATTATAGTATGATTTTCTTAATTTTTCTTGAAGTTTATCTCATGATCAAAATTTTCTATCTCTTTGCATAGTCTATTCTCATAACAATTGTATCATTAAAATGTGATATTTTTATAATCCACTTGTTGATTCCATTCCCTTGATTTAGATTTAACCTTAATAGATTATGGTAAAGGTTTTGAAATATCCATTCAACACATATTTTGGTATATATGATATGCTTTTGATCCTTTATTGTTACTCCCTCCATGTTGAATTCCCCTACGATATTTACAATATCCTTCAAAACATCATTATTGATAAGATAATATGGAACTCCAAAAATTCTAACCCACATTAAAATTTTCTTAATAGTTTCATTCTCTACAAAAAAATATATTATTCCATGGTCTTAAATAAAGGCCATCTCCCTCATAAATCATGGGTCACCACCCATTATTTTATCCCTAATTTTTAAACTAGTAAAGATGATGAGGAAAAAACCTTTAGGAAGAAAATTCATAGATTAATTTGAATTCAATCCCCACTTCCACTTGATCCAATTTTTAATTGATGAACCCTAACCAATATCTATGGAACTTGCATATTAAAATTTTACTTTCAACCCACAAAGAGGCAATGAAAAATGTGATGAGTTACTGATTCCTATGCAAAAAAAATTACTATTAAGAACCATTATATCATGCTCAATAATCTCATCCTTGAAAATCATTTTTGGTGTAACATCTATTGGTCCATAGATTCAATCTTCCACTTATCTCCAACTTGCATCCATATATCGAACTAAGGAATCCTAATTTCTATCTAGGACATCTTGACTTTACTATTAGGGTTTTACTCCCTTTCAACTAACTTACTTTTCTTGGATTTTCTATCACACTCACTAGCTAGTGAGGTTCACTCTAGCTTGCACTTAATCTTGAATCACACTCCTAGTTCACACTCACTCAAACCTTTAATTGATCAATAAAAGTATACTTTGTTATACACATTTAATTATTTTTAATCATTATTCCCATTCTTAATGCTTTTTAGTATGTATACTAGTATGAGTGAAATTTATTCTCATCTACAATATATATTTTAATATCCCTAATTCAATGAGATTTTAATTCCTAAAGTAGTAAACCCATGGTTACTTTATACTATATTTCTTTTAGTTGATAAATTTAATTAGTGAACATTTTTAGCAATGTTGCTAATACTAAAAAGAAAGATTCATAAATACCCAAGAGGTTTTCATATATATGGAAGAATATTATATTAATAATAATATATAATATTATCATTGATTTTCCAATTGTTAGATCCCAACGCGTAAGGAGAGACAAAGGTCAATTTCACCAAGAGATACATGGATAATATCCAAACTTTGTTGTAATAGCATTATGTGATGATGATGTAATATGTGTGGGGCCCATATAAATCCCATATAACCAATTGAAAAAAATATAATATATAATATTTTATTTAATAGAATTAAAAATAGGATCCTTAAAATTAATCCTAAATCATATAAAATTTGAATATTAAGCAAAGAAGTTTTCTCTTAATAGTGGCAAACATAATATCTAATATTGTTTGCATTTTTATCTTTAAGAATTTTTTCTTATGTTATATTTAAGTGAGGACATAGGCATAATAAACCACCATTCCTATAGGCATGTGTCCCTTAGGATGTAAATTGTCAAGAAATTATCCTTGTAAAATAAAAATTAAAAATAATTTTCTATTAGGGGTTTGTTGATCCATGAGAGAATCTATTATTCTATTTGTGCCCTATTTGTACCCATGAAACCATAATCAACATAAAAAATAATGGTTTAATCTTCTTGATCTTCATTATGGGTTGTTTCCTTTCTAATATAATAGATATCATATATGTATTTTACGAAAAAAAGGAAGAGAAACAAAGTAAAATTCATAGAAATTAAATACAATAACATGGTTGTATCTATAATAACATGATTCAATCTATTTATGGAGAAGAACTTTTAGATTTAGTGTATTAGACCTCAAAAAACCTAAAATACAACGTATAAAAATTCAAAACTAGAGATAAATTGATAACACCATATATATAATACATCCAAATATAAAAACTTGTATGCACATTATTGATATTTTAAATCCAAACTCAATGTATTAATATATTGCAATATGAATTTACAAGTAACATACTCATTTGAAAGAGTAGATTAGTTTCTTGAATATCCAAAAGGACATTTGCAAATGAGCCTTGAGATCTTATTTATAGAAAATTAATCTAAATATACTCCTATCTATAGTAAACTAAATTATGAATCTAGTAAAGTTTATTTAGCAAAATCTTAAAAATATATACGACAAGTGGAAGCTCAACTAGTTAGATTTGATACTAAGCCTCAATCAAATGCACTTTAGTCATCACCAATATTACTTATAAGGATTAACATGTTTATGGAGGCCATTAATTCAATTTTATTTCATTTAAATTTACATCCAAGATGCCTTAGGTAGGAACTCATATCTTTTACTTGTCCTTCTAACTTCCTTTGATCAACAATTTGTTGTTTTAGATTTTCAATGAATTGTTTATTTGCTTATGTTGTCAAATTGTCCCTCTTAGCATGTTAATGAATCATTGTCAACATTGTGTAACAAATTACTATCATAAATATTAAGATGAAATTTCCTCCAACTTATTTGATTCTAGCTTCCATCCTTCAAAATAATTAAATTTAACTACCTTACAATATTTTCCAATTGCCTCGACCATTTTATAGTTTGAATCATCCCAATATCAATGTGTCCTCCTCCACACCATTGATTTCACCTCGAGATTATGATGGGTAGTAATCACATTATTAATTTTTTTTATTAAGTAATAGTAATCACAATATTACAATGATGTTAAAATCGATTGATGTTATATCTTGACCTTTACCTTATTCCATTGGCCATAGAGTCTTGAAAATTAGTTTGTTAAAAAATACAAAACTATAAAATTTCAGGACTTTGCTTTTGTAATGGGGGCATTCATTATGAGGTAACAAGTTTACAATGTTTACCACTCTATATAAAATGATGTCTATGGTTTTATTAGCACTATGATAAACATATCCAACTCTTTGAACTACTCCTTATGAAGGTGTGTTTCCTCTTTAAGTAATTCTTTACACCTTATCAACATCCACAAGCTTAGCCTTATCCTCTTTTATCAGGATGGCATATTGATGACCAATGACAATTTCTCCTTGATCATTTGGAGGTCTAGGAAATCCACTTTGCACCAATTGGGATAATTCTTTTATGGTTTTATCTATGGATTTATTTAGGTTATCATGAGCTTACACACAATATTCTAGCTTCCATTCTTTGTTAGGTATATTTTTGACAAGCACTTATGCTACATTTTTCTCTATGATGTCCCATTATTAGAGTTATTGGTCAAATACCTTATATATTAGCCTTCTTTTTCATGATCAACTTTGAGGTTTATTTGGTCCATGCAATTACAATGGAAGCATTTAATTTCATAGCTAGTGTTTCACATTACTTCAAAATATTTAGATATCATCCTAAATGCTTTACCTTTATACATATTTAATCCTATAGATATTTTATTGGGTCTAGGGTGGATACTTGAATTTTTATATTTTCATCTCTTTCCTCAGATATTTGTTAATTTGCTTCAATGCAACTATCTCCTTTCACTTCTATTGTTCTACTTCATTGACATTATTCTTAAGCTCACTTATTTTAATTTGCCTTGAAGGTTTTTCTTTTATCATGCAAATTGTGCTCTCTTATTCCTTTCTTGATCTAGTTATTGCTTTAAGTATTCCATTTATACCTCCAACAATTTCTTTATGTTCTCATTAGCATGTTCTAGTTATTAGTTAAGATCTTCCCATTCTTTCTTAGTAGCTTGTAGATCTTTCAATAGTTAGGCAACCTAGTTATCTCTAACCTTGATTTTTTCTCCATGATTGTATTCATATATTAGACTTATTTTTTATGCATTTTATTCTTTAGTTGCTTATAAGTAACTAACAACTACCATTTTATTAGCCTATTTATCCAATCATACTACTGTAGCAAGTATTGATCTTAAAAAGACCAATGTGGAAAATCTTGTAAGAAAATCCAAGGAGAGTATGGTTAACAATCTAGGATCTAATAAGATCACTTTAACCAAAATTATTTGTTTAACCCTCTCTTCAAATACAGTCTAAATTTATAGTAGAGTTGATAAATATGAAAGAAAATTACTTATGACAATTTGATCTATCTACTCCTTTGCCCTTTGGAGAGGTCTTGATAGCAATTCAAATCTATTCTCATGGTATATAGTAATATAAAATAGTCACACAATTGTATACATTCAATAAATAAACTTATTGAATAATATTATTGATGAATATTTTAATACAAGCAATGCAAATTTAATGTATTGCATAAATTCTTCTCACTATCTCACATATTACAATATTTTATCTTCAATATATACACAACATGGATATGATACTCTTCACATTCACAACTCTTGACCTTTCTAATTACACTAACTTTTCATCTCCTCAAACACATGATGGGAGATCTAACTTTTCATGTTTCACAATAGAGAAATATATTTTATTAACTACACATAAAAACAAACCTCTAATTATTATACACACAAAAAGACATATTTACATAACTCCACAATTACAAGACACCTACTATAGACTCAAATGTTTACATGACTTAAACTAAATTATTTATAAGGTACTTGCAATATACTTGCAAGGTACCAAATAATGTAATACTTCCAAGAATTCCCCCAAACCCAAACTACATTATTTTATAAGAGTGTCCTTTATCTTCATTTACTTTCAATCCTTCATGTTGTTCTTGGTCCTTTTGATTTGATTCTTTTATTCCTTCAAGTTCAGGAATTGAATCTACCCTTCTTTATGATTATATTGTTTCTTGATTATGTTTAGATTTTTTTCTTTATCTTTATTCAATACCTACCTATTTTTGTCCCAATATTGATAGTATCTGTCACCTGTACCTATCACACTTCTAAGCAATTCATCACAATATAATTCATCAATATTTTCATTTTTGAGGCTAACATCACCACAATTGTTTATATTATCCCTCATAGTATGTTTTCCATCTATGGTAGATAATATCTTGGTAAAATTATTACTTTCATTTTGACTATAAGTCCTTTGATGAACATTATATTGTCTTTATTTTGTAGTACACCAAAGAATATTTTTTTTAATTTTCTACCATCCTTTCAAGTAAACTATTATTTCCTAATGTAATATATTATTATTTTACCATGACATTTTTTTTCTCTTCTTCTAGTAGAAGTTGGTCCAAATATTTGTTAGAATAAGTGAATATTCTCTTAAGTTCCACTAGGATAGACACTTGAGTTTCCACTCCTCCATGTGTTAGGAGAACTCTTAGTGGTGTCTTCTTGAGTTTCCACTCCTCCATGTGTCAGGAGAACTCTTAGTGGTGTCTTCATCAGGTCTGATGAGTTGTTGTAATCCAATGGTTCTCAATGATCAACTTTGCTATTTATATAGAGTTGATCCTAGAGGTAAATCAATCAGTTCCACTCTTCTCTTCATATTTTTGTGTAATACTTTGCATATCTATTATTGTGAAATTCTAACATGGTACCAGAGCAGGATAGATTTTGCTAGTATTCTCTCTTGAAGGTTCTAGGATCTGATTCATTTACTTTGGATAATTTTTTTTGGCTATCTAACTTCAAAGTTTGCATTAGTCTCTTTTTTATCCATTGTTATTTTACTATTTCAACATATTTATTTTTATATGTTGCATATTCTTTCATATATATTTTGAATTCGTGCTTGAGAATTGTTTTTAAGAAAATAGAGTTATTTCCTTTCTTTAAAAAAAAACACGGATTACCCTGTGTGAAGGCGCTTTTATCGCCCTTCTTTTCAAAGGAAAAAGAGCACTTTTATTTTATTTATTCTCTCTCAGCGTATTCATGTTATTCTAACTCTTAGTTATATCCATTTCTTTTTGATAGCAAAAATCTCGGATGAACCAAGTGTTAACTTAGGAAATATTTTGAATTTCTTTTATTCGCTCATGGAGGGAATAAAATCCCTCCCTCATTAATATTTCACTCCTTGTTCTCTGGTGCTTGGCACCGTCTGTGGCACTCTCAACGTATGCTCCAAAATTATATAGACATTAGGGAACGCCTAACGCTCATTGGCACTCTCGTTACAACTTGGGCCTCTTCATTTCAAACTCTCTGGCACACTCATCATTCATTTAGACATCTCAGAGTTTACCCGTTTGGCTCGCTATTCATCTCGGAGTTTGTACAACCGGTGCTCTAGCTTCTATTTACTTTTGTCAATTCAGACGATATTTTTTTAGTCGTAATCTGCAGGAACAACGCTCAAGCTTCTGCCCATTCGACCCTCTGGAGGAGGCATCTCCGTTTAACATTTTTTGTAGGTCTCCCGGATTTTCGTAGGCTCACCACATTTGTTTTGAAATCTCCTTTTTTTTTCAAAACGTAAATTTAAATAATTGGTTTCCAAACATTTTTTTTTCATTTATTTAAGTAATTAGTTTCTTATTCTATCCTTTTTATCTAACGTTTCTGTAGCATTTCATGATTAAAACTAGGGCATTTTTATCTAATCATTTTTTTGCAGCATTACATGTTTTAAGAAAAAGGATTGCTCCTTCTCTCTTTCACCAGTGTTAGCCTCCACCCATATGGCCCTCTAGAGAGGCATATCCTTTACATATTCTGCAGTGTTAGCTTGGTGGCCTCCCTCACGATGGTTTCCTCTCTCCAAGTTCCCTATTTTTTTGCTTTTCGCTACTTGCTGTTTCAAGCCAAAAGTTTGTAATTCCTTTTAGTCGTATTGTCTGGTGCTCTTACTTCTACCCATTCGGCACATTAAAGGGAAATTTTTTTTTTGGCTATCTCTCTTTATCTAGATACAGTGCCTAATCCCTTTGTGCAGGTCTCGCTGGCAGCGCTCTTCCTCTGCCCATACGACAACAACTCCTTCTCTAACGTATTATGTAGGTTCACTGGTTCATTGGTTTCAGTTATCTCTCTTTATCCGAGACAATGCCTAATCCCTTTGTGTAGGTTTCATTGGCAGTGCTCTTCAACCGCAAAAAAAATTCATTTAAAATTTTGTGTTCAGCTATCTCTCTTTATCCGAGACAACACCTAATCCCTTTGTGCAGGTTTCACTATTCATCCGGAGACAATGCCCTAATAATTTTGTGCAGGTTTCGTTGTTCGTCTAGAGACAACGCCCATTGGGCACATCCCTATGCTCCTAAAATAAATATATATTTTTAATTAATATATTTTAATTTCCTGTTATCAATATTGCTTCCTTTATTTCTATCGAGCATAACATTTTATACAAGAAAGCTGGAGTGTCACCTATTTTTTTATCATCTGCAAGATTTCTTCATTCTGCTCATTTCTTATTTTAGGTAAAAGTTTCTATCGAAACCTTGTGTTTCGAAGAAACACCTTTGTCTCCTTTTAAGAAGTCTTAATTAATTTTGGCTTTCTTCAAATCGTGACACCCTATTGTAAAATTTATAATAATTTTTTTTATTGGGGGGGTGTTCGGGTGTTTTTTTAAGCACCGATCGCAGTTCGGGGAGGGGAGTCTTCTTGTCTTTGCATCTTTTGCATCTCGTCTCTCTGCATTTTATTTACCTTTTTTCTTCTTTGCATATAGTCTTAAGGAAAATATTTTTTAAATTTCTTTCCTTTCGAATATTTTGAATGCAAAGATATTTATTTATTTTATTAATTTGCTTGAGATTAAAAGTATTCTTAAACTTAAATTTAAATTATAATTTATCTTGCTATAAAGGAAAACTTCTATCATTTTGCCTATGCATTAAGGGAAATATATTTTAATCTAACAGTCATCATTAAAATTTTTAGTTTTTTTTTTTAAACATTCACTCTCTAATTACTTTTCTCACCTATCTTGTTTATCAAAATTTGAGAAAAGCTATCTTCCTTAAAACATCTTCTAAATATATTGTTATTGTTAAAATAATAATTTTCACAAGAAGTTACTTTTTTCCTTTGAAATTAATTTTTTACTCTTTCTTAACATTTAGTTTAATAATATATTCGAACTAACTATTTTAAGAAAGAGCTTTTCTCACCTTTTCTTATTCTCTAAGGGTGTTATTGTTAAATCTATTTTAAATTAAATCTTAACAAATTTTTTAAGGTTATAAATATATATAAAAGTTTAAATAACTTTTTCATAAAAGTTTTCATAAACCTAAAATTTTCCATAATTGAAGATTTAAGGGGGGAGTATTGGTAATTTAAAACTTCAATATCTCTCTTGTGTTAAGATGAATTCAATTGAGCCCCTCACCCCTCATAACTTTCACTCATGGGAACCCAAAATTTTAAATCTCTTTCTCTTTCAAAGGGCTAAGAGAAAAGCGTCATTTGTAACCTAATAATTAAATTCCTTTTTTGTTTTATCTTTTAGGGAGGGTGTATTCTTCTAGCTTTCTTTATAGTAGCCTTTAATTTTTAGAGGTATATATTGTTTATAAAATCTCTAAAAAGTATAAGAAGATATTCACTAACTTCATGCCCACCCTCATTTATATCAAAACAAATATATTTTTATTTTATTGTTTTATAGGATCTTTACATTGGCAATTCCTATAAACATTAACTAAAAAATATTATTAAAACTCAAAAAATATATTTTTTGGTCAACCAAATCTCTCATTTTCACTTCAATTTCTCATTTGAAGTTAATGGAGGGGTATTTATAGTCGAAAAGGTTTTTCTGAGACAGACACAATGGTGGTGTCCATTTTTTAGTTTCAAGACTTTTTTCAATGATGTTTTTTAAAAATTATTGTATCATGGAGTGCACTCTCGGTTGAACCCGACACTCCTAGCATTGGTGCCCTTGTTTTGTTGGTTGTCCATTTTTTGGACCTTGTTATTCAGCCCATTGTGTCATACAGGTGGATACCACTACTTATGCTTGCGGAGTCAATTTGGACATCCCTTACAGTTTTTGTGGTTCTTTATCCATCCTATCTTCACATTATTTTTGTGAGACACTTTGGTTCCAAGGGATTTTTCTAGTAAGAATTCTTTTTATGAGACACTTTGATTTCATGGTTCACGAGCACCAGTCTGGGAGTATGAATTCTTTTCTGCAACAAGTCTCTATGTTTTTGAGACATCTAATGGGTCCATTGCAGGCTTCTTAATGGAATTTGTCCTAAAGAGGGGGTTGAAGAGGACATATTCCTTCCTCTCAATCCTCCATGCACATCTTCCTTATTCTTCTATTCTAGCAGGTGGTTTCCCCTTGAAATTTTCTACCATTACCCTAATTTTACTATTTTTCCACAAGGTTTGGACCTAGTTATCAGCCCATTGTACTCATATAGGTGGAAACCACATACTCATGCTTGTGGAGTCATTTTTGGACTACCCATGCGATTTTTGTGGTTCTATCTCCATCCTATCTTCACTTTGGTTTTAGGGGACTTTTCTTTAATGATATTTATTCTTTTGATCACATGTTGTAAATGAGTACCTTATCAGATCTTACTATCGAGACTCATATTTGTGGCTATACCATCTCTATTGTACATGAGTACCTTATCAGGCCTTGGTGTCGGGACTCATCTTATGTAGGAGCACTTCATTCGATAGCATATTCAGAGTGGGGACATACACTTGGAATATATTCCAACTGAGGCACAAATTGTAGACATCTTCACCAAGTCAATTTCTTCTTCGCGTTACCTTCAATTACGAGAAAAACTTGGAGTATTACAATTGCATTGACAAAGAGGTCTTCCACCTCTCACTATATTATAAATGAGTGCCTCATCAGGTCTTCTTACCGGGACTCATCATGTCTTTGTATAGGAGGACAATCTTTGCCATCCGAAGATAAGCCTCTTTCATACTTCTTTGTTTTTTATTGATGGCTTTTCCCACTGGGTTTTTACCATCACTTCAAAACAAAGGGGTGATAGTTGGTTTTTCCCACAGGGTTTTTTCCACCAACTATCTATATTGTACATGAGTACCTAATCAGGCCTTGTTGCCAGGACTCATCTTTTATTTGTTAAAGAGGACAATCTTCGCCATCCGAAGACAAGCCTCTTTCATACCTCTTTGCTTTTTTATTGATGGATTTTCCCACTGGGTTTTTTACCATCACTTCAAAACAAAGGGGTGATAGTTGGTTTTTCCCCATAGGGGTTTTTTCCACCAACTATCTATATTGTACATGAGTACCTAATCAGGCCTTGTTGTCGGGACTCATTTGTAAAAAGCTCCCCTAGTATCACTTAAGGGGGGTGTTAGAATAAGTGAATATTCTCTTAAGTTCCACTAGGATAGACACTTGAGTTTCCACTCCTCCATGTGTCAGGAGAACTCTCAGTGGTGTCTTCTTGAGTTTCCACTCCTCCATGTGTCAGGAGAACTCTTAGTGGTGTCTTCATCAGGTCTGATGAGTTGTTGTAATCCAACGGTTCTCAATGATCAACTCTGCTATTTATACAGAGTTGATCCTAGAGGTAAATCAATCAGTTCCACTCTTCTCTTCATATTTTTGTGTAATACTTTGCATATCTATTATTGTGAAATTCTAACAATATTTTTGTTAGAGTGTTATCATATTTAAAGCATATATTCCACTTTTGTAGTCCAAGAGCTTCAATTTTATTTAGTATTTTGATAACGCATTTCATACTACCATTGATAATTTTTAATTCTACTCTCCTTTCTCTATTCAACAATTGTGACACTAAAATTAGATTATTTTATATCCTTGTATCATAAAAAATATTATCTAGTGTACATTATAAGAAAATATAGACTAAGTGTAACATTGCATTTCCCTTGGATTTGGTAGATTTTATCATTAGTAATTTTAATTGGTATACTTTGTTTCACTTGAACAAAATCAAACCAATATAGATTGTCATTCATATAATTACTAGCCCCTAAATAAATATTTCATGAAATATCTTCATACCCAATTTATAGATATGTTTAATTTTTGTAGTGATTCATTGTATCTTAGAACATGCTTGTGGCAATATTTTCTTCAGTTTCAAAATTATTTCTTAATGAATTTTTCCTCTTTAAAGATATGTGACTTTGTAATATACCTTTTGGATGTATTCATAATATTTTTTCATTTTGTTCTTTCAACAATAAGCCTTTGAATAATTATACAATTCTTTTCTCACTTTAATAACCCTTTTACAAATCTTAAAAAAAAAACTTCTTTTTAATAATCCTTTCAATAAAATACTTCAACTTTAATAAAATTTTCCTTCAATTAATTTTAAATCCTTTTAACTCCAATTTAAAAAGTTCTTTTTTATTCAAAATAAAAAATTTGTTCAAATAATTCTTCTCTCTTTAATCTTCAGATTAATTCAATTTTCTTAACCTTCCTTCAATAATTTCAAATAATATATTTTCTTCAAATATATTAATAATTTTCCTTCAATCAATAATCAAATTTTATTTATTATATTTTTCTCTGTCTTTAATCTTATTCAAGTATTTATTCCTCAAATAATTATTCTCTTCACTTTAATATTTTAAATCTTCAATTTATATAAATCGTCTGCTTATAACTACCTCCAATTCTTCTTCTTATTCACATTTAAATAATTATTATTTCTTCATTAAATAGTTATGTTCTCCTTAATTAATCTATTTTCAATAATATATATTTTTTCCTTAAAAATTCAAATAATAATATACCTTCACCAAATAATTATAATAAACTTGTTTTATTAACCTTTCATTTTCTTATCAAATATGAAATATGCCAAGTATTTAATTGCTCTCTACTTTTATTTTTTTACAATAAATGGATCAAATGTCACCTTTCTACTTCCACTCGCTCTTGTCCATGCATAATATTTTTGGTGTTCATACAAAAATGAGATGGTGTTTCATTGCAATTATTTTCATTATTTTCAATGTTGGTCTTGATATATGTAAATCCTCTGATTAATTCTCCTTCCAAAAATTACACCTCTTAGAATTTTTGCATGTTTCATATACTTCAAAGCAAGTGTGTTCGATCTTGTCTAGAAATAATTATTCCATCTGCCTTGTCTATCTTGTGCATTCAACATTGTTGATATTTCTTGTCTAAAATTTCTCCTACATATCAGATTCAATATATTCTTCTCAATATAATATTCATGCTCTTTGGTTTCTCTTGCTTATATCCTCCATGTAGTATTCACACTCTATGGTTTCTCCTACTTATCTCCTTCTCCTTACAAATTTAGCTCTCCAACAATTAGTTGTTTCCAATCAATAAAATTTTACAATATCTTTAGTTGAGACATCTATCACAACTACTCATTTTTGTGCCTTGCATCAATTTTTCTCAAAAGCATTAACAAAAATTTATAAACCATCTCAATTGAAATATATTTCTATATATTCCCAATGACAATTTTTTATCTTTTTTCATATGATTCATAATTAAGAAAATTTTATTTTAGTTATTTTGAAGAGCATTACCTTTATTAATTTCTTCAAAATTAATTTTAATAAAACTTACTTTTGGTTATTTTTGTTTTCTTATAGATGAAAAATCATATTTAATGCTAACTCTAATTTTATTTATAATAATATTATGTATATTAAATTCTACTAGCCAAATCCACTAGCCAATAGGTTTTTTTTCACATTTAAAGTCAAAACTTTCTATAATAAATACCATATCTATAAACATTTGAATAATAATAATAATTCTAAACATGTTTATTTTTATTTATATTTTTAAATTTTCCACTTATTCCATGAATTCAAAACAAATCTTCTAACGTTTTTTAAACATCAATTTTAACATAGCTTTTGAGAGGTTTAATTTTTTTTTAACATGTTGCATAACTTCCAAAGCAATCCTCGAATACCTCTTTTGTGTTCGTTCGATAGTCTGAACACGTAATCCTTCAAGAGGTGGAAGAACTAAATCATACGTATTGTTATGCAATACGTATGCATGACATCATCAATTAGAAAAGTGACATTTTCGGATGGAAAAGAAAAATATCACGTATTGTTGTTATGCGCGTGATATTGTCAAAGTTTTGTTGAAGGCAGCCTAACCAACTCCCCTATAACTCTTTAAAAAACAAAACAAAAAAATTTATGAAAGTTTTAAATTTAGAATTATTGTCTACAACAATTATTGTATTAATGATAAGGAATATTTATTTATTTTTTACTAATATTTATTTATTAGTG
Organism: Wollemia nobilis; assembly: GCA_028583015.1. NCBI lineage: Eukaryota > Viridiplantae > Streptophyta > Pinopsida > Araucariales > Araucariaceae > Wollemia > Wollemia nobilis. The sequence goes on from JAQPPZ010017192.1 coordinate 5,298,742, forward strand.
ATTAGGTGTGATGGAGACCATAGGATTAGGATTGGAACGGTAGTCTTTGGGTTGTTTTGAGACAGTCTATTACCTTTGTCCACCTTTGTCCCAAGGCTTACCTTCAAAATTTGAACTTAAATCTTCTTTTAATAAATACTAAAACTTACCAATTAATCTAATCTAAATCTCCTCTTAATAAATATTAAAACTTACCAAAAAAAATCTACCTTAAATCTCCTCTTAATAAATACTAAAACTTACTAATCAATCCAACTCTTGATCTTGAAACTAATGATTAATCATATCACTGAAAACTCTATTTAAGAGGCAGAGGATGTAGGCTGGACTTATTAGTATCTTTAAGCAAAGGGATGAACGAAGTTCAGTAGGTATTGGTCTTTCTCTTTTATTATTATATTGCACAATGCAATGGCATTTAAAATTTCCATCATATGGTATTGCAAGTTATGCTTTTAAACAACGGGGTGTACTGCAATGTTGGATATGCACTGTTTTTAGGTATCTTATATTTCCAGTTGATACTTTTGTATTTTTGGATTAGTAAAGTTTTTTATATAATCGCATCTAATATCTCTAATTTTTTTTAGAGCGCATGTGAAAGCTACCCTTAAAATTCTATGTGAGCCTTCAGAGAGCATTTTAGTAGAATGTTGGATATGCACTGTTTTTAGGTATCTTATATTTCCAGTTGATACTATTGTATTTTTGGATAGTAAAGTTTTTTATATAATGGCATCCAATATCTCTAAATTTTTTAGAGCGCATGTGAAAGCTACCCTTCAAATTCTATGTGAGCCTTCAGAGAGCATTTTAGTAGAATTTTGGTTTCATGTGAACCATTTTTTAATGTTATATGAGGATGAAGTAATAAATAAAAAAATATTATAGAGATGGAACTGGAACAAACTTGCTCCTAAAAAGTCTCTTGACTGTTCTAATCCTCCCGCGCCCCTTTTGGGCACCTGTTGAAAGCTTCTAAATTAAAGATTCCAATCTTTCTTGTAAGAATAAGAATATTTATCTTAGGGAACCCCATCCGCATTCTCAGTGATTTTAGATTCTGTAGGTGGCAGCGTGGGTTCCCTGCCTAAGTTGAGTAAAGGCACCACCAGCACTAGCCCCCATCTTATGTCATGGTCTTGAAATATGGTTACCTCTGTCTATATATAACCGTCTTTTAGACAGATGTAGAATACAAGGGATTCTTTGCAACCATAATGGATTTAAAAAAATACAGAATGGTATGTGCAATTTTAATACATCTTAACCTTCATGGTAACTTGCCTCTTTTTTGTGCTTTGCAATCAGTGTGGATTAGGTAAACGATGCGAATGGCAATGGTTGATGTGGGTTTTCTGTATTCCTATTCATATATAACGGTGGTCGTAGCTGTGGCCATAGGCCTAGTGCCAATTTATGCTGTTGTTGAATACGTTGTGAATGGTTTAAGAAAGCTGCCACCAGGGCCGCGAGGTTTGCCAATTCTAGGAAACCTGTTGGATGTGGGCTCCAATCCTCATCAGTCCCTCTATCGTCTGTCTCAGCGCTACGGCGATCTCATGCACCTCAAGTTAGGGGCCAGGGACATGGTCGTAGCATCCTCGGTAAGGACTGCAACCGCAATTTTGAAGACATATGATCACATGTTATGTAACAGGCCTGATGTGGGGCTTGCCTTCTACATATTGACTTACAATCGTAGCAACATTACAATGGGCCCTGACTGGCATTTGCTCCGCAAGGTCTGCCACTTGCCCATGTTCAGTGCCGCAAGTTTAGAGAAGTGGCAGCTCGTCAGAGAAGGAGAGATAGCCTCTGTGATCGCTTCCATTTTCCATCTTCACCAGCTTGGTAAACCTGCTGACATTGCGGAATTAGCTCACGCCTTCACATTGAATATTATTGGACAAATGGTGTTCCATACAAGAATTGGCGATAAACAGGAGGCCTTCCAATTCAAGCGCGACGTCGATCACTTCTTACGGTTGTTCGGCGGGTTTAGAATTGGAGATTTCGTGCCGTGGTTGAGTTGGGCTAATCTGGGAGGATCCCCCGCAGAAATGCACCAAGTGTTGTGTCGCATCGACGGTTATTTTGTTAAAAAACTACAAGAGTTGGAGCAGAAGAACCACAAGGAGAAGGCCTTGATACAAGTGTTGCAAGCACAGGCAGACGAAGGGCGAATCAGTGATGTGAACGTAAAAGGCATTGTTCTGGTAACTTCATCAATACAACGGTTGTGACGACAATTTATTTTTACCTTTGGGTCATGGGTGAACAACTTGATCGGGTTTAATTAAATATTGAACTTACTATTTGACCTTGGTTACTTATCTTTAAGATAAAATAAATATATGTTTTTTTATGTATCATAATGTTAGGCTAACACTGTAATCTAAAAAATACTTGTGCAGGATATGCTGTTGGCAGGAACAGATACGGCATCGAAAACGATAGAATGGGCGATGACCGAATTGATCCGGCATCCTGAGGTGATGCAGAGACTCCAAGAGGAAATTGATGGAGTGGTGGGGGAGCAAGAGACGATAGTGAGAGAATCTCATCTGGGTCGTATGAAATACCTCAAGGCGGTTGTGAAGGAGACGTTGCGACTTCATCCTCCGACTCCATTGATGTTACCCCACGCCGCTCCTCCGGAGGGCTGTTGCCCCGTGTTGGGATACACAATTCCCAAAAGCTCGCGTGTTGTAGTGAACGTGTGGGCGGTTGGAAGAGACCCGCTTAGATGGCAGGACCCGCTAAAGTTTTATCCGGCACGATTTATGGACGATCCCATCGATGTTCTGCAGGCACAAGATTTTGGAGTGATTCCCTTCGGAGCCGGCAGAAGAATGTGCCCAGGCAGAAATTTAGGGTTTCGCATGGTAGAATTGGCCGTCGCAAATTTAGTTCATTCATTCCGATGGTCTCTTCCCATGGGAGAAAATCCCAAAAATCTGGACATGTCTGAGGTTTTTGCACTTTCTGTTTCGAAAGCTGTCTCATTGCAGGCATTAGGGACTCCTCGTCTACTTCCCCATCTCTACACCTACAACTATTCGTCCTCACTTGCTGAATGGTTTTAATTTCTATTATTTAAGAGTCATAATGTCACTCTCAATCTATAATCGTCGCTTACTTCAACATGAAAAGTTTAGTAGTTTAGTCGGTAGAGCAATTATATGTGAATTTTAAGGTCGGATTCTAGTTGGTTTATAGGATTGACCTCTTATTGTAAATTGAATTATAATAATATTTTTTTAATTTTAGATTTATATTTTGTAGTAAAAATTAGTAAGTATGGGGCATTCTAATAGTTAGGGTTTTGGGTTCTCTTTTGAGAGATTTACATTTAAACTAAAATGCAGTGTGGTGTATGTATATGGGGTGTGTATTGTTTCTTGATTTTTTAGAAAGATTAGATCAAATGTTAAGACATGGTTAACTTAGTTGGTTTATAGGATTGACCTCTTATTGTAAATTGAATTATAATAATGTTTTTTAAATTTTAGATTTATATTTTGTAGTAAAAATTAGTAAGTGTGGGGCATTCTAATAGTTAGAGTTTTGGGTTCTCTTTTGGGAGATCTACATATAAACTAAAATGCGGTGTGGTGTATGTATATGGGGTGTGTATTGTTTCTTGATTTTCTAGAAGGATTAGATCAAATGTTAAGACATGGTTAACTTGTGGAATTACATACTTTAGTTTAAGCACATAGAAATTTATAAGGTTAAAATTGTTGTCAAATACATTTTTAATTTCTTTTTTTAAAATATGTATTAGGATGAAGTGTAAAAAAGATGTATGAAAACGACTTCTAGTTATATGAATTTTATTCACATGTTACTATAGTAGTGAAATGAATTTCTAATGGAAGTCTTCTTCATGATGATGGTACGATCCTGAGCAAGTGGTAGTCCCCTTCATGAATGAAGCTTGAGAGATTAGTGGTCCCCTTCACACCAAGTTAACAATAACAAGGCAGAATAGGTTTGGTGGGAGCAACCCCTGTGGTTGGAACCCTGCGCTTGTTAGTTACTAAAAATAATGTAGTTGTGATCAACTCTCCTATGTAACAAAAAAAAATTCTAATGGAAGTATCATCTTGTTATTTGATAATAAGGTATATTTAGATCAATCCATGCCATAAAAGGCCACATTTGAAGAAGTTATACAATAGTAAATTTTTTTGGGTTGATGTTCTGAATGAGGATTGACTTAATTACATTTTCATTGAATTAGTAGTGAGCCTTCTCTGGTCTAGCCATAGTGCTAAGAATGAACAATGATAAAGTTTATTGGATTATTGTTATGAATGAGGAGTGTATTAATTACCTTTTTTATTGAATTATGAGTAAGGTCTCTCTAGTTTAGCCATAGTAATATGAATAAACAATAATAAAGTATGCATTCCAATTATTTATTAATATTTATATTAATATGAATTTAATTGACCATAATCTAGAATTTTTATTTTGTACATTTATGCCAATGATATTTTATTTTGCAAGTAATAAACATAAAATGTATTTTATATTTTCTTGCAGGTTTTTGTTATTGGTCTTTTGTGTTGGTTTTTCATGTTGTTCTTTGATATGATCTTTTTATGTTGTTGTTCCTTTTCAATCTTGGACTTTTATCCATATTGGAAGTTTTGTTGATATATGGAAAAAGGTTTGGGCCCTTCAAAAAATCCTTATTTTCATTATTAATAAAAATATATTATCATTGTGGGGCAGAACTCTGGTCATTGTGATGCAATACATCACTGTGGATAAAATTGATGAACTGGTGAGGAGATTTCACCTTGCCTTCCTCAACGTCCTGAGATATTTCAAGGAGGTGAATATTCTTGAATACCTTCGACGCTCGGTGGAAGTGTCTATTGAAAATTTTTAGAAGAAGGTGTCGCCTCACATCAAACACCAGGGGCTTTTCTTAGTCATTTATGACCATATGTTACAGAAAATCAGGAGCAAGGTGGAGGTAAACCCTTTCCTCTACATTGAGGAAGATTAGTCTATGAGCAAGGTGGAGGTAAACCCTTTCCTCTACATTGAGGAAGATTAGTCTACAATCATGAATAGTTGGAGCTCCACCAACCATAGAGGCTCCTAGAGGGAGTCAACCAAAAGAAAGACCCTTGACCAGATCAATTCCAAAACTATGCCTACGCTGGATCAGGCCATCATCGATGCTTGAATGATGATGAAATCCAAGCGTGACCCTTCCAAAATCCTCATTGAAATGTTGCAGAACATCTACCAGAACCAGTCTAAGGCTTTAACGGGGCTTGAGCATGTGATCTGCATCTCCAAAGCCATCACTACCAGCAAAATAGAAGCGTACAAGGTCACCCTTCCTAAAGAAAAAAATGATATGGAGGACCCCTCTCTGGAGTAAGGTGACGGGTTGTTTTCTGCCTTTGTCATGTTTTTATTTTTCTTTGTCTACGGGTTTCTAGTGGTGCATCAACCTGGCCCTCCATTTCCTCTGTACTTCTTACGTTTTTGGCATTAGCCTTTGTGATGGGTTTTGTTTTCTTCTCCTATTGTGTATGCTCCATAGTTAGGGTCTGTTGTTAGGGTTTATCCTAGTAGCTTGATCATGCTTCTTCTTGTTAGCTATTCTAGTTGCTGCCCTTTGAGCTTCTTGCTTCTAGCTGTTGTCTTTTGATGTTCAAGGTTCAGGGACCCTTTCAAAACCCTTTCTACCAATAAATAAATAAATAAATAAATAAATAAATAAATAAATAAATAAATAAATAAATAAATAAATAAATAAATAAATAAATAAATATATATATATATATATATATATATATATATATATATATATATATATATATATATATATATATATATATATATTATCAACACTTAAAAAAGAAGAATTGTCTAACACTTTCCACATGAGTATGAAATAAATATTTATTAGATTAATATATATATATATATATATATATATATATATATATATATATATATATATATATATATTTGTGCTTGATAGGAGAGTTGGTTACAACCACACTATTTTTAGTAGTTGACAAGCACAGGGTTCAAACCATAGGGGTTACATCCACCAAACCTATTCCACCTCATTGTTTTATAGCTCGACATGAAATGGACCACTAGGTGCTAGGGATTCATACCATCATCGTTAGTATAGCATGCACTCAAATGATTCAAATCAAACTACTACCTTTGCAATAGGCTTCCCCCAAGGTTTGAACTTAGGTCTCTTCTTGGTAAGTTCCCAACCATACTAGTACTTACCAATCCACCTAACCCTTATTAGATTAATATTAACTTATAATTTCCATTGTTTTATTTGAGAGATAAAAATAATATCCTTGAAAAAGTTATAAATCATAAATATTAAAAAAATAAAGTAATAATTTTTTCTTAATAGTGGTAAACTTAATAAGTTTTATATTTTTTCCTTTGATAAATATTCTATTTGAGTGAGACTTTTAATAAATGTGTTATTTGAGTGAGACTTAAGTGAGTCCATAGGCACCATCAATCACCATTACTAAATATATGTTTATTCATGGGGATCTCATCATATAACTTTAAGCAATACAAAGATCATAGATATAAAAATAATAAGTTTTTCTTAGATATTGATGAAAATATTTAATATCTAAATTACACTAAAAAACTTATCAAAATTAATTAAATAAAAACAAAAATTAACACAAATGCATTAATAAAATATGATGTTAATGTTTATTTGTTTATTTCTTCCTTTTATTCTTATATGAATTAAATAATACCAAAATATTACTTTTATTCTTAGATGAATTAAATAACATTTAACATGCATTTTTATCATAAATATTTTTCACTTATTTTTCTATCAAATATATTCTTCAACTTTCTCAAAATTCTATGTTTCCAAAATCAATTCCTTGACATCATTTTTATTAAGAGAGAAAATATCACGAAATCTCACTTGGCTACTTGCCTTTTAAAATTTGAATTTCACAAAGATGAAGATCAACAATGTGATTGGCTAAAGTATTTGATACACAATTTTTTTCTCTATAAACATGCTTACATTTCCAAGAGATTGTCTCATATAATAGATGATGAACATAAACAACAATATTATTTTTTATCCAATATCCACATCCATTTTTGTTAATAGCATTAATGATAATTTATGAATCCCCCTCAACTAAAATATATTTTCATCCTTTTTTCAAGTGTAAGAAGTGCCCTAGCCTCTACAAATATTTTAGTTGAAGTTCAATATGATTCTAAGTAAGTGAGAAAATTTTTGAAGTCATCATTTCAAAAAAATACCATTATTGTAGATGACTCTTCTATGTATGTTTAAATATTGTAACCAAGTTGTTACAACCTCTTTTCTTGCATTTGATACTTTCCATTATGAGCACCATATATATAAATATTCTTCAAGAGAGAAAATAATATAATTTGAAACATGGGTACGATTTTGAGATTTATTTTTTAAAATCATATTTTTCTTTTCAAACATAAATTCCAAAAAATAATGGTAAGGCAAATCCTCCACAAAATACATAATGCTCTAGTATTAAAATAATTAATCCAATCTTTCATAAACTCTTTCAATGTTGATGTAGCTACCCAATATATTGTCATAACTATTTTGAAAGTAAACCCAAATGGTGTGAGAAAAGGGACAATGAAGTAAATGACATGATGTTTCTAAATCCTTCTCACTCAAGGCACATTTGAAATATCCATGATATCCTCTTATTTGTAGATTCTCCCATATAAGAATAATTTTTTTTATAATATTAAGGAAAAAGGTTTTGAAAGGGGACCCTAAAACTTTTACAATAAAGGAAAACAGTAATGAGACCAATGCTCACAAGCACTTACAAACCCAAAAACAAGGCAAACAAAAAAATGAAGACACCACCAAGCAGGAGAGCCGAAACATCCAGAGAATCCAAGTAGACCAAGCAAAGAACCAAGATGATTCTATAGCAGGGCATCCACATCAGAAATGATCCCACTAGATATTTGAGCCATCTCCTCCTCAAAACCCAACACCATCCTAATGGAGCTCTAGACCGCTTGTTGTTTACTCTCCAATAACAAATCTTATGAAGAATATTACTCTTTTTAGCTATAGAGTTGCTTGGAACATAAATTTCACACAACAAACTATCCTAGGGAGGACCTCAGTCCCCTCATTAAACGCCTATGACTTGGAGCTCAGGGAAGAATGCCCAAAAATGCACTTCTTATCACTAATATGAGTGGACCTACGAATCCCTAAATTATTGAAGGGAACATCATCCCATTCCTTAAAAGGGGGTGAAGTTGGAGAGCCCTAATAGCCAGTAGAGAGAAACAAAGACACAAAAAGGGCAAAGAAAGGCCACCATGTCAACATACCCAACCCTAAAGCACACACCAGGGGGCACGTGAGGAGGGAGAGAGGATCTCACAAGCCACACCACCTCACCATAACCAGTCCCAATGACAACACGAAGGGAAAGACAAAGAGGACAACCCAACACCCGAAGCATCCTCATGGAGACATAAAATAAGGATAGACGGAACATCCACAAAGTGCCACATATCCACAAGAAAAACTAGAGAGAAAATGTCGGATTGGTGGTACTCCTGAGATACCACGTGCCTAGGATGAGTGGAAAAATCATGTCAAGCCACCACATCATCGAAACGGGCAACCAAAAAGCCACATGTTGGGAGTTCCCAAAGGAAGAGAACCAACGGTCCTCCCTAATAAAGCTCTTCCTGAGGCCAACAGATGGATCGATGTTGGAGCATAATGACAAGGTAAAATAGACATAAAGCCATCCCATATAAGAATATTACTTTGAAATATTAACCAAAGTTATTTTGAGGCCTTAGGGAGAGCCTCTAGTGTCTAAAAATTCTTCCAAGGATAATATTTGCGAGTAGGAAATTTTGATTGCTCTAAATCCTCATATCCCAATTTGATCAACTATCCACAATATTTTGAGATGATCTAAACCAACTCATCCTTCTGTGTAAAAATAAACAAATAAAACTCTTTAAGTTCATCTACAATACATTTGAGTTTTTCTCTTTAAATTAGGTTACTAATAGAAATTTATGATCTCATGTTGTTGCTCATATTAATATAGTTTTTGATTTTTGGACCATGACAACCTAGGAATGCCCAATATAATGGTTTTGATTTTGAGTAAGAGATAAGAGGATAAGACTTCAACCAAGCATTAGATCAAAAATTTGCATATTTCCCCTTATTAATTGATTGTCTAATATATTTCTTTATAAATTATAAAATATCTAATATGCATTGCCATATTGATGATCATTTAGATTGGGTTCATTTCCTAAATAATTTTATTGCATCAAGAGAACGTGTATATTTTTTAAGTAATATTTATACCCAATTCTTTCCCTACTCTTTGAATAATCTAACCCTATAATATTTATGCCCAATTCTTTCCCTACTCTTTGAATAATCTAACCCTGTTAATATTTTTTCTAATAAGCTATATGTAGCTTCTTTTGGGATCCACTCCCATTAAAAAATAAAGCATTACATTACTCTCACTACATTATTTTCAATTTAATTAAACCATATCCAACATATCTTTCTATCAAATATATGTTTCATTTGTTTTTATATCAAAGATATTCACCATCTTCCTCAAACTACTTAGTTTCCACAATTAACTCCTTGATATATTTTCTATTAAGAGATAAAATCTCATTGATATAATTACCTTATCAAATTTAAATTGTGTTAAGGTGAAATTCAACACCAACAATGGCTAAAATATTTGTTACCTGTTTTCTATATCTACACATTTATTGTCTATAACAAGTTGATAGTTTATTAATAACATTTCTTAGGATTTTTATTCATTGCCTCTAATATTCCAATATGTTATTTTTATCATCATTTTTTGTTTTTATTTGTGGGTTTAGCCCCACTTCTTCTTAACACTTGTAATATTTGCTTTTGTTTTTGCATATTAGTATTCCTTTGGGTTATTTTTTTCTCTTTATTTTTTGGATTTTTGGGTCTTCTTCTATTTTCTTCATTCCCACCAAGAATTTTATTGTCATTAATCTCTTTAATATTCTCACATTGATCATAGTAAGACTTATCATCTATAGGTTTGTCTTGCTTTAAAGGATTCAAAGTGCAAGGAATAACCTCAAAACCACATTCTTTTTTATGTTGCCTTAAAACCCTAAATTATGAGGATGCTCTTCCCTTAAAATTATCTTTTTAAGTTGTCTTAAAAACCTTAAATTGATAAGGATTTCCTCCATCCTTATTTTATTATTATAATGCTCTTGAAACCTAAAAATATACCATCTATTGTACGTTGATTCAAGGGATTGATTCCTTTAATGTGTCACTTGTTGGGGTGCTCAATCCTTTGAAGACAATCATCTTTTTATCGTTATCTATGTCATATTAAAGAAATTTTAAACATTTTTATACACCTTCAATTTTGATTTGAATGTGAATATTTAAATAAAAGTCTTAAGTAAACTATTAAAATATTTTAGAAAGATCAAGTTAAATCTAAAATTTTAAATAAAAATTAAAAACCCATGACCCACAAAGACCATGTCAAAAGGTTAACAACCATAATTTATATCCTATGTTAAGGACGAGAGGGCCCATCCATCACGGACGCCACACACAACCATCTTTGGGGTTCTCAAGCCCAAAGCATCACATCAAAAATATTAAAATCCAGCAAGCACTAGATGTAGATAACGTTATCCGCACTCTGTTTCTTTGCTCATATTTCACGGACTTATATGGTCTATAAAGAAACGTATGATCGCGGATTCCTGCGGTTAAATGAAGTCGCACTGTATTGGATTGGACAGTTTTGGCTTTGAAATTGCAATAGTTGGATGGTAAACCTGCTGACATTGATGAATTCGCTCACGCTTTCACATTGAATATTATTAGACAAATGGTCTTCCATACAGGAATTGGCGATAAACAGGAGGCCTTCCAATTCAAGCGCGACGTCGATCACTTCTTACGGTTGTTCGTCGGGTTTAGAATTGGAGATTTCGTGCCGTGTTTGAGTCGGACTAATCTGGGAGGATTCCCCGCAGAAATGCACCAAGTGCTGTGTCGCATCGACGGCTATTTTGTTAAAAAACTACAAGAGTTGGAGCAGAAGAACCACAAGGACAAGGCATTGTTCTGGTAAGTTCATCAATACGACGGTTGTGACGACTAATGTCCCGTTCAATTTTTTACCTTTGGATCGTGGGTGAACAACTTGATCGGGTTTAATTAAATATTGAATTTACTATTTGAACCTGTTTGCTTATCTTTAAGATAAAATAAAAATATGTTTTTTTATGTATCATACTTTAAAACTAAATGTTAGGCTAACACCGTAACCTAAAAAAGACTTGTGCAGGATATGCTATTGGCAGGAACAGATACTGCGTCAAAAACGATAGAATGGGCGATGACCGAATTGATTCGGCATCCTGAGGTGTTGCAGAGACTTCAAGAGGAAATTGATGGGGTGGTGGGGGAGCAAGAGACGATAGTGAGAGAATCTCATCTGGGTCGTATGAAATACCTCAAGGCGGTTGTGAAGGAGACGTTGAGACTTCATCCTCCGACTCCATTGATGTTACCCCACGCCGCTCCTCCGGAGGGCTGTTGTCCCGTGTTGGGATACACAATTCCCAAAAGTTCGCGTGTTGTAGTGAACGTGTGGGCGGTTGGAAGAGACCCGCTATAGTTTGATCCCGCACGATATATGGACGATCCCATCGATGTTCTGCAGGCACAAGATTTTGGAGTGATTCCCTTCGGAGCCGGCAGAAGAATGTGCCCAGGCAGAAATTTAGGGTTTCGCATTGTAGAATTGGCCGTCGCAAATTTAGTTCATTCATTCCGATGGTCTCTTACCATGGGAGAGAATCCCCAAAATCTGGACATGTCTGAGGTTTTTGCATTTTCCGTTTCGAAAGCTGTCTCATTGCACGCATTAGGCAATCCTCGTCTACTTCCCCATCTCTATACCTACAACCATTCGTCCGTCACTCACTGAATGGTTTTAATTTCTTTTATTTAAGAATCATAATGTCATCTCAATATATACTCGTCGCTTACTTCAATATGAAAAGTTTAGTAGTTTAGCATCAATCTATACTTGTCGCTTACTTCAACATGAACAGTTTATTAGGTAGAGCAATTATATGTGAATTTTAAGGTCGGATTCTAGTTGGTTTATAGGATTGACCTCTTATTGTCAATTGAATTATAATATTGTTTTTTTAAGATTTAGATTTATATTTTGTAGTGGATATTAGTAAACGTGAGACATCTTAGTGGTTAGGGTTTTAGGTTCTGTTTCAAACTACATTGGAATTTGGGATTGGAATTTGGGATGTGGTGTGTTGTTTCTTAATTTTCTAGAAAGATTAGATCAAATGTTGAGACATGGCTAATGTGTAGAATTACATACTTTAATTTAAGCACATACAAATTTATAAGGTTAAAATCTTAGTCAAATATATTTTTAACTTCTTTTTTTTTAAATATGTATTAGGGGGAAGTGTAAAAATATAAAAATGATCTTTAACTACATGAATTTTTTTCACATGTTAATATAGTAGTGATGAATTTTCAATAGAAGTCTCCTTTACGATGATGGTACGAATGAATTCTGAGCAAGCGGCGGTTCCTTTCACGAATGAATCCTAAGTGATCTATGGTCCACTTCACATTGGGTCAATAATAATGAGGTGAAACAGGTGTGTTAGGAGCAACCCCTGTGGTTTGGACCCTATGCTTGTTAGTTACTAAAAATAGTGTGGTTGTGACCAACTCTCCTATGTAAAAAAATAAATGATTTTTCAATAGAGGTCTATCTTGTTATTTGATAATAAGGTTAATTTAAATCAATCCATGCCATAAAAAGGTCACATTTGAAGAACTTATACAATAGTAAAATTTTTTGGTTTGATGTTATGAATGACGATTAACTTAATTACATTTTCATAAGTTTGTTGGGTTGATATTTTTTTTCAAGAAAAAAATCATAATTTCTATTCTAAAAAGGAAAAATAATTACATATTGTAGATGCCTAAGGTATTCGACATCGATCTTGGGAAAAATACCCCAACAAGAAAAAAGTAAAATACCCCCTACTTAGAAATCAGGGAAAAAAAGAGGTAAAAAAATTTCTAGCCAAATAATATATATGTGAACCCACTAAGATCAACCAATCTCCGTGCTAAATATTCTGAGAACAAAAGTCTTGAAGACCTTATTCACTATCAAATTCCTACCAAAGGTTCTCTCATTTTAGTAGTTCTTAAGACTGGTGAGGATTTGATAAAGAAAAAATTATTTTGGATCATTCATAATGGTCAACAGGTAAATTTTTGGATAGATTCTTGGGATGGTCACAAGTCTTTAATAACTCAGTTTCCTGACTGGAGGCCTTGCATGGTGGAGCTTCACCGAGTTAATTGGATAAATGTGGCTAATTACTTTTGGGACCATACTGGCAATTCAAAGGTTGGTAGATATTGGATCCCTATTGAGGACTGGCCTATTCAAATCCCAAAAAGGCAAAGACAAGATATCCAAGACATCCTTCATATGAGATCCCTCTCTTGGTCCCATGAAAAAGATTATTTTGGATGGAACAAAACTACTAAAGGTGAGTATTCAGTTGCTCAAGGTTATTTGACCTTATGTCATAATAATCCCAACCATTCTTCTGACATCTTTTCTCGATTGTGGGCTCAAAAGCTCTGGCCTAAGGTGAGGTTCTTTAATTGGATTTTATTGCATTGTAGGATGCTTATTGGTGAGCAACTTATGAAACATGGTTTTCATGGCCCTTTTAGATGTGAAATGTGTGAAGAGAATGTAGAAAATCTCAACCATATTTTTATTGAGTGTACTTTATCCTCTGAGCTATAGAGGAAAATGGCCACTTTACTTTGCTTGCAGTGGTCCAATTTTTTTACTTTTGAATAGCTTTGGAGGGATTGGCCTAATCAAGAGGGTGTTGATCATTTTATTAGGCAGTTAGTTTGGATGGGTTCTACCATTCTTCTTTGGAATATTTGGAATGAAAGGAACAAGAAATTTTTTAATCAAGATAGGAAGGATATTCACTATATTTGGCAAAAGACCATAGCCAACTTAGTTGAATCAGTCCATCAACTCCTTAATCACCCCTAAAACTCCCACCAAATATGGGATCAAGTGATGCAAAGATTGAATATTAAATATTCTAAGGGCAGCCAACTTAGAGGGAATGTGAGTATTAGTAATATGGATAGGAAAAGAAATTGGCAACCTCCTCCTAAGGATTTTGGAAAAGTCAATACTGATGGAGCCTCTAGGAGGAACTCTAGAAAAACCAATGTGGGAGGAATTGGTAGACTTTCAGATAACTCCATGGTTTTTGCTTTTGTTGAGAATTTGGGTATTCTTTCCAATAACCTTGCTGAGGGGTATGGTATCCTCATAGGACTTCAGGAGGCTACTAAGGTTGGATGGGAAAAGGTGTTAGTTGAGTTTGACTCTCAACTTATGATTAATCTCTTGAAGACTCCTTCTAAGAATCATAAGGTGAATTGGAGAATAAAAATAATTATTGAGAAGATTCAATTAATCCAGATGAGATTTTTGAAAGTTGATTACAATCATGTGGTCAAAGATCAAAACAAGAGTGTTGATGCTTTAGCTAATTGGGCTTTGGACAAAGGTGATCTTACTTGTTATGGCCACCCTCCTAGATGGTGGGCTTCTCAAATTAGAGAAGCTCTTCTTTCTATCATTTCTTTGGATGGCTCCAGTTCTAAAGGTACCTTGTTTCTTCTTGCTTTTTTTTTTTTTTGCTTCTCTTTGGTTCATTTAGTTTTTTTTTTTAGTTCCCTAGCTCATTCTATTCTTTATTTTGTTTCCTCTGTTGATTATTGCCTTATTAATCTTCTGGTCTAGATAGGTCATTGTTATGTTCAATTTTTTTTTTTTTTTTTTTTTTTTTTTTTTTTTTAAGGTGGGTGGGTTCTTTTGTTTTGTTTTGTTTTTGTGTTCTTTGTGTTGTTTTTTTTGTTCTTGTGTTTTTTTTATGTTTCTTGTTATTGTTCTTGTGTTTTTTTTCGTTCTTATTCTTGGGTTTCTCTTTGTTTGTGTTAATTCGTGCTTTTATGTGTGAGTGCTTTCTATGTTTTTTGTTTTTGTTTATTGTCTGTTGTTGGTTGTTTTAATTTTTAATTTTTTTATTTTTTAGGTTTTGGTTGTGTTTATTTTTCATGTTTTTTTTTGGGTTATGTCTTTGTAGTGTTCTGTTTTTTTGTCTTATTTGTGTTTTGTTATGTGGTTCTTGTGTTTTTCTATATGGTTCGTGTTGTGGTTTATTTTATTTTATTATGCATGTTTGGTTGTGCTTTTGTTTTTGACACACTCAAGGAGCATGTTTTTTATTTTATTTTATTAATTTTGTTGTTATTTACTTATTTTTAAATTGGTTTTGTGTGTTTGTTTTCTCCTTGATTATGTCAAAGGTGGTAGGCCAGGTCCGAGTCCTGGGTATTTTTGGTAGAATGAATACCCCTACCTCCTTGGGTCTTACTCGAAAGTGGCATCCCTTTTGGGATGTTTTCCACAAATAAAAAAATGGTAGAAGAAAGAACATTCACGCTATCCTCCCAAAAATTTCAAGAAAAGAGGCTCAAATATTTAAATGGTATTAAATTATGGGTCCTAGATAGTGTTAGCTTTTGATACAACATGCAATGAGTGATAGCATTCACAAGATGCAGAATAATAAGAAAGAAAGTAAATTTACGCGATGACTAAAATATGCTATAAATAGAAATGATGAAAATGATACAAGCTACTGCTCAATGAATGAGCTCTGAGCTTATAGCTCACACATACTATACTACCATGACTATCCTACACTGTTGTCTTCATCCTACACTACTGTTATATTTCTTCTATATATATGGTCCTTTATATAGGAAGATAAGTTCCTTAGTCAACACTCTACCTATTTGTACAAGGGAAACCTTACACATTTACAACTTGCACATTGACACTTGTGCATTTATTACATTGCATGAAGTAATTAGATAACTTCTCCTTAAAGTAATCTAATATCTTAAGTATGTACCAATGAAGGTACATTTACATTACCCAAATAATATAATGGAATTCTAATATTCTTATCTGATTTTTGTAACCTGTTCAAGCAAGTTGTTAGTATATTCAAAACCTATCATTCTTGTTGAAAGAGCTTTGATTTCATAATCATCTATCGGTTCTCCCAATTCTTCAATTTATTCTATCATCTGAACTAGATGTCCTTTTTTATTTCCTTTTTGATACTCCAATTGGAGATAATTGGTTGGATGCTAAAATTGGTTCCCATTTTTCATCTAATTTCTTTGATTATGATTATTGGGATTGGACCTGTAATAGCTGGTACTGTGGCCTTTTATCTTGTATATTTGACAATACATGTTGTACCATGGTTTTTGTCCTTTTGTTGAAGAAGCAATGTTTCCCTATGGATTATATTTAGATTCCAATGCAGTGTTAGACATATCATCTTTAATTGTATTTTCCACTTCATATTCCTGTAGAATATTGACTAAGTCATCAAAAGAAGTATCTTTACTTAGAACTTGTAAAGATGTTACCAAATGTTTATAGCTGTATGGAAGTGCTCTCATGGTTACTTGAGTAAGAAGTTCATCCTTAACTATTTCTCCTAAGGTAAATAATTTTCCTTTGATATATGCTACTTTCCTTAGGAATAGTTCTATGCTTTCTCCATTGTTCATCTTTAATGAATGAAGTTAACTTTGAAGATGAATAATAGTTGCCTTATTTTTTCTTTGAATTTTTTTGTAGGCTTATCCATGCATTTGAAGATGAATTTGTTGAACTGATATAGGGTTGTATCTCATAAGTGATAGCAAAGATTATTATCATTTTATACAAACTTTAGGATTTCAATATCATATGAAGTAGGTATTTGAGCTTTCCCTTTGACAATATCCCAAAGTTTTTCATATACCAAAATAGCTTTCACTTTATTCTTCTAGGAGAAATAATTAGGACCCTTGAGTAGCTGAGATTCTACTAGGAAGAATTTATTTGAAGCTATTTATGTTTCCTAGTACCAATTCTTAGGTTTTGTAGAATGCCTTATGACTCCCTAGTACGTTTTGGATAAGATATGAAGTGCTTTTGTAAATTTTAGTTCAATTTTGGTTGATTTTGTAAAGTTTTGTAAATACAAAAATCAACTTCTATTATCCTTATTGCTCCTATTGAACTAAGCACTATTCCCAAATTTAAAGAGGTTCTAATGTTGGATATTTTGTCTCGATTTGAGAAGATTTGAGACAAGTAAATTGATAAATTCCAACCTTTGATAAAGATTTTAATAAACCTCTTATAATGGCCCTTTGAAATTTGATTTTAATTTTTCTAATTTCCAATAAATCAATTTGATGTAGTAGACCTTATGACTCCCAAATTTGGAAAATTAGGAAAGACAAAAATATTTGCAAAATATTAAATAGTTAAACCTAAGTAAAATTCCTTATATCTCCAAGGTTGTTTTGCAAATATTATTTTGATCTGGGTAAGTTATGTCCTATATAATTTGCTTTCATAATATTAAGATTTATCCTTTATTTAAAACCTTATCTCTCCAATGTTAGAAAGCAAAAATTTAAATGAGATAATAAAACTTACCTTGGCCCTTTTTTTTCACACTTGTATAACGTTGATTTTGGCTGGATGTAACAACATTAATACGTAGCTTCTAGCACTTGAGATGATGAGAGTAATTCAGACAAGTGTGGATATTTTGAGAGATGATTGGTTGAGTGTTTCTTCAATGCTAGAGAGATGTTCATATTGTATATTTGACCTTCCATACATGGAGCTTTAAATGTTCCTTATTTATTCTCTTACATGTTGTGTTAAAAATAGTTTGACAACATTTTTCTCTCCAAAAGCTTTGACTACAAAAATGCTATTCTACTTTTACTCCATTCACTTAAGGTTTGCATGGATTTTAATGAAGAAAAAAATTGTCAAGTGTCACTTACGTTATTCATGGGCACTCCAACCTGTGTAACATTTGCATCTTTTTGTTAGAAAATGAAAGAATACTTGATTGATTTATTTCATGGATAAACTTTGTATAAATAGCAAAGTTGATCACTGAGAACCATTGGATTACAACAACTCATCAAATATGAACTAGGATAAACTGAGAGTTCACCTAACTCATGGAAGAGTGGTAACTCAAGTAAGTCTATCTAGTAGAACTTAAGAGAATAATTATTTATTCTAACACCCCCCTTAACAAATGAATTTAACAAATGAGTCCCAGAAACAGGGCCTGATTAGGTACTCATGTACAATGATTCGTTTTGAAGAGATGGTAAAAACCTATGGGAAAAAACCATCTATTAAAAGAGAAAAAGAAGAGGCATATCTTCGTATGGCGAAGATTTTCCTAAAAAAAAGAATAAACAAGATGTGGCATACCCACAGAAAATGAGTCCCGATAACAAGGCCTGAAAAGGTACTCATGTACAAAAGAGATGGTATAGCCACAAAAATGAGTCCCGAAAGCAAGGCCTGATAAGGTACTCATGTACAATATGTGGTCAAAAAGTCTCTGCTGAAAGATGATGAAAAACCACAAGTGTCTATAAAAAGAGTGTGAAGATAGGATGGAGAAAGAACCACAAAAAATCGCAAGGGTAGTCCAAAATGACTCCACAAGCATGAGTATGTGGTTTCCACCTATATGAACACAATGGGCTGATAACTATGTCCAAAACTAGTGGACAAATAGCAAAACAAGTGGCATATCCACAAGTATGAGTCCCGACAATAAGGCCTGATAAGGTACTCATGTACAATATGTGGTCAAAAAAATCTCTGTTGTAGATGGCACACATAAGATGCTCCTCCATCGTTCGTAAAACATTCTATGTAAAATTTGTTTATCATAGGTCAAATTACACCAAACCTCCATTCTTCACGTTATATCATCTCGCTCACCTTCGTATCACTGTAAACTTCTGCCAGAACACAACGACCTCGGCATAATAACATAGCTTAATCAGATGAAAAATGACGCTCCCACGTCTAACAGGTCCAACTCATTGCATGATAAGCCCCCATTGCAGCCATAGTATCCCTCGAACAACTTTGATAGCATGGTACACATACACCATTTTATGGATACAGATAACAATCCCTTCACACAGCCCACCGATCAATCTAGATATACTCCCATTACTAAAACTCCTTTTGTTTGCGCCATATATTAGATTTGTGGAGTGATTGTACTAGCAGCATCAACAACTCATTTCAAAAGAACAGATCCTGGTCTCTGTTTTCCAACAATCTTCGAATACAGGGCCAAAAATCCCCTCACACGATCACATAAAGTAGCCTCAATATTAGAAAAATAAACGTGGGTATGGCACGGATGGTTTGTTGGCTAGGCCACGCGTTTTATGGTTGTTTCATATAGGATGAAACCACAACCCTCACTATTTTAAATAACCCTTCAACCTCCGTGTGGAAATTAAAAAAAACTCAGTGCCCAGTGTGCTTTTTAAGGAAATATTTAAAAACTTTTTAACTAGGCCACCTGCACCCAGTTTAAATATTAAAAAATACTTTTAAAAAAGCAAATGCGCCTATCTGCCCATCATTATCGTGTAGGGTAGTGACAACTCCCTCTATATCGCGGACGTTTGTAGCGGCCTCACCATCTCGAGGTGCATGGTAACTGGTTGAATCTCCGGAGTGCCTTCACTCAATAACATCGATTGATTATGCATTGTCACTTTGTTGCCTGAAATAAAAATTATTTCACAGATTATGAGGCAAAGTGCTCGCGGCATCATGCAAACTGATGCAAAGCACCCGTAGCATCAGTTGAGTCTACTCCAGCATTGAAGACATCTTTGCATCCTCTTCCATGAACTTCAGCACCACGACACCTACCATCCACATTCCTTACGCAATCATAAAAAAATAATCGTAAGGAGCAGTTTTCATCATCAATAATCTTCAGAGCTGGCAGAAATATGACACCCAAAATATGCTTGAGGAAATTGGCAGGTGCGTGGAGAGCATCGACGATGTCTTGTGAAACATATCAAAATTGCTTATAGAAGCACCTCATTAGCCAAATGTAGAATAACAATGCCAAACTAAAGCACCTAAAATCCACGTATGCGGACCATGCGGACCATAAATTGACCGTGTCTTTTTCTCTAATTCCTATGTCATGCACTGGATGGGTGATAACAACTTCACGTCTTCTCCTAGATGGTTGTGGAGATCACAAATTGTATACACAAATCGATGCAGGATTTGAGCTTACGATTTTTTTGTACTACGACTGGGGAAATAGAACTGGCAGTATTTTCAGGCTTTATCTCTAAGCCTTCATGATTCAAATACAAACGACCTTCAAAGGACTTCGTTGATCGTTGCATCAATGACAATGCATGAAACCACAACGGTAAATTTAGTTGTGAAATCCTGAGAAAAATGTGAAAAACATTATTCTGTTGCTCTTCTTAGAAAAAACACCATAATGATAACTGTCACCATCCGCTCAATGACGAACTTCGTATGGTAGAGATCATGGCCAGCAATGATGATAACTGCCTCTCTACCATTGAAGTCCACCATTTTCTATGCTGTGCACTGCAGTTTAACCTTCGCGTGTTGTGTTTTCTTTCACCACAAACACGATTGACCATTATGATGCAGTTTTAAAAAATTGAATTGGGTCAATAATCCTTTTTATTACCACTTTGTCCTTTAATGTCAAATGGCCTTCAAAGGACTCCGCTGATTGTTGCATCAATCACGGTGTATGAAACCACAATGGTAAATTTAGCCGTGAAATCCTGAGAAAAATGTGAAAAACATTATTTTGGTCCTTTTCTTAGAAAAACACCATGATGATAACTATCACCATATGCTCAATGATGAACGTCGCATGGTAGAGATCATGGCCATCAATGATGATAACTCCCTCTCCACCATCGAAGTCCGTCGTTTCCTCTGCTACGCACTGTAGTTTAACCTCCGTGTGTTGTGTTTTCTTCTGCCACGAATACGATTGACCATTGTGATGCAGTTTTAAAAAATTTAATTGGGTCAATAATCCTTTTTATTACCACTTTATCCTTTAATGTCAATATTTCTAAGATTGCGCATGGCAAACTCGTCGGACACCAATAAATCAAACATTTTCTTTGTCTACATGAGAACCGCTTGGAGCCCAATTTTTTGTTTTACAGGCACGCTGATCTGTAGATGATTAAACAAAACAAAATATTGATGAGCTTCCTCCTTGGCTATCAAAAAATAGATCCCAACATGCGGCATCGAACTAAAGACATTTCTATTTTAACACCAGCATAGATCTGGCCGTCCCCACTACGGCAGAAATGTTCGTCGGCCAAAAAATATTGCACCAGATCTCCCTCCACAACCGTTACTTCATAAGCTCGACCACCATATCTGCTGGATTGGCCTCACCACACACAAAACGGTTGTGGATCACCAGAAAAAAATACTTCGAAACATCGAACAATAATACACTGCAGTCCTTCACATCACATTCCTGTCTCAAATCTGTGCTCACCTCCACTGTGGACTTCGAAGGTAGAAATATGTGGTGGCGAACCAATGGCAACTAATTTGTCTCAATTTGCGCAATGTCTAGACTTTAAACAAAGGAACGATCACTATCAATGCATATGCTATCAATGAGGCATGCGGCTTGGGTTGCATCAGGCAGCAAACGAAAGAAAAAAATTTGAGAGTGCTACACGAAAAAAAGCATCCACTGTACCGTCAAATACAACCATTCCAGCCCATGGCTGATCAATTCTTGGATTTGAGAATAGTTGAAGATCGCCCAAATATCCAACTCTTTGAGCTTCATTCTTGTTTTCACAGAACACCAGCAAAAAAAATTTGAGGTTGCCACGACAAAAAAAAAACATCCTTCCCTTGGCATAGCATTGAGCAGGCAGCAAAAAAAACTTTTTGGCCTTAAAACCTCACAATAGTTGTTGGGAAACTCGAGGTTTGGCTTATGTTGAGGGCATGCGGACCAAAAACAAATGCAGTGATGTTCGGTTAGTAATGGATGTTTATGGTAGAAAAGGGTGTGAAAACCAGAGTACTGCCAAAAATTGCATTAGTCTCACATTTACACACATAGAGTGTATAAAAAAAAAAATCTGATGATTCGTCCAAGAGCAAGTTGGACACAAAAAAGCATGGAAACCCAGATCTGTAGTTTAAGAAAACCCAGGAAACTAAAAAAACTAAAATGACCTCCCAAACTAATTTTTTTTTTTAACCATCTGGTTTCTGATCCATCAAAAGATGGAGAGCATACTCCCTCGGTAAAAAAATAGAGGAAAAAATTGATTGGGAGGAAAAAAAATGTGAGGGCGATCATGGAAATCCCCCTATGAGGAAAATCTCCTCAGGCTCATAGGGTAGGGAAAGCCCGCTCTGATACCATGTTAAAAAATGAAAAAATACTTTATTGATTTATTTCATTGATCAACTTTGTATAAATAGCAAAGTTGATCATTGAGATTCGTTGGATTACAACAACTCATCAAATCTGAACTAGGATAAACTAAGAGTTCACCTAAATCATGGAATAGTGGTAACTCAAGTAAGTCTATCCTAATAGAACTTAAGAGAATAATTATTTATTCTAACACTTTTAAGTAACACCCCTCCCAACCTTTAGTATCACTTCTAGCTCTTGTAGCACTTCAAATTTGTGTAGGCATTTGTAACATTCCTTGTAATATTTCTTGAATGTTGAATGTTGTTGAGAGATTGTGCCAAGTGGTACTTAAGGTTTCTACATGGTGTCTATCACTGTAATGCCTCCAATGAGAATGTAACTCCTTCTTTATACCTCTACCTTTGCTTGCTACATTCATTGAAGTGCAAGCAAGCTATTTTCTCTTGTAGTCGATCCTTGAGGCAGTATTGGAGCTTTGAATAGCATGGAAGATGCTACCTTTGGTGGATTTACTTCAACAAGTTTTAGACCTTTTATATTAGCACATTTTCTCCTCAATTTTAATTCTCTTTGAAGTGCAAATTGTAGTGCTATTCGTGCATGTTTGGACGAGGTAATAGTGACACCTTTGCTTGTAGTATGACTCTTTCTTCTTCTACGTAACTATATGATATTGATCTTCTGCTATGTTCTTGTGTTGTGCAGGTTCATCTGGTCAAGATACGTGAGGAGTGAGCCTTTTTTATGGCTCCTTGGGCTATAGATATGGAGTGCTTTTCATCTGTCCTTCTTGTCTGGATTTCATGTGACCTTTTTGCCTTTAGTGGCACCTTCTATTTTCTTCCTTTCTAAAGACAATGTAGTGTAATACCTTGTGAATAATACACTTTTTCCTACATTCTTTTTGCACTCTTTTTTTAGATTTTGTAGTCTAATTTTGTTTCAGATTTTGAATGCACAAAAGAGGATTTTGAGGATGTCCCTTTGAGTAGATGCCTTACCCTCTTTTCTTGGATATTTGATGGTGAATCCAAGCTTTGTAAATACTATAAAATAGAAGCTTTATTTTAGTTGCACTAACCCCTAAGTGCTTTGGATTTGAGATTCACCAAGTCTCAATATTTGAAGCTTCTTTTTTGTTAGCTTTTCTTTGCTTGTACTAACCAATTTTTGTGGCTTCTATTGGCCACTAAGAGTTGTAGGTTTTTGTGCTTTAAGAGTGTCTTTAGACACTTGATGCAAACTAGATTTTTTACCTTTTTCAATGCACAAAACTAATTTATTTTGAGAGTAATAATAGTGCAAATAAATATAACAAATACTACTTTTGAATGCACTAACAAATTACACCTTATCAATCCAATCTACTCTCAAGAAAATGCATTTAATCAATTCACTACAACTAATCAAGAATAATTTGAAATGATCCTTCAAATATTTTGTAAATCCACTATAATTAGTATTCTAGGATTTAGTCTTCTTTTTGTTTTCCAATGTAGTTAATAGGTAATTGATAGATAAATAATATTTGTAATCTAATCAACTCCTATTGTGCAAATGGAATTCTAAAAGAAACCTTTTTATTTTGCACTTCTGAAGACTATAATTTAGGTTGCAAATTTAATCTAGATTAAGGTGCTTTAAAAAATCTTGAAAAGTAATCCAATTAATGAATCTACTTGCACCAATAGTTGCTTACCTTTTTTTGAAATATTTTGTAGATTCTTTACCACTTTTGTAGAGGATGTAGATCTTGGTGTCTTAGATCACCAATTTGCTACCTTGAGTAATATCTTGCAGCTCTTTGTAGACTATTTTGAATAGCTCCTTCACCAAACTATAGTCTCGAACTTCCTTTCATGAACCTAAGATTTGGTTACTTTCTTCTCCTCTTGTGGTCTCCTCCTTCTATTGTATATTTGGAGAAATTTGTGTCTCTGAAGCGGTGTCCTCTTGCTATGGGAGGTAATCTTCAAATATCCTAGATTTGATGAGCTTCTTTTGTCTTCAAGTCTTCTTATCAAATTTTGACTTCAAGCAGGATATACTTCTCAAGATTTTGAATGTCTTGAGGTCTTCACTAGATTCTTCCTCCACTTGGATTTGGTACTTCTTGCCAAATTCTCCTCCTCTTGGGCTTGTTTCTAGATGGTGACAATTGTACCAAGTCCTTCACTATCATGGGCTTATCCTTGGTAGTGGATTTATCCAATGAATTCTCCTTTGATTATTTCTTTAGGAAGGCTCTCCTAGCCTTTTACTGGATGCTCATCGAGACCTTGCCAAGGTCTTTGATCTTATTGCTTCTTCTGGTCTTCCTTGATATCTTATCTTCAACCTTTCACTTTTGAAAGTGTTGGTGGTGAGATCTTCTCCTGGATCTCTAATTCTACCCCTTCTAGATTTGAGAAGGACTTTCATATTCCTTCCTTATCTGAAAGTTCTTCAATGAGATATCCTCCTGATATATTTTACTTCAGGTTCTGGATTGTTTATGAAGAGGCTACTCTTCCTAACTTTCTTGTAGGAAGCTTTCCTGACTTACTAGATCTCCTTTACCTACAACAAAAATATTAGTACTAAAATATGCTTCTGAATTAGGTACTCTCTTCTGGAATCTTCTTCAGGATAAAGGTATCTATGGTCTATTTCAGTATCAAGGCTTCTATGAGCTTTTTATTTCTATAAAGTTCTTCAATATAGCAATGGAGATATCCTATATCTTGACTTCACCATGATTCTTTTCCAAAAGTTTCTTCTCCAAAAGTTTCTTCTAAAGTATTCTCCTTTCTACAACAACTAATATTTGCACTATGAAGGCACTTCGACCTTCGGGTAATGAATTTGAGGTCTCCTAGATTTCTATTGTAGGAGGTTTCCTAATCATATGAGAATTAATTCCCTACAATAAAAGAAACTTCAGGTAAATATTTCTAGATCAATTAGATGAGCTTCACTTTTTGTTTCATCAAACTAGTCGATCAAATGATGAGTCCTGGTCTTCACAAGTTTTTCTACAACTTTGTGGAAAGACTCTAGCCATATGCAATCTCAATATTTATGAAACTAAGATTTCATTCAGTCCTCACTTGTGGCTCTCCCTAATTCTATTACATAGACTCTTCTAAGAAATTTTGACAGTGATTGGTCCAATGGTGCATTAGGTTGACAAAAAACTCAAGGTCAATGATAATGGTGATTTTACTATTGATCTATCGTAGCTCTCATACCACTGTTATATTTTGATACAACATGCAATGAGAGATAACATTCACAAGATGTAGAATAATAATAAATAAAGTAAATCTCTGAGATGACTAAAATATGCTATAAATAGAAATGAAGGAAATGAGTACAATAGTATCTATGGAGGAAATGAATACTCCGTGATACAAGCTACTACTCAATGAATGAGCTCTGAGCTTATAGCTCACACATACTACACTACTGTGACTATCCTACACTACTGTATTCATCCTATACTACTATCATATCTCTTCTATATCTATGGTCCTTTATATAGGAAGATAAGTTCCTTGGCCAACACTCTACCTAGCTATACAAGGGACACCTTGCACATTTACAGCTTGCACATTGACACTTGTGCATTTATTACATTGCATGAAGTAACTAGATAACTTCCCCCTAAAGTAACATAATATCCTAAGTACGTACCAATGAAGGTACATTTACATGACCCAAATAATATAATATAAGCTATTTCTAACAGATAGAACTGATACTAGTGCCTAGAAAAATAGCATATTTCCTTTCCATATTTAAACATCTGCCTTGCTCCATGTGAATACCATATTTTGATAGAGAGTCTGCTACCATATTCAATTCTCGATAAATATGAGAAAAGGTGATATCTTTGAAAGCCCCTTCCACTCCTTTAAAATTTTCATAAATTGGGTTTAAAAGTAGAAAACTCATCCTTTGTAAACCCCTCATACAATTAATAACAAAAAAAGAGTCCCCAAAACCATTGATCTATTCAACTTGTTTTTTAATGGCTAATCCAATGAACAATTTTAAAGCAAGTAATTCAGCATAATTATTTGAACCATGCCTAAATCTTGCTTTAAATTTTATTTAATGGTTATTAGATAAATATAAAATACCCCCAATCCCACATAAAGTTATAGTATCATTTTGAGCACCATCAAAATAATCCCATGCACCAGACTTGTCAATATGGATTTCAAAATTCTATCTATTCCTTTGGAACTTATAATTCCTCTTAAGGTCTTCAAAAATGGGTTGGATCTATTGAGAGCATTGAAAGGAAGGAATAGAGTAATTATTGAAAATGTCAATATTATTTGAGAGTCAAATTTCTCATACTGTGACTAGAGGTAAAGCTCTAAACACCTTCAACTATTTTATTTCAAACTAACTTTTTAAAAATTCATCTAGGGGTTGCCCTTTCCATACATCTTTGCATCTGGTTAAGATTTCAAATTTTTACCAAATATTTTTTGTGTATTTGCACTCCACAAATAAATGCTCTCTAGTTTCCTCAGCCTCTCTACACGAAGTACATTTGTTGGGTCTATGTCAATTTATTTTCATGAGAATATCCCATGTCAAAGCCTTTCTACTTAAGACCAACCTCATAAAAGTGTGGGTTTTCATTGGAGACTTTATTTTAGATATTTGGTTCCACCACCATTTCTGCTCAGCATGATTCCCACTATCAAAAAAACTTTATATCCAAGCTTTGGAGTGTAGTTACATGTAAGTGGATTTTTGGTCCATATCAATTCATCAGACCTTTCATTTATCCTGACATTACTACTGATAAGATTTGCCACAAAAGCATTCCACTGATTTGCATGATCATTTTCCAAGCCTAACTAATTTGCCCTCTTCCATCCTTGTTTCCAATCGGTAGAGGCATCATTTTTGACCACATGTGCAACTATATAAAGACCAAGTCCATGGAGTAGGTTTATGAGTTCATTAGAGAGTTTATATTTATTTCCACTACCAACCCATGAATTAGGACCTAACCTGACTTATGTTCCATTGCCATATTCCATGCTAACTAGTTGCCTATTAAATGAAAATAAATACAAAAATCTTTCCATATGATTTATACCTTGTTTGTGGACTTATTTGAGCTTCTGATCCACTCCACCAGGGTAAGTGGTTCAATTTATTTTTGTATTATAACTTGTTTCCAAATATTTTCATAAGTAATAATTCTCCACAAACTTTCAGCAGCCAAGGCTTTCCCAAAATTAAAAATATTTTTTAGTCCCCAGCTACCTTCTGAAAGCACGAGGATACGAAAACAAAAATAAATATGCCAAACACGATGCGTGTAAAACCAAACTTAACGCTAAAAGTCTATATATTGAAAAATGCATAAAAAAGAAAGGACATAGACGAATCGACACAAGATAAAAGCAATGTGGAATACGGCCCTATTTATTGATATGATTTTAATGTCATGTTACAATACGTCTTCTTCCCTTTTAGGGGATAGGAGCTCAAATATGTTTCTTGTCACATCCATGGATAGCAATCCTTCTTTCGCATGCCCATATGTAAGATGGGCGGACCAAAATGTCACCACCGCTTGTGTATATGAGTGTTGACTCATTACTGATCCTCTGATGTCAAATTCCTACATTCAAGGAAACAAAAAAAGATCAGTAGCACCTGCAGATAGAATAGAACATGTGTTTCCCAAGGCCTTCTGTTAGTGTATGCATGAAAATATTAAATCGATAAACAAATATCATCATAATGACCTAAAAATTTTATAGAAGCAATAAAACCTTACCAGGAAGCCACTGCAAAAGGAACAGTCAGAAATTCCTCACAGATTTGTATTCGCTCCGGGGCGGGACAAATAAACCTGCAACAAATTATTAGAAAGCACCCTCTTCAATGTCCTGTCCAAAAAGCTCCAAATGACCTACAAAGTTGGGGTTAGCTAATTGGGGGTATTTTGGGACAACCCAGATGGTCAGATTTCTCCAATTTGGCCTCTATCACCTAGAATCTGATGGCGCTATCTGCATGTTAGTGAAGGCAATAAATGATAAAAGCATGATCAAAACTTGTCCAAATAACCTGAAATTTAAATGACAACATATGTAAAGAACCTAGAATCAAATGCAAAAGAAAAATCAGATAAATCTTCCATAGATTTCTATTTTCTCTGGGGTGGGGCATTTAGAACTACGATAGTTTGGGGGGCGCCAGGGGCAGGACGCCTGCTGTTTGGGACTTTGTTTCGGCACCAATCCACTTGGGATGGGTCCAAAACCTCTTATGGGGTGTTGTCGGCAAATTTTGTGGGATATTGTGGCTAAATTTTTGGGTTTGGGCTCCAAATTTGTGCTTTCAAGAATCACCCAATAACCTCCCTCAACAAGGGAGATCAAGGATGTGAAAGGCACAAATCAAAAGGTATGTGTATGAATGTAAAATGGCAGCACTTCGTTGCTCAAAATTCTACGTCTCTCTCCATATTTTTGGTGAGAAAACTCACCAATTTATAGACCTGGGGTCTCTCAGTTTGAATGCGCATGCGAGGGTGCCACTGGAGTTGCATGTCCTATTTTGGGAAAAATATTATTCCCTGATTTAGAGTCTCCTTGCATGAGGCCTCCAAAAATCAAAGACATGCATGACTGAAGTCTCTCTCCTTGATTTGAAGTCGTTCCTCACAATTGCATGGCCTGAAGCTGCAGTTAACTGGCGGACCTATCGAGGTTTGACTTTTTTTGCCAGTCAAACCTTCTATTCGCCTCACCCTGGGGTGAATGCTTATATTCGTCCCTGGGTGGGACGAATGCTAGTTTGTAATCGTCCCCGGGTGGGACGAGTAGGGAGAAAAGTGCCAAAAGGTGCCAAATTGACCTTTGACCTTCCAAACTGCTTTTGGGAGTGGTTAGGACCACTATTTAACCTCTAGGGGCTGCCCTAGGGGCTATGTGTGTCAATGCGATCAGCGTTTGTTGTCACATAATCGGATTGGTGCTATTTTGGTGTCTACAGATGCCCCTTTTTGGGATGCGCTATGCAAGGTGCAACGCCGAGCAAAAATAGATAACCAAAGCACTAATGATTAGGGTTTCTTAGTAACCTTACCAACTCTTGATGCCCCAAATATGGAAAGGTCATGCATTCTTGAATCCTTGCTTCTGACGAGCTAAGGAGCTTAATTCAAGTGTTAACATTTTTCGGTGAGGTGTTACTTGAGCTTGAACATTGTTCAGTCATGAATAGGCAAAGGCACAACCTTTTGTCTGTGGGAACCTTGAGTTCATGAATCATGAATACCAAGTGTTTGATCAGCTTGTGATTATTGCTTGTTTGCTGCCCCAAGCAGGGGTGTGATTGTCTTTGTCAATGATCCTTTGAATGTGTGTTATTTCCATGATTGGGTGTGTATTTGTTGATTGGTGACTAAGTGTGACTACCCCCTCAAGCAACGAATCGATGAGGGAATGACCAACATGAGAAAAGTGACGAGTCACTTGACCCAAGATGACTTAAGTAAGGGTGCCTTCAGTTGTTTACCGTTGAATGCATAAGCAGTTTCCAAACATTCTGACCTATTTTTGGTGGGTTTTAACCCTTTTTGTGATGCATTTTGGAGCTAAAATTGGCAAAAATCCATCCTCCCGTGGAGTAGTCCGGCTATGGTAGCCTTCTTAGGGAGTAGGATAGTGAAAATTTGTAACCCCAATGTCTAATTTGGATGCCAAGAATTTCAGACGCAAAGGCGCCTTCGTTCGACAATGTTATTGCTATTTTTGGTTGGATTTTGACCTATTTTGCGACACCATTTGTGGATGAAAATCTCAAAAATTCGTCCTCCCGTAGAGAGGTATGGATATGGTAGCCTTCTTAAGGAGTAGGATAGTGAGGATTTGTGACCCCGACGTTTGTTTTGCATGCCCGGAATGTCATGTTCAAAAGCACTCTCATTGGACAGTTTTATTGCTTGTTTTTGTGCAATTTGTGTAGTTTTTGCTATTTTTGAAATGTTTGCTAGGTCAGAGGACTGGTTATTGTAGCCTGCAGGCATTTTTTTGATGATATATATATATATAGACGACTTTCTTTGTGTTTATACACTTGTCATGGTTTGTTTTTCTATTTATGCACAGTTATTTATGATGATGTATGCATGTGGTATTATGAATGCGATGTGTCTAATTAGATGATGTATGCATATGGAATGAATGAAATGAGTTGTTGATAACTTGTCGATGGCACCATAGACTGTACAAGATTTACTGGATTGTTATACTTATGGGATGGCTTTGTGGAATGACTTTGCATGTGAAAACTTTGTTTTTGTATTTTTTGTATTTTTTGTATTTTTTGATGGGGATGGATATAATGAAATGTACCAGTTGTTTAAAAATGTAGTTAAGATTTTTTGAGATTCAGATATTTTAACTAACTAGCCAAAACTGTACATTTATCTCGCAAGACTTTTGAACAAGGTATAAATCAGACTTGAGTTTGACCAAGTTATTTCACATCCCCATGTGTGCAATTGAGTTCATTTATGTGGTATTTGTCAGGATACCACCTAGTGCCAGATAGGTTGTCAACCAAACTCGTATCGAGGATCACCTAATTAGCTCCACTAACTCCGTTGTTGTATTTAGTAAGATTAATCCACGGGATAATCTAAGGTACCATAAGCTAGCTCATCCACATGCAAACATTGGTCTGCTCACACACAAAGCTAATGTGATAGACATATCATCATGCATTTAGGATACCGCCATTGCCAGGTAGGCTGTCCACCAAACCCGTAATGAGGATCACCTAGATGGTTTTTAAATGCTGAGAATTCCAGGGATTCAAGTTCAGGATTTTTATTTTCTCAATGTGTTAGGATACTTGCTCGTATACATAATGATGAAAATCACTATTTATTTTTCTCTTTCATTTTTCTTTTGAGCAAGGATTTTGAATAGTGGTGATAACCACTATTATTTGATTTTGCATTTTGAGCTGCGTAAGGTTGAGCTTGTAGGTGTTTGGCTTATGAGTGACCTTGATCCTTTTGGCCTTGGGGATGACTACCCATCCTGTTCAGGGACATGTAGTACAAATCCTTACGACTTTGGGGACCCAAAGTGATTGGAGATGATCGTGATGATGGTTTATGGGGATTTTGTTTTTAGATGGTCATTGATCCTTTTAGGCCTTGGGGATGACTACCCATCTTTTTCAGGGACGTGTAGTATGAATCCTTACGACTTTGGGGACCAACGAGGATTGGGATTTTTGGTAGTGGTGAAAACCACTATTTATTTAGGGGAATTGATGGGGAGGAGCTTGTCCTTTTGTCAATTCTCAGCACTCTTGAACCATTCGCACAGGGGGATGAGCAAGATAACCATTTCACTAGGTGGTACCCTAGACTGCTTTGTAGGTGTCTCTTGCGTTCACACAACTTGGGAATTATTTTATGTGTTGTAACTTGTGTAGGGATGTTACATAATGAGGCATGATCCATGTAAAACTTTCCCTTGTAAAATTTGTTTAACTTTGTACAATTTTTGGCTAGAAATTTAAAGACAGCTGAATGACGAAAACCCTACATACATTAGGAGACAACTGACTATGCTAAAAATGGGGATGGTGTTATTCTGGATGTATGCGTTGATAAAATGGATTGGAGGTGGAAGATGATGGACTTGCCGAGCAATTACAGTCTATGGTGCTTTTGACTTGTATGACCTAGCAAATATGCAATGTATGGATGCGATGCCTAATGCAACCTATATTTTTGTATTTTGATTTTTACGAATATGCATGGAATGGAGATGCAATTTTTTTGTTATTTTTGATGATTTTATTGTTTTTGTTTGTTTTTGAATATTTATTTTGACCAAGTGGTTATGGTAACCCTTGGAGCTTTTGGTGTGACCAAAGGGTTTATGGCTACCTTTGGGGCATTTTTAGGGTTGACCAAGTGATTGTGGGAATCCTTGGAGCTTTTGGTTTGACCAAAGGGTTTATAGATACCTTTGGGGCATTTTGGGATTGACCAAGCGATTGTGGGAATCCTTGGAGCTTTTGGCTTGACCAAAGGGTTTATAGATACCTTTGGGGCATTTTGGGATTGACCAAGCGATTGTGGGAATCCTTGGAGCTTTTGGCTTGACCAAAGGGTTTATAGATACCTTTGGGGCATTTTGGGATTGACCAAGCGATTGTGGGAATCCTTGGAGCTTTTGGGGTGGACTATGGCTCTCTAAATGTGGAATGGCCTCAAATGACTGATGTTCAAGGGTTCTAGTTCCTTGATTCCTTCAAGAGAGGCGAGCCGATATGTTCCAGGTCCTATTTTACTGTCAATCACATAAGGACCTAACCAGTTTGCCATGAACTTGTCCCTTAGATGGGACAAAAAATTAGAATTATGTTGGTTCTCTTTTAAGACCAAGTCACCAACCTAAAAGTCCCTTAGGTGAACCTTCATGTTGTATGCTTTCTTAAGTCACTCTTGATAGATACGCAAATGCTCGAGAGCATTGATGCATCGTTCATCAAGCAACGTAAGTTGGTCTAACCGGGCCTGCCGCGTAGTGTCATCATCGATGAACTCTTGCATTGAAATGCGCAGGGAAGGGATTTCCAACTCGAGAGGCATGACTGCCTCGGAGCCATACACCAACAAAAATGGAGTTGCCCCAGTGGGCATCCGAATGCTAGTGCGATAAGCCCACAGGGCAAGCAAGATTTGAATGTGCCAATCCTTATGACTATCTACGATGGTATTTTTGAGGATGGCGACTAGCATTTTGTTTGACGCCTCTGCTTGCCCATTTGCCTGTGGATAATAGGGTGTTGAAAAACTATGCTAAATTTTGTACTTTGTTGTCAAAGCATGCACATATTTATTCTTGAATGACATCCCATTATCCGAGAGGATCTTGGATGGAATACCAAAACGACATATGATGTTATGCAAAATAAACTCCGCAATGCGGGGTCCAGTCGTAGAGGTTAGTGGAATTGCTTCCACCCACTTGGTGAAGTACTCTGTGGTCGTTATGATGAACGTGTGACGACCCGACGATGCAGGGGAGATCTTTTCAATTAGATCAAAGCCCCACTACAAAAAAGGCCAAGTTGATTGAATCGGTTGCAAGGCCTGAGAAGGTACATGTGTCAAATTAGCATGGTGTTGACACTTCACACACTTCTTTACATATGCACAACAATCTCGCTCTAAATATGGCCAATAATAGCCCATGCGAAGAATGCACTTTGTGATGGCCATACCGCTGAAGTGGCCACCACATGTACCATCATGGGCTTGGGTGATCACCCAAGTGGACTCCTGTTGGTCCAAGCAATGGAGGAGGATTCCTTCATAGCTCCAACGATACAAAATGTCTCCTAGCAAGACATGTTTTGCCGCTTTCTATTTAAATGATCTTTTTGCAGCTTGTGTCAATCCAAGTGGGAGGTTACCTAACTTGAGGTAATCCCTTATGGGTGTGTACCAATCCTACTGATCAGAAACCTCGATGGTATGAATGACCAATCCCTCTTGAAGTTCATCCCTAGAAAAATTTGAGCAAGAAAGAACTTGTAAAAATAGCGTTGTGTTGCTATTAAGAGGGGTCAGGGAGAACAAGGACCCCTAGTTGGCTTGAGTCAGACAATCATGGATTCGAGAGAACCTATCCTGAGATGGTTCAATCTGGATCAAGTGGATTCCTGGTGTTAGGTTAGAGCTTGCTTGCTCCATCATGGATTGCGATAATGTTTTGACCTGAATGGTTGTCATTTCACCGGAAGGGTCTTGCGGGATTAGTGACCCCAAGGAGGCCATAGTATCCGCAAAATGATTCAATGATCGAGGGAGTGCCTCGATGTCATACCATTCAAGTTGTGCCAGGAATTTGTCCACAAGGGCTTTGTAGGCCTGCAGAACTGGGCATTTACATTGGAATACCCCTTTGACTTGATTGACAATTAACAACGAATCACCAAAGATGTTTAAACGTTTAATGTTCATGGTGATTGTTGTTTGAAGACCTATGAGCAAGGCTTCATATTCTGCATTATTGTTGGTGCACGGGAAGTCTAATTTAAATGATAGAGGCATTGGAGCCCCTTGCGGTGTGAAGAATACAATTCTCGCACCACCTCCTTGCTCACATTTAGAACCATCGAAGAATAGGGTCATGTCAACCTGTGACTCAGGCTCATTAGAATCTGGTGATTCTGAAACATGGAAGACCCCATCATCCGGTAGTTCTACGGTCAGAGGCTGATCATCTTCAAGAGGAGCCTCTGCTAGTTGATCGGTGATGACTTGACCTTTTATGGATTTCTTTCCAATGAATTCTATGTCAAACTCCGTCAACAACATGATCCATTTTGTCGTGTGGCTACTATGATAAGTGTGACTCATCATGTATCGCAATGGATTCTCCTTAGACACAACATACATCGTATTGTTGAGCATGTAGTGGCATAGCTTTTTGGTAGCAAACACCACTGCCAAGCAAAGCTTCTCAACGTATGCATAGTTAAGTTCATAACTGACTAGGGTGCGGCTAAGATAGTAAGTAGCCTATTCTTTGTGTAGCTCATTTTTTTGGGACAGCATGGCGCCCAGTGCCACCTCGATAGCTGAGATGTATAAGTAGAACGACACTCCTGGTCTAGGTGGTGCCAATACTAGCGATGAAGCCAAGTATTGTTTAATCTCATCAAAGGCTGACTGGCACTCATCATCCCAATGAAATGCTACCCCCTTGTGCAATAATTTATTCATGGGTCGGCACTTGTCAGATAGCTATGCTATGAAGCGCTTGATTGACGCGACCTTTCCCTGTAGGCTTTTGAGTTGCTTGATGGTAGTTGGGGGAAGCATTTCAAGGATTGCCTTGACTTTTTTTGGATCCACCTCGATTCCTCGTTTGGAGACTATGAAACCCAAGAGCTTTCCAGATGTGACACCAAATATGCACTTCTTGGGGTTTAGTCTAACTTTATGTTCAATGAGGCGATCGAGGATCTTGCACAAGTCATCGAGATGATCTGGGCGCAAAAGAGATTTGGCCAACAAATCATCCATGTAATCTTCCAAAGTTTTGTGCATGTAATCATGGAATATGTACGTCATGGCATGTTGGTAGGTGGCACCAACATTTTTAAGGCCAAAGGGCATGACCTTATAACAAAATGTCCCCCAAGGCATTGTGAACACCATTTTTAGTTGGTCCTCGAGATTGATACGAATTTGATTGTATCCTGAGAAACCATCCATGAGGGAAAGCATTTCATGGCCCGTTGTAGCGTCTACCAATGCATCGATGCTAGGCAAGGGGAAATCATCCTTAGGACTCGCTTTGTTTAGATCTCGAAAATCGGTGCATATGTGAATCCTCCCGTCGAGATTTTTGATGGGCACCATGTTAGACAACCATGGTGGGTAATCCACGCAGATGACAAACTGTGCATCCAACAACTTTTGTAGCTCATATTTTACCATTAAGGCTACTGTTGGATGCATCTTACATAGTTTTTGCTTTATTGGCTTGACTGTCGGATCAAGCGTAAGATTATGCGTGACTAGTTGTGGGTCTAGTCTCGACATGTCTTTGTAGGACCATGCAAAAACCTCCTTCTTCTCTTTGAGAAGGGCAATGTAGTCGGCTTGCTCTTCGGGGGATAAACTTACCCCCAGCTTGATGATTTGCAAATTTAGTGGATCTGAGCTGATGTCTACGTTAGTTGTCTCCTCGACTGACATGTGGGATCCATCCTCCAACTGGTGTGGAGTTGGGATCAAGTGGATATCATTTGCTGAGTTGAGATTGTCATTTGGAATGTCAAGTTCCTCTTCAGCATGGAAGACATCCTGAGTCTGTCCGGGGGTGAAATGAAACATCCCACCGCAAGGCCAGTACTCTGATGGGGATGGCGGTGTGTCAGCGTGATCCCAGTCTATAGCATCTAGGTCTAGATGCAATGATCGTGTTGGGTCGGATGGATTATGGATGGGGGCGGTTAAATCAATGGAGATCATGTTGATGAAATGATTTTGGTCTCCATTACCGTAGGTGTGGTTGCTCGGACATCCTAGATGATCTTTGTGCTCCGGATCTGGCTCTGTGGGCACTGGCACAAATGGATCGGCCCTATGTGCGGATAAGAGGATGGGGTCTGCCCGAGGCACTGATGGCTCTATAGGGTCTCCAAGCGGAAGATGTTCTCTATATACCTAGAGTGGCGGGTGTAGTAATTGCTATAACTATGCTTGGTTGAGGTGCCACCTATGCCTTGGCCCTATGTGTAATTGTTCAAACATGTCATCTATGTCCAAGGGATATTGCTGTTGTCGCATATGATTGAGATAGGCCATCTCAGTTTCATCTTCATAATCACTGTTAGAGATCCAAAGGCCTTCGTTGGCTCCAATAGCTATTTGTGACATATGAGGCTCATCTTGCTCGAGCAAATTAATGTGGTCCCATCGGGGTTGTTTCGCTCTCTACGGGGGGACCTGATGCTCTTGAGGTGGCATATGCTCAATTGGAGCATTCAAAGGGAACATTGTCAGGAAGCTCTCCTGATAATCATCCATGGGATGTACTTGTGAATGATTGCTATCAGACTCGAAAGGATCCCAAGGTGCTACCTCGTATTTTGACTCATCTTCTCAAGACCCTTCTTGGTCTTGTCCATATCCCTCTTGTAGGTGAGTCCTCAAACTTTCTCCCTTTTCGACCGAAGGGAAAGGGTTGTTAAGGTCAACAAGGTTGGTTGTTAGCAATGGGAGATAATCCCCCAATGTATATGTTGTGTTAGGATTGGCATATGGATCTAATGCCAACCCATCCTTGTTGCCTATCCCTAGGCCTTGCATGTTCTCTACCAAGATGTCCAGGGGAAAGGGGTGGTTGAACCCTACTCCTGACTTGTCATACGACATTTGATATCTTGGTTGGCACAAAACATGCACTCCTTGCTCATACCTGCCCAACCCATATCCATGCCAATTGCATTGGCCAAGATATCTCAATGCAAAGTCTGGGTTGGACAAATAGTTGACGTCCTCAACAAAGGGCTCCTCATCTTCGTCTTCTTGCATGTAAGGTTCAATGCCATTATCCAGGCCCCCATAAACAAAGTTTGTCTGATTGGGTGGGTAGCCTAGAGGAACCACAGAGCCGATGGGGAGTCGAGGTCTCCCCATGTCCTGTATGGACTCAAGTGTGGGTGTTGCTACAATGTTTCACACTATATACTCCCCCAGGCCCGTGTTGGCCATCTCAACGGTGATCGTTGGTGGTTGAGGGGGAGCGAATGGGAGTCCTTCCGAGTCCACTCCATGTAGGGTGAACTAGGCGTCTCGACTTCCATTCTGCTAGGCATCTCTTCGGTAGAGATGGTTGAGACTAGGGGTGGTTCCTCTTCTAGGGGTTTCTTTCCCTTGTCCTTCGGTGTGGCCACCGTAGGTGGTGTTGTTGGTGAAGGACCAGATGAGGAAGATGGACCTAGATGGGGATTTTATGGACTTGTCAATGGGGATGCCTGCGGAATCGGACCCTGTTTAGATGGATTCAACTAAAAATCCAAATGCGTTGATGGAAGGGTCGATTGCGGCATGAATTGCATCGTATTGCAGTACTTGAAGGGCTCTAAGTCTATCGGGACTACATGCACCTGTCCTTCAAATGTGTACTTTAGGCACTGATGAGCTATAGAAGGGACACACTTCATGTCCCTGATCCAAGGCTAGCCCAACAAGATATTATAGGCCATCTCACCTTCCAAGATGTGGCACAATGTATGAATAGTCTTTTGTCCCACTTGGATGGGTAGGACAATTGTGCCCACCGTCGAGCATATTGCATCATTGAATGCTCAAAGAGTATAGGTGGAGGCCACGATGTGAGATGTCAACAACTTCAGATGTTTCAATGCTACTGTTGTAATTATATTATTGGACGAGCCAGTGTCCACCAACACTCTCTTATACGGAATCCCGTTGACCCGTGCAATGACGTGCAGGGGTGGATCCGCCACATCACCAGTCATCGATTTCAATTCATCTTCTCTAAAGGTGATGACTGGTTTTGTACATTGTTTTACATGTCCCACGAAGTTGTTGAAAGAGTTTGCTTCGTGGGGTTGCAGCTCGATGGCTTTTAATATCTCCATTAGAGCCTCCCGATGGGGCGTTGATTGTTGAATGAGCTCATATATGGAGAGCCTAGTCGACGTGGTCCGTAGACTTTGGGTAAGTCTAGTCCGAATCATGGCCATTGGTCTAGGTGGGGGAAGTTGCGTAGGGTGCTATTGAGGTTGTGACGTCGATGGAACCTCTCTTGTGGCTACCATGGGGGCAGCTCCTGGGTACCTCTTGTTCCTAGTCACTATGCTTATCATCCCTACATACCCCTGCATGGGGCAATTCTGTTGCACCTCATTGAATTGAAGGGGTTTTGCCTGCACCTCATGGGTAGGTAGGGGGTCTCTGAAGACTCCCATCTATTGGTTGTTTGGTGCTACGGGGTTGTCCACCGCCAACGTCTTGTTGTCGATTAGGTCTTGCACCAAGCCTTTAAACTTCCAACATGCATTAAGGTCATGTCCCTTCCATCTGTGGAACCTACAATACAAGTCCTCCCTATACCCCTTAGGCTTTGGTGCATTGGGGTCTATGGTTTGAATCTCTGGAAGGTTGATCAAGTTTTTCATTGACAAGCGATCAAATAGGGAGTCCCTAGACTCTGTGTAAGGTGTGAATTGTCGCCTAGGGCGACGTTGCTAATTTTGTTCCTACCTCTGATTTTCTCTATCATAATTGTTAGGAGGCACCACCTGATAGTTAGCCTTTTGGGGATGTGTTGCTTGTGCAGGCTTAGGGATGTTTATAGCAACCTGATTGACCACAGTGGGTTTCTATTGCGTGGTCCCTGTTTTGGTGTTTTTAGACCATTCTTTCTTCTTTGGCTTGGCAATCTCGCCATCCTGTATCTTGATCTCCTCAATGATTCTGGCTTGCGCTAGAGCTTCCTCAAGAGTGGCATATTGCTATAGCTGCAATAGCATGAAGATCGATCTCAAACAGCTCTTTGAGAACATTTGGGTCAGGTCAGACATGGGAGGGAGGTAGGGCAGCTTTGAAAGCAATGTCCTCCACCGGTTCCCATATGCCACCATGGTTTCTTCCTCATACTGCT
Organism: Wollemia nobilis; assembly: GCA_028583015.1. Lineage (NCBI taxonomy): Eukaryota > Viridiplantae > Streptophyta > Pinopsida > Araucariales > Araucariaceae > Wollemia > Wollemia nobilis. Next base: position 5,338,572 of record JAQPPZ010017192.1, read on the forward strand.
TGAGGCTAGCTAGGTCACTTAGTGATGCCTTCTTCTTGGTGTTGAAGGCGAAGCATTCGAGGAACGCGTCCACTAGCTGATCCAAGTTACTGATGCTATGTTTTGGCAACTGAGTGAACCAATCCGAGGTAGGGCCTACGAATGTGGTTATAAATGTTCTGAGCAACAAAGCATCATTGTCCTGAATGCCAAAGCATTGGCTCAAGAACCTAGTCACATGTTCTTGGGCATCCTCCTCTCCTCTAAAGAGTGCCAACTGGGGAAGTTTAAAGTGTTCAGGGTATGGAGGTGCCGGCAAGGATGGATGCACAGGGTGACTGCGGAGTTGGCATAAAGTGGGATTTTGGGGCCCATAAGTCTTGGTCTCCATAGACTCTAAGCGCTCTAGCAGCGCTTTATATGCATCGAAAGATTTAATCTCTTCCTCCTTAATTAGCTCCCATTGTGGGTTGGGGGGAGCTTGAGGCCTATAGAGGGGTGGCCGGATAGCAGCCCCTCTGCCTTGGTAGGGCATTTCAGCCTACTCTTCTTCTTGCTCATACTCCTCATAGGCTTCTTGAGGAGTTTCTGGATGAGACCTATGACCATGGGTGGGTCCCCGCGGAGGGCGCACATCATTGTTCCTGGGAGTGGCCTCCCGCTCAGGTCTAGGAGGTCTCGAAGGTAGCACTTGGTAAGGTCACAGGGACCTGTCTCGCACCAAGGGGTTGCGCCTCTCATACACTTCTACTTTATGCATGCGAGGGGTTGGGACCTTCTCAGGCACAGTGTTATGAAGCAATTCGGCTGTTTGACGTTGAATGCGCTCTTTGCTAAGGCGGTACAGATGATCTAACTATTGTTGATCTTGCCTGAGTTGCATGATTTGTGCTTGGTGGGCGGCATGTTTGGAAAATGCCAAGTCAATTTGTTCCACCGTCTCATGTTTAGGAAGCCTAGATGCCTCTCCTACATGTCTATCTCGGTCATGGTGATCCGAGACCCCTATGGGTTGCTTTCCTCTGTCGAGGTTAGTGGCATTCACCCGAGGCTCTGGCCTCAATGGGTGATCTTGATACATAGCAGGTGCGGAGGTGCATCGCTCCCATGTTGTGTACTACTCTTGAGGGATGTGGTGGTCTTCCTCACACTCCCTTTCATATGTGTGAAGGGTGCAGGGAGAATTGGCTTGCCCTACCTGGAGAGCCCTATGCTCTGGATTTTGTCTAGTGTTTCTAACAGTAATAAGGGGTAAAGGAGGGATGACGAAATCATGTGCCCCCTCCTTATGGACCCTATGTTGCTCTAGCACTTCATCACTAGGCCACTCATAACGAGCATCTAAGGGAGGCCTTATGTCTATGTTGAGTGCCACGTGTAGGTTCTCCTCTTGAAAGGATCTATGCTGAGTGGGGGTGCCTCTCAAAGAGGTGCCTCTATAGTCCTATTCTTTAGTGGCATGATGTGGACTATCTTGTATGTCATGCCACCAAGGTGGGATGACCAAGTCCTCAGGACTATATCGGAGGTGACTTGTCCCCCTTTGTGCACTCTTTGCAGCGTCTGCCCGTGATTGGGCTTGGCTACGGGTGTACACCATGGTGATGCTTTCCTACAAGATGCGTAGATTTTTATCTCTTTTTATGATTTTTATGTTACACTAAACAGAAGGGAAACACACAATCGAAGCAATGATTATCTTGTTTAAAGATTAAAAGTGTGCCCTAAATCTGGTTTAGTGTGTTTTGATTTTTTTTATTTTGAAAGCTTTTGTAAAGAACATTTAAATGCAATATGATGGCTCTTATGACTCCCAAAAATGGTCGCCCCTTCGATATACCATTTCCATACCGATATACCAACCTCTCTATATACCCGCCCTTACGTGAGGGAAACTATTGGTACATGAGAGTAGATGGTACATGGAACATAGGCGGTACGGAAGGGGAATCACTCTGTTTATGACACCTACCATAGAAGACTTATCCTCATGCATTGGGAATCACCCTAGCTACACTTGGTCAGCTTTCATCAGGATTTACGTCTAGCAACAGTCACGATCGGGGTTATGTATGCAATATCTCAAGCCAAGGTGGTGATGAAATCCACCGTTGGTCTTGCTCAAGGGTTGGGGTTTTACGACCAACTCCTTATTGTTTTAAATTACCACATGGTGTGTGGGGTTATTTTTAAGTTGCATAAATGAAGGAAACAAGCATTCAAACTCTCCTATGCAAGCAAATAACCAGAGAACAGAAAACAAAAAATAGAAAGCAAAAAATTGACAGAAGGTGTTTAAGACCCCTACCTCTTCTCTGCCCAAATCGGATGTCTCTGAATTTTTGCCCTAAAATTGCATAGAGAGCTATTCATCCTAGGTGAGATGAATAACAGATCTATATTCATTCTAGGGTAGGACGAAGTCCTATTCGTCCCTAGGTAAGACGAATTCCAGCTTTGTACTCGTCATAGACTGAAATGAACAACAGTCCAGCGTTTGAAAAATTGGTACCTGTAAGCAAAAACAAGCAAATTTTGATCAAAAATTTAATCTTAAAATCAAGGGAAAGAGGTCCCACCATGATCGCCATTAAAAGCACGAGGATATGAAAACAAAAAGGAATATGCCAAGCACGATGCGTGTAAAACCAAACTTAACGCTAAAAGCCTATATATTGAAAAATGCATAAAAAGAAAGGACATAGACGAATCGACACAAGATAAAAGCAATGTGGAATATGGCCCTCTTTATTGATATGCTTTTAATGTCGTGTTACAATACGTCTCCTTCCCTTTTATGGGATAGGAGCGTCAAATATGTTTCTTGTCACATCCATGGATAGCAATCCTTCTTCCGCGTGCCCACATGTAAGATGGGTGGACCAAAACGTCACCGCCACTTGTGTATATGAGTTTTGACTCCTTAATTCTCCTCTCATTTTGAAGACCTATGTTCAAGGAAACAAAAAATATCAGTAGCACCTGCAGATAGAATAGAACATGTGTTTCCCAAGGCCTACTGTTAGTGTATGCATGAAAATATTAAACCGATAACCAAATAACATCAGAACGACCTAAAAATTTGACAGAAGCAATAAAACCTTACCAGGAAGCCACTGCAAAAGGAACAGTCAGGAAATTCCTCACAAATTTGTATTCGCTCCGGGGCGGGACGAATAAACCTGCAACAAATTGTTAGAAAGCACCCTCTTCAATGTCCTATCCAGAAAGCTCCAAATGACCTATAAAGTTGGGGTTAGCTAATTGGGGGTATTTTGGGATGACCCAGATGGTCATATTTCTCCAATTTGGCCTCTATCACCCAAAATATGATGGCGCTATCTGCATGTTAGTGAAGGCGGGAAATGATAAAAGCATGATCAAAACTTGTCCAAATAACCTAAAATTTAAATGACAGCATATGTAAAGAACCTAGAATCAAATGCAAAAGAAAAATCAGAGAAATCTACCACAAATTTCTATTCACTCCGGGGTGGGGCGTTTAGAACTGTGACAGTTTGGGGGGCACCCGGGGGCAGGACGCCCATCGTTTGGGACTCTGTTTTAGCACCAATCCACTTGGGATGGGTCCAAAACCTCTTATGGGGTGTTTTTGGAAAATTTTGTGGGATATTGTGGCCAAATGTTCGGGTTTGGGCTCTAGATTTGCGCTTCCAAGAATCACCCAATAACCTCCCTCCAAAAGGGAGATCAAGGATGTGAAAGGCACAAATCAAAAGGTATGTGTGTGGATGTAAAATGGCAGCACTTCATTGCTCAAAATGCTACCTCTCTCTCCATATTTTGGGTGAGAAGACTCACCAATTTATAGACCTAGGGTCTCTCTGTTTGAATGCGCATGCGAGGGCGCCACTGGAGTTGCATGTCCTATTTTGGGAAAAATATTATTCCCTGATTTAGAGTCTCCTTGCATGAGGCCTCCAAAAATCAAATACATGCATGACTGAAGTCTCTCTCCTTGATTTGAAGCCGTTCCTCACAATTGCATGGCCTGAAGCTGTAGTTAACTGGCGGACCTGTCGAGGTTTGACTTTTTTTGCTAGTCAAACCTTCTATTTGCCTCACCCTGGGGTGAATGCTTATATTCATCCCTGGGTGGGACGAATGCCAGTTTGTAATCGTCCCCGAGTGGGACGAGTAGGGAGAAAAGTGCCAAAAGGTGCCAAATTGACCTTTTACCTTCCAAACTACTTTTGGGAGTGGTTAGGACCACTGTTTAACCTCTGGGGGCTGCCCTGGGGGCTATGTGTGTCAATGCGATCAACGTTTGTTGTCACATAATCGGATTGGTGCTATTTTGGTGTCTACACCTTCTCTTTTTGGTTTTGCAATATGCTTCCATTGAAATAAATGAATATCTTCTTTGACCCTGTTCCCTAAGCATAAGAAACTAAAATATTTCCTTTTGATGTTGTCAAGGACCCCATTAGGAATGTATGCCATTCCATGCCAAAAAATTGGGATAGCTTCCAAGACTATTTTGACAAGGGTTAGTCTTCCACCAATGGATAACCATCTATTACACCACAATTTTTTTCTTTTATCTATTTTTTCAATAAGCTAGCTCTAGTATTTTTTCCCATAACCATTTGGTTTCAAATAAAAACCTATATATCTAAAACCTGACTGAAAATCACATTTTGAATAATGAAAAAGGTGCTGGAAATGATTTTCTTCCTCTTCTTTCAGACCATCGAAGGACATCATAGAATTTGTCATGTTTATCTTCATTCCAGTAGCATTATAAAAGTTTTCAAGGATACCTTTAAGACTTGTGGCTTCCCTCAAATTTCCCTCATAGAATAGGAAAATGTCATCCACAAATAAAATATGAGTAAGAAAAATATATTTTCCCACCATTATGCCTTTAATAACTCCTATGCACTTCGCTTCTTTGAGAGCCCTACTTAAGACTTAAAAAATCAAAATAAAAAGGATTGGGGATAAAGGACAACCTTTTCTTAATCTACGTGAAGAGGTGAACAACTTTGAAGCTGAATCATTGATCAAAATAGCAAAAGAAATAGTGGATGTACATGCCATTATCTAATTTATAGCTTGAATATTAAACCCAATGTGTAAAAGCATAATCCTAAGATACATCCAATCTACTCTATCATAGGACTTTGAAAGATCTAATTTTATGACCACTGCCTTCATATTATTTGTCTTAATTGAGTGTAAACCTTCTTGTGCCACACCTATAGCATCATGAATCTACCTACTATTCAAAAACCCAAACTGTTCTAGTAAGATAATATCTGAAAAAAAAATTCTTTAACCTGGAGGCAATTAATTTTTCTATAATTTTATAGAGACAATTGTATAGTTAAATAGACCTAAAGTCATCAAAGTATGTGGTAGAATCCTTCTTGGGGATAAGAGCTATAAAGGTAGAGTTTATATCCATTGGAATAAAACCTGTGTTTTTTGTCTCCTCCACTACCCTTAATAAATCCTCTTCAATCATCTCATAGAAACCAATGAAACATTTTGTTGTCCAACCATTAGATCCAGGGATTTTATCCTTTTTCATAGAGTTTAAAATACTTTATAATTCATCCTTTGACACATTATCAAGTAACATCTCATTGTTCTCTGCTTTAGCCAACATTGAAAAGTAAGAAATTAGCTTTAAAATTTTAGTAAAATTTACCTTTTTAGGATATTTGAACATATTTTGAAAGTGTGAAACCCTAATATTGGCTATGTCTTTGAAATTCCTTGCTACACTACCATATCCTCTTGGAATTTTCCAAATGGTATTTATGTTCTTCCTGTGATTTGCATAGTTGTGAAAAATTTTGATATTTGCATAGTTGTGAAAAAATTTGGTATTTGCATCCCTCTTTTCCAGCCAAATGGCTCTACTTTTTAGTCTCCAAGTTGCATCTTTATTGGAAAATAAATTCCTTCTTTTTATCTCTATATTCCTGATATGTTGTTTGGAAGCCTAAAAAAAAACCTCTTCCAAATCTCTATCATAGAAGTCTCAAAAAGTCCTCTTCCAAATCTCTGTCATAGAAGTCAAAAAAAAAATTTCCACTGAAATAAGATCTTGTTCTTGAGATTTATATTTTTGATAAGCCCATTTCAAAACTACAATTTTAACCTTCTTCAAACTAGCTATAAATTGTGAGCAAGCAAAATATGAAAGAGAGCCATAAAATTTCCTCCATTCATACCTAAATAAATCTTGAAGCTCTTGGTCATTGATAGGGAATTAGGTGTGTGAATTAATAAATATTAGTTGTTGTAAAGTATTAAGGTGTCATTATCATTAAATGCACCCTTATCCAAAATATGTCATGTAATGCCTATTTATAGGCGTATGTTATCAATGAAATACAACTAAGTTTTTGGGTTTGTCATATTTCTCTTGTTTTTGTGATTGTTATTCCAAATCATTTGGTATTTGATCTAGTTGTGGAATCAAGGCAAATATCATCTTCCCCTAGGTCGAGTTTGGTTCATACGGGGAATGAGAACACCTCCGTAGTTGAATCCATGGAATAACTTTCTTTGATTTAAGAACCTTGTTTTCCAGTCCTACAGATTGTCTCAATATGTCCATATTTTCATCCCACCTAGGCCATGCACTTTTGTGCAAATCCAAACTATTTGATCGTCTCCATTTTTTTTCACCTGAGTTGTGATTTGGAGCAATACATTCACTATATTGATCCGTGTTTTCTAGGCATTCATTTGTCCTTTATTTTTTTGTTCTCATTCAAATCACATAATCTATTTTCATATTTGATAGAATGATGTCGAGTACAACTCTCTCGCATGATGAGGTATCTACCCAACTTGACATCCTCATCACAAAATTGCAAGATGTTCTTGTAGTCATGAATCAGCCACCTACCGAATGTCTCACTGAAGATCTCGTTGTTGCACCTCGTGAGATCGCTACCAAAATTCAAGTAATTCAGACACAATTGCTTGCTACCACTGCTACTAAATATCTCATTGTTGCAAAATATCTTATTGAAGAAAATTAGGATTTTGTTCCTAATCCACACATTGAAGCATTTATAGCCACACCTAGATTTCACCAGGGTCTCTGGGAAAAATTCCCAATGTCTTTCTATTTGACGATGTGGCTTCTGTTGCAGATCAAGCCTTCCTAGTCATCGCATATCTTGGCTCACTTGAAGCCAACAGAGTTGAAGATAAAGTTGCCATCTATATCGTTGTCATCATGCCTATTGCACTCAGTGGCGTCGTAGTGCATACTTAGCCTCTCCACTATCCCTTGCTCAATCGGTGGTTCCTCTATCAGGCATTGGTATCCAATTTTTTGCCACCATTCATGCAATTTCTTGCACTTTCGTGCCTTTCACACCTTGATCTGGTGTCTCTATAGTTGAGGAGTTTTGATCTCCTATTGTTAGATGCTGACCAACTACCTATGGTTTTCTCACTATCATCCTTGGTGGTTTCACAACTCATTTTCAATAACCTTGATTTACCATTATTTGGCGTTATTTTGTTGCTTCCTATATTCGGTGGCCCTCTGCAACTTTTTGGTTATTTTTTTGTTGAATTGCAATTTTTAGGGAGCATTCCGTCTGATCTGATGTTTATGATATTTTTAGGTAGTCTTCAGCCTGATTTGATGTCTTCCAGCGTCGCTCCTCATTTTGGTCATTTCCATCATAGTTTCTGCCATGACCTCCACCCATCATATGATCCCCCATTATTGTTCCACCACTACGATCTTTTCTTTCACTACGTTCTTGATTTGTGTGATTTTGGCTGCCACCACTTCCATTGGTCTTTTCCTCCTCCATGGTTTCTGCCATGCCAGATCTATCTTTTTTGACGCTTTACGCACGTTTACTACCTTTATCGGTCATTTTTAGCTTGTTTTCGATCATTGGCAGTTACAAAGATCATTACCACCACATTTCCGTCACATAAATTAAATTAAATTTTTAATTAAATTTAATTTATTTTCCATAATTAAAATGCATTATTAATTCATCCCATTTTCATTAATGCATTCAATACCTATTTTTAATTTTACCTGCATCCACCTTTCATTAATGCAGCCCAACCATCAAAACAACCATTAAATAAATTAAATTAAATTAAATTAGTTTTAATTTAATTTAATTTATTCCACTACAATTTAATCCATTTAATGCATTCATTAGACCACATTCATTAATGCATTCATTAAACCACATTCATTAATGCATTCATTAAAACTATACAACTTTTATTAAATGTATTTATGCACTACTTTCATTAAATGCATTTCAATGCCGCTTTCATTAAATGCATTTCCATGTCATTGCCTTTCATTAAATGTATTTTTGTGGTCATTTTCATTCAATGCATTTCATTAATGCATGTGGCCCAACATTCAAAACCAAAAATTTAATGCATCCACAATTTCCAACTGGCATCTTTTGGCACGTAGTTCAAGGCATTTTTCTCCGACTTCTTTATTGTACCAGTTGTTGCTATCTTCTGCCATTTTGAGGGACCCAATTTCAGCTATCCACCGACATAGCAGTGTTTACAATCATCGAAGAGAAAGAATGAAAACAATGAGGAGTATTGGGTATAACCAAAAGGGACCCAATTTCGTTCTTTCTCTTCCACAATTTGTATGCATTGGGAACCAATGCCTCTTCAGTGGGGAGTAAATATAGAGAATTAGGTGTGTGAATTAATAAATATTAGTTTTTGTAAAGGATTAAGGTGTCATTAACATTAAATGCACCCTTATCCGAAATATGTCTTGTAATACCTATTTATAGGCGCATGTTATCAATGGAATACAACTAAGTTTTTGGGTTTGTCATATTTCTCTTGTGCTTGCGATTGTTATTCCATATCATTCCTCTAGCCAGGAAGAGTTGAATTTGAAGGAATTAGGAGGTTTTTTCATTCTTGAGTTCAATTTGTAACATAATAGGGGAATGATTAGAATAACATATGATTTGCACCCAAGTTCTTATAAATTCAATTTTTGTTAGTAGAGACTCAGAGATAAGAAATATATCCAACCTTTTAGCAACCAATGCTCTTCCAAACCTATTATTTCTCTAAGTTGGAACAGGTTTTATAGGCTCTATATCAACTAAACCTACTTCCTTTATTTTATGAAGGAAATAACCAACATTTGAATCCGTCCTCATCGAAAAACCCCAAACCTCAACTCTTTTGGTAGTAAAATTTAGGTCACCACCTAATATCAAACTATCATGTTTCAAAAATATATTGGAGAATAGGACTTCCCAATAAGGCAATCTATTATCATAAGGGCCATAAATGTTGACCACCATAGTTTTTCTACCCAAATCCAAAGAAAATAGCTTAGCACCAAGTCCTGAGACTAGATCCACTATATTTAAGAGTTGTAAGGACCTTTTTTCCATCCCAAAATAAGATCTCCAGATCTCCCTTCAGCATCCTCTAAAAGGAAATCCCATTCTTTCAAGAAAATAAACAAATCACCTATGGTTTTCTTACCCTCCCCCATGGTTTCTTGTAGCATCATAATATCAGTATTTTGTACCTTCACTAACAGGTTTAAGGTATTTTTTTATGAGGACTACCTATACCTCTAACATTTAGAGATAATATAATAATTTTTAGACTTTTACTTGGGGTCATAGAACCCCATTATAGTTTGTTGCTTTTCTTGGTTGATTTCTTTGCAGGCTTTTTCTTTTGCAATGCTTAGAAAATATTTCCTTCCTCAAGCACCTATTTTCCTATCTCTCACCCCATCTATACTCAAACCTCCTCTAATTTCTAATTCATCTGCTACATCCTTTTTTTGATATCTGAGGAAATAATAATTCTTACCAATTAAATGTAGATCATATTTAGAACTAGAAAGAGAGCGAGAGTAAGAAATTGGGTGAGTATTCTTTTTTATGTTTGAGGTTATATCTCTGGGAGGTGAAGATTATTTAACAAAAATAAAACTATATCTTCCTCTCGGAGGTTGTGTCAGGTCATCGAGAGATTATGTGCCTCCTAGGTGATTGCCTTTTTTATCGATGTATGTGCCACTTTTCTTGTGTTGGGTTATCTTTTTCCTATTTTTAAGCTACTCTTTTATTTCCTTTTTGGTTTCAAGAAGGATGGATGTCTAAATCCTTGATGTACAAGGTTCAAGGCCCTTTCAAAACCCCCTTTTACCAATCAAAAAAATAAATAAAAGATAGAAATAATAAATAAATTTGACTATATGTTTTTATTATTTAGTTGTATTTTAATTTTAATTTCTTTTATTTAATTGAAAAAATTGAATATATGACTTACACTAAAAGTTCAAACTTTTAACCACTTGAGTTAATGTCATTTGATAGATATTTCCATTTTTTTTTTCAATTTGGTTAAGGGCTCAGGATTGGAACTGTCAACCTTAAGTTGGTAAACACTGAAACGAAACCATATTTCCACATATTTTATTTTTATCTTCATTTAAATATTTGAAATTTTCAATACTTTTTAATTATTTAATCAAAGTTTTCTAAATTGCAGTCTTCTATTTTTTAATAATATTTTATAGATAAATATAATGATTTTATAAAATAAAATTATATATTAATTTTAAAATTTAAATAACATCATATTTTCAATCATTTTAAATTTTTATTTTAAAATGACTAAATCAAAATTAAATTCGAATAGACTTGTTTAAAATATTAGTTATTTATTTTTCAAATGATTATACAATATTGAAACAAGTTCCATTGATATTGCATCATGATATATTATAATAAACTATCTTATCATAAGAATTGATCTCAACTATCATTATGATTACCTATCATTTACCATTGATCTACAATGTTCCAAAAACATTTTTTTAGCTGTCTAATTAGAAAAAAATTGAAAAAATTAATTAAACGTGTAATATTAAGGATTTTTTCTATGTTTCTTAATCTTCAAAAGTTAAAGATATTATTTTATATCATATGATTAAAAAAATTGTAAGTTTCATTTCTAAGATTGAAAAAAATAAGTACCCTCAAGAATTTCAATTACAACCTATATAGGAGTTGGTCTAAATTGAACTAAGAGAAGTATTGGCTTCCCTACTGTAATATGTTACAATCAACCTATAATCCACAAACAAAATCCTAATAATAGGACTAACAAGTGAAAAATAGGAATAACTTCCTAATCAATCATAATTTTCGAGTTACTCTTACTTGGACTCAAGTTTCAATTTTGAAGAAAAATGCTATTTAAAGCCTATATTTCTATAAAATTAAGGTAAGTGTCCCTTTCAACCCCTCCCATTTTTTTCTATTAATAGATCTCTTATATGATTCTCAATAATGTGATATTTAATAAGAGGAGGATTGTGAGGAAACCCTAAGTCCTCTAACCACTTTTTCCTAGTGCCAAGTACTTGTTGGAAGATTCAAACCATTCCCAGGATGATGATTTCAATCCTGAGCTACTGATGGGCTCCCTCACGTTGGGTCATTGTTAATATTTTCAAAAACATTATAAAATAAATATTTTATAAATAATTTTAATTAAATATAATATATAAACTTGATATACAAGTTTGAAATAATAAATAAATTTGATTATATGTTTTTATTATATAGTTGTATTTTATTTTTAAATATTTTTATTTAATTGAAAAAATTAAATATAGGTCGTATAGTAAAAGCTTAAAATTTTAACTACTTGAGTTCATAACATTTGATAGATATTTTCATTTTTTTCAATTTGGTTAAGGACTCAGGATTGGAACTCTGAGACCTCAAGCTCAAGCAAAAATTTCTAAATTGTAGCCTTCTATTTTTTAATAATATTTTATAAAATATAATTAAATATTAATTTAAAAATTTAAAAAACATTATATTTTCAATCATTTAATATTTTTATTTTAAAAGGACTAAATCAAAATGTCCAATGACCTTTATTAGTTATTTACTTTTCAAATGATTATATAATATTGAAGCAAGTTCCATTGATATTACATCATGGTATATTATAATAAACTATCTTATCATAAAAATGTTCAATATAACACAAGGATTTGATCTCAACTATTATTATGAATACGTATCATATATCATTGATCTACAATGTTCCAAACACATTTTGTTAGGTATTTAATTCACAAACCATTGAAAAAATAATCAAAATTACAAGAATAAGGAGATTTTCTATGTTTTTTAACCTTCAAAAGTTAAAGATATTATTTTTATATCATATAATTACTTTTTTTTTAATTCCTTGAAACAAATTTGTAAGTTTCATTTCTATGATTGAAAAAAAAAATTACAAAGTTATGGATATGAAAAGAATTTTAATTACAACCTATTTAGGAATTAGTCTAAATTGAACTAAGAGAAGTATTGGCCTTCCTAGTGTAATAAGTTACAGTTAGCCTAAATCTAGAAACAAAATCCTAATAATAGGACTAACAAGTGGAAAATAGGAATAAATTCTTAATCAATCATAGTTCTCAAGAATAACTTCCTAATCAATCATAGTTCTCAAATGACTCTTACTTAAGTACAAAAATAAGATCAAAATTTCAATTCTGAAGACAAATGTTATTTGAGGCCTATATTTCTAAAATATAAAGGTAAAGGTTCCCCTCACATTTTTTTTCTTCTATTAATAGATCTCTTATATGATCCTTAATAAGAGGAGGATTATGAGGAAACCCCAAGTCGTCTAACCACTTTTTCCTAGTTCGAAGTGCTTGTTGGAATATTCAAACCATTCTCTAGGATGACAACTTCAATCCTGAGCTACGTATTATTTCCCCCACATTGGGTTGCAAATAATGAGATGAGGTAGGGGTTTTTAATTATTTTTATTTAATTAAAAAAATTAAATATAGGTCTTATATTAAAAGCTCAAAAATTTAACAAATTGAGTTCATGTCATTCGATAGATATTTACATTTTTTTCAATTTGGTTAAGGGCTCAAGATTGGAACCATAGACCTCAAGCTAGACAAAACCATATTTCCACATTTTTCACTTTTATCTTCATTTAACTATTTTTTTTTCAATACTTTTCAATTATCTAATCAAAGTTTTCTAAATTGTAGTCTTCTATTTTTAATAATATTTTATAGATAGATATAAATATTTTATAAAATAAAATTATATATTAATTTTAAAATTTAAATAATACTATATTTTCAATCATTTAAAATTTTTATTTTAAAAAGACTAAATCAAAATTAAAATCGAATGGTCTTTTCTAAATTATTTGTTATTTATTTTTCAAATGATTATATAATATTGAAACAAGTTCCATTGATATTACATCATGGTATATTATAATAAACTATCTTATCATAAGAATGTTCAATATAACACAAAGGATTTGATCTCAACTATCATTATGATTACCTATCATTTACCATTGATCTACAATGTTCCAAACACATTTTGTTAGATATTTAATTAGCAAACTTATAAGATTAAGGAGTCTTTCTATGTTTTTTAATCTTAAAAAAGTTAAAGATATTATTTAATATTATATGATTATTTTTTTTTGTTCCTTGAAGAAAATTTGCAAGTTTCATTTCTAAGATTGAAAAAAAAATTACAAAGTTGTGGGTATGAAGTATCCTCAAGAATTTTAATTATAAATTATCTAGAAGTTGGTCTAAAATAAACCAAGAAAAGTATTGGTCTCCCTACTTGTAATATATTATAATTATCCTATAATCCATAAATGAAATCCTAATCATAGGACTAATAGGTGGAAAACAAGAATAACTTCCTAATAAATCATAGTTCTCAAATGACTCTTACTGGAGAACAAAAATAGGACTCAAGTTTCAATTTTGAAGACAAATACTATTTGAAACTCGTATATCTATAAAATAAATACAGGGTCCCTTTCAACCCCTCCCCCCTCCTGTTCTTTTTTTTTCTATTAATAGATTTTTTCCTAATGCCAAATGCCTACTAGAAGATTCAAACCATTCTTGAGGATGGTGATTTCAATCCTAAGCTGAATTGGGAAAATTTGTAAGCTAGATGCTCTTTTGCCCCCTTGTTTCACTTTACTTATAGTTTATTTTGGCTTCCGATCTAGCAAGATCAGCTTTTGTGTGATCCTAGGATTTATTTGTAATTTTTTTGAGGTCCCTTTCAAAACCCTTTTATTTGGTTCAAGGAGCCCTCCAAAACCTTGTGGTTCTCTTTGAGACCTTGATCCATTTGCATAAGTTTCAGGGAGCCTTTCAAAACCCTATTGTACATGCTTTTGGGTACCTTGTCATAACCCTATTCAAGGTTTTGGGAGCCATTCAAAACCTTGTTGTGAAGGTTCTAGGAACCTTTCAAAACCCTACTTTAAGGTTTAAGGAGCCATCCAAAACCATGTGGTTTTCTATGGGTGGGTTCTTATTCTATCTAGATTTAATCTTGAGCACACTTGGTTTGAAATATCTACTTTCTAACTTGGGCAAGAAGATCTATTTCAGATCCCCTAATGTTGTAGGTTATTGGTTGGTTAGGAGTTTTTTCTTTGTGCGTGATGGTTTTGTACCTATTCATTGCTTCCTATCTAACAGAGCTGGTTGGTTGTGCATTGTAGGAATCTCATTTTTAGGTTTTCACACTTTTGGACTCCTATTAGATTCACCTAATCTTAGGCTAGAGGGTTATAATAGAAATTTAAAGTGCCATTGGATAGCATGGTTGGTTGTCCATTTTTCTAGATTTGCTTCTCCTATGGTTGCTTAAGTGGGAAGATCCTTTCCAAGTCTGATTTTAATTTTTGAAATTTATGCATGAATGTTGTTTAATTTTTATCAGTGGGATCTTTCTTTCTCGGATGTTGGATCTTCCTCTATTGGATGTTAGATCAATTTTAACTTTGGGATGCAATCCCATTTGTGATATTATTTGGTGTTTATTGAATATCTTTGTGACTTTGTAAAGGTTAGGGGACCTTCCCAAAATCCCTTTGTAAAAGTTTTGGGGACCTTCCCAAAATCCCTTTGTAAAAGGTTTGGGGACCCTTTGAAAATCCCTTATACCAAATCAAAAAAGAATTAATTTCCATTTGGACTTGAAGCACTAGAATTTCCTTACCTTTAAACAACTTAACATTTCTAGCCAACTATAAGCCTCATCCCACTATCAAAGGGATACATCTATACTCCTTTAATTCTCTCTCTTTGAACCACTATTGCATGTTATTCAAAATATTCCTAGCAGGTCATTGTCCTTTTCCTTGATTCAAAGGCAGAATTAAATTACACACTTCTCTTTTAAAATGATAATGAACCAAAATATGGTCCATTGATTCTTCTTCCTTTATACACATGACACACTAACTTGGTCCTGGCTAAGACGTCCTTTGAAGAACATACCATGTTAGTGTTTTCTTAGCTAGAGCTAACTAGGCAAAGATTCTAGTTTTTAGGGGAGATTTTACCTTTCATATTATCCTCCTCCACCAAAGCTTTTCCTCATTGTTTTTTCCAAATCTTGCCTTATACCCTTCTATAATTGTGTATTTCCCACTTGCTATATTTTTGAACCATATTAGAAAATTTCTTTGTTGATTTAGGCTTATATATTTTCAATTCCTTTGTGTATTTATGCCAAATATGTGCATCATTTCCTTCTAGTGTTAGTTCTTCTACTATGAGCCATCCTTGTTTCCATAAAATAGTACTCTTTATTTATACGACCTGCGCCAATACCATATTTTATTTTCTATGGAGATGATCTATTATGTTTTGTGGAAGTTGATAGTCTCCTTTGCTTCCTAGACAAGTATCTTTGTCTATCATTACTTATTTTTCATTCCCTAATTTCCAAGCTAAGAAATTTTCAAGTAATGCAAAAGATATCACTAGTGCTTTCCAAATAATTGTGACTATTGAAATTGATTTATTTTGCAATCTCATCCAATCTACAAAGGTCAAGGTCCCTAGATATTTCTCTTGAATTACTTCCTGCCATAATTCATTACTAGTTATCATAAAAAATTTACTGCTAAAGCTTTACTAAAATTATGTATATTCTTGAGGACCCATCCTCCATCTAATTTTGGTGTAGCTATTATGTTCCATTTAACTAGTCTAATTGCATCCTTTTGTTTGTTCCCTTACCAAAGAAATTGGAAACACTTATTTCTTATTTTTTATACTATTGTCATGGGAATGCTAGAAAAGGAGTGCTAGTAGATTGGGGTGGCTTCCAAAATTGATTTCACCAACGTAAGGTGACCCACAAATGATAGCCACCTAGTGTAGCAAGTGTTGATCCTCTTCTCTATTTTGGTGTATAACCATATCCAATCATAGTACCCATAGTCATTAGTTTTCAGATGAAATATTAAATATTTTATCCCTTTTTCAAAGTCTACTTGCTTGAACCTAGGTGTTGTAGGTGATTTGGAGAGGAGAGGGCAATCCTCCAAGGGAGGTCCCAGGTTTGAATCTCCACCCTACCAAAAATCTGAATTGGGTACCCAAAATCCAATTGATAATGTTGGTGCGGGTAGGGCTGGGTGCGACTCCGGGTGACTTTGACAGCGTGGAACCCCCTGTTCGTGGTCTCTTAGACCAAGGTGGCCCCACAAGGGCTTTTTCGCTTTAAAAAAAAAAAAAGTCTACTTGCTTGAAATAAAAATTTCTCATTATTGCTTCTATTTGCCCTACCTAAAACCTATTAAAGGCTAGATTTATTTTTTGTAGATTTATTTCCATTCTTGTAGCCATACAATATAGGTCCAACACTTATTTATACTTTAAGGCTTCCTTCAATGTCTCATTTTCAAAAATTAAAACATCATCTACAAAGAGCAAATGGGTTACCTTCAAAGAGTTACAAATTTTAATACCCTTGATCATTTCATGTCTTTTCTATTCCCTGATTATTCTACTCAAACATTTTTCTATATCATATGATTAATTACCATTACCATTGATCTATAATGTTATTTAACTAGCAAACAATTGGGAAATTAATTTAACATATAATATTAAAGAAATTTTGTATGTTTTATAACCTTCAAAATCTAAAACTATTATATGTGATAGCTAACATTAGATTTGTTTTGTTATCCATTTTATCTTTCGTTTTGTATGTTTGCAAAATATTAAAAAATATATAGTGTATTACACATGGTAGATATCCTTTATACTATTATAATTAATCCAAGAAAATTATTGATAAAAATTAACATAAAATATAACGTTAACATTGTTTTTTTAGTTAAATAAATTTTCATTACAATATTTTATATTTTACTTAACATTTTTAAGCAATATAATTTTTTGTTGCAATATTTTATATTTAATTATATTTTCTCTTCAAGTTTATATTTTCTATATATACAAATAGATTTATTGTCCATTGAATATAAAATGTCTCACTTGGATTAATGTTTTAGAAATTTATCTATAAAAGATTATTCTTGAATTATAAGAAATAATAACACTCCAAAAGCAACTCTAGCTTTATTTGAATGCCTAACTATGAAAATCTTGTTTAAAAAAATTATTGCATCAAAAAATGAATTAAGGATGCGGGATCAATGTAAAACTCTCATGGAAGGTAATGAGTACATAAAATACTTGATTTTAAGTATAAATCATCTCACTAGAATAGGAGCATAGGTTATAACATAAGTTATTTAGTAAGTTAAAAAGTGTCAAAGGTGGTTTGTGTGCTTAGATATATGGAAGATAATGAAGAATATGGTGTAGGTAAAATGAAGAAAGTGAAAGTATAACTAGGGTGATGATGAAGGGGAGAATAGTCATAGTAACAATGATATAAATAAAAAAAATTATAACATAAAAATATAGTACATTATGGAGATACAAAATCTTAAATAATAATGTTGAAAAAATTTAGGTGAACCTGCAATGCTTTAGTAAATGTAGATAAGTCCCTTTTTGTTTTATTTTTTTTGGTACTATTAAAAGAAGAGGGTTTTAACGGGATCCCACAACCACTACAAAGAAAGCCACAAGGGCAAGAGGGTTTTAACGGGATCCCTCAACCACTACAAATAAATCCATGAGGACAAAAAAGACTGAACCATCCTCGGAGAAGGCCAGAGGCAAACAAGATAGAATATGGAAACCCAACCCTAAGGCCTCAAAGAAGGGAGAACTGAGAAATTTCTACACAAGCAAAGAACACCTTGAGTTACATTTACTACCAAGCTAGAAGCAAAATCAAAAACAAATTGAGAACGGTCCATATTAAAAATGTTTGACACAACTCCCAAAAAAAGTAGCCACCAATAAAATGAAATGAATTTGATTAATAACACTTCCAGAAGGGGTTTTTAGAAGAACTAACATGCCACCAGACTACAATAAAAGCAGTAAAGAACATATCTCCAAACATGAACCACCAAATCAATAAACTATCATCTAGACCAAGAGCAGAAGGAAAAATGAAAATGAAAATTTGAACAGCCAAACTACTCCAAACCGCTCGAGAAGGAAGCCAACAAAATAAAATCGAACCCTACAAAGAAAACCACCACCCTGTAGAGAAAACCACCAACATGAAGAACCCCAACATCTCTAGAGGGAAAATTCTCAATGCACACTAGCGCCCGCAAAAGCAAACCCACCAATGGATTATCACGACTAGCGACGCCAACAAGAATGGAAATGAGTATAACCAAATAGACAAGAATCCCCAATATCTCATGTTTCAAACATAGATCGTGCACAACAACTCCCACATAGTAGCAAAACAACCACCAAAATTGGTGGAAGCAGAGAAACAACTCCTCAACTGAGGACCACAACATCTCCTCCAAGGACCACTCAAAAACCAACAAAAGGGAAAAAACCCTAAAGCAAAAATTGGAAGCCAAGGCCCTGGAGAAGGAAACTACGTAGTAGGGTGAAAGAACCAGCCCTAGCGAAGATAAAACCCAGCCCAGTTGGGAAACCATGAAGGCAGTACTCCCTCAAAACTGGAGAAAGGAACTCTGCAGCCAAGACTACCAACCACCACCCGAGCAACGAAACTTGACCTGGCACCAACCAAGGAAAATAGTCAACGCTACTACAGCAACAACACCCCACATTCACCCCCGTAGGTTTGGTTCAGCCTTTGATCCGATCCCCTTCCCATAGGGACCCCGATCGAATATTCAATGGCATACCAAAAACCATAATAAAAGCAGAGACGATTGACCAAGATCCCTAGCAAGCAACCAGCCCAAAAAATTGAAGCTCACAAAGCCAAGCAGGTCAAGAACTAGACAAGGGTCTAGCAACCAGAACCATCCGCACAACTACCAAAGCCCCAAATCACCCCCACAGGTAGGGTCGACATGTAGCTCAATCCACCTGGTGGCCGCTAGGGAGCCAAATTTTTAGTGTCTTGTCGCACCCACAAGAGATTCAGAGAGAACTGGTAAGGCCCCTTGACCAGCACAAAACACTGCCAACCAGCACCACAGTAGAGCATAAAAACCTTGAAGAGCAGCTAGAAATAACCAGGGAATACGGGGGCCTCTCGCTAAGAAGGAAAATCACCACAAAGCAGAGCAGGAACGAGAGGTCCCTTTTTGTTTTATTGATATGGAATGAGTTGCACCTTAATACTAAGATTTAAGTCTTTACTATATAGCTTATATTGACTAAATAACCTTTTACAAAAATATTGGTGTTGGGATAAGAGTTCCCAATTGAAGTATAGTCAAATAAAAATTCCGTCTATGGGTTTTTGGTGATAAATAACTAAAATTGAAAAAGATAAGCCTGCGTAGGATTAAGATAGGAAGCCACACAGGTTGAGAAAAGAAGCCCTCATAGGGGCAGTAGAGAAAATCTCACATCTACACACAAATATGTAAAGAGTTTTCCTACACAGGAGAAAACCTCATAGTTACACACAAATTTGAAAAGGGTTTTCCCACACAGGAGAAAACCTCATAGTTTTAGAAGGCTCGAAGAAAAAAATGAAGTAATACAGTGCAAGGCCATCCATAAATGAAACATGACCATCCACAAATGAATCAAGACCATCTGCAAAAGAAACAAAACCACTCGCAATCCAGCATAGAACCATCCGCAAAATAGCCTAGGTCCATTTGCAAAACAACACTGGACCATTTGTAAAAGCCTCCTCAAGAAAATAATTTTTTTTAAAGGTTTTCTCGCCTAAAAAAACACATTGTTTCGAAAGGCCCGAAGGAGATCACTACAAGCCATACGATCTCCTAGCAAAGAAAGGTGAAGCACATCCAAAAACATAATATGGTAAAGAAAATGTCCCTGAAGCAAGAAGAGGATCAGAC
Organism: Wollemia nobilis; assembly: GCA_028583015.1. Lineage (NCBI taxonomy): Eukaryota > Viridiplantae > Streptophyta > Pinopsida > Araucariales > Araucariaceae > Wollemia > Wollemia nobilis. The sequence continues at coordinate 5,358,834 of JAQPPZ010017192.1, forward strand.
ATAACACAATGTCACTAAATTCTTTGCTACAGCGAACAATCAACGCATGGTCCCCCATCACGACCAAAAATAATTGTATATAAAACCACTCACAAAGTACTTGCACATCTCATATATTATCATCATGTACGAAAATATTATTATTTGTAATAATATACGTTGAAAAGCTATATATTTTGTTCAAAAGTTTCAAGATAGATAATATATCTTTAAAAGGTATAATAGTCAATAAAACACATTATTCATCAAATGATATTAGCTCAATCTCTTAGATTCCTCAGCTTTTAAGGAATAAACCAAGCTAAAAATCTTACAAAATGATACATACATAAATACCAAACTTGTTGTACCACCATGTAATAATAATGATATAATACTAGTTAAAACCACTTTCAATTTCATTTAACAAATTCAAAAAAGTAAAGCGCATTATTCATATAATATTTATGTTAATGTATTACTTTTAAAAGAGTAAGTACTATCCATTCACATGCTTTTTGTTATGTATTAACTTTTTCCATACTTTAAATAAACTAAAAACATCAAATATTGTCAAAACTAAAGATTATTTTATATCATTAAAAACAATTTTAGTGAAATTATTATATTATTAAATATAAAAATTTAATTGTGTAATTAGATTTTTTTTAATAAATACTAAGTTTAAATTCTATTTAAAATAGGTTATAGCCCTTAAACCAAGGAAAGCAACTCCAATCCTTAACAATCACCAAAAAAAATTTCTGCTTAGCCACGAGCACTTCTTAAAAAAAAAATAGATTTATTTTAAACCTAAGACCGTAAACATAGTTCAGTGTTAAACGGGACTGAGAAACATGTACATCTTCACGGTCAGACCTGGTGGTCTAAAATCAGACTTCTTAATGCCACCGCTAAACCCCGTTAACCTAAAAAACACCGAACTTCTTCCAAACTCCATTAAAAACGCTCGCCGAGGATTGGCATTACGCAGGACGCTTGTCGACCTTCCGACTCCACCGACAAAATGCTGTCGGCAGTCAGGCAGTATCTCCCCCAACATTCGCCACGACCACAAGACGTGTATAATTCCGCCCCAAAAACCCAACACGTAGCCGAGTAACTTTCAACTCCTAAGCAACGTCGGAGAAGACGAACATATAAAGCAGTCCTCTCAGGTCCTGCCAATAACAACACACAAAGCTAAGAAGGAAACAGAAAAAATTCAGAGCCCACAATAGCTTATCTCGCACAGTAATTGTTTTTAGAAATGAGTCAAGGACAGCCGAGGAGGGAAACGGCACCGCAGCAGGAGGCCATTAAGTACGGAGACGTTTTCCCCGTGAGCGGGAACTTGGCGGCGCAGCCTATCACCCAGCAGGACGCGGCGTTGATGCAGAGCGCGGAGACGAGGGCGCTGGGCCAGACGCAGAAGGGAGGCGTGGCCGCCACCATGCAAGCCGCCGCCGACCTCAACGAACGAGCGGGGCTCGTCGACCGGAGCGGCGACACCCTGGCGGGAGCCCTCGGCATGGGCGTCACCGAGACCGTCGTCCCCGGCCGGAAAGTCACCACCGAGTACGTCGCCGGCCAGCCTGTCCTCTCCGACTCGCAGCCCACCCCCGCCGACTACCTCACCGCCGCCAACGCTGACGTCACAATCGGAGAGGTCAGTAAAGTTGAGAAGTGTTTGCTTAGGATATAAAATTCTAAGTGGATTATTGAAAAAAAGTTCACTGTACAGGCATTGGAGGCGGCGGCCATGAAGGCAGGGGAAAAGCCGGTGGAGCAGAGCGACGCGGCAGCGATCCAGTCAGCGGAGCGGCGAGCCACAGGACTCCCCGAGACGTTGCTAGGCGGTGTTGCCGCCGCCGCCCAGGCCGCCGCCGATGTCAACCCTTGCCTCCGCTACGAGGAGAGGACAACCTTGGATGACGTTATTTCTGTAAATACATCAACCTGATTACTCGTTTTTTTGTTTTTTCTCAACTAATCGAGGCGACAGACGGCTGAATCTCTGCTCGTCTTTTTTCTTTTCCTTAAGCACACATCCGCAGACCATATGATAATAATGTATTTGAATGCAGACTGCGACGAGGGATCTTTCGGCGGATAAGGGCGTGACGATGGAAGATGCGAGGAAGATAAAGGAGAGCGAAGCGAGGCAAAGCGCGACGGGGCAAGCGTTTCCAGGGGGCGTGGGGGATGCCATGGAGGCCGCCGCTCGCCTCAACGAGCGAGGCGGCATTAACGTTTTCCAATAAGCATGCATTATGTTTCTGTATTTTAGCCTCCTTAGAATGTATATAGTGTGACATCTCTGGATTATGTTAGAAGAGCAATGCTTTAAGTTAGAAAAGCCGGTCGTGTGTAGCCGCAACTGCTTGTGAGCGTTTGGAGTGTAATCAGAAGGGAAGATAACCAACTTTGTAAAGATGAAATAATTTTGAAACAAGGAATATAGTTAAATCGATTTTGCTATGATGTTAATTATTGTTCTGTTTCCCGTTATTTTTATGCTTGATTGTGGTTGATTATAAATGCATATGGGTATCCAATTTAAACGCAGAGAGATTTGAATTTAGATTAGATCTTGGGTATCGTGGACGACGTAGTATGAGAGAAGGGCTATTTAATATTATGTATTATGATCAGAGTCTGTCGGTAGGAATACATAATCAGAATCAAAGTCCAAATATGAATTTATACTTTTCGACCAACTTTATTATATACTTCCAACTTTGAAAGATGAAATTAAATAAAATGATTTTTTTTCCTTTTTGTGTGGAAAAGGTGATATAGCTTTTTAGGCCAATCCCTCCCAGGAATCAAACTTAGACTTCTGCACATACACAAGGATCTTACATACATATATGGATAGATTAAAAGATTTTATTTATTGTTCATCAAAATTCGGACTAATAGTCCGATATTTCCGAGGGATCAAACTTAGACTTCTGCACATACACAGGGATCTTACATATAGATTAATATTTATAGATTATGATAGTCTATTGTTGATTTTGTATTTTAAATTCTTAAATAGATTTTCTGAGGGATCAAACTTAGACTTCTGCACATACACAGGGATCTTACATTTTTAAAGATGGATAAGAATAGATTAATATTTATATATTAAGATAGTCTATTGTTGATTTTAGATTTTAAATTCTTAAATAGATTATGATAGTATCATAGGTTTTTTATTTTTAAATAGATTATGATAATCTATCATAGGTTTTTTATTTAAAAAATTAAAATAGATTACTTGCAATTCATTCGATAATATTTTGTTAGACATTTAATTAAATCTATAATATAACGAAGACAGTCAACGAAGACAGTTATAGATTAACAACTAAGTTCAAGTGTATATTTTTGTTACACAATTAATTAAATCTATAATAAATCTAGAACTAAAGTTTTTTTTTTAACTTTTTAAAAACCAAAAAAATATTTTTTTAAATCTTAATTTTTTACAATTGATGACCTAATAACTTATTATTCAAATTTCCATAATTAATAAATTTATATATTTATAATATATATTAATTAAATATTATATATGATTTTGATATTGATAAAATAAATTAATATTATTTTGTAACTATAATGTATATTTTCTTTACCAAGAGGAGACCTAGGTTCCAATCTCACGGGCTTTTCCATGCACAGACAGTAGTCCAGATCCATTTCTCTGAGTGGTGCGCCAGATTGGTGCAATCCCTGTGCGTCCGACGGTCCCCATCTCACGCCGGGTTACAATGTACCGAGACGGTGGAAGTCCTGAGAATAGATAGTTTGAACCAACTGGTAATTACTAAAAATCGTGATTGTAACCATTGCTTCTATATAAAAAAAAAAATAATGTATATTTATTATTATTTGATTATATATGGCCATGAGTCACGATATTCGTTTATCGAATAAATGAATAGATTAGTACTTGTGATCTACTGTCCTCCTTTAAAATATTTAAAGAAATTGACTAAATTTTATAGTCTTTCCTAGAGAGACTTAGTATGAGTTAGCCAAAATTTATTTATCTCTACAAAAGTAGAGCAACCCTTAACCCTTCCTCACTCATCCATTTTACAAGGATTGTCAACCAACTCGATACTGCTCTCAAGGGTAGAGAAAAATGACACTTTTATTTGTTCTTAAAATACTTTTTCAACCAAGACAAGAATATTCTACATTGAAGCCTAAAGGACCCTTTATTAGAGATAGATGATCCTTTTATTTGTTTTTAAATACTTTTTTAACCTGCATAAGAATCCGAGGGTTTGATATAACTAGAAAGATAACTCAATAATTCTTGATTTATAGATACCTAAATTGGGTCACAATCCTTATCTAATATTTATTCACCATACCTAATCTTTATTCACCATATCTGAAACTAACCTTTTCTCTTGTATAAAAAAATTAGAAGTTGATTGAATTAGGGTAGGTATAAGAACTTCATTGAATTTATTTGAAGCACTATAAAAGTAAAATATATTTATTTTCTTTAAAGAAGCACTATAAGAGTGAAATACAAAGCCAATATTATAGGTTTGTTAGGAAACCAACTTGAGCCCATAATGTCCTTTGATATTAAAGAGGGATTTCTTTCCTTGCAAACTCTTTAGCTAAATTAAATATTTCTATACAATGAGAACAAATTAGGTAGGTTAGGATAAATAAGTTGTTTCCATTCAAACCTAGGATACGTAAGCAAATGCACTATGGTAGTTCTTTGGTAGGTTCCATCTCCATGCAAGCTTGTGGGTGGACCTTGAAACTTGTAAATTTATCATGCTTATCCTTGAATCAGATGACTACTTAATCTATTGAGATATATAAAGAAACAATTTGAAAAATAAATTTGAAAAAGGGAAACTCAACCCAATAAAAATTGTACTAACGAAAAGGAGAGCTTGTTAGCCCTTAATCTATAGATACATGCATTGGAACACCACTTTTACCTAATATTTGATCATCACATCCCATTTTCTTATAGAGGAAAATTGAGAGTTGATTGAATCAAAGCATGTATAAGAACTTCATTTAGTTTCATTAAAAGAGCATTAAAAAGCTAAATCAAATCATCCTACATGCTTGTTATAAAACCCACTTGAGCCCATAACATTCTTAAAAAAAATTGGAGGGATTGTTTTCTTAAGGAACTCTCCATTTAAATGAACTAATTCCTTACAATGAAAACACACATTATATAGGTTAAGATAAAATATTTTTTGTAACAATTCAAATATAGGACAAGTAAACAAATGCACTAATATAGTTCCTCATTAAGATCCATATCCCGACAAACTCATGTTTGTCCTAAAATTTATAAATTTATCATGATCATACTTGAACCAAATGACTCTATCCAATTTATTGACAATATCTTAAATAAAATAAGTGAAAGATCAAATTCAAAAAAGGAAACTTGATTTAAAGTGTAATTTAACCCTAAAAGAGTCCTTTGGGTGGAAGTTACGAGACCAAGACTACAAATAGTAGATTTTTTTCATAAATCACTCAATTGCCAATCTGCCATGTTATAAAACAATTTTTTTTAATTCCTTCAATTCAAATTGACATGAAAAATATTCTCTATCCAACACCCTCGTACAATTCACTATCCACCCCCTAGATTCCCAATTCAATATCCCATATGTAGAAGTCATGCTCCATTGGAGCCCCAGACAAAAAGAAAATAAAAAATATATTTTTGACATTCCATATTATTAGAAATATCACTAATAAGTTTAAGCTCTGTCATTTTACCTTGAAAATTAATAGCTTTATCAAGTTTCTTGTCACTTTTCTCTTTGTCTTGGAGTCCTTGTATTCCACTTTCTATTATAATTATTTCTTTTTTCTCCTATGTAGAGCTATTCCTAACACCAATGTTGGAGCTTTAGGATACTAAACCTACTTGAAGGACCCATTTCAATCAAAATTTTGACCATTAACAAATTAGGGTGAGGATTATTTAGCACAAAATCCTTCAGTTACACAATAGATCGATTCACCAAAGAGACCACAAATGAAAATATTGGAAATATAAGTCCACATGAGGATAAACACTTAGCAATACTCTAAAAAACCAAACACCAAATCATGGTGGGTGAATAAGCCTCTAGTAAAAATATGAATCCCCTAGTCTTCAAACCTTGATTAGATCAAATTTTTTACTATAATTTTTTCAAACATTGTCTTATCCAATGACCTTAAATGTTTTTATCTTTTTACTAAGGAGAAAATACAATACTCATGTAAAAAACAACGTTGGTGGAAGGAGTAGGCAAGATACATTGTAGATCATGGGCATAAATATGTTCACTCTAGGAGAGTTATTCCAATTGGAAATTACTTGGATCACTAACAGATTATAACATAGGTCCTATTTAGTCCATTTGTTCTACAAGAGGCACATGCATCAAGGGAAAAAAAACCTCAAAGAAACTCCCTTTCTCCACTTAAGTGATGCCTTAAAAAAAAACTCTAAAGTTAGCTCCTAATTGATATTTTAGGTCAACAAATGAAGGTTTGCCATGACATCATAGAACCCATGTAGAGAATGATCAAGGAAAAGTTTGAATATAACTAAATCAAAAAATAAAATTTATTAAAGCTCAATTGGCAGATGTGATGCACCTAATATATTTTTTTTTGTCAACTATTACGCTGCGATGGATTTTGTCCTTAGCTTAATAACATGATTTTGTGGCCTTAGAAACCATTTTGTTAAAGTTCTATACTTTTTTAAAATTTTTATCACTTCAACTTATTAGAATTAGAATTATATATATATATATATATATATATATATATATATATATATATATATATATATATATATATCAAAATCAAAATCAAAGTCAAAGTCAAAGTCAATTACATTATAACTAATATTTTTAGAATGTATGTCACGTGAAAGTGTCCATCACACATTACTCAGGCTTATAATATGCATTATATGTAACAAATCATGCTCTCATATAGTATTATGTAAAATTCTGTTTCATGGTAAGCTTTATTATTGCGATACGATAATTTTTTTTTGGAGGTTATTCTTATTAAAAAAAAAACATTGCATTTGATGTTAGGTCAAAATCATAAACAATGTTATTGAGAGTGCCAACCATAATATAAATTAAACTAGTTTTGAACATCCATGAGGCTATAAATCATGTGGTACATTCCTTATAGATCATGTTTTTTATCCAATAAGTGTTTATCCAACCAATTGAAACATGATATGCAACCCTACCTCCTTTGGATTCAAACCTAAACCTCTTATTTATAATTTCAAAGTCTTCTCGTTAGATCCATTTAAGGTTGTACATTATTATTGCATTATAACAAATCAAGATAATACTTTATTTTAATTTATAATAACAAACTACAAAATGTATAAAAGTTAAGTATACACTTATATTAATATTCAAAATCTAGTTATATTATAAACATTAAAATTGATATTAAAATTAACTTATTAAAATAATTTATTAATACATATAAAACATGTAAACCTAATATCTAAGTCTATTAATTTTAATAATAGTTTTTAATATATATTTAAATCTAAAATTTATTTAAAGACAAAAAAATTATATATATATAATTAAATAAATATTCATTAAAAAAACACACTTAAGTTCAAAAAGAAAAAGAAAATTTCCAGTTGGAGGAAGAGAATAGTTAGCTTGGTGAGTATGTTCTGTATCAAATTGTACGTAGCTTGAATAGAAACAGTAGTATAAAAGAGATTGAAGGATATAGATATATCTATGTAAAATCATTAAATGTTCTAAGGTATTTATGTACTATTGTTATGGACTTATAACCCAAACAAGGTCATTATAATTTTATATAATAATTAAAAATAAATAAATGTAAAATGATATAAAAATAAAAATTTAGTTTTAAGAGTATTTATTACATATTATCTTATAAAAGATTTTATTATTACAAATAGTTCAAATTAAATTATATTGTATTATTAGATGAGTGAATCATGTATTATTGATTATTATAGTTATGAAAATTCGTTATTATTATGAACAACTTAGAAAAAACTAGAATGCTATAAGCCACACCATAATTTTGGGAGTTTTGATTGTTTTATAATAAATTATTATTGTATTATAAGAACTAAAAATAATTGGAACGATAATAAAATCTGAAGGTTAAAGGAGCATGTAAGACTGTTGGAAATTTGAGGTATTTTATGTTGTCATTGATGTCACATGGATTACATTGAGTTTTTGTGGTCAAAGTATTTCATAAATAAGCATTTATGATATTTTGGAAATCATGAATATATATAGGGTTTTTGTGAAAATCAAGGCAAGAAAAATAAAATGTTTTATTTAAAACCATTGATGGCAGATTTGAAATGGGTTTTTCTTAAAACCCAAGTTGGATTTTCGTTTTGTCAAAAAAGGTGCCCCGATAATGGAGATATTTAATTTTAAATACTTAAGTCCAAATTTTAATTATTTAAAATTAAAATTTAAATTTAAAATTAAAAGTTAATTTATAGTTTCGACGTCAAAAAAAAGGAGGAGACATATAATATTAAAGTTTAATTTATAGCACCGACATCAAAATAAAGGAGGAAGGCATATGTAAATATGCCACCAAATGTTTTGATTGATAACCTCCATGTCCTCGATGAAGGTGATGTGTTCAAATTGGTAAGGAAGTGAAAGGTGCCAACGTGTTAAAGAGTGTGCGAAGGGTTTTTACTCAAAGAGGGAGCAAAGGCATCATAGCTCGTTCGAATCCAGTGGAGAAAGGAGTCAATAAAAGTAAGGGAGGTCCCTTACCAAGCACCGTAGGCACTTGTGGTCTAGCGATAAGAGGAAGGCACGTAAGGTGTTGAAGCGATAGCAGATCCGAATTTTGAATTCCATAGGCGTTGGTTTTGCAAAGTGAAATGGAGGACTCTTTTGGCACACGTGGTGTTTGAGGACACGCTCGGAGCAAACAAATAGAAGTTTTGCGATCACTGTTCTATGTGAGCGGTTGGATCACGTGGTTGTTGGCACCATGGTTAGAGTGGTGCAGGGGCAGCGACTAGGGATAGAATCCCACTGAGGACAAAGGCAAGTTAATAATTTTTCCTAATATTTTATTTTTCTAAGGTTGCCCTAGGAGAGATAAGGGTTGTAGTGCATGTTGAGAAAAAGAGAGATTTCTGGTAATTTTCCCTTTAGAAGTATATCATATTATATATTGTTGGAAAGATTATTTCGAGGGCTATTTGATTAACTTGCTTAGAGGGAGAAATAAGGTGTATGTAAAGATATATTTCTATTTTTGTAAAGGGATTCAAAGTGAAGGCCATTTTGTTCTTTTCAAAAGTGATTAATTATTTCATAAGGGGACATGATGTATTTTTTTGAATATGAGTGATAAGGTATTATTTGGATATTGTTGTTGTGATATTAATCATGATCTCTAATCCTTTTTGAAAGTTGAAAAAGAAGTTTGTTGAGTGTGGCAGATTTCCAAAGAGGTTTCTTCATCTTCATAAAATGTATGGGCACATTCTCCTATTGATTGATTATGGTGGTTGGTTTTTGAAATATCATTGAAGAGAAAAGGATTGAATGCTTCAAGGTTTTTTGGTTTGAGAGTTGTGTTTAAACCTTGTTTTATAAGCATAGTTGTTGAAGCCCATTGGTTATGCAAAGAACTTGAAAAGAACATGAGTATCATTGTAATGTGAGATTTGTGGTTGAGCATTGTTGGAAACATTTGAGTTGAGTTGATTGAGCCTAGTCAAGTGATGTGTGAAGTGATTGTTCAAGTTCCATGAAACAAACTATTCTATAATTCTGATTTGAGTTGAGATTGAGCTTAGAACATATTGAGTCTCTAATAATTCTCTTTATGCTTCTATGAGTTGACTTGAGTTGAGTTGATATTGAGCTTAGAACATATTGAGTCTCTAACAATTCTCTTTATGCTTCTATGAGTTGACTTGAGTTGAGTTGATATTGATTTGAGTTGAGATCATTATGGATCATTGTTGTCATCCATTATAGAGTGTATTGCCATTCATTATTGAGTTCATAATTGAGCCTTGCCTTTGTAGATTTGTGGATGAGATTTGAATGCTACTTGAGCATGATTGGTTGAGCCTTTGATAAGGTCTTTGGGATAGATTTTTGTATAGATTTTTGGTAATTTTTGTGCATGATTTATTGAGCCTTGATAAGGCTTTTGGGATAGATTTGTGGATAGTTTTTGAGAATATTTGAGCAAGTTTTGTGTGAGATTGTTGAGCATATTTGGATAATTTCTATGTGAGCTTGTTGAGAATATTTGGATAAGTGATGTGTGATATTGTTGAGCATATTTGGACAAGTTATGTGTGAAGAACTTGATGAGTATATTTGGACAAGTTCTATGTGATCTTGTTGAGCATATTTGGACAAGTTTTGTGTGAGCTTGTTGAGTAGATAAGTGGAGTGCCTAGCTGAGCAGATCAGTGGATTACCTACCTAAGAAGATCAGTGTGTTGCCTAGCTGAGTAGATCAGTGGATTACCTACCTAAGTAGATCAGTGTGTTACCTAGCTGAGCAGATTAGTGGATTACCTACCTGAGTAGATTAGTGTGTTGCCTAGTTGAGTAGATCAGTGGATTGCCTACCTAAGCAAATCAGTGTGTTGCCTACTTGAGAAGATTAGTGTGTTGCCTAGTTGAGTAGATCAGTGGATTTCCTACGTGAGAAGATTAGTGTATTGCCTAGATTTGAGAAGATCAAAGTAATCATTGTATTGGATAAGGATCCTTATTTTTGTATGAAATATTATAAGGAGATTATCTTGTGGAGTACCCCACATTAGGGAAACCACGTTAAATCTTGTGTCTCAATTGTGTGTGGTGACTTGTGCTCTTGCTTACTATTGCTATTTGAGTTATTAATGCACACTGTTATATTTGGTTATTTTAATTAAGGACATTAATTGATATTGGTTTGGAAAGAAAGTAAAAATTGGGCGCTATACTATTCACCCCCCTCTTAGTATAAGCTTGTGTTATTCAATTGGTATCAGAGCGAGTTCCTTCGAAAAGGCTAACAACTTGAGGGAAGATTCTACAAGAATACAAATGGCTTCACATAATGGATCATCTAAAAATAAGGCACAATTATTTTACGATAAAAATTATGCTTTCTAGATCATGAGAATGAAGAACTACTTGATATCACAAGGATATGAGGTATGGCAGATGGTTGAAAAATAGTATAAGGTTGAAGGTGATCCCGAGGTAGATAAGACTATCACAAAATTGGTTGAGATTAAATGCAAGGTTAATAAATTATATTTTTATTGGGCTATGTGAGATAGATTTTGCAAATATAATGGTATGTAATTCAGCTAATGAAATATGAACCAAGTTGCGGAATACTTATGAAGGAGATTCCAAGGTAAATTTGTCAAAACTACAAACTCATAGAAAAAGATTTGAAGAATTGAAAATGGAAGATTATGAAGATATTGCAAAGTTTTTACTTCGAGTTGATGATATTACTAACACCATGAGAGGCCTAGGATTTGATATAAAAGAATCAAAAGTTACTCAAAAGGTTTTGAGATCACTTCCCATGAAGTATGATGCAAAGGTTTCAGCAATAGAAGAAACAATGGATATCAACAAGCTAACAATGGAAGAACTAAAAGGAAATCTCATAGCTTATGATATCAAGGTGAGTAAGTATTAGGTTCCAATAAAAGATATTGCATTCAAGGCTTCAGAGAAAGATAAAGGGAAGGTTCTAGAGATAGATAGAGATCCAGTTAAATATGAGGAAGCTAACTTCATCAAAAGGAATAAGAACTCAAGGAATTTTAGGGATATGAGGAAAGTCAGATGCTACAAGTGTTATGATCTTGGTCACTATGCACACAAGTGTCCACATGAAGAAAATAGTTTTTATGAAAACAAGGTCACAAAAGAAAAGATGGAAAGCATAAGCATGACAAAGATGACAAATACACACAAAATAGGTATGAGAAGAAGAAATTTTTTTGTAAGATAAATAAATGTTACTACATTGTAGAAGCAAGTGATAGCTCAGATCACAGTGATAAAGACAAGTCAGATGATGCAAAGTAAGAACATCTATTCCTTGGAATAGAATGTGAAAGAGAATAGTGCTTTGTGTGTGGTCAAAGAAATCACAGATCAGGATATTGAAATGGATTCAATGATAGTGAAGATGAGATGACACATTAAGAAAACATGCATGGTCAAAGAAATAATGAGATTTTGTTTGCTATAGAAGATGATAATGATCTTAGTAGCAATGAAGATAAATAAGTATCACTTTTGGTCATAAAAAAGGACGAGGATGAGCCAAGAAAACAAAAATTAGAAGTAAAAAGGCTAAAAGAAGAATACAGGAATCTTGAAAACAAGATTCAAAAAGATGTCAAAATCAGAGAAGAACTACTTCATACAATCAATAATCTCACATAAGAGCTTCAAAATACAAAAATAATAGAATAAAATATGAATGAAGAACTAAGGGTAATAACGGCAAGACATGACAATTATATGAAAAGGTTTAAAAAGGAGTGGAAACTTATTTTAAGGCCGTATATCACTTCCAAAAAGAATCACACTCAAAAGGAAAGGAAGTTCTTAAAGATGAAAGCAAGGAAGCACCTAAGTTTTATAAAGAAAGTTCCAAAGTTCCTATGGCTCCAAATATTCAGTTTGGATCTTATTTTGAGATAGGTGAATCAAGTTCAAAAGAAAAAGAAATTCTTGAAGAAGAAAGCAAGGAAGAAACTAAGGAAAAGGATTTAGATACAACAAATAAGGTTCAAGGATGCAATGCACAAGTTGAAAATGATCATAAGGAAAATGGTCAAGAAAGGTATGAGGAACTAAGGCATGAACAAAGGGCTTTTCAAGGACATTGTTTTTCTTGTAATGGATTTGGACACAGGGCTATACATTGCAGGGTCCATGGATCAAAGAAGTTTTATTTTTCTAGAAGAAAATTCAAAGTAAGAAGGTATGGTTTTTAGGGACGTTGCTTCTTATGCAACAGGATTGGTCATATAGCTTCTCAGTGCAAAGAAAATGAGCAAAATAATTTTGGTTTTAGAGCTACACAGTTCATAAGTCATGGTCATAATGGTCATGAAAATAGAGCTTCACAATACAGGTTTCAAGAAAGGAATGGATATGGAAATTATTTCAAGGAAAAATTCAGGATTTGGGCACCATCCAAAGGCTACAATATCAAGTGTTTTAATTTCAATAACTTTGGACATATTAGAAAATTGTGTAGGACTCAATTCCAAATAGGTTCAAGGTAAGAAGGTCAAACAGGTTCTATACAAGAAGATCAAGTAATTCATCAAGAGAAGGATATCAAGAAAACATAGAAGGAAGTTGATAGAGAAAAGAAACAATGTAATATTGGAGTAAAAGTACTCCCAACCCAAAATTAATCACCTCAAGAGAGAATATGGTGAGGGGGCTAAGCTTAAGAGTCATATCTTTTAGCCCCATAGGTGTCCCTTTTTGCCATTGATGTCAAAGGGGGAGAGATTTGAGTAAGGGGGGAGAATTGAGTTAGGGGGAGTAGCCTCCAAAGAGAGCATTGAGTTAAGGGGAGCAGCCTCCAAAGAGAATATTAAGTCAGGGGAAGTAGTTTTGATTCTCAAAAATGGTTTTTGCAGTGACTATGGTGATTTGCATTAGAGGTGTTGTCATCAATGACAAAGGGGGAGATTGTTGGAAATTTGAGGTATTTTATGTTGTCATTGATTTCACATGGATCATTGATGTCACATGGATCACATTGAGTTTTGGTGGCCAAAGTATTTCATAAATAAGCATTTATGATATTTTGGAAAGCATGAATATATATAGGATTTTTGTGAAAACCAAGATAGGCAAAATAAAAGGTTTTATTTAAAATCATGGATGGAAAATTTGAAATGGTTTTTTCTTAAAACCTAGGTTGGTTTTTCGTTTCATCGATAAAGGTGCCCCGATGATGGAGATATTTAATTTTAAATATTTAAGTCTAAATTTTAATTATTTAAAATTAAAATTTAAATTTAAAATTAAAAGTTAATTTATAGCACCGACGTCAAAAGAAAGGAGGAGGCATATAATATTAAAGTTTAATTTATAGCACCGACATCAAAATAAAGGAGGAAGGCATATATAAATATGCCACCAAATGTTTTGATTGATAACCCCCATGTCCTCGATGATGGTGATGTGTTCGAATTGCTAAGGAAGCGAAAGGTGCCAGCATGTTGAAGAGTGTTCAAAGGGTTTTCGTTTGAAGAGGGAGCAAAGGCATCGTAGCTCCTTCGAATCCAACAGAGAAAAGAGGTAATATAAGTAAGGGAGGTTCCTTACCAAGCACCGTAGGCGCTTGTGGCCTAGCGACAAGAGAAAGACACGTAAGGTGTTGAAACGCTAGTAGATCCAAAGTTCAAAGCCCACCAGTGCTGGTTTTACAAAGTGAAATGGAGGACTCTTTTGGTGCACATGGTGTTTGAGGACACGCTCGAAGCAAACAAATAGAATTTTTGTGCTCACTGTTCTATGTGAGCGGTTGGCTCATGAGGTTGTTGGCACCATGGTAAGAGTGGTGCAGGGGCATCAACCGGGATCGAATCCCACTGAGGACAAAGGAAATTTAATAATTTTTCCTAATATTTTATTTTTCTAAGGTTGCCCTAGGAGAGATAAGGGTTGTGATGCACATTGATAAAAAGAGAGATGTTTGGTAATTTTCCTTTTAGAATTATATCATATTATATACTGTTGGAAAGATTATTTCGAGGGCTATTTGATTAACTTGTTTAGATGGAGAAATAAGGTGTATGTAAAGACATATTTCTATTTTTTGTAAAGGGGTTCAAAATTGAAGGTTGTTTTGTTCTTTTTCAAAAGTGATTAATTATTTCATAAGGGGACATGATGCATTTTTTTGAGTAGGAGTGATAAGGTGTTATTTGGATATTTTTGTTCTGATATTAATCATGATCTCTAACCCTTGTTGAAAGTTGAAAAAGAAGTTTGTTGAGCATGGCATATTTCCAAAGAGGTTTCTTCATCTTCATAAAAGGTATGGGCACATTCTCCTATTGATTGATTATGGTGGTTGATTTCTAAAATATCATTGGAGAGAAAATGATTGATTGTGGTTTCCTTTTTTGAAAGTGGTTGGTTGAATGATTCAAGGTTTTCTAGTTTGAAATTTGTGTTTAAACCTTGTTCTATAAGCATAGTTGTTGAATCTCATTGGTTATGCAAAGAAATTGAAAAGAACATGAGTATCATTATAATGTGAGATTTGTGGTTGAGCAATGTTAGAAACATTTGATTTGATTTGATTGAGCCTAGTCAAGTGATGTGTGAAGTGATTGTTCAAGTTCCATGAAACAAATTATTCTATAATTTTGATTTGAGTTGAGATTGAGCTTAGAACATATTGAGTCTCTAACAATTCTCTTTATGCTTCTATGATTTGACTTGAGTTGAGATTGAGCTTAGAACATATTGAGTCTCTAACAATTCTCTTTATGCTTCTATGAGTTGACTTGAGTTGATTTGAGATTGATTTGAGTTAATATCATTGTGGATCATTGTTGTCGTCCATTATAGAGTGTATTTCCATTCATTATTGAGTTCATCATTGAGCCTTGTCTTTGTAGATTTGTGGATGAGATTTGAATACAACTAGAGCATGATTGATTGAGCCTTTGAGAAGGTCTTTGAGATAGATTGCTGGACAGATTTGTGGCAATTTTTGTGCATGATTGATTAAGCCTTGAGAAGTCTTTTGGGATAGATTTGTGGATAGTTGTTGATAATATTTGAGCAAGTTCTATGTGAGCTTATTGAGCATATTTGGACAAGTTATGTGTGATATTGTTGAGAAAATTTTGACAAGTTCTATGTGAGCTTGTTGAGAATATTTGGACAAGTTTTGTTTGAACTTGTTGAGCATATTTGGACAAGTTCTATGTGAGCTTGTTGAGCAGATTTGGACATGTTTTGTGTGAGCTTGTTGAGTAGATCATTGGAGCGCCTAGCTAAGTAGATCAGTGGATTACCTACCTAAGTAGATCAATGTGTTACCTAGCTAAGCAAATTAGTGGATTGCCTACCTGAGCAGATCAGTGTGTTGCCTATCTGAGCAGATCAGTGGATTGCCTACCTAAGTAGATCAATGTGTTGCCTATCTGAGTAGATCAGTGGATTGCCTACCTAAGTAGATCAATGTGTTGCCTTCCTGAGCAGATCAATGTGTTGCCTAGCTAAGAAAATTAGTGGATTGCCTACCTGATTAGATCATTGTATTACGTAACTTTGAGTAGATCAAAGTAATAATTCTATTGGATAAGGATCCTTATTTCTGTGTGAAATATTATAAGGATATTATCTTGTGGAGTACCCCACATTGGGGAAACCATGTTAAATGTTGTGTCTCAATTGTGTGTGGTGACTTGTGCTCTTGCTTACTATTGCTATCTGAGTTATTAATGCACACTGCTATATTTGGTTATTGCAATTAAGGACATTAATTGATATTGGTTTGGAAAGAAAGTAAAAAGTGGGTGTTATATTGTTCACCCCCATCTCAGTATAAGCTTGTGTTCTTCAAAGACTAGATATTGAAAGAGCATGGAATACTAGAGGCTGAAGGAGCATGAAAGACTGAATGATGAGTTGATCTTTGAACTATCAAGGCTGAAGGAGTGTTTAAGGCTAGGTTGGCTAAAATAACTACAGTAAAAGGCTAGGATGTTGAGTGGAAAGCTTGTATGGTTGAAGGAACATGGAAGGTCGATAAGGCTAAAGGATCATGAAAGTCTTGGCTGACTAAAGGAGTTGCAATGAAACGTTGGGATGCTGATTGGAAGGCTAGGAAGGTTGAAGGATCATGGAAGGTTTCTTAGGCTAAAGGAGCATGGAAGGTTGGCCTTTATTGGGTGGAAGGCTTGTTTGAGATCAGATCATTTGAGGGAACAATAGAAATAGACTAGGTTGTTGAGTGTAGTGTAGCAATAGGTCGGGTTGTTGGGTGGAAGGTTGGGTCAACTAAAATCCCCTATTTTTATCTTTAGTGTGTCTATGGTGTTGGAACCCATAGGTATTGGGTGGTTTTTTCCCCCCTTTACAACAAAAAAATGTGCGAAGGGTTAGGGTTTTTTTTGAAAAAGACATCTCATATTTTAGGAGCCATATCTATATAAAATTATTTTGCAAAAAATTATTTGATTCAACTTATTCTTGGAAAAACTTGTGTGGAATTTGAATATATTTAAAATGAGTGGTCATATGCAAGAATATGAGCAATATTGAGGGAAATACGAACATGTGAAGTCAACCATTCAAGAACAAGGGTAATGATAATTTTCAAGTCATGAAACATGAAATTACAAATATTTTTTAGCTAGGGTTTGAATGCAGAAAAAGCAATGAAAGGCTAGGACTTTAGTAAGGAAAATAGAAATCCAAATTTGGTAAAACAAACTACGATAGTGTGATATTTTGATAATATTTATCTACTAATAGATAGTAGAGGTGAAGTTTTGGCATTGTGAAGGCTGCTATAGAAAAATTTCAAGAATGATGTTAAATTATAAAATAATTGTTTTCATACAAAAAAAATGAAAAGATTCAAAAAATGAAAATCAAGAATTCAAATATTTTATGTAAAATGATGTAGGTTTCTAGCTATAGCATCTCAATTGATATGAGAAGTGTATTTATTTATAAAATCTCAAGCTCTAAAAAAGAGAGTTATAATTTGTCAACGATGGGGGACCCGAGTACAACCCTTATTATCGAGCAAAAAGAAAAAAAAAAAAAACTAAAATTATTGCAATATTCTTGCAATAAATATTTTATAACACATCACATTATTATTAAAAAAATTAATATTAACTTAATTATTTTTAAAAATAATAATATTTTGACTATATTATTTTTAATATTTATTATATACTATGATAATATTAAAAATAAATTAATAAGCCTTTGCTTCTTGTGTGTAAAAGGTTTTCGGATCCTTTCAAAACTCTTTCTTTCACCTAATCAAAAAAATATTAAGAATAAATTACTTTATTATTAAAAAAGTTAAAAATTACATAGATAGATAGATAGTATTGAGTAATTTTATTTTATTGAACTTGGAAAGCATAAAACAAATAAAAGTGCAGCCAAAGGACTTATCACCATTATGCTCACTTACAAATAATTTCCTAAGTTAAAAAGACTAAGAAAGAAATATTAAGTCTAAAAAGCAAGAAAACATTAAGTTAGGCTAAAGCTCCTACTAAAACTAATGTTGTAATTGATGAGTCATATTCAAGATCTCCTTGGGATTTCCATGTTGCATGGGTTATCTCCCCAAAATTTTAGCAATTGAAAAATGTGCTCTACATCCATGTACACCTTTTTGAGTTTGTACTAAAATTTGTAAATTTAGAGAAGAGATGAGACACAAAACATCTTCCTTTCTAAGCTAATGTTATTCATTATGTATATTATTTTATTTCTACAACTTCATAGAGAAAAAATAATTTTAAGTTAGATCATGTGTCAATACGTATGCTTGTATTGTTCCTAGGAATCATCCATTCCAATAATGACCATAGACCAAGTAATATGAAGGATCTTCCAAGTTTAAAAAAATAATTGATACCATTACTAGTCCTAAAGGACTGATGAGCAAGAGTAGAATTTATGTCTTGGATTTTCCAATTCTTAACACATAAAGTAGATTGGGGTATCAAGGCCAAGAAGGATGATCTATATCCCCATTAGAGATATCCTAGTGAAAGAGACCATGTGAAAATTGCCTTTTTTGGTTCTATTGACAATAACCAAACTGTGTATATATATTTCAGCCAAGTTTCCTAAGAAAAATTAACTTCGTAATGCTTGTTAAGTCATGGGGCTAATCTTGGGGTTGAAAATTTTTATTTTTAGGATTTTATAAGAAAGCACACAATAAACTTTTTATGACCAATCCAATTCTAGTCTTGGGTCCACTCATAGTTTGGTATAAATAGGACAAGGGCTTTAATAAATTCAAGGAGAGAGTATTTGATAGCGTTAACAAAGGTATTTGATAGTATAGTTGAATTTCTATTTCTGAGAGTTATTATCCTATATATATAGTCTTTTTTCTAGGATATATGTATATATAGATATATGTATATAGTCTTTTTTCTAGGATATCGTTGTCAAGGGTAAGCAAACCAAAATTATTTGTGTAATTCAAGGACTACCATAGAATTTTAAAAAGAGATTAAAATTATTTTTTGGAAGAGAATCCCTACTATAAAAAAAAAACATTCATTTTATCCCAAACCTACCAAATGCTCTGGTAAATAAATATTTCAAAAAAAATTATCTAGCTTGGTCAAAATAGAAGAGTCTAAAAGCCAAGGCCTTTTTATGAAGATAATCCTTTTAGATGGATCTTATGAAGTGTATTCCTAATAAATATATTTAATGGATTATTTCCTATAGCTATACAAAGCACCCATTTTGAAGTTAGGGTTAGTACTTGCATTTTGATGTCAATCAAACCCAAGCTCCCCATTTCTCAAGGAATACAATAGAGGTCATAGTTCATTCTATGCAACAAGCATTGCTATCAATTTTATCCCAAAGAATTTTTTTTATATAATTTCTATCACTTTATAGTAGGCTTAGGATCCTACCTGACAATATCAATAATAAACATGAGTACTGGCAAAAAGTTTAGAAAAAATCTAGAATTTCCCATCCATTGATAGTGGTTTAGTCATCCACTTCTCCAACTTAGCCATAAATTTATCCACTACACTACTCCATAAGAATGAGAGATGGAATTCAAAGGCCACATGAATTCCTAACAACTTCAAATTTGGCATGGTTATAGCCAGTTCTAATATTTGTTTTGCAACCACTAAAGCATTAGGTATTTACTCATTATGTAGGTATAAACTTTATGCCATTTAATCATGGATCCTAAATCTTTACAATAGATATCAATCCATATTTCACTTTTTTTAATATAGTCTCGACTTTCCTCAATCATCAAAAATGTATCATAATAAAAATGACCATAAGAAAAATAATGCCTGAGGTTATTTGGATATGGATACCTTGTATTTCTCTTCTTTATATCTATAATTATAGTAAGTATCTAAATGCACCATTAGCAAGAATGAAAATTGATGGTTCCAAAGGGTAGTCCTAAAAAATAGATCATGTCAGATAGAATGTTCTAAATTTTGGTCATTGATATCCAAGGCTGCATTAATATTAGCAAAAAGGAAAGTTGTCATGGTATGAAATGCAATACCTAAATCTAAGGCTTGCATCATTATGTCAATGAAGTCCCATTCAATTTTGCCAAATGCCTTATCATAGTCTAACTTAAGAATAATTATATTGGCATTGATGCTTGATGCATAATGGAGCCCCTCCTACATAACAAATATATTATAAAAAATAAACCTACCTTTTACAAATCTATTTAGAAATAATGACATCTAGTAGCAGATTGTACAACCTTAAGGCTAGGGTTTTAGTAATAATTTTATAATACACATAGAGGAGAGTGATGGGACTCCAATTTCTTAAATCATATTTATTTCTTCCTCTTGGAATGAGCTTGAAAAGGCCTTGATTGATCCACTTCCGAAGGGGTTCTCTCATAAAGCCTTCCTTATACACTCTTAGTAAATATGCTCTTATAAAGTCCCAAATGGATTTATAAAATTCAACGGGAAGGTCATCCATACATGGATATTTGTCATTAACCATGCTAAAGGATGTTTTATAAATTTATTTTAGAGTGATTATATGATCAAAATTATCTCAAGCTTCCTAATTTTTGGTAGTGTGATATCAATACACTCTTGCATGGCCATACTACATTCTTTTATTTGGCCTTACAATGTGTTTAATAGAAATTTAAAAAAGATAATTTAGTCACCTCTTAATCTCTGATAATATGGCTATCAATGTTTAGTTGGAAAATGTTCTCATATTTATATTTTTCATGGAGAAAGGAGAAGAAGTCAATGGAGGCTTGATATCCAATCTTGATACAATGCAATTGAGCTTTTATTCTTTCCCCTAGCCTTTACTTCTTTATATTTTATATTTTTTGATGAACTACTAGTAGTCTTATGGAAAAATATTCATCATAATGCTTTTTCTAAAGCTTAATAAGAAGCCCTTTGATGCTTTCTTTTGTGCTTCCAAACATATCTTTCCTAGCTTGGGAAATATGCTTATAAAAAATATTTATGAAAATAGTTACTTGAATTACGATTCTTTGCCACCAAAAAATCAACCCTAAAGAATATATTGGCCTAGGAAAATAGATTCATAGATATTATATGCCATTTATAAAGGTTGAGTTATTTATAAGTGAGTAATTGGGATAAAATTTAGAATAAAAATCTCATTTATTCTCTTTCTACTAGGTATAGGCAAAAATAATATGGTGGTGGTATAGATAGCGAGGGTTTTAGATAGATTGAACTTACTAGGCATTTCCTTATTTAATAAAAAAATAATATTTGTAAGAGAGCATGGCCATATATTATATTTTGAGGATGTGCATCTCACCCACCCTATGATTAGACCAGGCATACTATATTTATTTGAATTTTTTTCTTCTATATTTATTTGGGCTAGATAATCTAAATACATTCCAAAAGAGAACCCAAGCTCAACTTTCCCTCTATTTTAACTTCATAAAATCAAGAATCACTTTATATTCTTGACTATCCACCATGTTAAAATCCCCATAAACTAGCCATAGGTTGTCTATGATATTTTTATAAATACATTCCCATTGCATAGCTCTCTCCTCAACATTATTAGAAGTGTAAGCATTAAGACTCCAGACAACAAGTTCTTTATAGAAATATAAACCCAAACTATCCTTTGGTGGGGTTAGACCCTTGATTGGCAACCATCCATATAATATAAGGATGTATCACCATGGTGGCAATAGCACAACCTCTAGTATGGTATTTTTATATCACTACAAAGTATTTCCAAAGAGACTTGAGAACAAAAATCACTTCACTATTTATAAATTTTACTTTAAAAATAAATAATTGAAATAGATTTTTCTTTTTGCACAAATATTTAACAATTATTTTTTTATTCATGTCAAATAGATCCCTATCATTCCATGAGATACAACTTATCTAGTTTATTGATATTCTTTGAGGGTGTTAGGAATTATACCCATATCCTCTCCTTCATTATCTACATCTTCAACTTCATTGTCACTTTGGAGTACCTCAACCCTATTAAGTGAGGTAATAAAACTACCATTGGATGGGTTTAGATATTCCCCTAGTAAAATTGGTGTTCTTGTTTTGGTTGCCCATGATTATGTTAGAGCAAGTCTATGACTCAAGATGAGTATACCTTTTTGCATTCATACAAACAAATCTATGATATTTTCTAGGGGCTTATTAGTATTAGATCTAGAAGGTTGTATTGGAACCAAGGAAATCTCCACTTGAGGCTTGGTAATATCTTTATTAGCTTGAGAAACTAAATATCAGTTAGAGCTAAAAAGGTTGATGACCAAAATCAATGGGTAAAGGAGCTAACTTAGGATTTCACTTTATTGCAACCACTTGGATCCAGGTATAGTTTTCTTTAGTTTGAAAATTATCCAAATTTTCTTACATTATAAGACTCATTTGTGGTTGTTTTAGTAAAGAGAAATTTTTGCCCTAGTACTCCATACTTTTCCACCAAAATGAGGTGTTCAAAATATTAACATATAGAACAACAAGATGGTGAATTTTATCATTAAACCTAAAGTAGACCATATCCTTTAGATCTTTTGGAAGTTGGAATGTTCAAATAGGCCTTAAGATACAACCATGGATAGAACCAACAAGGATCTTCCATACGAATAACTTATCCATGTATCTCATAAACATAAGGGATAAGGTCCTTAAAATGCATGGGTAAACTTATAAATTTGACCCACATTAGATAGCAAATATCCTTTTCACCATCAACTATAAAGTTGGGATCATAACTAAACATGACTAAAAAAAAACTAGAACAAACCCATGTTATTGCCTCACAAATAGCTCTATCCTACTCAAGTGACCCAAAGAAAAAGGAATAAAAACATCTCGATAGACTCCTAATTTCAACAACTTGAAGCCCTAATAGCTCCTATACCTCCTAGATCCAAGACTATATATGAGTGATCAAGGAAACTTGGTTATCCATGAAATATCTAATTGTAACCCTATTTTGAGAATCTTGTAATACTTGTGAAAAATGATTATAATGCACCTCAACCAAAATCTCTAGATATAAAATAGAAGGGATCTTATAATCATTTTGTGCAAAAAATTGTGTGGATGACTCTATTCTTAGAAAAAAAAATTATTCATAAAATTATGAGTAGTGACTTGTTGCATGGTCATGGTTTAAAAATCTAGGGCCTAATGTCATGTGGGAAGGTCATTAGTGAAGCACTAATTATGTCCTTCACAATGATTGAAGTGTGTTAAATTCTATACAATAAAATCTCTAATAAAACATGCTTTTGACTTTAAACCTTAACTCTTAAAATAATGAGCCCATAGAAGATGTTATTTATCCAATAAATAAATATCTAGATATACTCTAGTTACCTAGCATGGTTTACAAATCTATGTCCTATATATTAATTTTTAAAGTTTACAAAATTGAAATTCTAGTTTAATTTTTAAAATTTTTGTTACATACCATAGATAAAGTGATGTAATATTGAATGTACCTCTTAATACTATATTTTTGTGCTTCTTCATTATGCAAAGATAAAGCATCTCCTTCATACTTCAATGCAAATGGTTAATTGTCTTTTAAGTATAGGCAAGTTGGTGAGTTATGGGTAAAAATCAGGTTTGTTTTCTTGTTCAAATTCTATAGAATAGGATGGTTTCATCCCTTCAAATGGTATCATGCTCAAAATAATAGTGTTAGGCTTGACACCTATAACCATAAATTATCCGTTTACTTAATAAAAAAACTAGTCCACATAAATATGTTATCAAGCGTTGTAATATTCTCAAACTCTCTAAATACCTATTAAAATTTAGACCTAAAATGGGGGCACCACCATCCAATATTGGTGTCCTTTCCCTCTAGACTAGCATGCCAAAACTTTGCTACTTACCTACCTTTCCACCTACAACGCTTCACAGTAATCCTTCTTAGCATTCCAAATTTATGATACATATTACCTTTAATGTTATATAAATATTATTATTTATAAAGGTTTATATGGACTTAAAAGTATTACATCTGTATCATATTATAATCACATAATTATAATATTTAAATTGAATTGGTTTTATGGGATTGAAATGATATCACCTATATTAAATCATGAGGATGTAGTAGTATTATAAAAACGTGACAATTATGCATGTATTTTGACGATTGAACTAATGAGATCTAATTAGATAGTAAAATTCACACATGAATTGAACCTTAGTTTAATATATGAAGCTTTTTACTTTCAACTAATTATTCTAAACTTATAAAAAATAGTTAAATAAATATTTCTTAAAATATTATAATAATTAATTATATAAATAAAATATTTTAAAAATTTATCTAAAATAGTATATATTTATTATTTTAAATAAACATATTTTTTTATTATATATATATATATATATATATATATTCTTTATTTATGGAGTAGTAGGATTTTACGTGATGTGTCCCAAAATATTAAATTTTGTAATTATCTATGTCAAAGGGGATTATTGAAGGTGGTAAGCTTAAAAAGGTCATTTAAGACCTCTAAGTTTTTAACATTAAATAAATTTGATAGAAAGAAAATACCATTATGGGAAATTTACACTTCAGATCTTAATTATTATTAAAATTAAAAAGAATATGAAAAGTATTAAAATTAAAGCGAATTAGTTTTTATTAAATGGTATTAGTTTAATCAATTAAATGTTTTAGATTTAAGGTGGAGGCCAAGGTTAGAATATTTCTTAGTAATATATGCATAGTTAGAAAATTATTGTAATACTATTACATGGTCATGATATAATACAATGGATATTCTTTAACCTTATATAACTCATTAAAAATATGTGCATACTATTACATGGTCATGATATAATAAAATGAATATTATTTAACCCTATATAACTCATTAAAATTATGTGCATACTATTACATGGTCATGATATAATACAATGGATATTCTTTAACCCTATATAACTCGTTAAAAATATGTGCATCATTTCTTATCAAATAGCATGATCTCAAGTGATTAATTTTATCATTTTCTAAGGCAAAGACCTAGGTTCAAATATTAAGGGATAATATATACATAATTGCCTAAATGATGTTATAATACCACTACATGGTTTGTTGAAATATCAAGGTAATGTGTTTATGATGTAATATAGGTGGACTTGTTTCAATTCCTTATAATTAATTTAAAAAGTGCACTAGCTCTATCAACTAGCATGACCTCATGTGATGTAAAGGCAAAAATCATCAAGTGGTTTGTTGACATCAAAACCTTCAAGTTATTTGCATGTGTGATAGAATGTAGAATATATAGTGGGATGGCTTGTTAGAGAATATTATGGTTTGGTAGCTTTTTTTAGATGCTTGAGATAAATTAGCTTCACCAAAAATGTTGGGATGACCATTACAGAATGGAATGTTTGTATGAAAGTAGTATAAAAATAATATTGTGATAGGGACAGATCAAAATGAATAGTAACAACAATTAGTAAA
This sequence comes from Wollemia nobilis, assembly GCA_028583015.1. NCBI lineage: Eukaryota > Viridiplantae > Streptophyta > Pinopsida > Araucariales > Araucariaceae > Wollemia > Wollemia nobilis. The sequence continues at coordinate 5,384,624 of JAQPPZ010017192.1, forward strand.
TAATGAATAGTAACAGTAAAGAGTAATGGTTAATAGTAAAATTGAAAGTGTTATGGTCATGGTCAATTGTATTTTTCCCAAGAAAAAATGTAAATAATAAATCTCTAGAAATCCAATATAGTCAAAGTCCTTTTGAAAGTATTATGTAATTAAAGAAAATACCAAAAGGAAAATATTTAGAAGCATATGATATTGGAACTATCTCATGTAATCATAAATTATCTTAAGAAAAATCCAAGATATTTGAAATAGCTTCATATTATTGAAAGAGTAAGGTCTCTACAAAGTGTTGTCATATGTCCATATAGAGTTATCCATGTATGTAATATCTATCTCTCATAATCCTATAAATAAGGGAGACATCCCTCATGGGAGGCAATCAAAGTCAATTTAACTCAAGTCAAGTCAATCCAAATCAAGTTGATTTGAGTAAGTGTGAGCTCAAGAAAGTAAGTAAGAGTCTAGGGTGTGAATGAGAGCTAGCAATACAACATAGCTAAGAAATAGTGTTACCTTATCCAAGTTGTGTTGAATATTTTTGGACTGAGGGTATAGATCATGGTTTTTGGGCAAGTCCATAGGAGGTGGAAGCTCAATAAGAGGGTCATGTTTGCTCATAAGACAATTTGGTGAGCATCTATGTACTATTATAATTTGTATATATAATACAATTTTTTCTATTATTTTTTATGATGTACTAATGTATTCTTGTGTATGATATTTGTATGGTAACATAACATCACTAGCTTAAGACTTTATATCTATCAAAATGACCATAGTAAGAGGAGAGATCGGGGAAGTTTTGTGTGCATGTTGTAGTTTGACATTTTTGTTCTATTTTTAGGATAATCCTCTTTGATGGTGGTTTTTCCAATCCTATGTAGTAAATTAACCCTTTTGGGATCCTTATTATTTTTTTCCACTAGTTGCACTCCTTCATATAGACTTTGTTTGTTATACTTACATGTGTACTTATCCGATAAAGTATGGTCAACAAGTGTATGCTTGTGTGATATTATGGATAGTTTATAATTACCCCCTCATAGAATACCATATGATTTACTTTGTTCTTATTTGCATGTATAAACTAGACGCATAAGAGTAAGGAATTGATAGGTAAAATCTTATAAAATGGGCGTTTGTAGTACTTTGCAATAATATTCAACTTCTAATTCATGAGCCCATGGTTCTTCTACTAGAAAGAGTTGAACTTGGGATTCCAATACCATATTAAAAATGGAAAAATTCCTATATTTTAGCCCAATACTCTGAATATTCCAATACCTTTATTCAAGAATATACAAGAGCATGCATTTGTAATGAATTAACATGGATGGAGCAATGGATTGAGTTCCTTATGACAATTGTGGATGGTGCTATTTTTAGATGGTATAATATAAATCAATATTTCATGGGATGAGATCAATGAAAATATTATTGAGGAGTACAACCCATTTTCAAAATACTATAACTTGATGATCGAGATAATGAAGCCAATTCAAGAACCTGAGGAGAAATTTTATGACTTTTATGCATGAGTGCATAAGCTTTAAAAGAAAGTGGAGGTGTTTTTATGAAAGGAGAACTTGCCTAATGGCCTCATGGAGGGTGTGGATAACCTATTTTTTAAGTACATTATTGCATGTCTCAAGAAAAAAAATTACGTTGAGGGTCAATTATGAGCAACCTACCACTACCCAATATGTATATGAAGTTGAAAAGTGACAAGAAGAGATTCCAGAGGAGAGGAGGTAGTTCCACCAACACTAATTGTTCATACAAATTCTAACAAATTTATAAAACCAACAACAATAGTAGCATTAATAAATTCATCTTTCTCTACGTCTACAATTGAAGTAGAAGGTTTAATGAAAATATGGGATAACTTACAATCAATATGTTTCAAGGAAAGGACATAAGAATTCAATTATCTCAATTTAGAGATAGAGATGTTAGGAAGAATTTTTCTAAGGTAGTCTACTATGAATGCAAAGAGAAAGGGCATCTACTTTAGGTACAAAAAGTAACAAGAAGGGAAAATTTCTAGTTAACATTGGTCAATATAATGAAGAATTGATGTTATGGCAATGGAGTGGAATCATGGTAAGAAATCCAATGAATGAAAGGAGTCCAAGAAGAATATAGAAGAGCCCAAATAAAGAAGAAGAAAATTGGGAGATCAAAATTTTCTAGTCTCAACAGGCTAGGCACCATAGTCATGGAGGAATTGTCAAAGCAAATTACCAACACCACATATGTCCAACTACTAGATTTACCATTAGAATAATGAAGGAAGCTACGTAGAAGACTTAGTTTCAAGCAAAGAAGGAAGGTTAATGTCATTGTATCTGATATATAGGTTGATATATATGCTCCATAAGCTAAAGTCTTGTGAAAATGTATTTACATTCTTGATGTTATGGTAGACGATGGATTTTTTTATATAATGGTAGAAAATACTTTGAAGACATTAGAACTAGAGATAGATCATCCATATAATTTAAATTTAATATATTTTAATAAATAAAAAAACATCTAATAGTAGTCTCTAAGGTAGTAGTATTAGTCATGGGAGTCACCTGCATGTTAAATTTTTTAGTTTTAAGAGTCTATCCAATTTTGTAAAGAAGACAATGGTTAGGCTCATAATTATTGGAATAAAGGGTATATGACCATTGCTCAAGGTCTTATGTGAGTTAATATAATCGTGATACCTTTATCTTATACATTAAGGACAACAAAAATAGAGGAATAAAGTGGATGGAAAACCTCATATTATGCCAGTACAAGTGAGGTGGATACTAAATATGATGAAAGGGACATGGATGTCTCAGTGACTAGAATATTTCCTAATGCTCTAATAGATAATTCACATTAGATTTTTTATGAAGAAGTGGAGAATCGACTACAAAATTCATACTTTTAGGATTCGGTAAGAGCATGAAAAAGAATATATCAATGCATATGCTCTTTCAAAAGTATATGAAAGAGTTAGATTTGAATGTGTAGATGATGTGATGCTACTAATAGTAGAAGTAATTCCATTGGAATATGCATACATATAATGATACTTAACTAAATTTAGGTTTCCATATGATTCAATTCTAAGAATGAAGAGGAGGATTGCTAAGAACAATTGATTGTATCTAATTGTATAGAGAGTCCTTATAGAGTAGGTCCAAGTGGGAAGTATATATGAGTAGTTGGATGAGATAAAGAAAAATAATTGATTGCAAATTCCCATGGTGGTGTGTGTGGAGGACATTTCTCTAGGAAGCTTAAACAAAAAGGATTTTAGATGAAGGATAACACTAGCAAACACTCATCAAATACTGTATGGAGTATTATCAAACATGTAATGTGTGCTAGTATTTTAGGAATCAAAGGATTACATCTATATTATTATGTCTTATCTTTCCTCTTGGGCTCTTTGAGAAGTAGGTAATTGATATTATTGGACCTCTTCCTATAACAACATGAAGGAATAGATATATCATTGTTGCTACAAAATGTTTAAGGGGGTTGAAGCTTGGTTGGTGAAGCACAAGATAAACGAAGAAGTTATGTAATTTTTTGATGAATAAATTATTAGTAGGTTTGGATTCCCAATAGATATCATCCATTATCAAGATACATATTTCCTAAATAAAGTGGTGGAAGACTTGATAATTCGGTTCAAAATGAAGTATAATAAGATGACTACATATAAACCAAATGGGCAAATGAAATAAGCTAATCATGTTCTATATCAACTCCTTATGAAGGATACATGTTTATAACTTGACATATAGGACAAAAGAATATATGTAGCACTATGGAATTATAGGACCATAATAAATTTAGCCATAGGATATTCCCCATTTTAGTTAGCGTATGGTATTTGATCATATCCTTCCTATTGAATATGATGTAACCACCATATGAATGATTATATGAGATAGAAAGAAAATATATGAATGACTAGGTGGTAAAACTACACCAATTGGATGAAATACAATACGTAAAATAAGTCCATGTTATAAAGAAGAAGATGAAAGAAAAAGAGTATTGGAACAAAAAGCTGAAGTGGTCCTCCATTAGGATCAATAACATGGCTGCAAATCCACACATAAAAAATGAAAGAATTTTTTTTTTACCAACATATATGGGCCCCTATTGGATCGTAGTAATGCATGATAATAGGACCTATAAGCTTGAGGTGTTGTATGGAAGTCCTATCAATAAATGGGTGAACCATGATAAACTCAAGCTATTTCATCCTCCAGAAGAGATTGAGCCTACTCTAGGATGGATTAGAATTTAGGAGGGACATAAATGTCAAAAACAAAAAAATTTAAGTTATTTGCATATGCAATAACATGTAGAATATATAGTAGAATAATTTTTTAGATAAGATTATGGCTTGGTAGGTTTTTTGGGATGCTTGTGATTGAGTAGCTTCACTGAGAATGTTGCAGTGACTATTAAAGAATGGAATTTTTGTATGGAAGGAGTATAGAAAGAATATTGTGATAGGGATAAATAACAGTGTATAGTAAAAAGTGAATAATGACAATGAATAGTAAAAAGTGAATAATAATAGTAAAAAGTAATAGTGAATAGGAAAAGTGAAAGTGTCATGTTCATGGTCAATTTTCTTTGCACGAAGAAGACATGTAAATAATAAAATATCTAGAAATCCAAGATATTCAAAATTACTTTTGAAAGTACTACGTAATTATAATAAAATCCCAAAAGGAAAATCTATAGAATCATATGATATTTGGACTATCTCATGTAATCATAAATCATCTTAAGAAATATTAAAAAAGATATCTCAAATATCTTGATATTATTGAAAGAGTCCAAAAAAGGATATATCTAGAAAGTATTTCCATGTGTCCATCTAAAGTTCTTCATGCATGTATTATCTAGCTACAATGAGCCTATAAATAAGGGAGATGCCCATTATGGGAGGTAAACCAATTCAATTTGAGTTGAGCAATTGTGATTTCAAGGAAGTAATAGAGAGTCTAGGGTGTGAGTGAGAGCTAGCAAGCCAAGCTAGCTAAGAAAGAGTGTTTCCTTGTCCAAGGTATCTCCAAAATTATTAGAGTGAGGGTGTGGATCATGGTCATTGGGAAAATCCACAAGAGGTAGAGGCTTAAAAAGAGGGTCATATTCACTCACCACAATAAAGTTTTATGTCCAACAATGTTTGGTTGGTTGATTTCCTATGGGTTTGGCATAATATAGTTTGTTAAGACACCATAATATCATGACAAATCTTTCATGATGTAATATGTGGGAATCTATTTCAATCCCCAAAAGTAAAAATAAAAATTGAGGGTTGAGATTATAATTCAGATATATTACATTAGAATCGTATTATAATAGTATTTCAAAAACCATAGTACTACTATATGTTATACTAATATGAAAGTGTTCATTACAATGAACTCAATTTATATTCATATAATTGCATGTCATTTATAAATTATTTAAATTTTAGACAAAATTTCAAGGTTGTGAAGGTTTACTTATGGGATTGGAATATTGACTTATTATGTGAAGCTTCTTATTTTGTATCACTACTCCCAAACTTATTAAGTTAAAATGTTAATATTTACTTTTACTTATTAGAACCTGAATTTATGATGTGAAGATATTCACTTCTCACTACTTGTCCTACATACATTGAGTTGATATTAAATTTTTTGAATGAGTTATATGATATTAACACATATTTCATCCACATTAAATCATACTCTATTTTTCAAAAAAAATCAATGAAATATATAATAATATTTTGGTACTTATAAGTACTGAAAATTATGAAACAATTGTAAACTAAATCTATATGCTATATATATATATATATATATATATATATATATATATATATATATATATATATATATATATATATAATATTAATATTTTATCATTTTAGAATAAGTAAAACATAAATTTTACATTAAAAATATAGACTTTTAATCACATAAATACATGATTTTTGAGACAAACATATATTCATTCATACATGTTTTGATCAAAAAAATCACATACATACATACATATATATCTATAAGTAAAAAATATTAATAAATTAAATTAGTTGAAAATATTACTACATATCTACCTTTCTAGGATTGAAGGCTTTTAAGCCAAGTTTTAACAGAAGATGTGAGACTATTCTCCCTCGCATCTAATCTACTATATCTATCTATGAAAAAAAAGAGTAGCCATGTAATGCAAATATATATAAATCTAGATACAACAAGCAATACTATAATCAATGGTAATAATGGAAAAAAGAGATTCCTCGGTCTATTGAGGCCACCATCTAGGAGAACATCCATAGCAAGTGAGGTCTTCTCGATCAAGAGCTCAGTTAACCATCACATTTACTACCCTGTTTTGATCTCTAAAGATATGTACGAACTCCAATATCTCAAAGCACTATTGTGTCATCTATATTTGCTCAATATTTCTCTATATTCTCCAATCTATATTATTTTCCTTGCCTAGTCCTTTTAAGTGGTTAATCATAATTTGGGAGTCTTATTCCACTTCAATTTTCCTCCACTCCACCTTTAGATCCTCCTATAATTTCCTTAGTATACCTATATATTTTATTTTACTAGGTTATTAGATAAGATATCTAAATTTTTTGTGAATATAAAAGTAGGGATGGCATTTGAGAGGCAACCTATTCCTCCAAAATTCATTCTTCGTAGATTTCTACTTGAGGCTCCATCTGTATAAATCTTACCTAGCCCTCTAGAGAAGGTTTTCAATTCCTAGTTTTGATTACTTGTTCATGATTTGTATTTACCCTTTTTTATGTGACCCTTGTTGGAGATAGTTGTAATCTGGATATAATCTGGATCCACTTTTGGTTAGGATTATGGGTCTCTTTTAATAGGTATTAGATTGAATCTATCATATTGGTTATGATCCTTTTCTAGAAAAAGTGGTAATCTCTATACTCATGATTGAAGATATGATTATTTCTCTCCTTCCACAAATTCCATAGGAGAGTCATCCCCACCTAAAAAATCCACTAAAAGGGGTGGTACATTTCCAAAGTTATTCTATAGATGATATCCCATACCAATGAATGCCTAGCAAAGTTGCCAACTATTTTTCATAGTTTGATTTTTATGGCATAATCTACAAAAATGTGAGAGATCATTTCCTCATTCTCCCAATACATATTACATCTAAAGGGCCCATGCATCCCTCTTTTCATTAATTATTCCTCTATAAACACCTTTCTATGAAGTAGAAGCCAAAATAATCTTACTTTGGGCCAAAGGTTCTATACCTATAGCTATGTGAATATATCATTTAATAGGATTGGGATAATCTGGCATAGGGCTAAGTATCTAGAGGCAATTGTATAGTCACTCTAATATTTCTTGCCCCATCCAAGAATATCCTCCTCTTAAGACTATGAGAGTGATCTCGTTTGGATGGTCATATAGAATTCTTTTCTCCAATCCTCTAGGATTTGGACTGACCACTCCTCTATTGAGATACATTACCTTCCTACCTCCTAGTTACTACTTTAAGGCTTACAATATTTTCCTACATTAATCCAATTGTTTCTATGTATATTTCCCATCAACAAACTCCAATTCAAGAATTGAGTTATTAGAGGAGGATGACCATCCCACAAATCTATTCAAAAGTTATCCTTCTAGCCATTATGTATAATCTAGAATATTTTTTCCTTGATAATATCCTCTCCTATTGTAATTCCTATTAAGAGGGTAGATCCTTTGCTAGGAAGTAGAAACTAGATAAACTCTACTAGGGTTTTATTATCTATAGATTTAACCCTCAAAATTTGATCCCATAATTCCTTAGGGGATTTTAATGGTATCCAATATAACTTAGCCACCAATGCCTTATTATTATTGACAACTTATCTAATTCCTAGTCCTCAATACCTTTTCTATAGGCATAAAGTATCCCATTTTACCAATTTATGTTTCCATTCTTCATTGACTCCATTATACAATAATATATAGTTTATTTGATCCAATTATTTAAGAACTACCTTAGGGATGGCTAGCACTAAGCAACATAATAGGTATGATGTTAAGGCATGCTTTTATTAATGTCATCCAACCTCCTATAGAAAGCCACCTATTAGTCCATTTTTCTAATTTGGCTTTCACTCTCTCTAATAGCCAAGTTCATTCCTCATTTTTTTGCCTCCCAATTGTAAGTGGAATTCCTAGGTAGGTTATTGGAAGATATGTCTTCTTGTATATCAATTTATCCAACATTATCTTCTGCCTAGGTTATGACCTTGTACTTTTCTTAATTTATAAGTTGTCAAATCATTTTTGTAGACCATATTAGAATTATTTTAAATCTAAAGGCCTTCCTTATTGTTGCTTTTTCTAATAATGTAAATCCATCAAAAAATTGTAGGTGAGTAATTGGTTTAGCTATAATTGCTATTATTATTACCTCCAAAGCGCTAGTTTCCCTATACTTAGCTATTGTTCTATCCAACATTTAGCCAATATGATGAATAGGTATAGGGATAAGGGGTCTCCCTGCTTGATACTTCTAGAAGCTATAAATAGATAGGTAGAATCTCTATTTACTAGAACTGCATATGATACCTATGAAATACATCCCTTTATTCATTCTACCCAATCCCTCGAGAATCCAAATTATCTCATTGTTACCAAGTGAACCCAAATATTTCATAGGTTCAGGTATCTAGGATACTAAAAGTGCTTGCAAATAATATCAACACACTCAAAACACCAATATTACATAAAATAACACTTTATTGATGATCAAATATGTGATTACATGTATTAAAAATTTTATATAGCATGGAGCTTTATCTCCAATATATAAATTTACATGATGTTTTCTCTCCCCAAACTACTAGGAGATGCAAACTTTCACATGCCTCAAATTATTTCAAAGCCTTTCATTATTACTTAACCCCCCTCCCCCCATATTACATTATTTGGTGTGAATACTTTTAGTCTTCAATCTTCATCTTTTTTTTTGTCTTGTTTCCATCCATGACTTTTTCTTGTTGATTTTGCTTGAGATCTTGGCATTATGTCTGGTCCAATGCTATGTTTCCTATTCTTGTGAGAAGTCAAAAAATGCATCATTATATTATTCTCATGGAAAATTTTTATCTAAAATTTCTTGTGATTCCATTACATCTAATGCAAATATTCCATTCTTGATAGATCCCATAGCTTCAATTTTATTTTATCTCTTAATGAGACATTTTGTATTTCCATTTATGTATATAATTCTATAGTCCTTTCTTTTTTAACCAATTGAGATAATTAAATGAGGTTGTTAGTTATACCCAAAACATACAACACACTTAATATGCATTCAAAATATGGTAAACCAAGCATAACATTCCCAAATCCTTGTACATGGTAAACCTTATCATTTTCTATCTTCATTGAAGTGTTTGTTTTCATTTGTATCGAATCAAACCAATATAAATTTCTTATCATGTGGTGACTTGCACCTAAATCTATGTAGCAAGTATCATCTTCATTTAACATTTTTTTCATGGATTTCATGTGATCTTGTCACATATCTTTGACAATATCTTTGAGTTTGAATATTTTTAAAATTGTATTGTCTTCTTGATGTGTTTATATTTCATAATTCAATTTCCTTTAATTTCGACTTTCTTATGACTCCCAAAATTTTAATTTCAAAATCTTCCTTAATTTCTATAATTCAAATGTCATTTTTTTTTGTTTAATCAATATTCAAATAATTTATCAATTTTTAAATTCAATTATTTTAATATCCCAAATATTTTAATTTATTTTTCACAAACAATATTCAAATCAATCTCATCTCATTTCATTTCATCTTCATTTCTTTAGTTTTCTTATATCTCCAAATTTAATCTTACAAATTCACTTTCAAATTTAAATTTTACCCACACTTCAATTCAAATTTCCAATGTTAAGTTTCCTTATATCTCCTATTCATTAATTCATTATATTTTAAATTATTTTTACCTTTTACCTCCCAACCTTAATATTTGATTATAAATTAATCTCCAAAGACTTATGACTTCAAAATATCACATAAATCAAAACACTTTTTAATGATAAAACCTTATTTTTTTCCACTTCTTGATTCAAATTAGGTACTATCTAAATTGTTTACACTATCTAGAAATTACTTGTATTGTCTTATTCCACTAGGTGTTACTCTAATGAATTCATTGCTCTCTCTTTAACTTTTTTGACTAAGGTCAGGTTTCTTAATATTTCTACACTCAATGTGTTTAGGTCCAAATTGCTTTTCTCAATGTTTGTATGTCTAAACTATAGTGTGCAATATCCTCAGGTCCAATTTGCAATGCTCAATGATCTTGCAGTTGAAATTCCAACCATCCAATATTCGCTTTAGAAACATTTGCAAGATTTATCTACAACAAGGCTATCTACACTCTAGCTATCTCCTTCAATAGTAGGAACCCAATAACATCTTCACTTTACAAATATTATCTTACAATAAATATCCTTTACATTGGAATTTAATAAATCTTATCCTCCACTATTCATCCTCTTCCATGTTCTTCAAAAATATCTCCTTCACTTCCTTTATGTATTCTCTTGCATTGCTATCCTAAAAAATATCTCCAAATCCAGTAATATATCCTTCAAATATTTTTAATTCTTATGCTTCCAATCTCACTTCAATATTCTTAAATATTCACAATCCAATATTCCAACAACTCTTCTTTATTCAAATCTTCTCCAATATTTCTTCCTCCATAGCTATTACTCTTTCTTCTCTTCTTCACATTCAAATTCTCATGTCTAGAATCTCACTTGGCCCTCCACAATCAATATCCATTTCCTCCTTCAATATTTTCTTTAGTAGTCTCACGTTCTTCTTCAATAATTTCTTCTTCAACAATATTTTTCTCTTTTTCTTCACCTTGAATATCCTCACTTTTCCTCACTCTCTACACCTTGGATATGGTAAGCTAAAGTAGGTTGGATACCACTATTAGCAAGTGATCTCAAATATTTCATAGTTTTAGGTATCCATGATAGTAAAAGTGCTTGCCAATAATATCACTCACAACACCAACATTACATAAAATAACACTTTATTGATGATCATATATCTAAGTATATATATTCAAAAAGTTAAATAAAATGGAACTATATCTCCAATATATAAATTTATAGGACTTTTTCTCTCCTCAAACTCTTGGTAAATGTAAACTTTCATATGCCCCATATTATTATAAAGCTTATAATGATTACATAACCTCTCACTTCACATCTTGAGACATCTCATGACTTGTCACCACCATACTTGATACCTATCACCTATGACTCTTCACTTCCACACTTGATATCTATCACCTATAACTCTTCCCTTCCACACTTGACACGTATTACCTATGACTCTTCACTTGCATACTATTACCTTGACATATTGCACTCTCACATATCACACTTCAAGTATGAGTTGTGAGAGTACTATTATCTATTACCTTGCACTCTCACAACTCACACTTGCACATATCACACTTTCACACCTTACACTTGCACTCTTGAAACCTTACACACTTTATTACATGACACATAATACTTTTCACATTTTGACACATAATTTAGATAAATTTTAAACTAACTCCATAATCTAATATTTATAATAGTACTCCAAGGTACTTCAATGTACCAAATAATGTAATATCTCCAACAGTCATGACATTTAGGAGGAAGTTATTAAAATCTATCATATGATTTAGATAGGTATAACCTAATAAACATGGAGGGTATTTTTTGTACCTCCATAGAGTGGATGGCCTCTTGTGAATAATAGGTTTGAATTTTCAAAAATTTTGGTAGAATTCTATGAGAAGTCCATATGGGTCTAGATTTATATCTTTTTGCATCTTAAAAATAATTTGTTATAGTTCTTTGGAAGTAATTGGAATAGTTAAAGTTACATTATCTTCCTCTATGATGAGATAAAGAATCTCTTGGATCACTTCCTATTATGCCTCCTGGTTTAGTGGTTCCTCCTTAGAGTTGGTCAAAGTATAATGTTGCTATATATTTTATCCCATCCCATGTGTGTATTGAATCACCTACTACTATTTTTAGGGATGAAATGAAATTGTGTGATCACCTTGATAGGATATATTTATGGAAGAAGCTAGTGTTCCTATCTCCCACTTGGAACCATTGGATCCTAAATTTATGTTTCCACATGATATTTTCTCTTTTGTTCCATTCCTCTATTTGAGCAATAGTACTAGCCTCTTCCTTGTTTAAAATATAAGTAGTGTTAACCATTCATATTTTGTCATTTAGGTCCTCAAGTTTGGTTAAGATATGTCATTATTTCCCTTTATGTCACCAAACTCCTCCTAATTCTATATTTTCAATGTGGACCTAAGGTACTAAATCCTCCTATCAAAATTTTTCATATTTATACCATGCCTAGCTTTATCCTCTTGCCACCATTGTTGAACCTTATCTCAAAATCTACTATCTTGAAACCACATTAGTTAGAATAGTCTTTCAAAATTCCACCAACATCAACCAATGATCTAATCCTACATTGTTCAGCATTTGTGCTATTGGAATATATCAATTGCTCAAAAACTCCTTTGATAACAAAAATATGTCTAGTCTTTCTAGAATATATGTTAGGCCATGCCTTTTATTAGACTGGGTCATCATACCATTGTCTGGTTTGATATCTACTAGATGAAGAGATCTACTATGCTCTATAATGAGGTTAGTACTACTATATAGAGTATTATTTCCCCCATATTATCTTCCAATGAGATAATGATATTGAAATTCCACCTACAAGTGGCCAAGCTTCAAGAAAATTATCGATAAAATTAATTTGCATTCATCCATTGTTTTTTCTTTTCATCTAGGATGATAGGAGAGTATATAGTGAGACATAACCAATGTTGAGGACAATATCTACTCTCAACCAATAAATCCTAAATCCCTCAACTTCCCATTGTTTGGTGTATCACTATCTCTTTTAGATCCCAAAGACAAGTCACTCCTCCAAAATATTTTTGGACGTTTAGGGATTCCACCCTATATTCAAGCCAAATATTTTTGGCAAAATTTGCATCTCTTCTTTCAACACTTACATTTATTGGATGAAAATGATTTGTGGATGATGTTGATGAATCATTTGTTTACTTCATTATGCTTTACTGGGCTACATTTATGCCCTTGAATATTCTAGGTGATTCACATCATAAAGCATAGGGACTAAAAATATTAGTAATATCCCTAACATTACCTATTGCTATCCACTTTACACTTATTTCCCTATTTGATGTTGACTAGTCTTCTTGTATGCTCTTTGGTATGTATCTAGCTTCATCTTTTTAGTAGACTCCTGAATCACTCATGTTGGTTTTGATATGGAATCCAAACTTGATGTAGGTTAGAATATTCATGGGTGTGACCTCCAATATTTATTCCTTTATGAGTTCCCTCATTTGATTGGTTAGATTTATTGTCCTTCTCTTGGATTCTATTTTTTATTCAAGATCTCTTCAACGTTTGGGCTAGGTCCTCTTGTGAGTTGATGTTGCAAATTATTTCTTCAACTATTGGTTCCTTTCTTAGGGCTTAAATATGAGTTTCTATTATTTCTATCTCCATGATGTTTTCTTCATCATCCATTAGAAAGTTAGCAAACTTATTGGTGGAGATGACAATATGCTCTTTACATGTTTTTTCTTTGTATATTCTATTTAGGTAGTTCAAAACATCCAAGAGTTTTTTCCTCTTATGCCTAATCCAAGATCTAATATTTGTAATCCTGAGCTAGGTGACCATATTCATGACAAACATTTCACTTTGAATAGAATTTTGTCATAGTCCATATCTTGTTCCTAGGTATCCTCCCCAAACTAAAATATGTTTTTACAAGGGCTTATAAAGATTTATGAGAATACAAATTTTGGCATAGATGATTTGTTCAAATCATCTTGTATTATTTGCTATCATCATATAATATCCTAGACTATTACAATATAACCCTAGATTATTGTTTTTAATTTGTTTTTATGTCTCTTGTGAGTTTGTGCCCTTGGTTCTACCCTTTTTTAGGATTGTTTGATGTGAACTTGAATAAGTTTTTATATTTCTCTTGCTATATCAATGGATTGTATTATTTGTTCCACCTACATGTGGTCATGGTTATTTTGGCCCTTCTTGGAGTCCATGTCCTTTGGCTTATTTTATATATTGCTAATATTTTCATTGAATCCTCTTTATTCCACCATGTAGGGCTTCATCATTTTATTATGCACCAATATATATAAACTCTCATCCAAGGGTCTTTAAAAAATATCTAGAGATATCTGTAAACCCTTTTTGATATTTCAAACCTACGTTCTTATAAATTCTAGTGGAGGAGAGGTCCATAAAACCAACAATAAAATATTTTTTATCTAAGATAAAATGAACATCAATGGATCATGGATATCACCCAAAAATGGTCTAGGAGTGCTTAGTTATTAAGATCAACCAATTTAAAATATAAAATGATGAAATATACTTATCAAAAAGCTCCAACAGTAGCAAACTATGTTGTTGGTCCAAAAATTGAACATAGATCTAGAAATGAATAAAAATATACACACAAAATACTTAAAATTGCTTTGCAATAGTGCATTCCAATGTGTGCTCTAAAAAATGTTGATTCTTATTATTAAAATGAGTCCAATTACAATAATAAATAATGATCAATCAAACTCCTAAAACAACTCAAGAATTCTAAAAACTAGCTCTAGTCATGGCCACCTTGCATGGTGCCTCTTCAATTAATTGCACCCATTTTTGAGTTTTTTTTACATGTGTCAAATTTATACATTAATTACAATTACAACTCACTTAGTTATAATTGGTTTGAGACACTCTCTTCATGAAGATAATTTACCTAAAAATTAACTCCCAATTGGCTCTATTTTCTAGGAATCAATCTAAAACTTGACTTTAACTCAATCTAACTATCCAATATGATATACATTGACTTATTTATTCTATAATTGAATTAACAACATATATCTCCCAATAAACTATTTTAAACATAAAACTATAATTTAATAAACAATAATTATGGGTGACTTTTGACATCACACTCAACAATCCCCCCTTTGATGTCAAAGAAATAAATGTCCTATATTTCTTTGAGTCTCCCATGAGTCACCTTAAGCATCCCATTTGTTAGAATATTAGCAACTTGATACTCACTCTTAACATGCTCAATTACAAACATTTTTCATGTACCAAATCTCTAACAAAATGGTGCTTCAACTCTATGTGTTTGGTCCTTGCATGGAAAATTGGATTTTTGGATAATTGTATTGATCCAATGTTATCACAAAATATTTTGGTAGGATCATATTGAGTCTCACCAAAATACCTAAACACTCTCCTCAACAAAATTCCTTGTGTACAAGCTAAAGTAAGTGCTGCATAATTAGCTTCGATAGAAGGCAAAGCCACTATACTTTTCTTCTTGGATCAAGAAATCAACCCACTTCCCAAGGTGAAACAATACCTTGTAGTGGATTTTTGGTCATTAATAGATCGTACCCAATATGAATCAATATACCCAACCAAACTTGAAGTTCTTGCTGATTTTAAGTGTATACCATTATCAAATGTAATATTTGTTTCACCACTTGCATATACCTTTGAGTTGGCAAGCTCATAAGCTAAGAAACTAGTGAAACCACATAGGTAATTTTGGGTCTTGTGAATATAAGGTACATAAATCCACACACCATACTTCTAAAAGTCTTCTCATCAATAAGAAGACTACCATCCTCTTTCATAACCTTCTCCCCAGTAGCAATAGGAGTATCAACCGTCTTACAGTCTAGAAGCAAAACTTTCTTCAACATAGGGTTATGCATAGCAAAACATTATTGTTAATTAATAAAAAATAGGATTTTTGAAATTTAAAATTGGTGAATATGGGGACCCTAGACATCGGCCCATTTGCCCAAAAATTTGGGGGCCAAAATTTTTTAGGGTCAATTCGCCCCAAAATTATAATATTTTTATGGTTTAAATTTTAAATCACTAGCCTTCCTGCATAGACTTTGGACATTTTCACCTTAAAATTATATATAATTTTATTAACATCAACAAATTCACCTATTATACCCCTAGTATATATACCTAATATGATAGCAAAAATCATACATGTTAAATGCTGGTTCTCCTCGACCAACAACAAAGAAGCCAAAAAATGAGCAACAACAGAGAATGAAAGTAGAATAAAATACGGATGAATAGTAGCAGAGAATAAATGAGAGGACTGATAACATAAATGAGGGGTAGAATATCCAAAGGATATTAGACAACATAATAAATGAAATATCACAAGGGCATTAAAGATGATAAACAACAAACATATTTTTTTGTGGTAGTAGGTACCAAACTAGTGCCTACTAGAGATAGGCTATAGTTTTAGTGCCTATTGGCAGTAGGCACCAAAAATGGTGATGATAGAGAGTGTGAACCAAAACTAGTGTTAGTAGGTATTAGGTAACAAAATTGGTGACGATAATTAGTAGGCACCAAAATTGGTGTTGGTAGGCAATAGGCACCAACACTATTTTTGGTAGGCGGAAGGCACTGATTTTGGTGCCTACTAGCAATAGGCATAAAAACTATTATGTGTAGGTATTAGGCACCAATTTTGGTTCCTATTTGCAGTAGGCACCAATTTTGGTGCATATTGGCAGTAGGCACTAAAAATAGTATCGGTAGATAGTGGGAACCATATTTAATTTTGGTAGGTAGTAGGAACCAGTTTTGGTGTCAGTATGTAGTAGGCACCAAAATAGTTTCAATAGGTAGCAAGCACCAAAAATAGTGTCGGTAGACAATAGGCATCAAAACAAGTGATGGTAAGCAGTGGGCACAAAAACTAGTTTTGGTAGGCAATACGCACAAAAACTATTATCGGTAGGTAGTAGGCACCAGTTTTGGTACCTACTACTAGTATGTGCCAAAACTGGTGTTAGTAGGTAGTGGGCACCAATTTTGGTATCGATAGGTAGTAGGTATTAGTTTTGGTGTTGGTATGTAGTATGCACCAAAACTAGTGATGGTAGGTAGTATGTACCAAAACTGATATCGGTAGGTAGTAGGCACCAAAACTAGTGTTGGTAGGTGGTGGGAACCAGTTTTTATGCCTACTACTTATCGACACTAGTTTTGGTGCCCACTACCTACCATCACTAGTTTTGATGTTGGTAGGCAGTAGGCACCAAAAATGGTGATGGTAGGTAGTAGGTACCAAAACTAGTGTTGGTAGGTAGTAGGCACCAAAATTGGTGTTGGTAGGTAGTAGGCACAAAAATTGGTGTCGGTAGGCAATACGTACCAAAACTGGTATTGATAGGTAGTAGGTGCCAAAACTAGTGCCTACCACAACAAGTTTTAAAATATTCACAAAGTATTCAAAGTCATATACATTTTTTTTTAAATATTACGATAAATTTACCATATTGTTATATTTTTTCATGAAAAAAATGCAACTCACCATGTCGTCTACATGACTTTAGACACTATTTACCTCAAATTTAAAACTAATTTGCCTTATTATTAGAAATAGATTTTGGGACCGACCCCTTATGCATAACCCTTCTTCAACATATATTGTGTGTACTTGTCTTGGCATATGATGATCTCATCTTCCCTTTATTGTACTTCAATTACAAGAAAGTATTTACTTTTTCCAAGATAAGACATCTCAAAATCACTTTTCATGCTCTCTTCTAATTCTTGCATCATAGCTTTGGAACTTCCTATAAAAATGAGATCATCAACATAATAGAAAACATAAAACATGCTAGTTTCAACAATTTTCATGTAAAGAGTTAGTTTTATTTTTTCTCCTTTCAAAGATATTATTTTAGAATCATACATCTATATTTTAGTACCAATATCTTGGATATTTTTTAGGCCTACAAAGTGTCTTTTTCAACTTGTATACCCAAAGCTCTTTACTTTTTATTTCATAACCTTGTGGCTACTCCACATATACATCTTCTTCAATGTCACCATTCAAGAATGCACTCTTGACATCCATTTAGTGAACTTCACATCCTTTTTAAGCAATAAATAAAAGAATTAATCTAGTAGTATATTGGTGATCCATATGAGCAATGGTATCCTCATAGTATATGCCATATGTTTATGCATACACATTTGCTACTAGTCTAGCTTTGTTTTTATCTACTATTCCATCACTATGGAACTTGATCTTGTTTACCCATTTTGTACTAATGATATCCATTTCATTAGTATGTTGAATGAGAGTCCATATCCCATTCCTCTCAATGGAATCCATATTAACATTAATGGCCTCAACCCATTTTTTCCTTTTACTAGCCTCTACATAGTTCCTAGGTTCACTAGAAATGCAAGATAAGGTATAATAATCCATTTCATATTCAATATATTCAATATTATTACTTGATTGAGTTTGAATTCTTGTTGTTCTCATTTGATAATTTTGATCCAACATTTGACTAGTTGTATGTGGAAGGAAAAACCTCTTGGTTTTGACTTGGGTTGAAGTTGGTAGCAAACTAGTCTCTTGGGAAGAGCTAGCATTGTTGTCATTAACACTAGGAACTTGTGGTGGATCTTGATTGACATTCATTTATCCATTATAATTTTGAACCCCCTTCACTAATAACCTTTGAAATATTCTAGTTATGATTAGTAAACACGTCATTCTCAAAAAAATTACAATCCCTTGAAATAACTATTTTCATACTTACAAGATTGAAAAACTTGTAAGACTTACTACCATCACTATAACCTATAAAAATGTGAGGATCACTCTTAGGGTATATTTTTTTTTCTTTTAGAATCATCAATGTGAACAAATACTAAACAAAAAAATATTCTAATATGAGCCACCATGGGCTTATTACCATACCATGCTTCATAGGGTGTCTTATTTTTCACTACCATTGTGAGACTTATATTCAGGATGTAGATTATCATTTGCATTGCTTTTACCCAAAACTTCATCTCAAACTTCTTGTTCTCAAAAATGGTTCTTTCTAAATCCATTATGGTCCTATTCTTCCCCTTTGCAACATCATTTTTTTGTGGTGTGTAGGTAGAAATAAAATACCTTTTTATTTCATGCGAAGAGCACAAATCTAGAAATTCCTATTAGCAAAATTTTCCACCTCTATCAGTTTTTAAAACCTTGATAGAACAACCTAATTCCTTTTTATCCAATGCCTTGAAGGTATTGGAGGCTGAGAATTCTCCATATTTTTTCTTCAAGAATAAAAGCCATGTTAGTCTAGTAGCTTCATTAATAAAGGAAATAAAATATAAATTATTGCCTATGGTAGGACAAGACATGGACCCACACAAATCTAAATGTACCAATTCCAATTTCTTGGTAGCTCTCCATTTGTTGGTTGAAAAAAAATTATGTATGGTTTTTTATAAGTATAAATTCCTTGCATGCTTCCTTCAATTTGGATTCAATCCTTGGAATACCATCAACCATATTTTTCTGAAAAAAATAAACAAACTTCTAAAATTTAAATGACCATATCTAGAGTGCCACAACATGCTTGAATCCTCAATGGTAGAAAAGCAAGAATTCTTATTTAACATATTTATTCTCAATGGAAATATTATATTTGTGACATAATAGACTTTCCATTAAATTTATACCTTACTTATTTTCATATATCAAACATTCTCCATTATTGAAAAGTAGATTGAATCTTTTTTCTACTAGTTGTCCAACACTCATGATATTGTGCTTCATGCTTGGAGCAAAACAAATATTTTTTATATCACCCTTTACATGCTTTGTGGTTATAGGCATACTCCCTTTAACTTCTACATGAATCACCTTCCCATTTCCTAAGTGAACTTGGCTCTTGAATGAACCATTTAGCTTGTCAAAACAATCCTTAAAACATGACCTCTGGTTAGAACATCCTGAATCAAAGACATATCCTTTTTATCATCCAAACCTTAATTACATTGAAAAGAAAAATTAATTTGATCATCATTATTCTTATCTTGTTAGGCCTTTTTCTCACCCCCATCTTGGTTTGAATTTTCTTGGTTTTTAGTTGCTAGCTTCTTGTAGTCTTTTATCATGTGACCCAATTTCTTACAATAATAACAAGTAATGAACTTCTTACCCTTCCTCTTTGAATTTGATTGGTTTTTCCATTTTTTATCTAAACTTTAAGAAAAAATTACATCCTAATTTAAGGGCTTTTTATTTGTCTTCAAAAACCATACTTTGGTCTCTAGTGCATGATTCAAATCATTTGAGTAAATTTTCATTTTATCCTTATGGGGTAATAAAGAACCCACTAACTCTTCAAACTTAATTTGGTCCATATATTTACACTCCTAAAGTGTAATGACAATATGAAAACACTTTGGGAATAGTGATCTCAAAATATTTCTTACTACTACTTTATCTTCCATGACATCACTATACACTCTCATTCTATGTACCATGTCATTTACTCTAATACAATAGTCTCCAATATTATCATCATGCATGCATTTTCATATATTAAAAATTGATTTTTTATGTGGAGAGATTTGTTGATCTTACATTTTCTCAGCCTTGATATGATGTCTCCAAGGTTGTCTATACCTCATGGGTATTCTTACAACCAATTATCCTTGGATATATGCTTGGATGTATTGCACTCTACAAATAGAATAAAGCTTGAGCACCATTATTTTCTTCATATTCCAATGTCTTCTTTTGGTCTTGAGGAAGCACATTCCAATTAGCAAGAGGAGTATATGACTGAACTATACTTTTCTAAACTTCCTTCCATACATGTCCTCCTCAATGGATCTCTCCAGTATTCAAAGTTATCTCCTTTGAATGTAGGTATATTTAAGGATGTACTATTTGTTGTCATGATAGCAAAAAAATAGCCATAAGTTATTTTTATCCAAACTCTTGTAAATGATGTTAGTTTTGGTGCAAAATCTGCCTTTGGTTATGTTTACACCCAAGACTTTGCCAAAATTGAAAGACTAGGTTAAAATAGGGTTTACCCAGTTCAATCTCTAGAGGAGGATGGTTCCTTGCTTCTTTTAGGAAAAGGGAGAGAGAAGTAAATGAATAAAGAGTAGGAAATATAGCTATTTATAGAAGCGTTTAGAGGTATAAATTAGACAAAAAAAAAAGCAATATTAACAACAATTTTTAGAGAAGCATCTATTTAAATCATCAAAACAGATCAACTAATCCTCCGATGTAAATATAATCAAGCTTAAGACTAATGGAATAGTTAATCTTAGAGTTAGTATAACTTTACCATAAAAATTTATAATAAGAATTAAAGCAAGTTACATTCAACCTAACCTTAAATAGCTATCAACAATCCATACATACTTGAGAATACATCAGTGAGCCAGGAACCATAATGGATGATCTTTTATTAGATACTAGAAGTATGTGTACATTACCTTGTAAAAATCTAAGAGTTGACCCTTGTGTTTAGGTCACTCATCGTATATATAATTGTTTTGCATTCTGGTAAAGATATAGTTAGGAGAACATGGATTCTTTAACTAGAAATGGTTAAGATCTTCTTGTTACAGTGATCCTCCTTTGTTACTTTAGAGGCATCATGGTCCAGTTATCTTTTACTCAAGAATGTCTCACCGCTCCACCTTTAGGTTCAAAATGTCGCATTGTCACAACTAGTTGCTCTTATATCCACCTTAATCTCCAAAATATCACACTATCGTGACTAATTTCTATAATTGACCTCTTGGCCTCAAAATGTCGCACCATCGCGACTATTTTCCTTAGCTTCATCTCGATCTTCAAAATGTTGTCATCACAAATTTTGGTCTTTGCTTGGCCCTTTGGTCTCAAAATGTTGTGTTGTCGTGACTATTTGCCTTATCTACATCTTAATATTCAAAATGTTATGCCATCATGACTTTTGGTCTTTGCTTGGTCCTTTGGTCTAAAAATGTTGTGTTGTTGTGACTATTTGCCTTATCTCCACCTTGATCTTCAAAATGTTATGCCATCATGAATTTTGGTCTTTGCTTGGTCCTTTGGTCTCAAAATGGTGCATTGTCATGACTATTTGTCTTATCTCCACCTTTATCTTCAAAATGTCATGCCATCACAACTTTTCATCTTTGCTTGGACCTTTTCTCAAAATGGCGTGTTGTCATGACTATTTGCCTTATCTCCACATTGATATTCAAAATATTGCACCATCATGACTTTTGGTCTTTGCTTGGCCCTTTGGTCTCAAAATGTCATGTTGTCACAACTATTTTTCCTTATCTCTACCTTGATCTGTAAAATGTCGTGTTGTCACACTATTTTCTATACTTAGTGAAATATTGGGAAGACTACTCCTTACTCCCCTGGATGTGGTCATTTTGACAAACATTATTGGTGCATCCTGGGGCAATTCTACCAGTGGAATGTTAGAATCTAGAGCCTTTATCCATTGGGGAATGGAGTAAAAAATAATAACTAAAAAAATAAAGGGAAAAAAATGAATGATACCAAGAAAAAATATGCTTCTTACTCTACGGTCATTACTCTAGAGTGTCTACTTTAGTGGATTTCTCTGTTTCATCCTATCCTAGAGTTACTACTTTGCTTGATGAGGCTTTCTTAGCTTTATCTTGCTTATCCTTTTCCTGGATGACTTCATTATAGGTGGTGCAAGCTTTTCTCCAAGTCTCTTCATCCACATCTGAAGTCTCTTTGAAATTTAAGTACAAATATTTCAACTCTTCAACCTTGTTATACGATAAGGTTTTTGACTTCATGTATAGTTCATGTAGGTAGGAGTTGATCTAGGTAATGTCTTGATCCATATTGAATATTTTTTCCTCCTGAACTAGCTCTTCCTAGCTATCAATCTCTGACTCATCTTCCACAAAATTTTTCTAGGTGGCCTTCAATTTATCCTCCATTAGGAAATTTGAATCTTTGTCCTAGAAACTAGGCATTCCGTAGTTTTTCGCTATGCCCACATGTTTTAAAAATTGCCTTAGATTTTGCCTTGAGATCCTACATAAACTTAGCACTTTTAGTTACCAGATTGTATCTTTTGAAAAATTTCCTGGTAGCTAGCTTGTTCTGGGACCATTTTCATCCTGCACTCTATATCTAAGTATTACTTGCGTGCTTTCGACCAGGACTTGAATTTTTGTAGCTATTGATAACCTTGCTTTTAGGATGTTGGTTGACATCTCAAATTCATCTTCCACTCGGTCCAATGTTTCTTTAATATTGACCAGGTATGATAGTGTGGGCCTTGCCTTCATGATCATATTTTGGATGCCTCCAATCATTTCTTTCCTGACCATCCTTACATTTTTCTTAGATAGCCTATTGGTCTTGTTAGTACTATCTGAAAGCTACTTCTTGAGGTCGTCAACTTGCTAGTTCAATAGTTGTATTTATTCTTCGATCTTCTCAACTTTCTCCTTATAGGGGGATACTTCATTGAACATAAGCTCCCACTTTTTCACTTCATTCTTCAAAGCCTTCTTCATTTTCTTTTGCTAGTTTAAGGTTTCCTCTAAATGCTTTCTTACTTGCTTAGATCTGAGGTACTTTGTTAGGATCCTCAATCCTAACATTATTAGTTAGTATTAGTTAGTATTATTAATCATTTAATTATTATATTATTAACTTATAAAGTGAACCATCACAACCCTTCATAACGTGAACCATCACGTCTCTTCATACGTGAACCATCATGTCTCTTCACCAATGTAGCTTTAGGGTAGATATATATATTAGGTTGGCCATCCATATCAAATCATCCAATAAAAAGAATAATAAGCATATATTCTAAGGAGGGAGCCCCCTATAGTGGCAAAGTGATTACAAGGGAGACCCCTTTGAGTGGCCTACAATTACATTTACATTAATTTGTTAATAATTTTATAGTAAGACCTTGGGATCTTACCATTTGGTATCAGAGCCATGTGGGATCCAACCATGTGGTATTTGCTCAAATATCTTCATCAAATCACTTATGTGTGTGAGTATCAAACTCGGTTTGAGAATGTCACCAAACACAACACAATATTGGATGAATCAATTCTCATCAATGGCTTCATTAGGGGATTAAAAGAGGAAATTATAATGGAGGTGACAAGGTGCAATCCCTATACCATGATGCAGACCTATGGATTGGAAAAATTAGCTGAAGATAAAATCAATGCACAACGATTAGGGAAACCACTTATGGAAAAATTGTCGACCACTTACATCACTCCCAAACCTATGCATAATGGAAGGGCACAAAGCACTTACACAACCCCCAAATCTAACCAAACTTTACGAATTAAACATATTAGATTTGATGAGATGAAGGAACGACGAGAAAAAGGACTCTGTGATAATTGTGATGAACAATTTGAACCCCACCATAAATGTGCTACACTAACATTGTATTTATTGAAGGAATTTGATCCCTGTCTCTCCATAGAGCAAGTAGATGAGGTAGTTGTGTACAAAGTGACCAGTGCA
This sequence comes from Wollemia nobilis, assembly GCA_028583015.1. Taxonomy (NCBI): domain Eukaryota; kingdom Viridiplantae; phylum Streptophyta; class Pinopsida; order Araucariales; family Araucariaceae; genus Wollemia; species Wollemia nobilis. The sequence continues at coordinate 5,409,209 of JAQPPZ010017192.1, forward strand.
CCTACTCACCGCAATGAAGACAATGAGGTCTATGTGCAAGAAGTGATTGATGTACCAAGCAAGGATGAGGTAGACATATCGAAAGTGATCAATGCTAGCCAAACATGCACTCTACAAGACCTACACATACCTTCCTCACCAATAGTGAGTTCTTGCCATATGACCAAACCTATTCGGAACCAACGCAGAGTGACTACACAATCCTTCTCCGTTGGCTCTACCAAGGAACCAAAAAAGGATATGAAATCATTACCATCACTTTTTATGCATCATTCTGAAGTATTTGAGGAACCCCAAGGGTTGCCCTCCCATTGTCATCATGATTTTCCTAAGGAATATTATACTATTTTTCTTGGAAACCCCCCGCTAATGCTTCATCCTTCTCGATATCCCTACCTGTGAAAGGATGCCATTAAAAGAGTCCAAGAACTTACACAAATCCTTATTGGAAAACAAAGAACAAAGCTTCTCACTTTGAGCTTTGAGGACAAAGATATTTTTAAGGAGGGTGGCATGTTAGGATCCTCAATCCTAACATTATTGGTTAGTACTAGTTAGTATTATTAATCATTTAATTATTATATTATTAACTTATAAAGTGAACCATCACAACCCTTCATAACGTGAGCCATCACATCTCTTCATACGTGAACCATCATGTATCTTCACCAATGTATTTTTAGGGTAGATATATATATTAGGTTGGCCATCCATATCAAATCATCCAAGAAGAAGAATAAGAATATAGATTCTAAAGGAGGGAGCCCCCTATAGTGGCAAAGCGATTACAAGGGAGCCCCCTTTGAGTGGCCTGCGATTACATTTACATTAATTTGTTAATAATTTTTATAGTAATACCTTGGGGTCTTACCATACTTTTATTTGTAATATTCATTTTTTAGTTATATGGTTCCCATGTGGGCTCGGGCCTTTTTCGACTCGTCTTCCATTGGTAGCTGAGTTATGTCTTCTATAGTTATCTCAGCTTGGTAGTCTTCTAGGATCATTTCTCTCTCTATCTTCTAGATAAGTGGTGTTATTTTTATAGTGGAACACTACATGCTGATGGGATCTAGTGCTATCCCTTCCTTGGTGCAAGCTATATCTTTAGAACTCTGAGCACTATGTGATTTCAACTAGGTAGCAGCATTTATGGTTACTTTTTTTAGCTTTATTAACTTGGAAATGGTAGGATTTATTTCATAAGAAGAGGTAAAAATAGCTTGGAATTTTGGGAGGTTGGTGGAATAAGCAAATGGAATAGTGGCTAGAGAGGCATCCATGTTTAATTATTTAGTGGGGGAATATGTGGGGATAGTTGAGGATGATTTTGTATCATTTTGGGCTTATGGTTACGATGGTGGAGGTTGGTGAGTGGAAGGAGGAGAGGAATTACTCTAGGAGTGAGAAGAAGAAGTAAATAGATTGATAGGAGACATACCTAATATTTTTGGTGGGTTGGTGTCTCTAATTTTTGGTGTATTCTCATGAGCTTCTATATAATTTTTTACTATTTGTTTAAAAATTGAATCACCAGTATTAGTTTTGGATTTTGTTGTGGCCTGCTCTTTGCCAAGGGCCTCTTATTTGCTAGGGGCTTCTTCTGTAGGGATAGTTTTTCGATCATATCGACCAATTCTTGGTTATCTATTTCTTGTTTTTTAGAATTTTATTCAAAGATTTCCCTTGTTTCTTCCTAATCCCTTGTTTCCTACTGATCCCATATTTCCCCATTATCCCCTATTTCTTCAGAGTCTCATGTTTCTTTAGTGTGTGAATCTTCTTGTCTTTTTCTCTTTTGTCCTTTTTTTCTTTTTTGATTCAGCTTTCTGCTTCCTTGATTCTGCATTTTGCTTCCTATGGACAATAAGAGCATCATCATCAGACTCGGTGTCTAATATGGGAGAGGAAATTAATTTTTGAGATGCCTTTTTGGGAGCTTCTGTTTGCTCAGTGGCAATCTCTTTTCCTTTGTCTTTTTTGGTATCTACCTTTTCTGTGAGGGGCTTAATGGGGATATCGTTGATGCCCAGGTGTACTTTATCTATGAGTGTGTCAGACCACATGGTATGGAGACTATCATACCTTTCAAAAAAATCCTTGTTGATCTTTGTTCCATATCTGGTATATGTTTGTATATGACACCTCATCTGCCACCATGCTAAGATTTTGGTGTGATCCCAATCTTTCCCTTTTTTCTTCATCCTCTTGATAACCTTTTCATCTAGCTTGTAGCATGGGTTCATGTCAGGTCTCCAATCTGTTAGGTATTCATAGAAACCATGCCACAGAGATAATGACTACATATATTCAATGTGCCATTCTAATGGTTGATATTCCTCATTGTTCCTACCCTATCTATCAATTTGCCTATTCGATGCATAAAATTTTTTAAAGGGGGTGCGATTAAAGGTAGCCTATTTTTGAGAAAATTTAACTACAGGGTCATACTTCCACTTTGTGGTAACTCAATCAATTTCAAATTTCTTAGAGTTTGAGCAATTCACTTGTGGTCCCCTTTCTTTGACATTGATACACCCTCAAACTAGAAGGGCATGAGGTATTTACCTATCTTACCAACCATTGTGTCAAATCTATAATTTATATACTCTGTTTTCCTTATGTATTCCAGAGTTAAAAATCGCTTAGTGATAAAATATGGTAGCGAAAATGGCTTCCTTGTGAAGCCATATATTTTGACAACCACTCCTGGGTCAAAATAAACCAATCCCCTTCTTCTGCATGGATGTGTTGTAGAGTATCTTGTATCTTTGGGGAATTCTTGTCATGATGCCATACATGATTTTTAACACAGGACCCAATAATTCCATATTAAAATGATAATATAATTCTACTTTTGAAAGGAGCAGTGTCCACTCATACACGGGCAGGATATTTCCATCTTGGTCCTTCGTTGTAGTAGGGATAAAACTTAAATTATTTTCCTGAAATGAAAAGAAAAGCCATACCAGGTAAGAAAAAATCCTAAATGTCTCATGGAGGTCTCTTTGAAGCTTGAACAAGCTTGCACACAGTTTTTGGGCCAAGTACATTGTCTGGTTGAAGTAGAGTGGCGCCATTTTTTGGTCTATGTATGCCACATCATAAAATTTGGATTCTACATACATTGCACCATCACAACCTACCAACTGTAGACTTGTGTATCAGCTTATAACCCTACCACCATGGATAGCATGGAAAAAAGGTCCTTGTTCTTGAATTTTGATAGAGGAATTGGATATTTTGGAAAGGTTACCTCAAGGGGAGGTTTAGATAAATGCTCTTGCATAAGTAATTTTATGTTTTTTTCAAGGGTATAATATTTTACTAAATTTATAGGGTCAAAAGAGATAGGGTTCACCACATAATTTCTACCACAGCTGAAGGCGGCCCTAACTATGTTGATATTGAGAGTGAATAATACCCCTCCCCTGGAATTCCTTACAATTCTATGTTTTACATCGTAGAATTCCACCATAGATCTGATAAATTTAGGGTAGGGTTGGACTTGGGTGCAAACATACCAAGAGAGTAGGGTATGGTAGGAAACATTCTTGGGCATGATAGTGTGACATTCTTGGCAACCCTGGCTGCTATGTCCTTCTGAATCCACTCTGGGTCTTTCCATGTTACTCTAGTGTCAGTGATGTGAATATTCGGGTCCACGAAACTTCTCTCACTCTTAGATGACTTGTGTTTCACTTTAGTGGCTAGTGGATAAGACAATGGTTTTCTACTATGATTTTGGCATAGAATAAACCTAGACATTATTAGCAGAGCTTAAAATATTTTGGAAAAAATAGGGAACATAGTGAGCAAAAAGAAAACATATGTAGAGGATAAAGAAACAACGAAAAAGCTTCTGCAGTATAAGTGAGCATGCATGTGCATGCCAAGGTGACATGCATTAACTAGGATTGATGGTGCACCCCCCACTACTAATTTTGAATGTTGTCAAATGCCTTGGTTTGTGTTCCACCTTCAAGAAACCAACTACCATGCATTACCATTTTGTGAGAGTCAATGGCGTTGCTTTGTTGCTGTCCTGGGCCAATAAATTGGCATCACCTTTACTCTGGGCCAATAATATGGTAAAATTGGGGTTTTAAAAAATTCAAGAAAACTATTTTTTCCCACCAAAATGTGTAGTTGTTCTGAGGTGGCCATCGGCCGTTGAAATATTGTAAAATCATGATAGTTTGCTTTGACGAGACCTATGGGCACTAAAATATTGTGTCATCATGAAAAATTTCCTTGGAGGTGGTCTTAGGACATTGAAATATCATGGAATCATGACAATTTGCATTCAGGTGGCCTTTGGTCATCGAAATATCACGAAATCATTACAATTTGCAATGAGGTGTCCTTTGAAAACCAAAATGTTGTGCCATCATGAAAATTTGCATTGAGGTGGCATTTGGTCACCAAAAATATCATGCTATAGTGAAAAATTCCTTGGAGTGGCCATCGGTCACTAAAATATTGTGAAATCACAACAATTTGCTTTGAGGTGGCCTTTTGGCATTGAAATGTTGTGCCATCGTGATACATTTCCTTTGAGGTGGCCTTTAATCATGAAAATGTTGCAAAATCATGAAAATTTGCATTGAGGTGGCCTTTAGGCACAAAAATGTCATGTCATAATGACAAATTTCCTTGGAGGTGGTCTTTGGAAAGAAAACAAAACATATTTACACAAAATACATACAAATTAGAGGGAAATATTTTACTTATAGTACAACTTCAGATTGAAGCTATTGATGGGAATGGGCTCAAATTTACCCTATTTTTTCAACTAGGAGTTTTTTTATTTTTCTTTTATCACTTCGAAGGGGCTTTCCTAAAATGCATTGAATTTCTAATGATTTCTAGGTTTCACCTTCTTTTCATTCGACCTCAAGACCAAGTCTCCCACTTTGAAATTTTTCAGAGTGGCCCTTTTGTCGAACCATTTATTTATGGTGACCATATATTTTTGATAGTGGTCATAGGATTTTTCCTTCTATTTTTCTAACTTGAGGAGTTGGATCAACCTGTTCTCCATTGGTTTTGCCTCCTTTGTGCTAGTTTAACTAAGAAATTTTAAAGCTGGCATTTCTATGTGTATTGGAAGAACTGCTTCTTTACCACAGATCAAATATTAGGGGGATATGTTTATATACTTCTTTATAGTTATTCTGTCAGCCCATAACACTCGGTTTATCAAAGACTTCCAACTTCTCTTATTGTCCTTTAGAGTTTTCTTCAATATCTCGAGCAAGTTTTTATTCATTGATTCAGCTAATCCATTTTCCTATGGATAATAGTTCGAGGATTTTTTCATGTATATCCCATATTTGCATACAAATTCAATCATATTTGTGCCTATAAAATATGAGTCATTGTCTATGACCAATGCATATGAGATGCCAAATCTTGTGCTCAAACTTTCCATGAATTCCATCACAACTTCCTAATCTACTTTTTTAGTGGGTATTGCTTCGGCCCACTTAGTAAAATAATCAATAGTTATCAGGATGTATTTATTCCCAATGGATGAGTTGAGCTCTATTATTCCAATGAAATCTAATCCCCAATTTTGAAAAGGTTCTTCAACCTGAATGGATTTTAGAGGTGTAGGAGTGTTTATGTTTCTCCCAATGTATCTCTGGCACTTCTCATAGTTTCTTGTTACTCTAAAAGTGTTTGCGAAGATGGTTGACCAATAACATCTAGTCTTGATGTTATTTAAAGTAGTGGTCCTTCCTAAGTAGTGTCCTCCTAACGGGACTTCATGGAATTCCTCCAAGATATTCTATTTTTGATCGTCCTTTATGCACTGAAGCAATACTCCATTCAAATATTTTGTGTACAACCCTTCAAGTAGTAGAGTGTACTTCAAATCATGGATCATGTATCATCTTCTCTGCAAAGCGTTCAAATATACTATACACATTTCAATCTAGAAGTACCTAATTAGTTCATCGTCCCAATCAAGCTACTCTGAGGGTTGATCATCGTTGGAGGCTACTTCTTGAGTTTGGAAAGCTATGTATTATGATGAGGCTTTCCTAGTGAGTTCTTGGCATAATGCTTTCCCTCTTACCAACTTGGTTGGATGTATTTCAATGTCATATTCTTGTATATTTGACACCCAATAACATATTTTATTGCTAATTTACCCTTGTATGATGAAATGTGGACCACATAAGCTATAGTCCTATTCTATGAAAGGAAATACCTAAAAATTTTCAAAGACTTCATTATTGCATAATTTTGTTTGTCTATGAAGTTCTACTTCTCTTCATGTTCTTGCATAGTCTGACTTAGAAAAGTGATAGGTATTTCTTCATTGTCAAGCCCTTTCTAAGTGATTACTTGACGGAGAACGGATCTAGCACAAGACAGGAAACAAGAATAACAAGAGCCAAATTTTTTCTTATTCACTAGCTTCGGAAGAATTTACAAAGAATATACAGCAATCTGCCATTTTGCCAACCCGTTCTCCTTACAATCCTTGGGTTTTTATCGAGGTCCCGACCTCCTGTGTTTTCAAACTTCCCACGATCTGTATTTGCCACCTGGAACAATACTGGAAAGTTGCATTGATGAGACATTGGGTGAGGTGCGCGACTGGCTACCATAACCACCGGGATCTCCTTCTCGAATGGCTGCTTCATTGCTAGTTCCATAAATGCGTCTTTAGATCTCATGCATGAGTGGCCAACATGTTCGTTGCAATCTCCCTCTGAAACTGCTGCTTCACCACTGTTAGTTTGTTGTGCACGAAGGGACGCCTTTATGAAGCTTGGAGTGCGTGTTTTTCTATTTGGTCGCGATATCGCGACATGTCGCGATATCGCGACATTCCCTCCTTCAAGCCTTCTCGCTCCGTTTTGGCCACGATATCGCGACCTGTCGCGATATCGCACCATTTTTCTGTCGGCCTCCGTTCTTCCATTTCGGTCACGAAATCGTGACATGTCACGATTTCGTGACCTTCGGCCCTCTGCACCTTTGCTCCCTACTCTGGTCGCGAAATCGTGACATGTCACGATTTCGTGACCTTTTGTCTTTCGCGCCTTTGCTCCCTGCTTTGGTCGCGAAATCGTGACATGTCACGATTTCGTGACCTTTTGTCTTCCGCGCCTTTGCTCCCTGCTTTGGTCATGATTTCGTGACCTTTGGTCCTCCGCGCCTTTGCTTCCCTGCCATGTCATGATTTCATGACCTTTGGTCCTCCATGCCTTTGCTTCCCTGCTTTGGTCACGATTTTGCGACATGTCGCGATTTCGTGACATTCTGTCCGTCGTTTCTCTATCTCCTATTTTGGTCGCGATATCACGACACTTTTTGTGTCGCGATATCGCGACACATATTTTCCTTTGCCAAATACTTAGAAAAAAAAAAAAAAAAATTGGTTGATTTTGGATTGCTCTTCTGCCCTCGGATGCTCCTGCATCAGACACCCGGGGTGGATTGAGAAGTGATCCTCACTTCTGATCTTTGAGAGGAAGACCCAGGCGGTCAACCTCTATTTTTGACAGCCAAGTTGCATCTTCTATAGGTCTGCCCTTCCACTTGATCAAATATTCAGAATACTGTTTGTTTCTTGTGCTTCTGCCTTCACGAGTATCTAATATTTCCTCGATCTCTTCTGTGGTTGGGTTAGACTCTGGAATGCTCCACAATTCTGTACTTGGTGCCTCTGTATTGTTTCCCTCATGGTATTCCACTAAATCTGATATGTTAAAAATAGGTGAAATGTCAAGCCCACTTGGCAATTCCACTTCATATGCATTGCCTGACTCCCATTTTTCTAGTATTTTGCATGGCCCAAACTTCTTCATCTTCAATTTGTTATAAGTTTTGGCAGGAAACCTTTCTTTTCTGAGATGGACCATGACTTCATCTCCCACTTCGAACTCTTTGAACCGCCTCTTTTGGTCTGCTCTTGTCTTATACTGAGTATTCATTTTTGTAATTTGTTTCTTTACTTCTTCATGCAGGCTTTTCATCTGTCTCGCAAATTCCTCAGCCTCGGCACTGCACTTTTCTCCTTTATCTAATTTCCTCAGCTCAGAAACATTTCTTGGGTTGTTTCCATATATGACTTGAAATGGAGATTTGTTTGTACTCTTGTTGACATAATTGTTGTATGCAAATTCCGCCTGCGGCAAAACCAAATCCCATCCCTTGGGTTTATCTGCTATCAAGCATCTTAATAAATTACCCAGACTTCTATTTACCACCTCTGTCTGTCCATCAGTCTATGGGTGGTATGTAGAACTGAACTTCAGATCTGTCTTCAACTTCTTCCACAATGTTCTCCAGAAATAACCAACAAACTTTGTATCTCTGTCAGAAACTATGCTTTTTGGTAGACCGTGCAGTCTTACCACTTCCTTGAAAAATAACCCTGCAATGTGAACCGCGTCACTTGTTTTCTGGCAGGGAATAAAGTGTGCCATCTTGGAGAATCTGTCAACCACCACAAATACGGAGTCATTTCCCCTCTGTGTTCTCGGTAACCCAAGAATGAAATCCATGCTGATGTCCTCCCACGACCTTTTAGGTATAGGTAACGGCTGATATAATCCTGTGTTCTGCCTCACGCCTTTTGCCATCTGGCATATTCTGTAGCTTTGCACAAACTTTTTCACATCTTGCTGCAGTTGCGGCTAGTAGTAGTTCTCACTCACCAGGGCAATGGTCTTATCTCGACCAAAATGTCCAGCCAGTCCCCCGCTGTGCTTCTCCTTCACTAAGTTCTCCCGCATGGAACTCCTTGGAATGCATAATTTACTTCCCCTGAACAACATTCCATCTTGGATTAGAAAATCCAACCATTTTGTCCTGTCCACAGTAACAGGTGCCAAGCAAGCCGTCCAGGCTTCTGCAAAATCAGGATCTTCAGGGTACAGTCCCTTTAATTCTTTGAATCCTACCACTTCCACTGTCATTTCAATCAGCAAATTTTGCCTTCTGCTTAAGGCATCTGCAACTCTATTTGATTTTTTGCTTCTGTGTTTTAACACAAAGGTATAGCTTTGGAGAAACTCAACCCACTTCATGTGCCTCTGATTCAGTTTTGTTTGGTTGTTAATGTACTGTAAGGCCTGATGATCAGTAAATAGAACAAACTCTTTTGGCAACAAATAATGCCTCCACTTCTTTAGAGCCTGAACTATTGCATAAAATTCCTGATCATAAACTGAATACTTTTTTCGAGCATCATTGAGTTTCTCACTAAAGTAGGCAACAGGCCTACCTTCTTGACTTAGTACAACTCCTATTGCACTACCACTGGCATCACAATCTACCTGAAATACCTTGTTAAAGTCTGGGAGTGCCAAAACAGGTTGTTCTGTGACCTTCTTCTTCAACAGATCAAAGCTCCTATCTGCTCCTAAGGTCCACTTAAACTCTTTCTTATCTCCTCTCATTGTTTCTGTGAGGGGTGCACAAATGCTGCTGAAATTTCTAATGAATTTCCTGTAGAAGCTGGCTAAACCATGAAATGATCTTACCTCTGTTGTGCTTCTCGGAGTAGGCCATTCCATGATAGCTCTCACCTTCTCTGGGTCCATTTTTAGACCTTCTACTGAGATTACAAATCCCAGGTATACTAACTCCTTCTTTACAAAATTACACTTTTTCAGATTTATTAATAATTGCTCCTCCCATGGCTTCTCAAAAACCCTTCTGATATGCATCAGGTGCTCCTCCAAGGTTTTTCTAAATATTAATATATCATCTAAATAGACAATGACAAATTTTCCTAAAAACTCTTTCAGTACCTCATTCATCAGCCGCATGAAGGTACTTGGTGCATTGGATAGCCCAAATGGCATGACCAACCACTCATACAAGCCCTCTCTGGTCTTGAAGGTTGTCTTCCACTCATCTCCTTCCCTGACACGGATCTGGTGGTAACCACTCTTGAGGTCAATTTTGGTGAAGTACTTGGCTCCACTCAAACAGTCCATTATGTCATCCATCCTTGGCAATGGAAATCTGTATTTTATTGTGATCTTGTTGATGGCTCGAGAGGCTGTACACATTCTCCACTATCCATATTTCTTTGGCGCCAGCACTGCAGGCACTATGCATGGACTCAAGCTTTCCCGAATCAGTCCCTTCTCCAGCAACTCCTGGACCTGCCTGTTTAGCTCCTCAGTTTCTATAGGCGTCATTCTATGTGCAACTTTATTGGGCAAGCTTGATCCTGGCACCAAATCGATATGGTGACTGATCTTCCTTACTGGGGGTAAACCCTCAGGCACATTATCAGATATAATATCTAGAAATTCCTCCAATAGATCTAGGACTTCTGCTGGGGTATCTTTGCATTCTGTATCCCTGACTCTAGGAATTAATGCATAACACATATGTTCATGCTTTAAATCATCTAAAAATTTTCTTCCGTCAACCAAGAAAATTTTGGCACTGCCACATACCTTTTCTTCCACCTCCTTCAGGGGTTTCAGCTTATGACGCATTCCATTCTTTGTCATGGAATAGGTGTTGGCACGGCCATCATGAACCGTGCTCCTGTCAAACTGCCATGGCCTTCCCAACAGCAAATGGCACGCATCCATGGGCAGAATGTCGCATAAGACCTCATCACGGTAATTCCCAATACTAAATTTTACCAGGCTTTGTTCACTGACCAAAACCTTATGGTCTTTCTGCAACCACACGATCCGATATGGATGCGGGTGTCTCTTTCTCTCCAGTTGTAGCTTTGTAACCATTCCCTCTGAAACTAGGTTATCTATGCTACCATTGTCAATAATAATATTGCAAATCTTACCCATGCATTTACACCTTGTGCGGAATAAGCTTTTCCTTTGATCTACAGCTCCCTCTTCATTCAGTAGGACTCTCCTCATGATCATTACTTCTCCTCTCTCTGCTTCTTCAGAATGCTTAGATCCAACATCTTCATCAGCGACCGCGGCTCTGGCATTTCCTTTCGGCCTCCTATTATTCCTTTCTCATTGTTGTGGACACTCGTATTGGTGATGTCCCTCTTCTCCACACTGGAAGCAAGTTCCACGGTATCTTCCTCTTCCTTGGCCACGTCCAGCTCTGCCCCTTCCCCCTCGATAACCATTATTTTGATTACGGGGGTGGTCGGTATTTTCTCTCCTTTGTTCCTGATTACTGCTACCTTCTCCATTCTTCTGAGAATCTTCATTTCTTCTTCCATTGGTCCTTTCGCCGGTTCTTCCGCCATGACCCCTTCCTCTTTGCTTGTTCTCAAACCTCCTATTGAGCTTTTCTTCCACCTTTAGGGCAAATTGGTAAGCGTCCTCTATGGTGGTCATCCGGACTAGACTTAATTCTTCCTGAATACTTGCTCGTAACCCATTAATGTAACGGGCTACCTTCTCCTTGTTGGCCTCTGAGTGGCCTGTTCTAATCATAATTTTATGAAACTCTTCTATGTATTCTTTTACAGACTTGCTTGATTGCCTCAACCCTTGCATTTTCTTTAGCAAGTCTAACTCATAATCACCAGGGATGAACTACCTCTTTAGCTTTTCTGCCATCCGTTCCCACTTTGTTATTCTCTCTTTTCCTCTTTTATTTCGCTCCAGCTGCACTCCCTTCCACCAAATGCTGGCATGACCTTTTAGTTTGGTCTTAGCGAACCTGACCCTATCAGGATCCTCAACTTCCTCGTACTCAAAGTACTCTTCCAGATCATTGATCCAGTCGATCAATTCCTCTGGATCAAGGTTCCCAAAATACGTGGAAACCTCCATCTTTGGCCTCTTCCCAATCGGGATATGGCTTTATATAGTCTGGCTTGAGCAGGATCTACTGCTTCTTCTTCTTCCTCAAGCTGGTCTTCTTCTTCGTCATCTTCCTCTTCACTACCTTCATCTCTTCTTGGCTCCAATATTCTGCGCATCTCTTCTTGTAGGGCTTGCATTTGCCATTGCAAAGCTCGGACATCTTTCGCTGCCGCCATGCCTCTCCCACCAATAGGGTTTCTTCTTGGAGGCATTCTGCTCACCCAATTCCAAGCCCTTCCATAGATCCTGGTGTAACTGCCTCACGTCCGGCGATCTATTACACACTCAGGAACTTCTGGCTCTGATACCACTGATGGAGAATAGATCTAGCACAAGACAGGAAACAAGAATAACAAGAGCCAAATTTTTTCTTATTCACTAGCTTTGGAAGAATTTACAAAGAATATACAACAATCTACCATTTTGCCAACCCGTTCTCCTTACAATCCTTGGGTTTTTATCGAGGTCTCGACCTCCTGTGTTTTCAAACTTCCCACGATCTGCATTTGCCACCTGGAACAATACTAGAAAGTTGCATTGATGAGACATTGGGTGAGGTGCACGACTGGCTGCCATAACCATCGGGATCTCCTTCTCGAATGGTTGCTTCGTTGCTAGTTCCATAAATGCATCTTTAGATCTCATGCGTGAGTGGCCAACATGTTCGTTGCAATCTCCCTCTGAAACTGCTGCTTCACCACTGTTAGTTTGTTGTGCACGAAGGGACGCCTTTATGAAGCTTGGAGTGCATGTTTTTCTATTTGGTCGCGATATCGCGACATGTCGTGATATCGCGACATTCCCTCCTTCAAGCCTTCTCGCTCTATTTTGGCCACGATATCGCGACCTGTCGCGATATCGCGCCATTTTTCTGTCGGCCTCCGTTCTTCCGTTTCGATCGCGAAATCATGACATGTCACGATTTCGTGACCTTCGGCCCTCCGCACCTTTGCTCCCTGCTCTGGTCACGAAATCGCGACATGTCACGATTTCGTGACCTTTTGTCTTTCGTGCCTTTGCTCCCTGCTTTGGTCGCGAAATCGTGACACGTCATGATTTTGCGACCTTTTGTCTTCCGCGCCTTTGCTCCCTGCTTTGGTCGCGATTTCGTGACATGTCATGAAATCGCGACATGTCGCGATTTCGCGACCTTTGGTCCTCCGCACCTTTGCTTCCCTGCCATGTCACGATTTCATGACCTTTGGTCCTCCGTGCCTTTGCTTCCCTGCTTTGGTCGTGATTTCGTGACATGTCGCAAAATCGCGACATGTCGCGATTTCGCGACATTCTGTCCGCCGTTTCTCTATCTCCTGTTTTGGTCGCGATATCGCGACACTTTTTGTGTCGCAATATCGTGACACATATTTTCCTTTGCCAAATACTTAGAAAAAAAAGAAAAAAAAATTGGTTGATGCTGGATTGCTCTGCTGCGCTCGGATGCTCCTGCATCAGTATTGTGGTGTAGCTCTCTTGTTCGCCTATAACATATAAGATGAAACCCTTGGAGTATTTTGGGTTTACCAATATGAGGGCTTGGGCTATTTTCTCCTTAATTTGCTAGAAATCATTATTCCTTGAGTGTGTTCACTTGAATTCAGCATCCTTCTTCAACAACTCAGTCATGGGTTTGATAATTTGCATAAAATTGACTATGAATTTGTACATGAAGATGATTTGGTTGAAGGACTATAAGCCCTTTTTTTTAGGATTCAAAGGTGTTAGAATTTCACAATAATAGATATGCAAAGCATTACACAAAAGATGAAGAGAAGAGTGGAACTAATTGATTTATCTCTAGGATCAACTCTATATAAATAGTAGAGTTGATCATTGAGAGTCGTTGGATTACAAAAACTCATCAAACCTGATGAAGACACCACTTAGAGTTCTCCTAACACATGGAGTGGAAACTCAAGTGTGTATCCTAGTGAACTTAAGAGAATATTCACTTATTCTAACACCCCCCTTAAGTGATACTAGGTGAGATTCTACAAATGAGTCCTGCCAATGAGGCCTGATTAGGTACTCATGTACAACATAGATAGTTGGTGGAAAAAAACCCTGTGGGGAAAAATCAACTATCACTTATTTATTTTGAAATGATGGTAAAAACCCGGTGGGAAAAGCCACCAATCAAAATCAAAGAAGTATGAAAGAGGCTTGTCTTCAGATGAAGAAGATTGTCCTCTTTAAAAAATAAAATATGAGTCTCTACAAGAAGGCCTGATTAGGTACTCATGTACAATATAATGAGAGGTGGAAGACCTCTCTTTCAATGCAGATTGGACACTCCAAGTTTTTCTCGCAACTGAAGGTAATGCAGAGAAGGAAAATACTTGGTTAAGATGTCTGCAAGTTGATTATTTGTCAAAATATATTCCAAATGTATATCCCCTTTCTGAATATGTTGCCTAATGAAGTACATGTGGATCTCAATGTGTTTGGTGCACTGATGCTCAACTGGATTGCGTGCAATATGAATTGTGCTTTGATTGTCACACTAGAGTTATAGACACTTCTTGGAAAAACCAAATTCTTTGAGAATTTGACGAAGCCAAAGGGCTTCCTGACTGGTTGTAACTGCTGCTCTATATTCTACCTTTGTAGAATACATTGAGAACAACTCTATGATACATGGAACGTAGAAAAAATATTTGAGGGATACGGGTATCAAAGTAATTTTTATATTTCTAAAAAAATATATGAAATAAAATTATTTACTTTGAAATAAAATGTCACTTTAAACAATAAATGGGTTATTTAAACTAAATAGCTTTTTAAAACTTTAATAATGTAAATATATTTATAAATAAAATTATAAATAAAGAAAAAACACAATTTAGAATTTAGTTTATGAAAAAATGAAAAAAGCCTTTATTTCATTTTAAATAACCAATACTATTTATTTTTAAGAAGAGTAGCAAATATTTAATATCTATGTGTAATAAAAGATGAAGGAGAATTGCATATAAGAGACACCCTTCCTCTTCAACACAAAGAGTACAAAAAAACCTTCACTCTTAAAACCCCCCCAAAGAATATTATTATATAAATTTACAATATTCCTTAGTCACATTTTAAGAGAGTAACAATGATATTTTGAGGCCCGCCAAAATGTATATATAAGGAAAATGAAACCAAATGATTTGGAGGAATCGAATAGTTTAAAAAAAATGAAGGAGCGACAGATTTTGGAACAATTTATGGCCCGATACAGCAAGAGCCAAAAAAATAAAACCAAAAATATAGTGATGAAACTATCGAGGTGACCAAGCAACGCCATAGAAGATGAAAGTCTCATCATAGAGCCGAAAGGGTGGATGTTTAACACCTTTGAAATAGCAACACTCAATCCTTACTCATATACGTAATACTGCACGAAAATGATTACAACAACTAAAGGTAGCTATAAAGGATCAAAATATAAAAAATAATAAGAAAATAGGAAAAACCCTTAATGTTCAAGGAAAAACCTCCAAATATTCCTCTAATTATTGGGTCCTAGATTCTGGAGAAACTCATCACATGTCTACTTCAGATAAGTCTTTCTCTTCTATCTCCTCTAGCTCTACTCACAACATAGAAGTAGGGGACTCCACCTTCATTCCTGTCAAATGGAAAGGGGATATAACCATTGATGGTGGATCTATAAATAATGTTCTTTATGTTCTAGACATTACCACTAATATCCTATCCATTTATAAAATTTGTACTTTTGGAAATGAGAAAACTATTCTCTTCTCCCCAACAGGAGTTGAGATAAGAGATCTTCAATTCCCTCATGCTCTGATACCATGTTAGAATTTCACAATAATAGATATGCAAAGCATTACACAAAACATGAAGAGAAGAGTGGAACTGATTTATTTATATCTAGGATCAACTCTGTATAAATAGTATAGTTGATCTTTGAGATCCGTTGGATTACAACAACTCATCAAACCTAATGAAGACACCACTTAGAGTTCTCTTGAAACATGGAGGAGTGGAAACTCAAGTGTGTATCCTAGTGAACTTAAGATAATATTCACTTATTCTAACAAAATGGAGTTCTATCAGTGCTTTCACCTTGTTAGGGTCTATAGCTAGCCTGATCTTAGGAACGATGTGGCCAAGTAAGAGTCCTTCTACAACAAAGATGGATTTCTTTGGGTTTAGAGGGATGCCAAACTCTTTGTATTTTTTGAATACACTCCTAATATGTTTGATGTGATTCTCATTTCTATGGGAGAATATTGTCATACCATCTAGATATATCACTATTATCTTGTTGACAAGTTCCTCAAAAGCCACGTCCATCACTCTTTGAAAAAGTTTCCCCAACATTAGATAATTGAAAGGACATCCTCTAATAGGAAAATGTCCCCCACATGGTTGTGAATGCAGTATTGAATCGATCTTCATCCTTAACCCACCTGATTTTACCTAGAGAAGTTGTCCAGGAGTGAGAATCTTTCTGCTCCTACTATTGTGTGCAAGATTTGGTCGATCTATGGGAGGGGGTAGTGGTATTTTAATGTAGCCTTATTCAGGTTACAGAATTTGATGCACAATATAATATCTCCATTCTTTTTTTCTAATTGAGACTAAGTTGGCTACCCAAGTTGAATGTTTGATCGGGTAAACAATCTTAACTTCAAGCAATTTTAGTAGTTCTTGCTTCATCAAAGCCTCAATATTAGGATTCATCGATCATTGCTTTTGTCAAAATGGATTTGCACCTTCTTCAAGTTCAATTGTATGTTAGATCATATCTTTGGAGTAGACCTTAATATCACCATAAGTCTAGGCTATGATGTCTAAAAATTCTTTACATAATCCCCTGATTTGATCTAGTTCTTCTTTTGTAGTTTTTACTCCCACTTTGATGGATTTATCAGGTCCCATTTGATCTTCTCTGTATCCGTACTTGTCAAATTTTATTTTATGGCCAGTTGACCTATCATTGCTATCAAATAAGCTTTCAAGGATGATCAACACTTTTGGGATATGGCTATTTTTTAACTCGATATTACCTGTATCTTATTCATATTTGGATGTTTTGTTATTTTATCAGTTCATTTTGTGAATGAGGATTTCCACTATTTGATTAAAATTTTTTGAATACTTTCCAGAAGTTATCTCTGTCTAGAATTAAAGGCTTGTAAATTAGCCTAACTATTTTGAACTTCTGAATGATGTTGCTAATAGGGCAAAATATTTTCCCTATCAAATTCAGAAAATCTACATGTGTGTTCTTTTCCCTTGGGATTGCTTTGAGATTTAAAGATTCAAAATATTCTAGTAAGTCTCAAACCTTATTCTTGTAAGCTTTAACGTAATGTTGTTTGCTTAAACATTTATTAGTAACCTGATTCACATATTTTGTTGTGTTATTAGTGCAACACTAGGTTAGTCGATAAGGAAAAAAATTCTCTTCACCTATTGGAGATATTAAAACAGTACCTACTCCTACTCCATTTTTGCACCTAGCACCATCGAATAAAAGTTTCCATAGTTGATTAGTAGGTTTTTCTACCTGAGGGAGAGGAGTAGGGTTACTATTATCAAAATTTACAATTGTGTTGTTCCCCATATCCATTTTGATCATGGCATTGAAGTCATGGAGAGAGAATTGGTCTTCCTCCTACAACACATTTAGAGCTTCTTCCATAAAGTTCAAATATTCTAGTTCCTCTGTCATCATATTCATAGTGGTGGTGTTTTTACCTTCCTCTTCAAGTTTTTCAATATGAAAATTCGAAGGTTTCTCATTAAATATTTTCACTCTTTTGCCCTTGAATGGGATTTCCAGGTGTGATAAATCTAATGATAAATATCCTCCTATTTTGGTAATGAAATCCCTAGAGAGACACATACCAAAATAGGGCTCTAAATCCACTACTACTACCTCTTGTATAATTGTGAGTTGAGCTAGCCTGTGAAGAAGTAGCAGAATATCTTTAATTATCCCTATAGTTTTGAAATGGGTTATGTCCAATTACAAGACACTAGGACTGCTCCTTGTATATTCCATTACCATTATGTCACATACTATCTTGGGCATCATAGTGGTTACAGCCCTAGAATCTATCATACAGTTGTGAACTACCCATCCTTCCAAATGAAGAGATAGATAAAAGGAAGGGGGTCTATTTTTGCCTGAAGTGGATGTCAGAATAGCTTGTGTAGAATCTACTTGAACTGAGGTTCTATTCTTATTTTTCATAGATCTCAAGGATTCTTACAATAAGTCTATCTACCTTAGGAGTTTCAAAGCTTCATACATAGTCACTTTGGAAGGATTTTTCTTCAATTATTTTACTATGTTGAATAGGAGGGTTTTGATAATTTTCTCTTTCAAAGTCATGTCATATTTTTTCTGAACCCTTGAGTAGCAGCAATCCTTTTACACTTAGTTATTGAGGGATATCTCAGTTTATCTCTAGACTATTCCTACATCTTTGCTTCTTTATGTCAAGGTGCTTCTTTATGAGATTTTGCTCCTTTATGACCTGAGTTCTAGGGATTTTTTTCATGGGAGGCTCTTTTCTCAACAAGATCTCTTATAGTCGAAGGCACTTTCAAGGGGTTAAGCTCTTGGGGATCAAACTGTAAGGGTTTCTTTCTTGATCTGGTTAGGATAGCTACTTGCTCAATAGAAGGCATCATTAAATTATGATTGTCTTATCTGGTCATATTAACATGACCCTTAAGGATTTTTTATAGTATTTTCAATAGATACCTTTTGGACATGATGTTGATAATTCATGCAAGAAGTTTCACTATGCTAATCGTTGCATGTGGAACACCAAAAATTTGACTCTGTCAAAGTGTTAGCGGGTTCATTGTCTTCATTGGCGTAAACCATGCTAGATTTATCATAGCTTCTACCACTTGTGGAGGCTTGATATTTTGTTACTTGTGGAAACCTCCTTGGTTGAAAATTCCTTTCTTCTCTTCTTTCCATTGAGGTCATTTTATTCATCATATTTTTTATGGATGCTTGCAGATCTTGTAAAGCTACCAGTGGAAGATCTAGAGTCGATGGAACCATCACTATTGGGAGAGTAGGAATGGTGGGAAGCATTGGAGGGGTGAGAGGTGCCTTTATTACTGGGATATTAGGCTACCTGGTCCATTTAGGGAGACTTACATTAGGAATGAGAGCAAGAGTTGGAAATGTAATATTTGATGCTTGCAGTAAATCTAGAAAAATAGGTATTATCATTTTTGTAGGGAACCTCCCAATAGCAATCAGATCTCTTTCTACCTTTTGAGCTTCTTGGTAAATATCTGGAAAAGTGAATATTTATGATTTCTTGATGGCCATACTTATGACCGAGTTGAAAGCTCTCAGATAGTAATACATTGACTATTTTTATATCGATCTTAATCCATTAGGTACTCTTTGTCAATTTTGAATGAATATGATGTTAAATTCAACTCTCTCTTCTTGAGGGTGCTTATGGATAATGGTAAACTAACTTAGCAAGGAGAATGGGTCTACATGTTCATTGAAATATTCTACTAATTTACTGGCCAGTTGGGCCCAAGTAGATATACTTTGTTTACCGAGGGCTTAGTACCAATAGAGCATTTTTCCTTTTAAGGAAATGACTAGCAATATGATCATAATATCTTCTTTAGTGATGTTATTTATTGGGGCGAGTGCTACTACATATTTGCAGTGTTCATAGGTTGTCTTTCCATTATCGTCATACTAGGGTAATGCTTTCAAGGTCGCTATTGCAATTTGGTGTTGGGATGCTAGATTTAGGGGGTCTATATGGTTCCATAAGGGGTAAGGTATATTTGGATAATTTATGACCATTACAGCTATGGTCCTACCAGATATTATGGGTATATGTGTAACTAGAGTTAAAGTTCTACTAGCAGTAGTACTAGGGAATGTTGTAGGAAAAATATTTGTGTATCCTATATTAAAAATATATGAAGAAGTTGTTATAGCAACTAAAATAGGATAAGATTAGCTCTGAGGCTACCAATATGTAGTTAGAAGAACTCGATGGGTTCTTCTAATTTTTTTCTTTAGATTTGGTTATCATAAAATATGGTATTTAACCAAAAAATAGGTAAATGCTTTCTTAGTGTTTGTTTCTTGGACATAGTCGCCAGGTGATTCATAAAAAATAAACAGGGCAAAAGTAATCACCAAAACTTTGATCAGTATACTACGTGGGATTGTGTCCCACCAAGAGTGCCAAAAATTATTAGTGCAAAATCTACCTTTAGTTACATTTGTGCCCAAGACTTTGCCAACATTGAAAGATCGAGTTAAAACAGGGTATACCTGGTTCAATTTCCAGAGGAAGCTCGTTCCTTGCTTCTTTTAGGAAAATGGAGAGATAGGTAAATGCATAAAGAGAGGGAAATATAACTATTTCTAGAATCATTTAGAGGTACATATTAGACAACATCAAAGCAATATTAACATCACTTTTTAGATAAGCATCTATTTAAACCATCAAAATGGATCAAAAAATCCTCTAATGTAAATATAATCAAGCAAAAGACTAATGGAATGGTTAATCTCAAAGTTATTAGAAATTTATCACAAAAATTTAGAATAATAATTAAAGCAAGTTGCATTCAACCTAACCTTAAATAACTATCAATAATCCATACATACTTGAGAATACATCAGTGAGCCAAAAACCAAAATGGATGATCTTTTATTAGCTTTCAAAATTTTATGTACATCACCTTGTAAACATCTAAGAGCCAACCCTTGTTTTTAGGTCACTCATCTTATATATAATTATTTTACATAACAAAAAAATTGAAATTTGTTACAATAGTATGCTCATAAGCTCATTTAGGTAAAGAGATAGTTAGGAGAGCATGTAGTATTCAACTAGAAATGGTTAAGATATTCTTTTTATAGTGATCCTCCTCTATCTCTTTAGAGGTATCGTGGTCCAGCCATTTTTTACTCAAGAATGTCACACTACTCCGCCTTCAGGTTCAAAATGTTGTGTTGTCCTGACTAGTTGCGCTTATTTCTTCCTTGATATCCAAAATGTCGTACTATCATGACTAATTTCTATACTTGGCCTCTTGGATTTAAAATATCGTATTATCGCAACTATTTTTCTTAGCTTTACCTCAATCTTAAAAATATTGTGCCATCATGACTTTTGGTCTTTGCTTGGCCCTTTGGTCTCAAAATTTTGTGTTGTCGTGACTATTTACCTTATCTCTGCCTTGATCTTCAAAATTTCATGCCATCACGAATTTTGGTCTTTGCTTGGCCCTTTGGTCTCAAAATGTCGTGTTGTCATGACTATTTACCTTATCTTCACCTTGATCTTCAAAATATCATGTCATCAGGACTTTTTGTCTTTGATTGGCCCTTTGGTCTCAAAATTTCATGTTGTCACGACTATTTACCTTATCTTCGTCTTGATATTTAAAATTTTGTGCCATCATGAATTTTGGTCTTTGCTTGGTCCTTTGGTCCCAAAATGTCACATTGTCACGACTATTTACCCTTATCTTCGTCTTGAACTCCAAAATATCATGTTGTTGTGACTATTTTTTATACTTAGTGAAATATTTAGAAGACTACTCCTTACTCCCCTTGATGTGGTCATTTTGACCAATAGTTAGGAATAAAATTATTCACCCTCGTTGTAGCTTCGCATGCAAATATTGAAATCACACTAAAAACTTTGCTCTAATACCAAATGAAAATTCTAGTTGTGGAGAGATAAAAAAACTAGCAATAAAACAATCTAAGGTTTAATGAACATTAATGGAGCATGGATATCACCCAAAAAAGGTCCAAGAATTTTTAGTGATTAAGTTAAACCAATTTTGAATATCAAATGATGAAATAACCTTAACGAAAAGTTCCAATATCAACAAACTATGTTGTTAGTCCAAATACTAAAGATAGATCTAGAATTGAAGAAAAAATACACACAAGACTTATAATTGTTCCACAATAGTGCGTTTCAATGTGTGGTTTGAAAAAAATTGATTCTCAATATTAAAATGAGTCCAATTACAATAATAAATAATGATCAATCATTCTTGATCAATCAAACTCCTAAAACAACTCAAGAATTCTAAAAACTAGCTCTAGTCATGGCCACCTTGTATGATGCCTCTTCATTTAACTACACCCATTTTTTGAGATGTTTTTGTATGTGTTAAATTTAGACATTAGTTTTAGTTACAACTCATTTATCTAGCCTTGATTTTAGATAAAGATAATTTACCTAAACATTAACTCCAAACTAACTCTCTTCTCTAAAAATCAATCTAAAACTTAATTTTAACTCAACTTAACTATCCAATCCATTATAGATTAACTTATTAACTGATTTTAAACTTGAAATAACAACATTTCTGTCCTAATCAATTATTTAAAATATAAAACTAAGTTAATAAACGATAATTATAATGACTTTTGACATCATCTCAATATTTGTTCTATTTTCTCCATTCTTCTTTCAAACAAATATTATATTCATTCATACATTATTTTGAACAAAATGATTATGGAGTATAACAAAGGATAGGTCGTATAAAACTTCAAAAGAAATATATTTATTTATTTTTCCTTAAAAACATTGTCATTTCACACTTTTTCTTCGATGAGGAAACCACCCTATGTTGTTACCTCTTGTGTTAACCTTTTTATAATTTTCAATCTTATAGTTAAAATAAAAATAATAATATGCAAATTAATAAAATGTTATCAAATTTAAATGTTCCGTCTCCGTACGTGTCTTTAGTGATCTCAACTCCCATATGGGCTTATAAAAAATCTTCCCGTCACATTTATCTTCCACGTTTTTTGCCACTCCACCTGTCTGCTTATATGTGTTTGATCCTCACCACCAGCGAAGACAAGGATCTATCATGGCTATCTTAAAAACGGACACGAAGAAGCTCTTTCCGCTATTCTGCGCCATGAAGCAACACCGCCAACTTAACACGTAGCCGGATCAAAATTATAATCCATTAAATAAAATAGAAGTCCCCACACATATAAAGCGAACGCAATCCTTTCCTTCCCTCCTCACCGGCAAGCAAGGGGACGCCCTCTTAACCGTAGAAGAGAATTTGATTACCCTGTGTTAGTAGAGATGAGCCAAAAACAACCCATCAGGTATGGAGACGTGTTCGATGTGAAGGGAAATCTCGCAAAGCAGCCCATTACTCCAGAGGACGCTTCGCTCATGCAGAGCGCGGAAACGAAAGCAAGAGGCCGTACGGAAAAAGGTGGCGCCGCCGCCACCATGCAATCCGCCGCCGACATTAACCAGAGGGCCGGCTTTCTCGACCCGGCTGACCGCACCCTCGCCCGAAAGGAAGTCACCATCGGAGAAGTTATGACCACAAACGCTTGGTGTTTTTTTTTTTTTTTTTGGAGTGGAAATTGTGAATAAAATGAAGATTGAAACATGTTGTGTATAGGCTTTAGAGGCGGCGGCGGAGAGTTCGGAGGACAAGCCAGTGGAGGAGAGCGATGCGGCGGCGATCCAGTCAGCAGAGGGGCGCGCCACGGGGCTCCCCGGGCCTGTCCGAGGTGGCGTGGCGTCGACGGCTCAGTCTGCGGCCGACGTCAATCCGCGGCTGCCGCGCGAGGAAAGGGTGACATTGGGGGACGTTCTGTCCGCTGCCACGTCGGATCTTCCCCGTGACAAGGGCGTGACGTGGGAGGACGCGAGGGGCGTCAAGGAAAGGGAGGAGAATAACAGCGGGAGCGGGCGAGCCTTCCCCGGCGGCGTGGGCGACGCCATGGAGGCCGCCGCCAGGATTAACGAAGGAGGCGGCCTTAACCCATGATTAAAAAAATCTTTACCGTGTGAATACGTGGAGCTTCTTAGTTGAAGGATATGACTTTAGGTTTAAAAAAAGAAAAATGGGAAAGGGAGTATTTCTGGTTATAGACAATAATAAAAAAATGGACATGGTTTTTCTTTCTTATCACCTTAAAGCTCAATACTCCATGCATTTTTTTATGTTTGAATGAAAACCTTTTGTAAATTAAATTTTAGTGTGTATATGTATCCATGGGGGATTGTGTATATGTCTACACCATAAAATGAAGATTAGATTCGAAATGTTTTTTTTTTTTAAAATGAAAAAGTCATTATATTAATAAAATAATGTTTAATCATACAAAAAAAAAAAAAAAAGTGGGTGGGATTAGCACACCCCGTAAACCAATACATTAACCATTGTGGTTAAGAGTATACAAGAGTGTCAGAAACAACCCACAAACTGCCAATAACAACTGGAAAAACAATATTAAATATGCATTCGGAAAGAAAGAAGCCGAGAAATTACTGCCACCTGGAAGGGGAAGGAAGATGCACATGACTCATAATGCAGGGTGCATTCCCCCATGATCCATGAGGGTACGCAAGTACTGCAGCTCCACCTGTACTTTTTTAACCTGTACTTGAATCTGTAACCGGCAATCAAAGAATATATCATATTTATCAGCAACAAAGAAGACATGTCCGACATCTTGTTGAGAAAAAACAGCTCTATTCCGGGACTTCCATAGATAAAACAAGGTACCAATTCTAAAAATATTCCAAACAACATCCAAGTTGAAAGAAAAAGCAATAGGGTCACCCAAAATAGCATGCACCCAAGTAAAATCCTCCTGCATAAAAGGTCTGAAAATTTCAAGAAGCCACTCCCAAGCTGACTGAGCCCGATCACAAGACCAAAAAACATGCAGTAAATATTTCGCTTGTCCACATACCGGGCAAATGAGATTATGAACACCCAGATGCTTGAGCCTACTGCCAACAGGTAACCCTTGATGTAAGAGACTCCAAGAAAAAAAAACTCTGTTTAGGTTCAATATAAGTAGCCCAAACAATCCGAAACCTCTTATTCCATTGGGAGGGAAGAGAGACTAAATTCCATCTCAAAGTGAGCTTATCAACCATTGGAACTTGTGGTGTGAGCCATTTGTAACCAAGATGAGCTTTATATTGCAAAACAGGAAGCTTCCTAGGCCAACACCAATCTGACCACTAGGGTTTTTGAAAATGCTTATGTAGTTTGCTCCAAATAGAAAAAGGAATACTATCAATAACCACCTCATAAGTGTCTCTATCACCAGGTTAAATTGTGAATTTGATGAAAACTTTCCCAAGGTATCCAACACCTAACATGTCGGGAGAAGAGATAAAAAATGGAAGCAATACCACGCTTATAGAACCTCTGCGCTCTGACCCACTGCACCAGAGCTAAGGGAGAACCTTGCCAAGTGATAATAGGAGACCACCAAATATTCATGGAATACAAAGAGGCACTTGCTTTGCAAAAACTCCCTTTCCAACTAAGCCAGTGTTTGAAGGCCTCCCAGGCTTTCCAAATACTCTGAATGACAAAATAACCTTTAACTTTAATAGGGACTGGGGCAGTAAGAATGGATTGCAATCTCACCCCTTCCAAATTTTCTTCCCCTTAAGCAAACCAGATGAAATGCAATGCCTGACCTGCACTTTCCAAGATTCATCCCCAATTAAATATTGGGTGATCCATTTAGCACAAAGGGCAAGACCTTGTCGGTGACAATCAAACAAACCCATGCCTCCACAATCCTTGGGCAAACAACAAATTTCCCAGGCTACCCGATGAAAACCTTGCTTGACAAAGTCTTTGGCCCACAAGAAGTCTCTTAGAAGCTTATCCAGTTTTTTATAACAAGATTTGGATGGAACCCAACAAGATGAATAATAGACATGGGTAGTGGCTAAAACCTTAGAACAAATCTGAAATTTTTCTGCCAGAGAAAGTTTCTTACTAGTCCAGTAAGAAAGCTTTTTTTCCACTTTATCAATAACATACTGCCACAATTGAGCAGAGGAACCATGAAATGCAAAAGGAATTCCATGAAATTTAAACACCTCACCTGGATGAATCCAAGTCCATTGGAATTGATGTAACAGATTGAGATTGCCAAAAATAGGATGTTTTTTTCCATTGTATAGAAGAACCAAAGGCTAAACAGAACACCTCTAAGCAACTAATAGCCGAGGAAAGGGATTTCTCATCTTCTTGAAGCGTTAAGAAGGAATCATCTGCAAAATGACAATTGACCAACTGACGGTCAGAATTAGGGAGAGCAATACCCTTGATTAATCCTTGATACATCTTATGGGCAAAAAAATAGCCAAAAGCCTTTGTAGCAAGAATGAAAAGAGATGGAGCAAGAGGGCACCCCTGTCTCATAGAGTGACCCCAAAAAATTGACTGAGATTGACTATTATTCAAGGTAAGAATAGCTGAAGCATCTTGAAATAACATAAGAATGGTGCTCACAAATACTGGCCCAAAACCTAGAGCATGAAGCATGGCAGTTATGAAGTACCACTTCATCTTATCATAGGCTTTCTCAAAGTCTATCTTAATGAATAAAGCATCTTGTTCAAAATTTCTTGCCCACTCCATACCTTCCCAAACAGCAAGAACATTATCAAGAATGTATATTCCCTTAACAAAGCTAGTTTGTTCAGGTCTAACAATCAAAGGAAAAATATATTTAAGCTTAAGCGCAAGGGCTTTAGCAATAATCTTGTAGCTCACATTAAGCAGGGTGATCGGCCTCCAATTGGTGATGAGCTCAGGATCTCCAAACTTAGGAATAAATTTAACATTGCCTTTGTTAATAATGGAACCCAGTGAACCACATTGCAGGGCTTCAAGATAAACATTATGGAGATCAGAACCAAGCATATCCCAAAATTCTTTATAGAATTCACATGCCATCAAGCCCAGGTGCCTTATCATTGGCCATAAGTGACAAGACAGTTTTTAGATCTTCCAGAGAAAGAGGAGTGTCACAAAATAACATTTGCTCAAGAGAAAGCTTGTTGGGGATAACAACGATACAATCAGCAAGAGCTTGCCTTCTAGCATCATCAAAGGGTTGAGAAGCAAAAAAACCTTGATAATGTGAAACAAATGCTTTGACAATGTGTGAAAGATCTATAAATCTCTGTCCATCAACTTGAATGGCTTGAAACTGAGAATGTTGAGCAGGAGGTCTGAGGCGCTGAAAAAAATCTTTGGTCACTCTATCCCCCACTTTGAGGCAATGCATTTAAGCACGTAATTGAGGCCCCTTGGCTTCATACAAATCAACCTTTTTTAGCTCATGTCAAACGAAAGAAACTTGGGATTGAGCAACAGAGTTGAAAGGAGAGGCTTCAAGCCTAAGACAGGCTTTGGATAGCTCACTTTGCAAGGCAGACTTAGCTTGTTTTCGTCATTTTGCAACTTCAACACCCAGAGGTCGCAACACCTTAGTGGTTCGTTGAATGGCAGCATTCCACCATTCAATCCTTCCAAAAATACCATCAGGTCTAGGAATCAAATTCCAAATGCGACATATATGAGCTTTCATGCTAGAGCTATGCAAAAAAGAAACATTTAGGTAAAACTGTGAAGATTGCACTCTAGGTTGAAATTTTAACATTGCCACCGAGAATAAAATAGGTGAATGATCAGACAGTGTAGTACTAGGCAAGTCAACACATACGGTGAAGAAGGCAAAATATGGGAGAACTGAAAGTTGTCACACTCAAAAATCATGGCTCTGTCCAATCTTACCAAAACCCTAGAAGAAGTAACCTAAAAATTGGACCAGGTGTACCAAAGATCCTGCGGGAAGTCAGAAGGCGAGAAGCAGGAATTAGGGTCATAAATGCGAAGCTTGTTTTTCATAAAAAACCAAGCTACTCTTTCACCTAAACACCACCGCATCGGGACATGACTGACCTTATTAGAAGATTTCTCCACCATATTAAAATCTCCACAGAGCACCCAAGTGGCAAATGGTAGATTCATGGCAAGCCATATCCACAACTCGCATCTATCAGAAGTGACATTTGAGCCATACACATTAACCACCCCAAGCGGTTTTCCACAGATCTTGAGCAAAATCTAGACAACTTGATTGGATGGGTAAACACTCCAAGTCACAACATTCTTCTGTAATCGAGGCCCAAGGATAGTGACGACTCCTCCATTTCCCAAGGAATGCTTTGTGGCAAAAAAGGTACTTTGTGGCCACAAAAAATCACATGTACACTGCAAATTGAAATAAAAAATCTTAACTTCTTGTAGACATAAAATATCGAGGCTTCCATGTATTCGAGAAACATTTGACATCTCATTTCAGACCAAATATTTCATGATCGGGTCCATCAGTCCTCAAACATTCCATGATAAAAAAATCATTGGGATTTGTCAGGATGCATGATCTCCATGACATCCTTTGCATCACCCAAACTTGTAAGTAAGCCAAAATAGTTGGAGGTCGCATGGAAAACATCACTGTTTAGTTTTTGACGTTTATCATTCCGAATAGGGCTACGAGAGCGACGGACCTTCAAGGCCCGACCCTCCTCCACTGAAGAATTATCTGGAGCTACCACCATTGAGGCCAAAGAAGGGCCCGACCAAAGAAGTTGAGACATTGGTGGAATTGGGGGTTGCATGTCAACAACCAGAGAGGCCGTACCAACAGGATACTAAACAACTTCAACAGAAGCTTGCATGTCTTGAGAAGGAGAAGGGGCAGGTTGTGTAGCAAAAATTGAAGCTTCTTGTTGCTTAGTACCACGAGATTTCTTGCTAGAGACAGTAGTCCATTCTTCAGTGTTTCCTCGCGAGCCATTAGTAGGAGCCGCAGGAGTGGGTGAGGGATTTGCCTTATATTTCCATTCCATAAAAGGGCACTCCCAAATTTTGTGAGCTGCAGATTGACACCGATAATAGGTATTGGGTAAATTGATATAGGCAACTCTTTGCCTTATGGATTGGTCCCCGATTTTAATATCAATAAACTCTTGCAAATCCTTAATAGGGTTAACTTTGATACAAACCCTTCTAGTGGGTCGAGCGGAGAAAAAATTTTCTAGCTCAAGGCAAACAAACTTACCTAATGTGGCAACTAAAGTATGCAAAAAACCCCAAAGAGGAACAGGAAGACCAGGAAATTCAACCCACACCGGGACTTCCAGTGCAACTTGATCACTGACTTGGAAATTTCAAGAGTAGGGTTGCAAAATCAACAGAGAATTACAAACAGTCCATGGAACCCTAGACAGAACCTTATGTGCTTGAGCTGGATCTGAAAAGTGAAAAAGGAAATACCCTTTTGTAAGGTTTTGTACATTCTCCACTTTGACTCCATATGGGCCCCAAACTTGCTAGACCCATGAATGAATAAAGATATCATATAGGATATGACCCAGAAAATAACCCACCAGGGTATGACTCTCAAACCATTCACAAGCTGTATGGAATTCATGCAAATGAATAACAACTTCAGGGACAGGGCCTTTACCTCGTGATACATTGTCAAAATGAACTTGCACGGATGCTTTCCCGGTACCATTGAGCTCTCCAACAGAATCAGAATAAATGGAACTGACTGCATGAGCGGAAGCCATTAAAAAGGGTGAACTAACACCGCCTCAAGGCGATGTTAATGCAGTAGACAAGATTTTCCACTGAAACCCTTACGAAAAATGCACAGCCAGTCTTAAAATGCCTTTTTAGAATGGCTTTCATTGTGATGAAGGTTTTTTATAATATTATTTAAAAATATATATAGCAAAAAGAATCCTTTCCATCGAAATCAGAAAAATAATTTAATGTGGAAACTCAATTATCTGGTTATTACCATTAACCAGATTAACATTCGAACTTTTCTTGGCATGAAGATTAGAAAAAAAAATAAAAATTAATACCAAAGCTTGAAAAAAAAAATATAAACACTTTTTCTTATATGTGAGCATCAATCAAATTAATGTTTAAACATTTTCATCTTCAAGATAAGTAGTTTCTGTTATAGAATATTGTCTAACATGAAGTGGCTCGCTTCGTATAGGCAAGGATATTCTTGGAAAGGATAAACACTATAGGAGGGTGAGAGTACATATTAATGAGTTCATTTATATTTACATTTTTATTTATTTATCGATAAATATATCGATATTTGGGTAAGTTGTATTTTGAAAAAGATTACCTAATTTTATTCTATGTAATAGAACATTCAAATGCATTTAAATAAATATTTAAACTATAAATCATAAAAATTTTATAAGTATGGTTTTTTTAATTTAATTATATATTTTTTTTACATTTTAAGTTTTTTTTTAAAGCCACATATATTTAAAAATTTTAAATTATTAAAAATATATACTAAAAATGTTGATGTCACACGGTCATAATTGACAATTAAATAACTTTAATTAATAAGACAATGGAGTAGTTCCAAATATCCACACTATGAATACAAATTTCTTGTCTACCTTGTGCGGAACAAAGGATGAGAATGTGCATTAGCTAAGCTTCAAACTTTCTTTTTAGAAAGTTGAAGGTGAAAAATGTATCATTTAGGGTTAGGAGTTTGAGTAAGAAAAATTACGTTGAAGGTGAAAATTGTATCATTTAGGGTTAGGAGTTTGAGTAAAAGTTACGTCGAAGGTGGAAATTGTATCATTTAAGGTTAGGAATTTGAGTAAGAAAAGTAACTTATAATTCAAAAATTGTGTCATTTAGGGTTAGGAGTTTGAATAAGAAAAGTTACATAGATTTCAAGTGATTTAGATTGAGGTTTTTACCTCATGGCTCGTTAGCAAGTTATCAAATGTTCCCACCCCAATAAAATGAACGGATGAATTATTATGTAAATCATTCCATGTGATGGAGAACATGGGAAGTAACAACATATGCAAGGCCAATGAATAATATGTTGGTGATTTGGCATGGTGTTTTAAGAATTATTATGTCCATCACGTGAAAAGAAACTTCATCAATGAGTAGTATTTCTTACATAAAGAAGACGTCTTTCCTAAAATAACACTCAACGTGAATATATTTACACTTATTACACCTTATTCCCAACATTGGGCTACATATAAAAATATAATTGATTTGATATAAATGAATGATAATACATATACAATATTACATTTGGAAGAACATTTGTAAAGTAGTCTTGTACAACTATTTATGGTGTAAGCGTTTAACACATTTAGGTTACCTCTAGTCTAAAGAGTCTAGATAACTTTCTTAGTATTTGTCTTTCAACATTCTACTATAGTAAGTGTATACAAGCTATTTAAGGTTTGCTCTACCTCTAAATTTTTATATACAAGGGGCATCAAATCCAAATAAAATGCTAAACCTTTGGTTCTTTAGGAAGTTATAGAGCAAGGTGGAAGACAACATGATAATAGAATACTCACCAACAAGCTTTTGCATGTTTAAATTATAATCTCTTTTCTGACCAAGAGCTTAACATTGTGTAATGTATTAGACAGACCTAAGAGTATTTCATACTACAATGTATTCCTTAGTTTTGTAACAAAATTTATTATGTAAGCCCAATGACCTTGGTTAAATTTATTCTAGTTAAATCCTTTTATTAATTGTAATTAACCGAAAGCCCACTAATTATGTCGACTTAGGTTAAAATCTATGATGTAATTAGCATTTTGGTATTTCTATAAATACCCCTTACACTCCTCATTTCTCATCGAAGTGTTGTGCAATATTATTTATGGATAGTGATTATTCATGGTGCCTATAGGTGACCCAATCTATTTCGTCTCTTTTTTGCTTTTGTTTATTTTTAGAAAGCACTGTGAATTCTATCATGGTATTAGGGTGGGTATGGAGCAACATTGCTTGATCAAACAAGAAGCTAACTTGATGTATTTCATTTTTCTTCCAACTTTTGGGATGATTTTTTCCTTATATTTTCATAAGCATTTTTTGCAATTTGAAAATAAAATCTACTCCATGGATTCTTTTCTTTCTTATATGCTTCAAATAATCTAGTCATTTTTTCTTTGCTTATAAAATAGAGTTTTGATGTGTGGCACGTGAGTCTTGGAGCAAAATGGAAATAAGAAATATTATTCATTGACCTTACAAAACTTAGAAATTACAATGCTTAAATAGGGTTGATTTAACAACCTTAGGAAATATAGGAGAAGTTAGGAAATGAAGAAAAATAGGGAGGAAAGGAGGAAGGGAAATTGATGTCGAATGCCTTTCCGCCCATGCCGTCCAATCTACCTAGTTAGCTATCGTCCAAGGAGGTAAAAGGGTAAGGTCCAAAGCTTACCATTGTAAACAAAATTTTTACCTTTTTATACTACTTTAGTTATTAACATTCTCCCCCTTAAAGTTGAGAGGACTGACTATACAGTCTCTCAGCTTTATATATTGAGCTTTAGCTATACCTTTGGTGAAGATGTCTGCAATATTATCCAAAGTGTTACAATATTGAAGCTCAATTATCTATTGTTCCACCATATCTCGAATGAAGTGATACTTCATATTGAAATGCTTTGATCTGCTATGGTGGACTGGATTGTATGCCAACTGAATGACACTTATGTTATCACAATATAGTCGAGTTGGACCACTTTGACTTTCTCCAATCTCTTCAAGAACTTTTCTCAACCATAGGGCTTGAGTACTAGCATGTGTGATGGCTATATACTCAACCTCAGTCGATGACAATGCTACAACAATTTTTTTCCTGGAACTCCATGTAATTAGTCCTGATCCTAGACTAAAATAATTTCTTGATGTAGATTTCCTGTCATCTATATTGCTGCCCCAATCACTATCACTGAAGCCAACTAATCTCATAGAATTACATTTTTGGTAATGAATTCCAAAATTCAATGTACCTTTTACATATCTTAAGATTATTTTAGTTGCTTGTAGATGCAACTCAGATGGACTAGCCATAAACCTTAAAACTAGAGAAACAACATATTGAATATCGGGCTTTGTGTTGGTGAGAAACATCAGACTCTCAACCATGCTTCTGTAAGTGGTCATGTCAACCTTTGATGCTCCATCATCCTTGCTCAATGGGATCCCATGTCCAGTTGGAGTTTGCAACTGATTTTCTTTGCTCCATGGCAAATTTCTTGATCATGTCTTGAGCATACTTGTGTTGACATATGAAGATCCCTTTATTTGATTGATGCACTTCCATCCCTAGGAAGTATCGCATTAAACCAATATATTTCATCTCGAACTATTTCATCATGGATTTTTTGAACTCCATATTCATTTTATTGTTACTACCCATAAATATTAGATCATCCACATACAAAAAAACTATGAGAATGTCTACTCCATGCTTTAGGTAGTACATATTTGGTTCAATTTTGCTTCTTGTGAATCCATACTTGTTGAAATAGCCATCAATGCATGAGTACCAAGCTCTTGGTGCTTGCTTGAGGCCATAAAGTGCTTTCTTCAATTTGTAAACAAGGTTCTCATTTCCCTATTCTAGAAAACCTTGACGTTGTTGAACATAAACCTCTTCTATCAAGTATCCGTTCAGAAAAGCACTTTTCACATCCATGTGTTGAACATTCCATCCTTTATGGGCTGCTAAGGAAATAACTGATCTGATTGTTTCTTGTTGTGCAACAAGAGCAAAGGTTTCCTCATAGTCAATGCCAAATTTTTGAGTAAAATATTTTGCTACTAGTCTCGCCTTATGCCTCTCAATGCTTCCATCAGCATTGTACTTAGTATTATAGACCCATTTACACCCAACAATTTTTTTTCCTTTGGGTAGCTTTACTAGCTCTCATGTATCATTATTGTTTATAGAGATTATTTCCTCTTTCATGGCTTCTTGCCATACATTTTGAGTACATGCCTTATCATAGCTAGCTGGTTCTAGCTATGTAATAGCCAATAAAGCATAATTGACTACATATCCCCTAGGATCATGGGAGTAATCATCTCCATACAATTGCAAATTTTCAAGTTGCTGCAAAACTGTATTCATCTCACTAGCTTGGCTTCTAGTGAATCTTCTTTGGAAATTTTGATCCAAAATTTGAAAATATGGATGATGTTGTAATGTTCTTTTACCTCTCGATGTAGAGTCTCTATAAATGTCCATCGGTGAAGAACTTACTTATCTCTGTGGAGAAGGAATTGGAGTGGCATTTGAAGTACTTGATGTAGTACTCATGTATGGGCTTGGAGGGGGTGGTGTGCCTTTGCTTTTTTTTGGAGACACCTATTGTACCTGTGAAGAACTTACATCTTGGGACTCATCATCAATAAAAATTCTTTGATGATCCCATTCTCCCCCTTCATAAAAAATTACATCCCTGGAGAGTATAATTTTATGATTCTTGTGATTGTAGAGTCTATATGCCTTTGTAGACTCACAATACCCTACAAATATACAAACTTAACTTTTTGGATCAAGCTTATTCCTTTTCTCATCAGGAATGTATGCATATGCTAAAGAACCAAACACTTTGAAGTGCTTTACATTAGGTTTCTTTCCATACCACCCCTCATAAGGAGTGACACCATCTAAACTAGAAGTAGGACTTCTATTTAGAATATATACACTGGTTCTTACATCCTCTGCCCAGTACATATGAGTTAGATGTTTATTCTGAAGCATCGATCTCGCCATTTCAACTATGGTGCGATTATTTCTCTCGGTCACACCGTTCTGTTGTGGGGTATAGGCAGTGGTGAATTACCTTTTAATCCCACTTGCTCTACAATATTTCAAGAATGCTTTTGAGGAGTATTCACCTCCTCGATTTTTCCTAAGACATTTTACATAATTCCCACTTTGATTCTCTACATTGTTTCTAAAATCTATGAAGCAATCAAAAGCTTCATCTTTATGTTTCAAAAAATAAATCCAGCACATTCTAGAGAAGTCATCTATGAAAGTGAGAAAATAAGAATAGTTTCTAAGACTCTATGTTTGCATTGGTCCACAGATGTTTGAATGTACTAACTAAAGTGGATAGCTGGCTCTCCACTCTTGTCCTTTTGGAAACTTCGACCTTGAGTGCTTTCCCAAAGTACATCCTTCACAAACCTCATTTTGTTCATTTATTTTGGGAAGTCTTGTCACCATAGCTTGAGAAGTTAGAAGTTTCAAGCTAGTAGAATTAAGGTGACCATATTGTAAGTGCCAAAGCACACTTGGATTTGTTATAGCTACATTTACAATTTGAGCTCCTCCTGGCTCATCAAATTTGAGAGGGAATAACCTGTTCTTGGTCATGGGGACCTGTGTTATGACACAATTACAATTATTTTTATCAAAAATGATACATTGTCCTTCATCAAATACAAGCTTGTAATTGTTTTCCATCATTTATCCAATGCTTAGCATATCGTGTTGGAGCTTTGGAGTGTAATAGATGTCATGCAATTTCTTTAGTCCTTATTTGGTTGGAACCTCCATGGCTCCAATACCCTCTACTTGCAATGTCTTATCATCCCCTAATTTGATTTAGGATTTATAAGTGGAATCTAGAGTAGCAAATAAATTTTCTTTGCCACTCATGTGGTTTGAACAACTAGTATCCAGAATCCATGTGTCATTTAGATTTTGTTCTGATTGTCCATATGAAATAAAAATATTATAGGTATCATCTTCTTCTCCATAATTACCATATTGACTACTGCTTCCTTGTGAAGATTTTGACCAACAGTCACGAGCGAAGTGACCTGGCTTACCACAGTTGAAACAAGTTGATTTTGACTTGTCACTTCCTTGCCCTTGATTTCCACTTTGTCCTTGATTTCCTCCTTGATTTTGATTTCCACCTCTTTGTTGATTGCCTCCTCTATATGAGTTGCCTCCTCTGTTGGAATTGCCTCCTCTGTTCTGGTTGCCTCCTTTGTTTTTATTACCTCCTCTATAGTTACCTCTACCTCTATCTCTTTGCTTGCATCTGCCTTGACCTCTTCCCTGTCCTCTTCCATTGTTTTCATTGGAAGTTAAGTCCTTATCATTGCCTTTATAGCTGGTTGAACGAGTTTCAAGAAACCTCTCTTCATGTGAAATTAACGATCCGATTAATGCATCAAATGTTAAAAGGGAAAGATCTTTAGATTCTTCTATAATTATGGCAATATGGTTCCATTTCTGTGTAATTTTTTACAATACTTTTGTTACAATTATCTCAGGCTTGATTTCTTTGCCTAGTGTAACCATTTTATCCATAATTGCTTTTACTCTAACATAATAATCATCGATTGTTTCATCATCTTTCATTCAGAGATTTTCAAAATCTCTCTTCAGTGTTTGAAGCCTTACCTGCTTCACTTGATTAGTACCTTGTAATCCATCACTCAATGCTTTCCATGCAGCTTGTGTAGTTGTACAAGTGGCGATTCTAGGGAATATGCTTTTCTCCAATGCAGCTTGGAGATGAGAAAGAGCAGAAGAGTTGCTCTTTTTCTCTTCTTTTCATGTTTTCTTATCTGCGGCACTTAGTGTTTTCCAGTCTGAGGGTTCCATGTAGCCCTCTTCTATTATGCCCCACAAACCTCTTCCTATGAGAAAGGTCTTCATATCTATAGACCAATACTCATAGTCATAACCGTTAAATTTTGGTATAGGTAAGCTATCGTGTGAGGCCATAGTTACCAAAAAAATCTCTTTATTTCACAGTTATAATAAAATACTTTGCTTTTTGAAAGAAGGAAATAAGAAGAAGGAAGAAAGAAGATATTACAAATTTAAGTCAAATCTAACTTGTTCTACTCTATCATTCACTGCTTATTCCTCTTGATGTGGGGATCCTATCTCTTGATTCACAAAATTATTTGCTACTTATTCTTCGTTGTCACTTATCAAAATTATTTCCAATGATTATGGTTCTAATATTTCCACTGAAATATTGTAGTGTGTATACTTTGATTCTTGTGGTGCAGCTTGTACAGATTTCGATTGTTCAAATTGACTCCTGAATGAGTTGTCTTCAAATTTTGCCTCGTACCCTGAGTTAGGATGCCTTTGATGTGCTATCACTGCATTTTGAAGTTGGCTAAACATAATTTTGAGCCCATAACCTCTTACTTTTTCATCAAACCTCTCTGCACCTTCTCTTGCTAAAATTGCACATAAGGCATGATAACAACCATTTGGTCTTATCATCAATGCCTATTTACAATTTTACAATTTGATCCTTGGTATCTTTTACAAAAAAACTAAGCCTCTTAGGCTTATTACACAAGAGTTCTATAGTTCCTGATTCCTTGAATCAAGTAAAAAAGTAAGTACCCTTTGATTACAATAATTGTCTCTTAGACAATATTTTCCTTTCTTTTATAATATTAAAAAAACTATATTACTATTTAATAAATTAAAAAATAATCACCCTAAATTTTTTTTTAAAGAAGCAATTATATTTAATATATTAAATATAATATAAGTAGTTTTAATAATATAAAAAAAAATTAAAAGAACTTATATAAAAAAAAAATTATGGTCTATAAGAATCGAACCCGCGACCTCTTGGCATCAAAAAATCACACTAACCAACTCGGCCACCATTGCCGATGAGAACCAAAGGGAATGAATACAATTTTATGTTGTTTCGGATCTGATTTTTAATAAAAGAAAATTCAAAACTTTTTTTCGTCGCTGGGTTTCGAACCCGCGACCTACTAGAATATGGGCGCCTTACGGCTAGCTCCTCGAGCCAGTCAAGCTGTGTGGCTCAACGAGGAGGCAATGGAAGCTTGCCTTCCTTGTTCTTCTCGCGGTCGCATCGAAAGAATTTTTTTTGGGGACTTTTAATCCCACATCGACCATGCGAGAGCTTTTGAGGTGTTTAAAACCCTCAACGCTTGCATAGTCACTTGATTGCATTTGGGCAATCAGTGACCACCCTTTTGCCTCCTTTAGCCTATCACATGTCACCACGTTGCTTGTTGCCTCCTTCTGCCACATAACCCTTCATCCACCACATTATCGGTTCTCCTTTTGCCATGTAATTGGTCCTCCTTCTACCACATAGTCAGATCTATATCGTTCGGTCTACGTCGACCTTGCTCTCCTCTCACCATATGGTGCTCTCCGATTGGTTTCTTCTAGGTTTCTCCTCCTCCTAATGTGCTCATTATGCGAGCCTTCTCCAGACCTCGCCTCAGTTCATGATTCATGGGCCTTCTTCGACCTCATCTTGAATCGCGTGATGTGGGCCCCACTTGACCTCACCTACCTCGGTGCTCGTGTTGCTGGTTCCTCCATGTCAATATTCGTGTCCTATTCGGCCTCGGCTTTGATACCATATGTGGCACGTGAGTCTTGGAGAAAAATGGAAATAATAAATATTTTTCATTGACCTTATGAAACTTAGAAATTACAATGCTTAAATAGGGTTGATTTAACAACCTTAGGAAATATAGGAGAAGTTAGGAAATGAAGAAAAATAGGGAGGAAAGGAGGAAGGGAAATTGACGTCGAATGCCTTGTCGCCCATGTCATTCAATCTGCCCAGTCAATTGTCATCCAAGGAGGTAAAATGGTAAGGTCCAAAGCTTACTATTGTAAACAATTTTTTTACTTTTTATACTGCTTTAATTTCTAACATGATGATTCCTCATCATTCTTCCATGGCCATAACTTAGAATGGAGACATGATGGAAAAAATTTAAATATAAATTGCACTTCTCCCATGTGTGTGATCGATAGGGCTACATTTTATATTTGGGACTATCTTTATCAAGAGAAATATACCTCCATGAATGTATTTGCTAAAATCAGCATGGTAGTTAGATGAGGGCATATTTGGATGTTTTCTCTATGCAACATTCACTTGAGTCTTGGCTACTATTTGGATGCTCAAAATGCTCTTAAATTGGTTGATTGATTCTAGTTCAAAGGGGTTGGTTGATATGCTATCATTTTTTTCTATAACTAGGTCCAATAATGGATTGGTCAAGAAAAGTGATAGAGAGGCATTATGAGGGTTTGAGTCTATGTTTGAACCCCAACCTAAATCCTTTGTAATATTTTATAAATATATAGAGGGTCTTTTCCTATAGGATTAACCATATTGTCTTAGGAAGGATACTTGCTTAGTAGTCTATGGTAAGGCAAATAAAATTTTGGCTAGCACCTGAGCATGTGTTGGATTCTCCCTATTATGTATCTTTTTGGATTACTTGGTTTTTGAGGTGATTACAAAATGGAAGTCAATTCAAGGGCCCAGTGGGCCTTCCATTGTCTTGGATAGTGTATTATTTTTAGTTTATCATGGACCTAGGATAGAATCCCATCAATACCAGTCATTGAAGAAAATATTATGGCTAACATGACAATAAACATGGGGATTTCATGTGCCACAAGAAAATAATTTTTATTATT
Source organism: Wollemia nobilis (assembly GCA_028583015.1). Taxonomy (NCBI): domain Eukaryota; kingdom Viridiplantae; phylum Streptophyta; class Pinopsida; order Araucariales; family Araucariaceae; genus Wollemia; species Wollemia nobilis. The sequence goes on from JAQPPZ010017192.1 coordinate 5,448,179, forward strand.
AAAATATTCTATCAATCAAACATCTACAAGTTTCACAATCATATTAGTTCAAAGAAGCTAAGTTGGAAAATAATTAGTGGGAAAAACTAGCAAATCCTAGATTGCCACATGGTAGCAAGCAATTGGCTATACTTTTTCTAATGTTTGGAGACTAAATTTCTTTTTTGGGGTTCATTGGGGCATTTTTTTTTAAGGCCGTATCTTTTGCATACAAAAGTAGTTTGAGCACTTTTTTTTAATTGCATTATTTTTTAACTTTATGCTCTAGCGACATTAGTTCACATGTTATAGTGTTAGGGTCGGGTGGTGTAATATGGACCACAAAGTCTTTGTTACTTGCCTTAATGGGTGAAACTATAGTATTTTTTCAACTCAGAGTATTTTCCTACCACAAAGTAAGAGAATGTGGTGCATATTTCAAGTGGATAAAACATCAATTCTTGATAATTAAAATTGACATCCAAAGGTAGATGATTTTCTAGGTTTATTTTCCTTGTTGAATGAACCAGAGTTGCTTTTCCATATCAAAGAGGAAAATGACTCTATCAAGGTATGGTCTAAACTACATGAACTTATTGTAAAGATTAATACTAATAAAATAGCTCACTTGGAATTATAGATTTCATAGTTTAAGCTTGTTGAGTTTGATAACATTGAGGACTATATTGCTATATTCAAGGCTTTAAGGGAAGATATTACATCATCTAGAGGCAAAAATAAAGATGTTGTAGAATGCATTAAAATTGTCCTTGCTAATGTCTCCCCTCATTTAAAATATTAAACCTAAAGAAATATAGGAATCATATTAACATTTAGGGCTTATCCTATGAGCCCAAAGGATAATATAAGTCTTTAAATAAAATGAAGACCACACGTGGATACTATAAGAGGCGAGTAATCCAATGAAGAATTTCTTGCTAAAATTACAAATGATTGAAGTTGAGTTCTTGAAGTTAGGTGGATGTCTTCTAGGTGATGAGGAGGAATTAGATGTATTTACATCAACTACATCGGCCCAATAAATAATTTGTTATACGGGGAAGACATTATTATCACAAATGCCTTCTCTCATTAGTTTCTCAATATAGATTATGGGTGATGTTGAAATTATAATCTACTTCATGGTTGAGAGTTGACATTGTGTGATTTGTTCGATAGGCCTAAGGGCATTTCATTATATAATGTATTCATTAGTTTTGTAATATTTTAATATAAAATTCCAATGGCTCTTGGTTAACCTTGTAATGGTAAACCCGTTTATTACTTATAATTGACCTAAATTCCACTTAGATTAAACTCTATGATGTAATTACAATTTTGGTATTGCTATACATGCCCCCTTATACTCCTCATTTCTCATCAGAGTGTTGTGTAATATTATCTACATATAGTGATGATTTATGGTTCCTATGGGTGCCTCAATCTATTTCATCTTTCTTTTGTTTTCTATATAATATTCGAGTGAATTTTTTACTTCTAATCATTTTTTAAAATCATTCTAAATTCTATCATTGAATGCTCAAGATCATCTCATGATGCAAGGCCTCTAATTAAGGCTAAACTGATCATGAAGAATATTTCTATTTTTTCTTATAAAAATCCCAATGGGTATAGCACTCAAAATATTATTTATAAAAATTATTGAGCCCTAAATTTTGGTTTTCAAAGTAACAAGCAAGCTACTAATAAGTAAACGATTTCGCATCATGGAGAAACTTAAACCATGATTTAAAGAGGAGAATTCCTAAGATAATATTTTAAATACATGTCATTAAGTATTACAAATATGATCATAATAGGATACATCGACCTTAATGTGAAAAGTGTTCTTAAGTTTTTCATGGATATGTATCTCACTCCAACCACCACTTCTATTGGTCAAATGAATCATATGAGCAAAAAGGAGTTCCTAGACCTTATTTCTTTAAATATATCTAACCAATAATCCCAATTATCCTTTGTATTTAGAAATCATATAGTATTCCCTTAAAATAATGATCGAGGAGGACCCATACCAATGAGACCAAATAAAATAATGCATAAACTTTGTGAGCACAACATAATTTTCCTAGATTGAAAGCCAGCAAAATTTAGAATAAACATGAGTATCTATAAAAATATTGCTATCCACTTATAATTTTCCAACTAATAAAATATATGTGCAAATAAAGTTATTTTCCTTTTGAAAATTCAACAAGAACCATTACCATGTAGCTTTAGGTGAGAATCAAAATGTGAAATGAATCCTTAACTAAAAACTAATATCATCATGAAAGATTTTTTTCTAGGAGATCAAAGTCCTTAGTGATCTAGGTTATTCCTAGACAACCAAGAACTCTTTATTATGATTCAAATATCTAGCCCCTAAATCAACACAAAGAAATTCTAAAATAAGGTTAGCATTAATAAGATCTTATTGAATATTTTAAATACAATGCTAATTTGTATATGCAATAAGATTTGACAACTTTAGATCCATCAGGAGGGTAATTCCTTGAAGAGACCCATTGTAAATTAACTTTTAAAATGGGTTAATAAGAGTATCAAAAAATAATATGTCAAGGAATGGGGCTAAAGTGGGTCCCTACCATATAGATTTTTGGTGAAGGAAAGAGTCAGAAAGCACAACATTAAGCATTATCATCGTAGAGGCATATGTAAAGAGTATGGAAATGACTCAAATATAACCTAGTAACATGTCAAAGGGATAAATAATTTTTAATATGAAATACCACTCGACCCAATAATAAGCCTTGTCAAAATCAAGTCTAACATAAACTAAATCTTGATAGGATTTTATAGCCTACTCTAGTGATTCAAAGCCAATATCAAGTTATCAAGGATAAATAATCCCTAAAGGAAACTAATTTATTTATTTCTCACAACTACGAGACTAATTGTATTGGTCAAGGCATTGACAATAATTTTATTAAAATTATTGAGAAAATTTGTTGGAAATCAAAAGTCATTATTATCATTTTTAGGAATAATATTAGTGATACTACTATTAAAAGAAGCCCTAAATTTTTTCTACTTCTATATAACACATAAAACTCATACTTTATCATTGGCCAAGTCTTTTGAAATAAAATAGTAGTAAGGTTGTCAAGGCTATAGACCTTTTTAGATGTCATGTTAAAAAAATATTTATAAAATTATCAATGTAACCAAAAGAGATTAAAAGAAAACTATAATTTGCCATCAAGAAGCTTTTGAATTAAATCCTCCAAGTATAGCAAATAATCTTCTTGAAGAATGTTATTTTTATCCTTAAAATCATCTTGAAATATTCATAAAATACCTATTATATTTGATCTAATGTACAAGGAGTGATATAGAAATTCTTACAATGGAGAATTCATCCTTTATGGTGTTTGGATTTAAGGAAGTTGAAAAATTATTCAAATCCTTTTCACCAAGTCTGAAGCCAATGTAGTTAAGATCAAATATTATTTCCCTTACCCTTATAGGTTTCAAAATATTAGATGTAATCATCAATGGCAATAACTTTATTTGGTATCTCATCCAATGATTAGAGAACAAGTTTTGATAAGCAAAAATCAACTTGGAATAAATAACTCTTTACATATTCTTCCTATCTATAATACGTTTCTAATAATAGCTTATTAAAAAGGTCATATAGTTGTTCAAAGGTATAATCCATCTTTACCTACATCAATTTGAACCAAAGGTATCTAAAAGAGAAACACACACTTTAGAAACTCAATGTAGTTAAGGAAATCCAAAGGAGACACATTGAAAGTAAACAATAAGTATGATTAGAAATGAATAACTTAGGAAAGCTCAAAAAAGCTAAGAATAGAAAAGTAATTGAAATCATGGGTACCGATTTAGAATGCACCACTTCTTGATTGATAGATTTAATAATGATAAAGTAAAATAAAGATAAAATTAATTAATACAACTAAATTTGATTCTATTTCTACTCTACAGATGGACTAAGTGTACTAACTATCTCTCTAGTGGTATTTGTATCCCTAAAAAGGGTTAAAGACACAAATCACCATTTTAATGGGCAGGTAATCATCCTAACTACTACGTTCACATGATTTAACCATGTTTAAATACCTCCTAAATGAATTCAGCCAAAGGAAGGTAATATGCCAACCAATTCTAAAGAGTATCACTTTTTTTTATTTTCTTAAAGGTAGAAAAGTTATAAACACAAATAATATAATTTTGCCTGAAGAGGTAGCAAGATACAACAATGCATTAGGTCCTTATATACTTCAAACAAGGTGGAAGAAAAAATGCCACTTCACCACTTCCTTCCCCATGATTAGAGGTAAACAAAATATCACTATACCATATGTTCCAAAAGGATTGATCCAAATGTCATCCTTGGCACCTAAGATTTCTAAACCATTAAAATATTAGGCCTATAATGGGCCACTACATATCTATGACCAAAATTTTGGGATAGAAATAAAATACTCATAATGTTACATGATATTATAGCTAGATTCATGAATCCTTATTATGTTCAACTAAGGCTTATAATTAGTTGGAATTACATATCACCCTTGTCAAAAGAGGATTGAGACCTTATACACTCATAAATTGAATCCACCAAGCTATGGGATATTGAAACATCATACATCTCATCATCAGTTGTATAGATAGACCTAATTAGATATACTTTTTTCCTAAGACTAAAACGAGGAGGATACAAATCCATCCCCCTTTATCTTTTCAACTTTATATTTAGTTTGAGAAATAATATTTTACAGAATATATGTCCACCATAATTTTTTCAAATCCCTCAAGAAGAAACTATTAGGGATAAAGGATGAGGGTGTTGAACCACAACACACTCAATGTTTTCCTAAGCCCTCCTTTTACTATGGTCATTATGATAGATGCACAATATTTATCTAATGATGGTATGTTATCATAAACTCTCACACATAATAAAACATTATAACATCATAGAAAATAAGAGTTGACAAAAATACAATAGATGACATGATAAAAATTGAAGAAACTTATATTATAAAAAAAATACAATAGTACATGGATTGTCACTAGATTTCCTTACGAGGAAATGTGGCTCTCTTGTTGACCATACCTATCTTATGTACTTTCCAGTGCCAATTCTTCAAACCCTCACTCTAACAATCTTGGATACCCCTTAGACAAAGAAACACTCTTTTCTAGCTAGCTTGGCTTGACATATATCCCTCACACAAAAGACTCTATTACTTTCTTGAGCTCACACTTGCTCAACTTGAATAGAATTGCATCCTATGAGGGCTCTCCCCCTTATTTACATGCTAATGGGAGTTTAATATTACATGCTTGTAGAACTCTAAATGAACACATGGAAACACTTTCTAGATATATCCTTTTTGGACTCTTTCCATAATATCAAATATATTTTAGATAACTTTTTGGAATTATCATATGATATTTTATAATTACATGTGATAGTCCAAAATATTACATATTTCTAGAGATCTTCCTTTTTAAATTTTCCTATAATGACATATTTCTTCAAAATTTACTTTTTACTACCTTAGATTTCTAGATATTTTATTATTTACAACATATATCCTTGCAACAAAGACAATTTTCCATGATAGTGACACTTTACTATCTACTTTTACTTTTTATCATGACTTGTCCTTATCACAAGATTTTTTGTATACTTTTTCTATACAAACATTACATAATGTAATGGTCATAATAATATTCTCAATGAATATACCTCACTATAAGTATCTTGAACAAGCTGCCAAGTTATAATCTTCTCTAACAAGCCCTCCCACTATATATTCTACATGCAAATAACATGAAAAAAATTGATGTCGACATCTCTTACCCTCCTAATTTATATTCCATAATTAGTTTAAGATTGATCTAATTTGTAGGATGATATATCTTACATTTATCATGGTTTACCTAGTTTTTATAAGACTTTTGTCCAAATACTCAAGCTTGCAGGGCTCATTCTCATGCATGACTACTATTTGATAGGGGCTCATTATGTTGATAAAAAAAAATTTGCTTCCTATTTTTATGTTAGGCATCATACACCATCACCAAGTCATTTAAATTGAAGGGGACCACTTCAAATTTTTGTCCTAATATTCTTTATCTTCTTTGCCATGTGGTCTTATGTTGTCTGCTACATTTTGTCTAGCTAGTGTAGTTGGACCACCCAATTCCTCATGGATTCCCTTTAAATCTTCATGTCTTGTATAATCATACATATGGTTGGAACATCATATTTTATGTGAAGAATATGATCAATGCCATACATTAATTAGAACAAGGAATGCTCTATGGATGACTTGATTATGGCTCTATAAACCCACAATGTTGCATGGTTTCTTTTGTCTCATGTGTCACCTTACAAAGCTGCATATTTTGTAAGGATTTAGAATAATACATTATTAGTTAGTTTCATGTTTCTATAAGTACTTGGTTTATATATAGTCACCTTCTTATGCTTTATCACAAATCAAGTCATTAAATCTTCTATCACTTTGTTCATGAAATGGTACCTTGATCAAAGATAACCTCCATTCGACAACCAAACTTGCTAACATTTCATTCATAGATAAAACATATAAATTATTCCTCTATATTACATTTTACTAATCGATATTCAACCCACTTAATCAGATAATTTGCTGCAACAATGATGTGTATGTTCCTTTATGCTATTATAGGAAGGGGTCCAATAATATCAATTCCCTACTTCTCAAAGGGCCCAAAGGAAATATAGGACATAAGGAGGTACTTAGTTTCCCTTTAATTCCTAAGGGATTAATATGCATTGTGTATTTTATAATACTCTATATAATCATTAAAGAGTGTTGACTAGTGATATCCATCTAAAATCCTTCTTGTTGTAAGCTTCCCAAAAAAGTGTCCTCCACATACACCATTATGGGATTTTAAAATCAATTTATTTCCTTGCTCTTGTCCAACTACTCATAAATACTTTCCATATAGTCCTACTTGATATAAAATTACTTGTATTATTGAATATGGTCAACTGGCCTAAGCAATCCTCCTCTTCATTATTGGTATCACACCATTTAAAAACCCAATTTGGTTAAGTATCACCAAACATATATATATATTCCTTTAGAACGAATTCTATTATTGATAAAAGTGTATTAGGAAAATTATTATCTTCACATTTAGAACCAATTACCTCTTATACTCTCAAAGGAGCATTTACACTGATATACTTCTCACCCAGTTGGTCAACAATTTTAAAATCATATTTGTACAAAAGGACAATCCACTTATTTACCCTTTATAATAGATTGGGCATATTGATAATATACTTGAGGGTAGTATGGTCTGTGACAACAACAATTTTTTTATTGGGAGTTATTGTCATCATAGTTTAATGGTATATGAATTATATTGGATACAAATACCACTCACATGATCTAGGATTTTATGTTAGTTTACGGTCAACTAATGCCCTTATATAGAAAATATCATTCAAAAGGACCATAGATCAAAGTTATGTAGGGGTTGTTTTTATCTTCACAAGGATTGTAAGTCCAAGTTTCATCAATATGGATGGGCTCAAAAGGATTTGGATGGGCTTGAAAAACTCAAAAGAACTCAGACAATCTTGAAAGGACTTAAATATGATCAAAACGACTCGAAAGGCTCAAAAAAATTGGAAGGACTTGGATAGGCTTGGATAGCTCATATGATTTTGGAAGGAATCAAATAGGTTTGGAAGGACTCAAATAGGCTTGGATAGATTCAATAGCTTGAATGGAAAACTCAAATGGATAGATAGATGAGCTAACAGAACCTAGGCCATATAATGTTTAGTAGCAGTAGTGGATTTTCACATTCTACAACTTGCATCATAGAAGTTAAAGTTTTATGCCTTTTCCTCTTCCACAAAATCTATATATAGATATACGACTTTATTTCAAGGGTGACAATAGTGGAAAATAATATGTTTCCTCACAAATTGTTTTTAAGTGGTAGAAATCTCTTCTCAAATATTGTCTTCTTTGCAATTCTATTCAAAATTGATGAAATTTGATATTCATCTAGCAATACTCTCATATTTCTATTTTTAAAATTTAAAGAATCCACTATTTTTGGGTTTTTATATCAAAGTGGTATTAGACCATTTTTTTCTATGGGTGTATAATCTCAAAGACAATATTAGGCTATAAAAAGCTTCAGTTCTAGATGCATGACCCTTATTATTATCTACCAAGTCATCTCAAACAATCTCAGAAAGTGTACAACATTTAGATAATAGATCTTTTGAACAATTGGTGGATTAAGCCCTTTAAAGATAAAATAATTAGATGTTGGATCAGTTTGCACAAATTATTGAGAAGTTACTAACTTTGTACACCATGACACAACCATTCGATGCACAAAAACCATTTAAATTTTAGGTGAACTTTGATGTTCCTATATTTGAAGGAAAAATTAGTAAGGAAGTAGTGGTGAGTTGGTTGGATTATCTATCTACATATTTCTTTGCCAATTGTTTCTCTAATAAAAAGAATATCACTTTTTCCCTTATAAAAGCTTCAATACCAATCTAAAATTGGTGGGAAGTATATAACAGGAACCAAAAAGATTCAAAATATACTACATGGGATGAGTTTGTGGAAGCAATCAAGAACAAATATTACCTAGTAGGTGCTTATGATGATTTGTACATGTGATGGCAACAACTATGTTAGGAATAATAGCCTATTCAAGACTATACCAATGCTTTTCATTTATTGTCTACAAAACTTGCCATCCAAGACACTGAGATGTATTATATTCTCAAGTACTATGGTAGGCTACATTTTTACATATATGAGAACACAAAATTCTTTGAATTTAAGATATTGGATGAAGCATACAAAATTTCCATCAAGATAAAAAAAAAAACATAGACGTAAAAATAATAAAACAGATGATTTGAATAATAGGAACCAAACTACCAAGGGCCAACCCTAGAAAACAAAATGTGATAACCAAAAGCAACCAAACAAAGAAGGTCAATAGAAAAATCAAAACTAGAAGCAAAAGAAAGAGTCACAAGATAAGAAGCCCCAAAAGAACTAGATTGGAAAATAGTGTGACTACACTAAAAGCAACTAATATTCCAAAGAAGAATGTTAAGCAATTCAATATCTATTTGCTGCGATGCAAGGTAAGTTGATCATGGAAATTGAACCACATGTGACAATTGATACCTCTACTACACAAATTAAAATAGAAGAGCTAACTAAGGAGGAGCAATTATTTCACTCATAGTTCTAGGAAAATGGGAAGACCTTACATTTCATTATTGATATTGGAAGTCAAAAGAACTAGATTTCTATTGATACTATGAAGAATCTAAAATTTTCTAAAAGCCTCACCCACATACATATAACATTGGATGGCTAAATCAAGACAGATATATATGTGTTTCTCAATAATATCTTCTCTCTTATGCCATTAAACTAGTCAAAGATGATATTTTATGTGATGTGATTCCACTAGATGTTTGTGATGTGTTTCTTATACAACCATCCATGTGGTAGATACATGGCATGTATGGTTCAAGATCCTGTAAAATCATCATCACTCTTGGGGACCAGAAATATAGGATACCATAGGTAACTTCTACATTTATTTCTCTCATCAGTGCTAACCAATAAAAAAGGATGATTAGAAAAATAAGGCAATTTTTTCTCTTGGTGATCATACCTCAATATACAAAGAACGATGGATACCATAGTGACCATGCAATCATCCTAATAGTAATGAAAAATGAGCTAGGTCATTAAATAATATGATGATATCTTTGAGTCACATAATAGAGTGTCACTCCATTGTGAGGCAAAACATTCTATTGATTTGATTCTTGGTTCTCCTTTATGTAACACCCTTGTTTATCATAGATTAGTTCTTGAAAATTAATGAGATTAAGAGATAAATTCAAGAACTAATTAAATCGGTCCATATTAGATTGAGTTCTTCTTACAGTAGTCTAATTAGCATTAAAAAATATGGCATATGGGGACTTTGTGTTGAGTATCTGGCTCTAATAAAAATCATCTTGAAGAATTAATATCCACTACATTAGACTGATAATCTACTAGATAAACTATGTTGTGTAAATTTATTCACCAAGATTGACCTCAAATATAGGTGCCATTAAACTCACATTTTGATCACAAATGTAAGGATAATGACATTGAAAATAAAGAGGGTTTGTTTGAATGGTTGGCTATGCATTTTGGCCTGACTAGCATGCTAAAAATTTTATGAGAATGATGTATTATATATTTTGACCCTTAACTAACTCTTTTGTAGTCATGTGTTTAGACAACATTGTCATCTACAACAAGACATGGGATCAACACTTTCAATATGTGTAGAAAGCGTTTTAAACTCTTCAAAAGCACAAATTATATGCAATTATGAAAAGGTGCACAATTGGCATGAAGTAATTCTAGTACCTTGGGTGCATTATTAATGAATAATGTGTTCATGTTAATCCTATAAATATTTAGGTTATTTGAAATTGGCCAACTCCAAAGACTCTATTGAAGCTTCACAGCATTTTTGATCTTGCCAATTTATACCACAATTTTTTTCTAGGGTTTTCACATATTGAATAGTCACTAAATCAGGTAACTAAATGGAGGGAAAAATCCTAGTTCTAATGGATAGAAACACAAAAAAGAGACTTTGAGTTGCTAAAATCTCAATTGTGCTCAACAATTATTCTTGCCCTGCTAGACTTGAGGTAACCTTTTGAGTTGATGATATATGCATCAGATTATGTAGTGGAAGTTGTCCTTACATAACAAGGCCATCCTATTGTATACCATAGTTATAATTTCAATGAGACTATCAGAAAGTATCCCACATATAATAAAGAACTTTATACCATTATTAAGGCTTGCAAGTAGTTGAAGCAATACATTATGTGTAAGGAAATAATCATTCACATTGATCATAGACCTATGTAATTCATACAAACATAGAACAAGCTTAGGAATGAAAGGCATAAAAATGGACTACATGCTTCCAATAGTTTCATTTGATCATCCAACACAATAAGGGAAGTGCTAACTCAGTTGTAGATTGCTTGAACCAACCACTCATCACATCATTCACTACCATTCTTAATTATTAAAAGCACATGATATCTAATTGGTCCACCTTATATGGTGTTGACCCTAAATTTGTTGAAACATACCAAGTCCTTTATTTAGGTAAGCATATTTCTAACTTCTATCTATAGGCACATCTACTCTATCACATGCAACACATTTATGTACCCTCTACTAAATGACCATAGATGTAGGTCGCTTTGTTGTGGAAATGACCCTGGCTATTCTTCAAAAATACTTCTTCTAACCAAATATTAGGAATGATGTAGAAAAATATATCAACTCTTGCACACTGTGTGACATTACAAATCCATCCAATATGAAACAAGGTCTGTATACACCTTGGCTAGTACCTACCAATATTCAAGAACCTATCTCCATAGATTTCATCTTGGGCTTGCCTACTTCCAAGTATGAAAATTATTTTTTTTAGTGTTAATTGATCGCTTTTCCAAAATGGATCTCATGATTGCTTGTAAGAAGAATTTTGTAGTTGAAGAAACTATAAAATTCTATTTCATCTATGTATGGCTTAATTTTGATTTTTCAAAATCCATTGTCTTAGTCTCTTAGATAGAGAGACATCAGGTTTTTAAGTACCTTTTGGAAAACTCTATGAAAATGATGAACACAAATCTTACTTTAATCCACAACTTTATATCCCTATATTTATGGAAAAACAAAAGTTGTCAACAAGTTGATCATGCATATGTTATTTATGTATAATTTAAAGCATCCTCATACATGGGATGACAATATACCATACATTCAACATGGATATAATAGGGATTTGCATAGCTCTACCAAACATAGCCCCTTTCATGTGTGTTTTGGTTTTCAACCTTTGGCACCTGTGGATGTGGCTTTCCTAATTTCACCCATGGACTTCCCACCATATAGAGAAAGAGAAAAAAAATGGCAGTGAAATTTGTGGAGCATATACAACATGTACAATAATAAGTTCATGACCACCTAGACCAGATGAACGTAAAGTACAATAAATTTCATGATCAACATCGCACCCCACACTCTTTCAAAGTGGGATATTAGGTTTGATTATAATTATAGAAAGAGTGCCTTGAAGGTCCACATAGAAAAATTAAACCTTTGTGCTATGGGTCTTATTCCATCACCAAATAAGTGGGAGAGACTGCCTTTGAGATATATCTACCACCTTATCTTGGGTTGCATCCCATTTCAATGTTGAGCTTCTAAAACTATATTACCTACATTTTCTATACAAGGAAATAGTCCACATAACTATACAAAGAAATATGAGTAGGTCAATCTAGTTGTCAAGCCAAGTGGTTCATGAAGATAGATAAAAAATGAGCTTCCAAACTTGATGTCCACTTGATGTAATGGGGATCATTGCTCCTAAAGGAGGTTTTATTTATTTATATGAATGGTATCAAATAGATAAAATGGTCTTATGTAAAATCAAACATCTTAGAAGAGCTTGGATAGGATTAGACAACTAGAATGGACTCAAACACTCGTATAGGCTCAAAAGGACTCAAAGAAGCTCAAACAACTTGGATGGTTTGGATGGATAACTCAAACAAATGGATAAATGAGCTAGCAAAATGCAAGCCATGAAATTTCTAGAAATAGCAATGAATTTTCCATATCCCACAACCTACATCATGGAATTTGAACCATTATGATTTTTTCTCTTCCACCAAATTTGTATATAAATATGACTTTATGTTAGTGGTGGGAAACAATTTTATTCCTCATAGATTATTTTAAATTGGTAGACATCTCTTCTTAGAGATTGCCTTCTCTGTAATTCTATTCAAAAATAATACTATTCATTTGGAAACACTCTCTCCTATTTTTAGTTTTCAAATTTAAAGTATCCACTATCTCTAGGTGTCTGGATTGAAGTTAGTTGTTGTCCTCACATAGATAGTAGTTACGCCATATTTGGAAATGCTTTATACTTAAATATTCATCACTCATAATTCAAACTCATTAAATCAACTCTTATCAGTGGTATCAGAGTAAGTTGAAGGTAGATTCAACTCTCCTTCCAACTAATTCTTCCCTTGTTTCAATCTAGAGAGGCTACAAAGGCACTTTTTTACCAAGTTAGAGATTTTAGAAGCATATCCTCATAGGTAAAAATAAATACTATGGTCTAGGCTCTCTACAAGCCTCTAAAATTAAGTGGGAAGAATTTCATTTGTATTTGGATAAAACATTAGACCCTCTCAAGCACATAGTGAGCATGAGCTAAGTATGCTAATTCAATTAATATCCAATCCTAGAAACGTGAAAATAAGGATAATGAGACAATTAAAACAATTTTTAAAATCAAAGGAAAAATTAAAATTGTATGCTTAAGGTGAATTATGTCACTTTAGAAGAGTTCTCCAAGAGTCTTTTGAGTCAATAAGCACTTCAATATAAAAAGAGGAATATCAAAATCTAAGAACTACCTATTTTATGTCAGTATCATGGATCTACTGAATATTCCTATCCCTAATCAAGTTAGATACCATTAAAATATTTATATCACATACACATTATATTTGAATATATTCTCAATGACACAACTCTCTCACATAGCTATCAGTATTGTTACATCCATGAACAACATTTGGAGGTGATGGAAAGTCTTTGACTTCATGCTATTGATATCTCTCCCAAAGAAAAATCTGAATTTTAATAATAGTGTGTATTCATTTTGTTAAATAATCATTATGAGCTCAAAATATGGTAGGATACTATGTACATTCATTGTTGGTTGAACTTAGAATTGGGGAACCGCCTGCACATGTGAATTTGGTTGAACTCAAAATTGGGGTACCACCTACATTCAACAACTTGGTATAATCTTAGAGTCAAACAAATGATACAAGTCATTTGAATATTTCCCATAGAGAATGTTTAGAAGTGCAAAAATAAAATCATGAATCCATAAGGTGTGGCTATCTTGATGACATCAGGGAACTCCTCGATCTCAATGATAATTTCTAAAAGTTAGAAGCAAAGTGTAAATGTCCACTAAAGCATGGTTTATGGAAAAGTCCACCAAAACATACCAAAGGCCATAATGTTTTTTAGTATTATACTCAAACAATAAGCTATTGACATGTGGAGAAATGTTGAATCAACACCAACAATCCCACACTAATAGTGGGAATGCCAACTAATGTCTATATTTTTTTCACTTTCTAGTTCTATTGAATGTAGGTGAAGGATGAAAGGCACACATAATTTTTTAAACACGTGAATATTCTAAAGAATATTCCTTAAAAGATTCAGGTAAGCTAAAGAAAACTCCACCTATAATTTTTCTCAACAAGACACTAATTCTCTCACAATTTGTATCATCAATTAAATCATAAGTATAGACTTATATATACTCATAAAAAAGTATTTTTCAATGACAATCTAATGGAACCAAAATTTTACACTTTAATAAAGGTTTAGTATGGTTAGTGGTGCACCAAAATTCCTATTGCTTGATTCCGAATTATTGCAAGCAGACAGCTATTTTTCTTGGAAGACCAAACTTAGAATTCAATTAGAGTTCAAAGAATTTTGGGATGTCATGAATAGGTCCATCACCAGTCTTGAAGAAGGTGAAAAAGAGCAAACAAAATTTGATAAAGTAGATATAAAGGCCAATTTGATCATCATATTTTGTGTTATGGATGAATTCCAACCATACATTCATGATTCAAAAATAGCTAAAGAGGTATTGGACAAGATTCAAACTATATTTGAAGCAAATAATAAGAACCAGACCTTGTTCCTTCAAATACAACTCCATTGCTTGAAGATAAAGAATGGAGAAAAATTCAATTCATTTTTTAGGTTATTTGTTGAGTTACGAACATCACTGAAAGCCTTGGGGATAAAAGTGTTAAATGACACATTAGTCCCCATTGTTTGATAACTTTACTTTCATAGTACAATGTTTTTATAACAAAATTGAATATCACAGAACAAACACCAACATTTTATAAATTGATGAATCTACTCCAAAAAGTAGAGATCTTTGAACTAGCTCAAGATGAATAGCAAGTTATTTTTATAAATCAAAGAGGGAAGAAAATATTCAAGAGAGGCACAAGACCTCATTTTCAATTAAAAAGTATTAATCCTTACACGTAAATTATGTGTGAAATTTATGGCAAAAATAGCCATATAGTGAAGAAATGTTGGCATAATCCCTTAAAAAATATATTTTCTTCTCATGAAAATTTGTAGCAAAAGAAGCCATAAATGGATACAAATTAGAAAGCAATGCATCAACAACATAAAAAAATGAGGTGAAGAAAAATATCACTCTAAAGAGGAGCAGGTTTTTATTGCTCAACTAAGTCAATCCAATGATTATTGGACAAGTATCGACATGATATTTATAATCTTTATTCTTCAAAGGAAAAGGTAGATAAAAGAGTGCATTATCTAGACCATCAATGGCATAGTGAATGCTTAACTAAAAATAATAGAGATAAGGTTTGGCCAACTCTTGTAGGTGATAATAAAAACAATATCTGTACCATTATAAAATTAGTACAATTAAATATCTTAAATCACTAGAGAACTAGTGGGAGAACCAAACAAATGAGAAAACTCAATTGGAGCAACTTGAAGTCAAAGAGATACATTTTTAATGCAATTCCTCTTCATATGTAGTTATCAATCTAAATTATCTATAAATGGATGCCAAAAAAAAGTAATAGGAGTCCCCACTATTAGATTTTTATGTTGTATGCAATGGGAGATAGCAATCACAAGTTGTAGAAATAATATGAAAGGAAGTAAATCTATGAGATGATTGAAATATGTTATAAATAGAAATGATAGAAATGAATACAATGTAGATATGGAGGAAATGAACACTCCATGAATAATGCTACCGGACTACATTGCACCCATATCCAATATGGGTGACTTTATCTTAGCTATGCTCTACGATGCTATAAGTTATGCTCAATGTGATGCTCTCTTATCTATGACAATAAGGCCATTATATAGGAAGATAGGTTACTTGGCCAACACTCTATCTAGCTATGTAAGGGACAACTTGCACATGTGCAACTTGCACATGTGCAACTTGCACATTGATACTTGTGCATTTATTACATTGCATGAAGAAACTAGGTAACTTCCCCCTAAAGTAATCTAATGTCCTAAGTATGTACCTTGGTAGGTACATTTACATGACCTAAATGATGTAATATAATTTATTTATAACACCCCCTATATTAAATTATTTGGGTATTAAAGACTTTAGTCTTCAATATGGATCTTCTTCGATTAGATAATGGAATTTGTATTTTTATTCATCTCTTACTGTGTCTTCATATGATGTACAGTAAGTTGTAGTTGTAGCTAGAGGTTCTTTCAACTGATCTTGCATTATGTTCCTCCTTTATTTGCTTCATCTTCTTCTTCATATTTAGTTTTGAGTTTGATTCCAGTTTATGTGCTCTCATAGGTGGTTGCACTGCTACTTGGTTCTTGTAAGGAAGATTCTCCTTTATTGTCTTCAATCTGTATAGAAGCTTCTGAAAAACCACTTAACACATCATGATAAGATCTTGAGTTAGTAGAACCTGAACTGCCAATGTTGCATGAGGATTGAAAAAACTTTTCTAGATTAAGTTATGCATTCTTTTTGAGTAGTTCTATAAATCCTTTTTGTTCTAAATTTCCATCCTTGTAGTGTTTATATGTCAAAAATACCATCAATAATATGATCACAAAGTATAAGGAAAATGAAATGTCATTTTTTTCATTTTCAATTGCTTCATTGAGATGGGCTTGAAGATAGCATTCCATAGTATTAAATTTATCTTCTAAGGCTTCACTATGGATTACTTTTGAAATTAGGTCTAAAATTTATTCATATTTCATGAGAAGATTCATTGATTCCAAGTTTTATGGCACTTGTTTTCTCCTTTTTGAAGCAATTATTCTTATTGGCAATTGCAATATTTTGGGAAGTAGACATCCTTATGGCTCCCTAGTTTAGAAAGCTATTAACTTATGGCTTCCTAAATATATAAGCTTGATTTTGATAAAACCTTTATTGATCCTTAGGTTTGTAGGCTTCCTTATGTCTCCCTAGTAATGAGAGTGTATACACCTAATGGAATTTTAGGTTTTGTAAAAATATTATATTTTTCCAATGAATTTGCAACTTGATAATTTATGATAAATGTTGATATTACCAGGTTTTTTAGAATTCCTTATGACTCCCTAGGGATATAATATAGTGCTTTTGAAAATATAGTTCAATTTTTGGTTGATTTTGTAAGGTTTTGTAAATATCAAAAACCAACTTTTATTATCCCTTATTGCTCCTATTGAACTAAGCACTTTTCCAATTTGAAGAGGTTTTGATGTTGGATTTATTTTGTCATTTTTTTTTGTGTTTGAAACAAGTATATAAATTTAGAACCTTAGCATAAAGCTTTTAATAACCTCTTTTAATGTCCCTCTAGGGTTTTAATTGTAGTGTATCTAATTTCCAATAAGTCAATTTGATGTAGTAACCCTTATAACTCCCAAATTTTAGAAAATTAGACCACAATAATATTTGCAAATATTTTATAAATAAATTCCAGTAGGACTCCTTATTGCTCGTATGTTAATATTGTAAATATTATATTGATATAATATATTATTCCCCTTTAATATATAGCTTTCAATGTAGTTGTATTCCTCTACGTTTAACCTTATATCTCCCAAGAAAATAAAAGCATATTATAGTGGGAATAAAGCTTACCTTATGTCATTTGATAGTTTATGTTGTATTCGTTGTGCATGGGCTGCAATATAGATGTTTCTTCTTTGGCTCTTCCTCCAATGATTTTCTTGGAACCTTAGTGAGTTTAGATGTTCCAAATATGGCACCATTAATATATGCCTTTAACCTTTCCTATCCAAAGAATTGAAGGCTCTTTCACACCTTGCTTCAACGCTATTACTTCAACCTATGTTCGTAGACCTCGAACGTAAATGCTTCGCTGAATGCCTTGGTCATTGACACTCTTAAATTGGAGGAGAATCTTGGTTTGATTGCACGTCCATTACTTTGTAAGTGCTTGAGTATAATATGCTTGAGAATACTTATTTCCCTCTTAGTGTAACATATGGACGCTTCATTCTATTAATGAAGCGCTTGACTTTCCTTCAGATAAGTGTTCATGTTTATTGCACCAACCTGTAGCTTGTAACTTCCTTGCTGATGAATATAAGCGCTCGAGTGAGTTTAGATGTTCCAAATATGGCATCATTAATATATGCCTTTAACCTTTCCTATCAAAATAATTGAAGGCTCTTTCACACCTTGCTTCAACGCTATTACTTCAACCTATGTTCATAGACCTCGAATGTAAATTCTTCGCTAAATGCCTTGGTCATTGACACTCTTAAATTGGAGGAGAATCTTGGTTTGAGTGCCAAGTGGCACGTCCATTACTTTGTAAGTGCTTGACTACAATATTCTTGAGAATACTTATTTCCCTCTTAGTGTAGCATATGGACGCTTCATTCTATTAATGAAGCGCTTGACTTTCCTTCAGATAAGTTTTCATATGTTTATTGCACCAACCTGTAGCTTGTAACTTCCTTGCTGATGAAGATAAGCGCTCAAGTGAAAAATGTCAAAATTATCCTTGTGCATGGGGGTATTCTATAACACTCATTCAATGTATCCTTCTTGGAAGTTATTTAAACCTTATAATATTCATAGATCCTTTTTTTATCAGTTGCACTACTTCTAGATTTTTTTGGCTAAGTTGAGGAGCATCAATTTGGAGGCTTGAGCATCGATTTTTTGCTTCGAATATGTGGAGACTGGAACACTCCAATGGTGTTTTTTTCTTCCTATTTTCTCACCTATTTTACATCCTCTTTGTAGACAGTGTTGCTTCTTGATTATAACATCGTTTTTTCCCTTTGATTTTTTGTCTTGTCTCTTGCAAGTTTGGTCATCCAATATGAGGGAGTAAGAGCCTTTAGAGTGACTCCTTTGATGTGTTTGGAAGGACTTTAATTAATGACCCTTCGACTATTTTTTCTAGCGGATGTTGAGTCCTTGAGACATCTTCAAATCTGCCTCCTTTTTCTGTATAAAGCACTCCCCAACATGGAGCAGTTGTTACAAGTAGTGGTAGGGTTAGTTAGGATTAGATGGTTTCTCAGGTTATAATCAGATATTGGTAAACCCATAATACAATTATAAAACAACCTTTACCACACTATGGGGAACATTTGAATATCTCATGATGTTATTTAGGTTGATGAATGTCAATGCAATATTTTAGAGCTATGGATTTTTCCTTCAAAGATTTAATGTTTGAGATAGTGGTAGTATAATTGTATGACATCATAGTGTTCTAAAAAAAATTGAAGATCATTCTATGCATTTGACCAAAGTGTTTGATAGATGTAAAGAATTTGCTATATATTCAAATCCTAAGAAGTGCATATTTGGAGCTACGCAAGGTAAACTCCTTGGGCATGTTGTTTCAAAAGAAGGCATTAGCATAGATCCACAAAGAATAAAGACAATTGCTAAAATTTCCCCTCCTAAAAATCTATAAGGAGTAAGATCATTATTTGGTAAAATAAACTTTGTTAGGAGATTTTCTCCTGATTTTGTTGAAATTACTAAGTCTATCAATGACATGATTAATAAAGATAGAGAAATAATATGGACATAAGAGAACACTAAATCCTTTCAGAAGATCAATGATGTAATCACTCAAGACCTTATGTTAAAATGCCCTGATTACTCAAGAGATTTCAACATATACTCATTTTCTTCAAAACATAATGTTGTCATCTTATCTCAGAAGGATGAAGATAAAAATGAAAGACCTATTGGCTTTATGAGTGCATGATTGAAATGTGCTCAATTGAAATATTCTACAATGGAAAAACAACCTTATGGTTTAATAAGGACATTATATCATTTTAGAAGTATCTTTGGATGAAATAAGGTAATAGCATGTATTCTCTACATTTCTATAAAAGATGTTTTCACTCAGTCTGAACCTTTAAGGAGTTTTGCAAGGTGGATGGTAAAGTTGTTACAATATGATGTAGATTTCAAAGCAATGTGGATTGTTAGATGATAGATATTATCAAAGTATATAGCTAATAAATAATGGGAAGTCATGAATAATACTATCATAGTGAATGAGGAACATGAAGCTAGAATGGTCGATAATTTTGATTGTAAATGGTATGATGATATTATGTTCTACCTCTAAAACTTATCATTTCAAAAAGATATGCCCAAAAAAAAATATTTCTATTGAATAATTAGTGCAAATATATTATGTTCAAGAAGGTAGTTATATTGGAAACATTTGGATGGTGTGTTGCTACTCTGCTTGTTTGAGAAAGAGATCCCTCAAATATTGAAAGAATATTATTATGGATTCTTTGGAGGTCACTTTGCACCTAAGGCTACAACTAACCAAATTATAAGAGTTGGTAACTACTAGCCTTCTCTATTTAAAGATGTATATTAGTTTATTAGAAATTGTCATAACCATTATATTTTTGTAGGGAAGAAAACATTTTCAGCCATACCTCTAAATCCAGTAGTTGTGGATGTTCCTTTCACTCATTGGGGAATAAACCTTATAGATGAGGTTAACCCAAATTATTTTAGGGGTCATAGGTGTATGCAATAGACTATTTTACCAAATAAATAGAGGCGACATCCTCCAAGAAATCAACCATAGAGGTAGTTATTAAATTTCTAGAAGAAAATATCTTGACCAAATTTGGGGTCCCAAAAATGATAGCAACTAATAATGAAGAATTTAAAAGGTCAACGATATCATCATCTTTGTATACTCTCTCTTGTAAAAATCTTAGTTTGAACTGCTAACCAAAGGAATGTTGAGGTCTTAGGGAGAACCTCTAGTGACCAAACATTCTTCCAATAAAAATATTTGGGAGGAGAAAATTTTGATTGCTCTAAATCCACATATCCCACCTTGATCGAGTATCCATCATCTTTTGATAGATTCAAAATCAACTCATTCTTTTTATGTAAAATTTATCAAATAAAACTCTTGAATCATCTTTTGAATTTCATTTACAATCATTGAGTTCCTCTCCTTCAACCAAGTTACTAATAGAAACCCATGATCTAGATTTATTGCCCAAATTAAAATAGTCTTTAACCTTTGGACCTTTACAAGTTAAGCATGTTTGAACCAATTATTACCATTTTCAACGAAGCATCAGACTAAAAATTTGCATAATTTCCCTCATTAACTTACCATCTAATATGTTTCTTTATTAATTGTAAACTATATGATATGAAGCTCAATGTTGAGGTTCCTTTTAGGTAGGGTTGTTTCCTAAATTTCATTGCATCAAGAAAATCTATAATCTCTACCCAATATTTGCCTGTAATATTAAACTCATAAGTTTACAATTTCATAAACCTACTTTTACAATATTATTTCCTTTAAGCATTCTAACCACATTCTAACCACATTCAATGAATCACCTTCTATGATTGCTCTTCAATATCCATAATCTTTTAGCAAAGATAAACCCAAATAAGTTGTCCTTGCTTCAACAATCTGAGAAGAATTCCAACCAATGTACTCTGCGTAGACTAGGAGTAAGATACCTTCATTATCATGAATGACCCCCCTACACCAACCAATCCAAGATTATCTTTGGAAGCCTCATCAAAATTCAACTTAACCCAACCCACGGAAGGAAGTGACCATCAAACCAAGCTCCTAAAATTAAAAGCATGAGAAAAACGATCCAAATCATAAATTTAATTTATTACAATACAAATAATAATAATATATTTAAAAAATATAACTAAACGTCATCTTTTTAATATTAACTTGAAACCACCAAACCTAAACCTTTTTACAATAAAAGTTCCCATAGATCACAAGGCCAAAACTTGCGATCAAAATCCTTCTATTTATCATGTCTTCATTACAATCTTCTTCGTTACGTGAGGATAGAATTTTAGAGACTCCGTGTTTCAAATAACAAGATATTAAAAAGTTAGAATAATAAAATGGAACACAAATGCACTTTATTTTGACACTTTATCCCTCTTCTCGTTATCAGTATTTAATTCCACAATTCAGAGAGTGTGAAGCACGTCACGTCTAGTTATTTGTCGTTTCTTTCTTTTCTTTTTTAGGTTCGACTATGATGGAATCTCTATGTGCATTATTGTTTTTTTTAATCAGATGGAGATGCCTAGCGCGTAGAATCTACTCCCAACTTTGAGCTACCAAATAATAAAAAGGATGCCATGCATGGTAGATGGTACAATCCCATCCATGTTCTCGTCATACCAAATATCATTCACATTCATATCAAATTTACATTAGTCCAAAAAAAAAAAGCCATGGCAACTTTCTTTCTTTCGGCCATGGCAACTTTCATAATCTTTTAAATGGCGGCTGCGAGGAATAAAATTAAAATGCACACGTCGAAAAAGAAAAAGATAGGTTAGAAACAATGACCTTACGCGCATTATGTCAATGTCAACCTCGCATTGATTAGAAACTATAGAATGTCTTTGATATGTTTTTATGGTTGATACCTCTAAAAAAATAGATTTCATAGAGTATATAGACATTTTATAGTGAGAATAATTGGATTTAATAAAATATAGATGTAAAACTTTAAGTTACATAATTTTTATATTGTTTTTGGTTCTTTTTTTTATTATGTAAAGATATTTGTTTGTTTCACTAATACCATTAACCTTTTCTAAACAAAACTAATTTGCTCCTATATGATCTATTATTTACCCTTTTCAATAATATTTAAAAAATTTATATTGAATTTATTTTTTAAATATTAATTAAAATATAAATTAATGAATTTAAATTTTAATTATTATATATTTAAATATTTGTAAGTGTTATTATATTCATAAAATTTTAAACAAATTAAAAATAATACAAATAAAACTTATTCATCTTAATATCTTATCAAATTTATTTTTATTATATACTATTTTAGAAGTTAACTTATTTTTTTATAATCTAATTTATATTTAGAAAAAAAAAAAACTCCATTTACAATCTAAGTATGTTTTTTTTTTTTTTTAAGAAAAATGAACAATTTCTATTAATGGATGGAGTAAGTCAACACAATATTTTATAAAGAAGTAATCATTTAGACTTGGCAAACCCAAGACAACACTAAACCTTATCTTGGTGAGGTTAGTCTTTGAAACATGGCCAAACCTTGACAATGTCAAGTCAAAAAGGAATAGGGGACAAGAGGTGAAGTACTACTATGATTAATGATAAGAAAATTTATATCTATATTTAATATTTTAAAAAAAAGTATTAATAGAATTAGCGATATTTAGAATCTCGATAACTGATCAATTTTTATTTAGAACTAACTGATCAATTTTTATTTAGAACTAGATTTGCAATTATTGCTCCCTTCGCTCTAGGTTCAAAGAGTCTTATGGCTTAGTTGTGGCCTCCATCCCTTGTGAGGTCCTTATAAGGTTGAAAAAAATTGCCCATAATATATGGAATGACTACAGATGGCATAGTGGTCACAGTTTCTCTTCCATTACTTCTAATTGGATATACAAAAATATTGCATGTCCTCCTTTAGACTCTAAGCTCAATGTCAAGTGGCAAGTAAATTTTAGCAATGCCCAATGTTAGTCTCTTGCTACTCAAATTTGGAAAGTTCTTGTTGAATAAAAAACTCAGCTTCTTGGATGGCATATTTTGCATCAAAAATTTCCGACTTCTAAAAGTTCGGCTTCAATATTACACATTTTCGCTCAATGCAATTTTTGTAACGCTTTAGAAACTTTTTTTCACTTGTTTTGGTTTTGTGACATGGCTAAATAGTTTTGGGATTTCTTCTACAATATTCTTTTTCCCTCTTTCCTAGATCTTGGAAGCTTTCTCTGCTTGGTTTTTCTCAGTTGGATCAATGCCCCAAACTTTAGGATGTTTGTAGACTCATCATTCTCAAGCACATTTGGAAGTGCAAATGCAAAAAGGTGTTTACTAGTTCTGCTCCTCTATGGGATATAGTTTTAAAAGACTTGACATTTGATCTTTTGTTAAATGTGAGACGCATTCATTCCCAAGTCTATGGAACTTCCAACACACCATGAAATGTTATTAACAGACTTCATCAACTTTCTCATATGGTTCAAGATCTTCAAAAGGTCCAAAAAGAAACTAAATACAAGTTAATTAAAAATGAGAGTAAGTTCAAGATTTGATTACTTCTATTTCTTCTTTGAGGACTTTGAAAGATATCATGGAAGACACACCCAAAATTTCTCCATATAATAGTCTCTCTCATAGATGAATGTTAATATCTAGTGTATTGCAACAAAATATAATTATAGTCTTTTTTTTGCTATTACCTTCTATTCTTATGTTTCTTCAGTTATTAATGCTTTACTCCTTATTTACCTCATTTTATTATTTAACTAATAAATAATATTAACACCATATTTATTAATAAATTAATATAATTTAACTTTTAAAAATAAAAAATTAAATTAGAGATTAAACAAATGT
This sequence comes from Wollemia nobilis, assembly GCA_028583015.1. Classification (NCBI taxonomy): domain Eukaryota; kingdom Viridiplantae; phylum Streptophyta; class Pinopsida; order Araucariales; family Araucariaceae; genus Wollemia; species Wollemia nobilis. The sequence goes on from JAQPPZ010017192.1 coordinate 5,472,861, forward strand.
ATGGATTGTGCTCCTTGTTGCACCTTTCCATTTATGTTCTCATCTTGGCGCGATCATAAACACGAGGGCAACGATTCCTCGTCAAACATAGTAGATTGAGTTCTTTGTGACTTTATCTTTGTGATGCCCGGGGAGTAGCATCCCACTAAATTCTTGGGTTAGGATTCATGCCCTTCTCTCGACCTTTTTCATACCACAACATAAAAATATTGCTATCGCGGCGAACATCCGATATATTTTAAATGAAAAAAACATTTAATGTTGGCTGAACTTTACGCTTGCCATAGCCACATGCTGGCTTTATTTTTAATTATTGTATATGATGGATTGCAAGTTTGCAATGTTGGCTTTCCGTTTCCATAAACTGAAACCAGAAATAAACAATGTAAGAGATTGGTTTTAATCTTAAGAAATATAAATGTATATCAAATTACTATGAGTAATAATATAATTAGGTTTATGTATAAAAAATAATATAATTAGATTATTTGAATTTTTTATTTAACATAATTAATAAAAGTAAATAATAAAAAGTTTAAGGTTCAAATTTAAATATAAATTGTTATAATATTGTTATATTATCATGATATAATAATAATCATGCTTTCAATCTCATATATAATCTTTAAAAAAATTAAATTAAATTAAATTCAAATTTAAAAGAGAAGGTTCTATAACCACACTTTCATATGAATAAATAAATACTTAGACAATCTTAACTTTGGCCCATAAGTAATAAAAATTTAAACACTTAAATATTATAACCTATCCATTATGGTCTCTCCATGTTAAAAATACACTTTCTTGTTGGTCTTTTTAAGTAAGAGTTAGATTGTTAGGCCATCAATCAAACATTACAATAATATGGTGTTAACATCGTCCACCAACATAAAAACAAAATGAGGTGGATAAAGGGTAAACCATTCATAATAATGAGTATAAAGTTTTAAGTAAAAAATAGAAGTAATGAGTTCTTAAATTGGTTCATCCTTTTATTGTTTTTTTTTTTTTTACCTTAATTTTAAAGATATTAAATCATGTAATATATCTGATGAAGCCTATCCATAATATTTCCTAATATACTCTTTTGAAATCAATGAAATTGAAACTTTATATTTATTTAAAAATGTATATATTTATCTTACTTTTTGCATCTTCCATGTTACAAAAATAAAAATCTATTTTTGTAACTTGACTAATTTTAAGGTTTTCTTAATGTAGATTTTTATTATTTTTTTACTTTAAAAATACTTTTATAAAGATAGAATTATTTTTAAGTGTAAAGTATTAAAAAGTTATGAGGAAAGACATGTTTAATACTAGAAATACTTTTTATTTATAATATAAACTATTTATGGCTTCTATTAAGAGCCACTTTGATGAAAACACCACCACAAAATGAGGAAAGACATGTTTAATTATAGAAATATTTTTTCTTTATAATATAAACTATTTATGGGTTCTATTAGGAGCCACTTTGATGAAAACACCAAAAATGCATTTGTTGTTACCTTACTTAAATCATTTATAGCATGTCTTTTTATCATATATACTCTTCATTTTCATCTCCCTCAAAGTGCTATGTTTCCACAATAAACTCCTTAACATAATTTTTCAAGGTATAATCTTATTTGACAAGTCTCCCTTTAAAAATTGAATTTCACTAAAATGAAGACCAACACCACTGTTAGCTAAAATATCCACTATCCAATTTATTATTCTATAGATATACCCACATTTCCAATAGTTTGAGCCAATAATAAATGATGAACATAAACAATTATATCATTTTATATCTAATCCTCACATACATTTTTATTGATAACATTAATGATAATTAGTTAATTGCCCTCAATTGAAATATATATCTATCCTTTTTAAACTCTAATTTTAATCCTTAAGTGTCTTAGTCTCTACATAGTTGTTAGTTGAAGTTCCACATTGAGGATAATTTAGCCTTCATTATTTTGAAAGACATCACTTCCACCAACTTTTCCTAAATTTCCTTTAAAACCACTATCAAAATTAATTTTAATAAACCCAATTTATGGTCATTTTCATTTTACCCTAGATTGAAGCATATCCCTTGTTTTAATTTCATTATCATATATGACTCTTATTTGTTTGTTCAAATCCTCTAACCAAGTTGTTACCACCGCATTTTCTACACTTGAGACTTCCCATGATGATCAACATATTTGGAAACATTCTGCAAGAAAACAATAATATAATTTCAAACTTGAGCATAATTTTGAGATTTATATTTAAAAATTCTATTATTCTTTTCAAGAAATAAATTCCAACAAGTAATAGGAGGACCAATCCTTCATAGAATACATAATTCTTTAGCTTTGAAATAATTAATCCATTTCATATACATTTTCAATGTTGATGGAAATACCCAAATATATTATCATATTTTAAAAAGTAACCCTAAATAGTGTGAGGAAACATACAATGAAGAAAATAATGGTCTTATATTACTAAATCCTTCTCACATAAGACACATCAAAAATGTCCATAGTATCCTTTTCTTTATAGAATCTTTCCTATAAGAATATTACTTTAAATTTCTAACCAAAATAATGTTGAGGCCTTAGGGACAACCTCTAGTGACCAAACAATATTTCAAGGATAATATGTAGGAGTAGGAAATTTGGATTGCTCTAAATCCTCGTATACCAACTTGATCAAGTATCTACCATCTTTTGATATATTTTAAACCAACTCATTCCTTCGTGTAAAAATTGGCAAATAAAACTCTTGAAGCATCTTTTGAAGTTCATCTAAAATTTATTTGAGTCCCTCTCCTTCCACCAGATTATTAATAGAAATTCATGATGTAGAGTTGTTGCTTATAATAATATAATATTTTATATTTGGGCCTTTACAAGCTAGGTATGCTTGAGCCAATGAATTCGAGATAAGAGGATAATACTTCAACCAAGGATCAAACCAAAAATTTATATAATTCCTCTCATTCTATGACCATCTAATATGTTTCTTGATCAATTGTAAACTATTCAAATTGAAGTTCCATGTTAGCAATCCTTCGGGGAGGGTTATTTTCCTAAATAATTTCATTGCATCAAGAGAACCTATATATTTTTGAAGTAGCATTTTTACTTAATTATTTCCTTAATATCTATTGTATCTAAGGTAGAATTCTTTGAGAAATACAAAGAAGAGACTTGCAACTATTTACCAATTTCAATGACAAAGGGTTTACATTATGGAAGTTCTCATCTTTTAGCCTTCAAATACAAATGTGTAAAATGAACAATACTTGTAACCTCCTTTATTATCAATTTAAAACAATGATTTTATTGCATTTCAACTATATTAAATATACAATACTAAAGTGATAAAAAACTGTGAGAATATGTTGGAGTTTATTACATTAGTTAGTACCTTGCAAGTACATTGCAAGAACTTTGTAAACATGTGGTGTGGAAATATTTTTGTAAATATTAGTTATTTATAGTTTGTTATTTAGTAATCAATAGAGGTTTGTCGTTATTAGAGAGTCAATAAAATATATATCTTATGAGAAATATAGAGAGTCATATCTTTTAGAATCTTGATGAGCCTAAGGAGATGAATAGTAGATAAAGTTGAAATATCCAGAGTCTTTGTAAAGTCTATATGTAGAGAAAAAATATGAGATGCATGTAAGGATATTTTAGTACTTAATTGGTACTAGAATACTAAGTGTATGATTTATGAAAATATAGTAAGCTTATCTATTTGTTTGTATACTTGTGTATATCATTGTATGAGAAAGTAATCTTAATATATTGTGAGAGAATTGATAATCATGTATTGTTTTAAAATATCTTATATGTTATTAGTGATATCAAAGCCACCATAAACTAAATTGTGAGAGTGCCATTAAGAGTAGTATGTTGGAGGATATAGTTGAAGAAGACAAACTATTGATAAACTAGAGGAAGACAAAATATTTGAGAGCTAAGGTGAATGAAGAAAGTAATAGACAAAACAAATTGAGATGGTTGGAGATAATGTAATATTAAAATAGAATGTTGGAGTGAAACTATTCATAGGAGAGAATAATTAGGAGGACCTAAACTAAAGAAAGAAACTAGTTAGAGAAAGGAGGATGCATGAGAAAGTGATAACGCTACAGAAAGAATCTAGAAGAAGAAAAAAAAAAATTATTAATGTTGGAAACATTCACTGAATGAAAGTGTAGGAAGAAAGTAGAACTTAGTTGTGAGTTGAAGATAAAATAACATTGGAAGACAAGTTAGAGATAGAGGAACATTTGAATAACAATTTTCATGGAAAGACACATTGAGCATATCATGGTTGAAACAACAGTCGCATTAGAACACAACTAAAAAAAAGTACCATTGTGAGAAGTGCCCCAAGCAAAGCAAGAGAGCATTGTAGTGAAGCAGGAGAGCATTGAAGTGAGAATCACCCTAGGAAAAATAGGATATAAGAAAAAACAAGAGCATTTAGAACCAAAGAGACATATGAGACAAAGTTGAAAAAGTGAGCATGATTGATGAGCATAGAGAAGAGAAGACATAACAGTGCTACAAAGGAGTTTGAGAAAGACACACAAGAGCAGTTGAAATAATGTTGTCAAAGGTATTGCAATTTAGTGAATGAATAACATCCAAGAGGAGTTTGAAGAACAACAAAAAAGGTTAAATTTTTGTGATGAAAGGTTGGAGATGTTAGGTAAATATAATGTGCATTGATTATGGTGATAAGATATTGACACATATATTAAATTTTAATTAAAGGTATAAGCTCACATAATTTTTTTGGAAGATATTTTTTTGGAAAAATATTATTTAAGGGTATATTTGAAAGGAGGTTTCTAGAAAGGAGCAATGATATTGAAGGACAAATTCAAGGAAGGAAGAAGAAGATAAATTTGTGAGCATGATTTATAAGGTATAAAAAATATTCTTTTACCTCCATTTATATTCATTGGAATATTGAAAGAAAATAATTAGGGAGACAAAAGGAATTCATAAGGAATATTTAAAAAAAAAAAGAATAATTAAATATTTGTGGTTCTCCTTATAGTTCTTGTATGACTATCATTTATTCGGTTTTCATCCTAATTGGTAACATTTATCAAGAAAGTTCATAATGGTGGATTCTCACAATGATGGTTCAACACCCCATGCATTTTCTAGAGTCCTTATGGATTAGATTTGGGATAAGTAAACAGAATCCACATATGTTTCTAAATCAATTGTTTGACAAATATTTTCTTCTTTTCTTCTTTGGGGAGTACTTCTCAAGACCTTTCCTATCATAGGGTAATAAGGGGGTTGTTGCATTCTTGACCTACATGTTATGGAAAATAATCATACAGAGCATAATACTACAATAATTTGTTAAGCAATGCTATAATAAGGTCATAATACACTGAGAAGATTATGATTTTCTCTTCCAATAGATTAAAATAATGTAGGGAGGATTTTTATAAGTATTAAATTTAAACTTTTACGCATAAAATTAATGAAGTGTTTGGTTCCCAAACAAAATCTAATTATTCAAATTAAAAGTAAAACCCATTTATTGAATTTGAATACAAATGTAGTAATGACAAAACACCCAACATTGCAAATAAAAAACCTATTAGGATAGAAGGCCTACCTGGATGGATTAAGGTAATCCATGAATTACTTGGTTGGCTTGATGTGATGCATGGTTGATTTTTGTTTCTTTCTTCCTTTGTTGGTTGTTGTGTGGGATCATCATATAGGTCCATGCTTGACATCCATTAGTTGGCAAGTGTCAAGTTGGTAGAGACATTTTATGAACCAAAGACTTTGGGGAAGTGACAAAAAATCTCTAGGATGTGGTAAAAGAGAGTTGGAGAGGAAATATTATAGGAAATGTAATGTTTTCTATACCTATTTATTTTTGTTCATTTGTTATTGCATGACCATAAATAGTACTATGGTCATAGTGATTGATATGACCATAATATTTTTATGACTGCAAAAGCATATATCCCCTTACATGATAAGCAAATTGTGACACAAATTTTAATGCATGTTTGATATATAACTAAATTTTTATGTAACATTAGATACTTTATAATTATATTAATTAATTTATTCCTTTATAGTCATTTTAATTATAGAAAATTTGAAAAAGATACATTTTTCCATTACCATAGTTTGAAGGGACCAACGCTAGAATAGATATCTCGTATGTACCATATTTTGTTTTCAAACTACCCTTATATTTATCATTAAAATAATAGATTTTCTATTAACGAAAAGAAGTATTTGTAACTATAAATTATTGTATTAACCTTAAAATATGACAACACATAAAAACTTCTAACTATGAATGAAAGACACATACGTTCCAAAATAAACAAGCATATCACATGTAAAGAGACTTATTATAAACCTTTTATATGCTCTCATGAATAACATAATTTTCCATTCATGAAGAGAACGGTTGATCATATCTAAGATTTTGGATGCCATTAACTTGCATTACATGCCACTCATACCATAACATAATTCAATAATGGAAGGAAATGGGTGAAACAATGAACACTCTAAAGTACAAAGTTAAGACCCAAGTGTTGTAGGTGAGTTGGAGAGGATAGTGCAATCCTCCAACGGAGCTCCCAAGTTTGAATCTCCACCCTACCAAAAAGTTGAATTGGGTATCCAAAATCCAATTGATAATGTTGGTGCAAGCAGGGCTGGGCACGACTCCCTAGTGATTTTGACGGTGTAGAACCTCCTAGTCGTGTTCTCTCATACCAAGGCGGCCCGACAAGGGGTTTTTCGCTTAAATAAAAGTACAAAGTTAAGAACCTCTTCTAATATTCAATACCTTTGATATGTTCATCGCTTAATAATTTTTTGAACTCATTGTTTTTGTGATGTTAAGTGCTTAATTGCTATTGTTTCTCTTTATTTGAATGTTGTTACTTGGGGGTAAATTTTTGGGTTATGCTTTAACAAATATCATAGATTGGTACTTGGTAGTAACCATTGAGGAAAAATGCATGAAGAATGAGGAGGTTCAAGCCATAAGTCATATACTTATTATGGTTATAAGTACACAATTGCACATCAATAATAAGATCTTAGACAAATAAAAGGATATTTTACAAGAAAATATTGATGACGATTAACTGTAATAAATGGTTTCGATTAAAGTATAGTTGATGGATTTGTTACAAAATATGGATGTTTTATCTAAACATAAATGATCCACATTGTATTTTTTACCACTTTATTTTGCTAATTTTTTAACTTTAATGTTAGGTTTACAAATGTCTAGAATAGTGAGTCAAAGGGTCCTTGGCTCAAATGTTCACTTTATCAAAGCATCAAAAGTATAATTTGGACTCCCTTAAAAAAACCTTCACAACATTAACTCTTTTCAAGATATACTCCAAGATATTCATCAAACTTGGTTAGTATGTAACAACTTTTCATAAGCTTCTTAGAATGTATAAGAAAACCATTAAAAATGATGTTTCAATGACAAAGTATTTTGTAATGTTACTCTCCTTATCCATAATATTTGAATTTTAATATCATACAAGTTGAAAGGAACTAATAATAACCACTATGTAATCATTGGATTATGTAAAATTAAAACCATAGTGTACATTTCATCTAAAACATCTAAAAGACTGTGATCTCTAATTAAATCTTTGTTATACCATACAATTATTAAAGTTAAATAATACTTCTAAAAATCCTAATAAAATTTATTAATATAAGAGATACCATAATAACATACTTTTGAATGTTAAAATAAAATTCATACCCACTTCTCCACAACCAAAAGGTATTGGCATAGTAATGAGTGTGAACCTCTATTGTAAAAAGGTCAACTATTCAAGCCTCCTTGAAGTTTGATAATGTTTTTAAATATTTTATCTAAAGTTTGAGTCTCCTTATCACTCCTTGATAATCTCATGTCCTTATATAACATATCCTCGGTACTCAGTAATATACTTGATAATCTCAATGTACAAAGGTATTGGCATAGTGCTGAGTGTGAACCTCTATTGTAAAGAGGTCAATTGACGTCAATTATTCAAGCCTCCTTTGAAGTTTGATAATGTTTTTAAATATTTATCTAAATTTTGAGTCTCCTTAGCACTCGTTGATAATCTCATGTTTTTATATAACATATCCTCGGTACTCAGTAATATATTTGATAATCTCAATGTGCAATCTAAGTATTCAGTAATATATTTGATAATCTCAATGTGCAATCTAAGTGGGTTTAATAGTGAAGACTTTATAATTCTAAATAAAGATCCAAGGTTCAAATTCTATAGGGTGTGAGGTTGTACACCATTTTCTAATCTAATTATAAGATCGTCTTATTTGATCTATGACCTCGTTACAACCACACTATTTTTAGTAATCGTCAAATGCAGGGTTCAAGGTTGCTTCCACCAAACCTATTCCACCTTGTTGTTATTGACCCGGAGTGAGAGGGACCACCGGTTGCTCGATTTGTACCATCATCATTGATTAAATGCAAGGTTCAAGGTTGCTTCCACCAAACCTATTCCACCTTGTTGTTATTGACCCGGCATGAGAGGGACCAACGGTTGCTCAGATTTGTACCATCATCATTGATTTGATGCGCACTCAAAGTATTCATAGACTACTACCTTTACAAACAAGATTTAAACCTAATCTTGGTAAATATGTGATCAAACAATCAACTACTAATCCACTAACCTTTAAAAACATTAAAACTACTTTATTTAAAAACCAAAAAAAAAAAGGCCCATAAAGTGGGCCTCTATTGTCATCTCTAACGAAGTATATTACGTTTCCCTCATTGCAAACCTAAAGATATTCTTAATGTTTATCGAATTTTAGGTGAGCCTGATGCTTCATATACCCGCCATTATTGCGGCCACGGAGATTTGATTTAGTGGGTTCCACAAAGTGGGGTTGAAGGTGGCCATGTCATTTTAATTTTATTTATTTCAGTCTACTTTAATCATGCTCGATTGCATTATTGCCATCTTGAACGCAAAACGAGGAATCTGTGGCCTTTGGGCAGTCCAAAAGAAGATCCATATTAATTGATTCTAACCAGGATTTGGTTCCTTAAATTTTATTATTTTTAAAGCTGATGTCCATAAAACCGCCCACGTAAATAAATTAAATTAAGGGGATACTAGTTGTAGAATTGTCATCCGCTGACGTGTAGAATTAAAAAGGAGAGGCTATCCATAGTCTTACGGCCACGTGGTTCTATATAGTCTGTCAGTTGTAACTGTCCAATTAAAAGAAAGTTTGAACAGGTCATTATTTTTATGAAATACGGTGATAAGTATGCAAATAACTTTTCCAATCAAAGAGCTGGAGAAAATACACTTGTACATTGTATGGATTTGGAGAATAGACAACAATTATGAAGAGTGTGATAAAAATTCACCAATTAAAAAATAATAATAATAATTAAATCTATTAATAAGAAGATTAAATATTTTTATAAAAATATTATTTATAAAATTTATTTATATATTTATAAATTATATAATTGAATATTTAAAAAAAAACAATTTTAAATATCAAAAATTATTAGTTTAATATTGAAACATAATATGAGAAATAGAATCAAATTTGAATCTTGACAAGTAATCATAGATAATATTTGAACTTTATAAAATCATTATATGATCATGATCTAATATAATTGAGATTCTTTTCAATCTCATATAAACAATTGAAAATTAAAAATAAAAATACTTTAAATAATTAACAAAAAAACATATACATAAAACATTAAAAATTATATATAATATTACAATTATATTTAAAAATCATTTTTTAATGTTACAATCCTTTAAATTTTTAAAATATTTAATTAGTTACAAATATAAAATTAATCTAAATTTCCCTTAGTTTTTTTCAACAAAGTTCATCGTTGCCCGAACAAAATATTCGCGCCACAAGGATATCATATCCGTAAGGCCCAGGGGTCAAAGAAAATTGAAACATAATACTAAACAATTAATAATGAATTTTAAATTCAAAAACAGGTTCTTTAAAAATAAAAATAAATTAATATGCAATGCAGTAGAAGTCAGCGCCCAACCCTGTACTCGGTACGCCAACACAAGGAGGATGTGACGTCGATTTTATCTTGGGCAAAAGCAATCAAGATATTATTTTCATAAGGCCATCTTGTAAGGAGATAATGATTGGTGTGCCCCGTCTCAAAATACAGCAAGAACGTGTAGACATAACAAAACTTAAGACGCTTGTTATTTCTCATTAAACCCAAGCAATTCAAAGCTTAAGCCTCTTTTTATCTTCTACCTGTTGGCATGACGTGGCTTCAGATTAAAGTAATTAAAGGATACCTACGGATCAAAAATGGGACGGCTCAAAAGAAATAGAGGAAGAAAGAATATAGCCGAAAGAGAAAATGCTCATTGCAAAGGTGCCGTAATTCATATGAAGTACCATCATAATATTAGATATAGGGAATCGGTCATCATTACACGCTTCCACATCCATCACGGTAATGCATGCCATTGTCTGCGCATGCAGAAATTAATATACATCTTCTGGATTTGGGTACGCCCACAAAGAAATAAGATTCTTTGGTTGGACAGTGTACTTGAAATGTTAGGTCCATAAAAAATATCTGAACTATTCTGTCCATAAAGAATTTGCGTGCATGATCTTCACCCTAAATTTAATAAAAGAAAAAGTAATGTAGGGCTGAAAGGAAATAAATCTATTGGACATGTCACGTTATATTATTTGATCCCACAAAACTAAGAAAAGACGTATACTGTCAAACACTGAATCCAACTTTGTATCAAATTTTCAGCAGGTGTTATAAACTGGACACGAGACCAAAAGGAATATATTGGCGTCAACACTTAGGGAAAAAAAAAAAAACATGAAAAATGGTAACTTACTCTCCCTCCTAATAGATGGGAAGAGATAGAACAAAAAGAGAAGAGCATTCGAATTAGCGAAACGTATGAATGAATACAGACTTTAGAGATAAAGCGAAAGAATCCCAATATTTTATTTATTAAAAAAAAAACCATGGATAACCTAAGATAATGTATTAATTGTGTTTTAATTTGGTTCAAAGATTATTGTTAACTCTGATTTATAATTTATTTGGGTTCGCATATATTCTGGTTATTGACGGCTCCTTTATCCATATTATTAAAACAATACACAGGTTTTATCATACAGCAAAAGTACTTAAATAAAATATTTAAATCGTTAATTAAAAAGGAAATATATTCCCCTCTAATCACGCAAATTAGTATGGAGAAAGCTTGAGAGGTCTTTTAGAGAAGATTAAATAAATAAATAGAGTTTGTACCTTGGTTGACCATAAAATCGGAAACCAGAATTCTGAAGTACGCGGACAGGTAATCATGCCACGTTGGATTGTCACTTTCTAGTTTGAATTTTAGGTCTAAATAAGCAGTATATCAAAATGATGCTTCCTCACTTTCCGATATAGCAAATGAAAAAATGATTACGAGGAAAAAACATGATGCAAGTTCCCATTGAAAAACAAAGGCAAACTCCTTATACTTGCTAAATGCACTGATGCTTCATTGAAAGCTTTCCTCTATATTCTACCTTTCAAAAATTTGTATGAGTAATGATAGGTGCCTTTTGGTAGAAGAGACGAATCTATATTCACACTTGTTCTAATTCTAGAGAGCAGTAAGATCAGTTTGGAACTTTGCGAAGTCCTCCCTTTCAACCACGGTTCCTTATGGGATCACTTAGAAATTTGCTTTGTTTCGTATTTCTTATGAGTATTATTTGGCTTTTTATTTTATTTTATTTTGCAACTAACACATAAGTATATTTGCATGTCATTCAATGTTTTCATGACTTTTCTGTGACATTGGCCTTAGCATTCAAAATCTCTAGAATCTAATATATCTTACATTGGCCTTAGCATTCAAAATCTCTAGAATCTAATAGTGAATGCTGTGACATTGGCCTTAGCATTCACTATACTAAATTATGAATCAATAAAATTATCAATCTTACACAATAATTGAACAATCTCAATGAGGATTAATGCAACACAAGGAGGTGGTGACAAAGAGGCCCTTGTCTATATTCTCCAGTGGATAAGGTTGTTTCAAATATATCAAAGAATCTTGAGTTAGACATGGTGGGTGTTTTAATGGTTTAGAAACTTGAAAATGCATCTCAGGTAAAGGGATGGTATTTTTTATTTATGGTTCATATATAGGTTGTATAATTATGGTATTATTTTCTTATAATGTTTGTATATTGATTAGTATATTTATTGTTAATTGGTTGTTGTATAGATTAATGTGTATTTTTTATAAGTTGTAGGATGTTTTTTTTTGTTGTAAGATTTATAATGATATGTTTTGTGATAATCCATTTTTTTTTAAGGAATCAAGTTTTAATATCATGTTTTATTTGTTTTGTTTCTTTGAATTGTTTTTCAAAGTGATATGGTAGTTGGTTTTTAAGAGAGTTTTAGCTAATTATATTTACAAAGAGCAAAAAAACAACAATTTTCTTATCTTTAAATTGCGGAAAAATTGGTTTTTTTTTTGCTTTTTTTTAAACCTTATCTTTCTATTGTTGGTAGTTTGCCTTGTCATTGATTTTCACCATGTTTATCCAGAAAAACGTACACCCATGAGATCAAACATACTTTTCAATCTCCCTCTTGAGCAAAATAGGATATAGGCATACGCAGTCTCTGATATAGCAAAAGCAAAATTTTGGCAGGGGCTTGGTGAAGATGTCTGCTAACTGAGCATCAGTAGAACAGAAGGTAAATTGAATGAAACCATCATCGACCAAGTCTCTCATGAAATGGTGCCTGATATCAATATGCTTGGTTTGACTATGAAATACAGGATTCTTTGTCATTGCAATTGTGCTTATATTATCACAGTGAATAGAAATGAGTAGCTCAAGCTCCATACCAAGGTCACCAAATAGATGCTCCAGCAAAATAGCCTGAGCACAAGCTAAAAATGTTGCAATATACTCTGCCTCCACTGTAGAAAGAGCTACAATCTGTTGTTTCTTGCTACTCCAAGAAATAAGAGATTCACCAAAGAAGAATGCATACTCGGAGGTGCTCTTCCTGTCATCAAGAGACCCGATCCAATCAACATCGATGTAAGCAGTAAGTAGATTGTTGTCAGTGAATTTATACCACAATCCATGGTATTTGGTACCATGAACATATCTTAAAATGTGTTTGGTTGCCCTCCAATGAGACTCATGAGGAGAATGCATAAACCATGCTACCAAACTCATAGTATACATGATGTCAAGACGAATAGCAGTTAAATACATCAAGCTACCAACTAAGGAGTGATACAAGGTTGCATTGACAAGTGGTGAAGAATCATCTTTCATGAGTTTACAACCAGCAACAACGGGAGTATCAATAGGGTGGCAATCCCTCATGCCAAATTTGACAAGCATATCCTCAACATACTTGGATTGTGAAATAAAAATGCCAAAAGAAGATTGTTGAACTTGCATGTCAAGAAAGTAACTCATCTCCCTTAAGTCACTCACTCAAATTCATTAACCATGGCACTCTTAAACTGATTTAACAAGAAATCAGCTGTGCTAAAGAAAAAAATATCATAAACATAAAGGTAAATAATAATGAAATCATTACCTTTAATACACCGTGCTCTCCATTGTGCATCTCTTATAACCATGTTGCCTAAGACAACCATCAATCTGAGCATACCAAGCCTGGGGTGCTTGCTTCAAACCATAGAGAGCCTTCTTCAAGCAGTCTACCTTGTGCTATTGGCCAGCCATTATGAACCCTTATGGTTGCTCCACAAAGACCTCTTCCTTCAAGTAGCCATTCAAGAAAGCAGACTTGACATCCATTTGATAAACCTTCAAACCAAAATGATATGCAAGTGCCAAGAGAGAACGAACAGTCTCCAAGCAAGCTACAGGAGTAAATGTTTCATCATATTCAAGTCCCTCTTTTTGATCATAGTCTTTAGCAACAAGACGCACCTTTTTTTTTTCAAATGTTTCATCAACATTATGCTTTAGCTTGTAGATCCATTTTACACTAATGAATTTTCTATTAATGGGACATCAACTAGTTTCCAAGAGTGATTCTTTTGGATCTGTGTTATCTCTTCTTCCATGGCCATTTTCCAAAAATCATGAGCAAAAACTATTTGAAATTATGAAGGCTCAAAAAATGAATGAGAGATAAGAACATATGTGATGTTTACCACTTAATTACCCCATATAGTTTGAGACCGAGTCACTCTCTTTTTGAATTCTTCATCCAACATTAGTGATGGAGGATGATACCGCTCGCTAATCCATTTATTCTTAGTCGGTGGGAATGTAGGAGCAGTAGGGGGACTAGTTGGTTGTGCTTGTTGTGGTGAGGTGGTGGCCTATGTGGGAGGTAATGAAGGTTGAGGTTGAGATGTCAAATTAGAATCAATAGGAGCAACATCGTCATAAAATATAAATGTAGGAGGATTGTCAATAGTAGTGTTCTCCCCATCTTGTAGACTCCCCCTTCATGGAAAATCACATCCTTGCTAATATGTAACTTACTAGTAATAGGATCAAAGCACCGATATGCCTTAGACTCATCATAGTATCCAAAAAATATACATTTTATGGAATTTTCCTCAAGTTTCTTCCTGTTCTCCTTGGGGACATGAACGTAGCAAGTGGATCCAAAAATTTGAAGGTGGGAGATGCTTGGTTTCTAGCCAAACCAAGCTTCATATGGAGTGGAATCTGTGAGAACTTGAGTAGGACAATGGTTAAGAATATATTCCACTGTATGAATAGCCTCCCCCCAAATATTGTTATGAAGATGCATCTCTTTGATTATGCATTGAGCCATCTCCAAAATAGTTTGGTTCTTTCACTCAACAACACCATTTTTCTACGGTGTGTAAGCAGTTATGTACTACCTCTGAATCCCATGTTTGCTATAATATTCTTTAAATTCATTGGAAATAAAATCTCCCCCTATGTCAGTCCTAAAATTCTTAATAAAATAACCAAATTGTTTCTCAACATAATCTCTAAACTAAATGAAGCAATCAAAAGAATCTGACTTAGTTTATAGTAAATAACACCAACTCATTTTGGAGTGGTCATCAGTGAAGAGTAGCATATATTTGCATTTACCTCAAAGAGTAGGAGTTTTCATTGGTCCACATAGATCATCATGCACCAGCTAAAGATAAGACTTTACCCTATAATTATGCTTTGGAAAGGACTCCTTGTGTTGTTTACCAGTAATGTAAATTTCACACAAAGGATGAGAGGGACGGGAAAGGGTGGGCAATCCTTTAACCAACTTCTACAAACTAGTCAAGGATTTAAAGTTGAGATACCCAAACCATTTATGCCACAACCAAGGAAGGTCTTCAGTGGCTTTCAAGCAATTTCTATTTGGTTGCATCCTCAACATGCACATTCTATTATCAGACATGAGAATAGTAGCAATCACCCTATAATTTATCTCATTCATGATCTTGCAACTTCTCTTTTCAAATACAAACTTATAGTTTTTATGGCAAAGTTATCCAATGTTGAGAAGATTATGATTCAGCCCAAGAACATAGTAGGTGTCATGGATATACATAATATGACCGGATCTTGCTCTAAAAGCAATTGTTTCTTTTCCAACAATATTTACCTGGTTGTTATCTCTAAACTTGACCTTACCACTAGTTGTTTCCTCAAGTTTGACAAATAGGTTTCTATTGCCAGACATGTTATTAGAACAACCACTATTGAGGTACCAAATATAGTCATCTATAGCTTCAAAGTTGTTATGAATGAGCAAGAAAACACTGTGGTTACCTTCTCCTTCAGTATGGTGGGATGCCTGCTACATTTTCTTCTTCTTCTAGTAGTATTGCTCAGCGTGGCCATCCTTATCATAGAAATCACAATGTCGAGGAGTCGAGGTTTGAGATCTACCACCAGAAGAATGTCCTCCCCCATGACCTCTACCATGAGCTCTTCCACACCTAGATCTACCATGACCTTTGGAGGAAGATGTAGAACCAGAAGGAGGAGCTTTATTTCCTGATGTAGACCCTTGATCACTAAAATAGAGCTTACCCTAAAATACTTGATCGAGAGCCTCAGCTCTATCATGATTTTGTGCTCATAGGTATTCAAAGTACCAAGCAAATCTACTACTTTTACCTAAGAAATATCTTTTGATTCCTCAATAGCTATGGTGATGGGGTCGAATCTTTTGGGTAGACTACACAGTACCTATTCCATGATCCTGGTCACGTCCAGCTCCTCTCCATGAGAGTGCATAACATTTACTAAGTCTTGAACATTTTCAAAGAAACCATCAATGGTCTCCTCCTCATACATGCAAAGAGATTCAAAATCCATGTGCAGAATTTGCAGTTTAACCACATGAACTTTGGTCGATCCCTTGTAAGCAATTTCAAGGGTATCCCAGGCTTCCTTAGAAACCTTGCACTTTGTAATCTTGGGAAATATAGCAACATCAATCCTACTCTATATAGCAAAAAGAGCCTTAGCATCCTTTTTTTGAGTCTCCAAGATCTCCTTCTTCTCATTCGTAATCATACCAGCAAAGAAACCTATATCTGCCTCAGTATAGACCTCTGAAACCAAATTCTACAAGTCTTGAGATATCAAGAGGGTCCTCATATGAATACTCCAGTATTCATAATAATATCCACTGAACATGGGTATTTGCAACTACAAAGAACTAGGTTTTGCATTCATTTAACCCTATAGATTGAGTCGCTCTGATACCAAATGAGAGATTTTTCAGAAAATAAGGAACACACAAAAAATATTTATTGTAGAGAAAAAAATACAGAGTTGTGTACTTAGGTAAAATTGAAAAGAATAGAATATATATGGTTTACAAAGAGCAAAAAATCAGCAATTTCCTTATCCTTCTACTGCTGGCAAATTGGCTTTTTTCTTTTTTTTAAACCTTATCTTTCTATTTATGGCGGTTTTCCTTGTCATTTATTTTCACCATGCCTGTTCGGAAAAGTGTACACCCATGAGATCAAACAGACTTTTCAATTACAACCATAAAAAAAATTAGAGTTTATTGTTATAAATAACGTCTCAACTGCTTAAATTCCTTCGTTTTAAGGAGTCTTGTTGAGCAATACATGCATAATGGTTAAGTTAGAAATCCTTTGTAAATAATCTCCTAAAAAACTATAAGGCGTAAGATCATTATTTGGTAAAATAAACTTTGTTAAGAGATTTGCTCCTGACTTTGTTGACATTACGAAGCCTGTCAATGACATGATTAAGAAAGATATGGAAATAAGATGGATATAAGAGAACACTAAAGCCTTTCAGAAGATCAAGGATGTAATCACTCAAGCCCATGTGTAAAAATACCCTGATTACTCTAGATATTTTAACATATACTCATTTTCTTTAGAACATACTATTGTCATCTTATCTCAGAAGGACGAAGAGAAAATGAAAGGCCATAGCCTTTATGAGTGTATGATTGAAAGGTGCTCAATTAAAATATTCTACAATGGAAAACCAAACTTATGCTTTAATAAGGGTATTATATCATTTTAAAAGTATCTTTGGATGAAATAAGGTAATAGCCTATATTCTCTACATTTCCATAAAAGATGTTTTCACTCAGTCTAACCTTTAACGAGTTTTGCAAGGTGGATGGTAAATTTGTTACAATATGATGTAGAATTCAAAGCAATTTGGATTTTTAGAGGATAGGTATTAGCAAAGTGTATAGCTAATAAATAAGGGGAAGTCATGAATAATACTATCATAGTGGATGAGGAACATGAAGCTAGAATGGTCGATAATTCTGATTGTAAATGGTATGATGATATTATGTTCTACCTCCAAAACTTATCATTTCCAAAAGATATGCCAAATAATAAAAAGATATCTATTGAAAAATTAGTGCAAAGATATTATGTTCAAGAAGATAGATTATATTGGAAACATTTGGATGGTGTGTTGCTACTATGCTTGTTTGATAAAGAGATCCCTCAAATATTGAAAGAATATGATTTTGGATTCTTTGGAGGTCACTTTGCACCTAAGGCTACAACTCACCAAATTATGAGAGTTGGTAACTACTAGCCTTCTCTATTTAAAGATGTATATTATTTTGTTAGAAATTTTCATAACCATTATATTCTTGTAGGGAAGAAAATTTTTTTAGCAAATACCTCTAAATCCAGTAGTTTTGGATGTTCCTTTCACTCATTGGGGAATAAACCCTATTGATGAGGTTAACCCAAATTCTTTGGGGGGTCATAGGTGTATGCAACAAACTATTTTACCAAATAAGTAGAGGCGAAACCCTCCAAGAAATCAACCATAGATGTAGTTGTTAAATTTCTAGAATAAAATATCTTAACCAAATTTGGGGTCCCAAAAATGATAGCAACTAATAATGAAGTATTTAAAATATCAATGATATCATCATCTTTGTAGACTCTCTCTTGTAAAAATCTTAGTTTGAACTGCTAACCAAAGGAATGTTGAGGCCTTAGGGAGAACCTCTAATGACCAAACATTTTTTCAATAAAAATATTTGGGAGGAGAAAATTTTGATTGCTCTAAATCCACATCCCACCTTGATCGAGTATCCATAATATTTTGATAGATTCAAAATCAACTCATCCTTTTATGTAAAATTTTTCAAATAAAACTCTTGAATCATCTTTTGAAGTTCATTTACAATTCATTGAGTTCCTCTCCTTCAACCAAGTTACTAATAGAAACCCATGATCTAGAGTTGTTGCTCAAATTAAAATAGTCTTTAACCTTTGGAGCTTTACAAGTTAAGCATGCTTGAACCAATGATTACCATTTTTCAACCAAGCATCAGACTAAAATTTTGCGTAATTTCCCTCATTGAATTACCATATAATATATTTCTTTATTAATTGCAAACTATATGATATGAAGCTCAATGTTGAGGTTTCTTTTAGGTAGGGTTTTTTCCTAAATTTCATTGCATCAAGAAAATCTATAATCTCTACCCAATATTTGCCTCTAAAACTAAACTCATAAATTTGCAATTTCATAAACCTGCTCTTCCAATATTCTTTCCTTTACAAATACTTCAAAATTTTATATATTAATAAAAAATAATTAAATTATTTTTATAACAATTTTTTTTTTTGATTGGTAGAAAGGGTGTTGAAAGGTCCCTGAACCTTGTACAAGAGGTTTTACATGATTTCCAGATCGACCGAGGTGGTCCAAGAACTAAAGATCAAAGAACGAGCAAAACGCCACACGAGGAAAGGTGTCACGAAATCGTGACCAGTTTGGAAATGATGTCGCGAAATCATGACATGTTGCACCGTTGCATCCAAGAGAGGAAGAGAAGTCACGAAATCGTGACAAGAAGCGGCATCGGAGCCGAAGGAGAGAAAGTGTCGCGAAATCGTGACATGTTGCAAGGTTGCTGCCAGAAGAAAAGAAGTGTCGCGATATCGCGACATGTTGCAAGGTTGGTGCCAGAAGAGAAGAAGAGTCGCGAAATCGCGACAAGCAGCGTTATCGCGACCAAAGAAGAAAAAGTGTCACGAAATCGTGACAGATTGCAAAAACGCGGCCGAAGAGAAAAAGTGTCGCGAAATCGTGACATGTTGCAAAATCGCGGCCGAAGAGAAAAAGTGTCGCGATATCGCGACATGCTGCATCATCGAGGCCGAAGAGAAAAAGTGTCGCGATATCGCGACATGTTGCAAAATCGCGACCGAAGAGAAAAAGTGTCACGATATCGCGACATGATGCAAAACGCGACAGAGAAAAGGTGTCGCGATATCGCGACAAGAAGAGACATCACGCAAGAAAAAGTGTCACGAAATCACGACATGATGGAAGACCAAAGAGAAAAAGTGTCACGATATCTCGACATGATGGAAGACCCGAAGAGAAAAAGTGTCACGATATCGCGACATGATGGAAGACACGACGAAGAGAAAAGTGTCACGATATCGCGACATGATGGAAGACCGGCCGAAGAGAAAAAGTGTCACGATATCGCGACAAGATGGAAGACCGCAGCCAAAGAGAAAAAGTGTCACGATATCGTGACAAGATGGAAGACCGCAGCCGAAGAGAAAAAGTGTCGCGATATCGCGACATGATGGAAGACCACAGCCAAAGAGAAAAAGTGTCACGATATCGCGACATGATGGAAGACCACGTCGAAGAGAAAAAGTGTCACGATATCGCGACATGATGCAAGACCCGCCAAGAGAAAATGTCACGATATCGACATTGAAAAGAAAAAGTGTCGCGATATCGCGACATGTTGCAAAACCGAAGAGGAAAAGTGTCACGATATCGCGACATGTTGCAAAAACGCGACCGAAGAGAAAAAGTGTCGCGATATCGTGACATGTTGCAAAAGCATGGCCAAAGGAAAAGTGTCGCGATATCGTGACATGTTGCAAAATCGTGGTCAAGGAGAAAAAGTGTCGCGATATCGTGACATGTTGCAAAAACGCGGTCGAAGAGAAAAAGTGTCGCGATATCGCGACATGATGCAAGACCGTGTCGTGATATCGTGACATGTTGCCAAAACGCGGCCGAAGGAGGAGAAGAAGGAAGAAAGGACGCGAAAACTCGACCAGTTCCATGAGCAAACTAAACCGGTCCCCTGCCAACCACTCACATTGTGCAAACATTGACACTTATAGAATCGTTCCTTAGGCCAATGGGGAAGGAGTCTCTCCAAACATGAATGTCAGGTTCGCCTACACCCTTGTTAGCAAGCCAGTCCGTAGCTTTGTTTCCTTCTCGATACTGATGCTTAATGACTAATTCTGGGTACTTGCCAATTAGAGCCTTGCAGTCTTGGAAAATCGAAGCAAGGGCCTAGGGAGGCACAGAAGTCCCATTGAGCCAGTTGATACAGTGCAGCGAGTCTCCTTCTATGATAAGTTTATTGATGGTCAAACCCTCCAAGAGGATCAAGCTTTGGAGCAGAGCCCGAGCCTCTGCCATATTGTTAGATTGAATTCCCAGGTTCTGGGCAAAGGCCAAAATTATTTCTCCTCTGTGATTTCTGAGAATTCCTCCTCCGCCAGCCGCTCCTGGGTTGCCTTTGGCCGCACCATCGAAATTGAGCTTGTGCCACCCAGTAGGTGGTAAGACCCACTTGATGACAGACCTATCAACAGAAGTACGGGGCATGGCAGAGAAATTAGAAAGATTGAAAAGTTTTGTTAGGTCCGATTCAAGGCCAGGAGGGGGGGTTTGGAAGACGAAACAAGAGAGGCATTCTCCGTAGCAAGGGCCAAGATTTTGGCAACAATAATCTTCTTATCAGTGGCTTGGTTTTTGAAAATTTTGGCATTTCTCTCGAGCCATATCTGCCACAAGAAAAGGTGGAGGCAAGCTTGCCACATGAATTTAAGTTGATTGCTCTTGAAAGGCCGGGGCCATTGTTGAAAAAGGAGGGGAATGGAATGAGGGAGGGCTGCGGAGATGTCGAAGGTGTTAAGAACCTGGTTGAGAACTGCTAGAGAGAAGGGACATTCCAAAAAAACATGCGAAGTTGACTCACAGGCATTTTTGCACAGGATGCACCAATTGGGAATGAGTAACCCTCTGATTATCAAGTTGTCAGTGGTGAGGATTCTATTTTGGATGGCCAACCAACAAAAGAATTTGACCTTGGGAATGATCTTGGGAACCCAGACCTGATTAGATAAGTCCCGACCATCATTGGGAGTTTCTTGACTGTAGTAAGCTGATTTAACAGTGAAATTCCCTGAATCTTCAAGGTTCCAGACCATGGAATCATCTTTGTGTGAGCTGGGGATGATGCAAGTCCTCAGCAAGTTTTGTAACCGCCTGAGCGCCTCGGTGATATGCCTAGGCCCGTTGAGATCCAAGTGTTTCCATTCAGGTCTTGTGATACCTGGGTTAATGAAATGGCACACCTTATCTCCAAAGGTGGCTTCGGTAACCGTCTTGAGCACTGCAAGATGCGGATCTTGGCTGAGAGGTTTATCACGGAT
The DNA here is from genome assembly GCA_028583015.1 of Wollemia nobilis. NCBI lineage: Eukaryota > Viridiplantae > Streptophyta > Pinopsida > Araucariales > Araucariaceae > Wollemia > Wollemia nobilis. Next base: position 5,494,927 of record JAQPPZ010017192.1, read on the forward strand.
CCACGGGTCATCCCAGAAATGAATGTTCATTCCAGTTCCAAGACACCACCTTAAGCCTTCCATGATGATCTTCCTTGTTTTGGTGACGCCATTCCAGAAATGGGATCCGCTAGGAAGGTTGTGCTCTCCAAGAAAGGAAACCTGATGGAGGTACTTAGCTTTGATGATGTCAATCCAAGTGACTTTTTCATTGATGGTAAGTCTCCAGGACTACTTGGCAATGAGGGCCATGTTCATCCGCTTGATGTCTCTGAATCCGAGTCCTCCATCCTTTTTCTTGGAACAGACCCTATCCCAGGCAACAAGTGAAAATTTATTCTTGTTTTCGTTTCCCGCCCAAAGGAATCTGCGTTGAATTTGCTCAATTCTTTGGCAGATGGAAGCTGGAGCTTTGAAGATGGATAAGAAAAAAATGGGAATACTTTGCAGGCAAGCCTGGACCAGAGTGGCTTTGGCTGCCTGACTGAGCATTGAGCTTTTCCAACCTGCAAGTTTCTTGTTGAGGCGATCTAAAATAGGGTTCCACATAGCCGAGACAGATCTGCCGTGGAAAAGCGGTAATCCAAGATAAGTAGTTGGAAGGCTCCCAATGATGCACCCAAGGATCTCAGCAATCCTATTTTTCCTCGTGAATGGGAGTATTGAGAAAGTATAGCTTGCTTTTGCGGTAATTGACTTTCTGGCCAGCCGCCTCTTCATAAGAATCAAGAATGTTCTTAATGATTTTTGCTTCGGGAACGGAAGCATGAGAGGATAGAATAGTATCATCCACAAACTGTTGGTGGGATATGGCATTGGTTGTTGAGGCTGGTTTGATCCCGGAGATGAGACCACTGTTGCAGGCAGCTGTAAGGGTTCTTCCAAGGGTTTCGGCCAAAATGATGAAGAGAAAAGGGGACAGAGGGTCCCCTTGACGGATGCCTTTGAAACTTTGGAAGAAACCTGCGGGTGAACCATTGATAAGAACAGAGAACCATGCAGTCGAGATACATTCATGAACCATCTTGATCCATTCTTTGTGAAACCCAAACTTCTCTAGGACCTCGAATAGGAATTTCCAGGAAACCCGATCAAAAGCCTTGTTCATGTCAAGCTTAAGGAACATGCTGGGTTTTTTATTTTTATATGCCGAGTGGGCCAATTCGTGGACGGTTATCACTCCATCAGCAATGAATCTGCCTTTGACCGAGCTCCCTTGGCACTGGTCGATGATGGAGGGAAGGATGTCTTTCAACCTGTTTGCCATAACTTTGGTGATAAGTTTGTAGATGACACTACAGAGACTAATAGGTCTGAAGTCGGAGAGAGAAGCACGATCATTGGACTTGGGAATTAAAACAATGAAGGTGGAATTGGCCTCTCTCGGCATCTTTTTGGCTCTCTGGAAGAATTTAACCGTAGCAACGACATCTGGGCCCACAATATCCCAAAAGTGTTGAAAAAACTGGGGTGGGAAGCCATCGGGTCCAGGGGCCTTATCAGGTTCCATTGCAAACAGAGCTTCTTTGATCTCCTCTTCAGTGAAGCATTGAAGCAATTTCCCATTATCATCGTTAGACACCAACTTTGGGATGTTCTGAAGTAGAGAACTTGCTGTGCGGGGATGGCAGTCAACGCTTGGACCTAAGATTTCCTGGAAGTGGCACACAGCTTCCTGTCTGATAGCTTGGATGTCAGAGACAATGGATCCATCAGCCTTGGTCAACTCAGAGATTTTATTTGAGCCTCTGTGACGCATGGTGGAAGCATGGAAAAACTTCGTGTTGGTGTCTCCTTCTTTGAGCCAGAGGTTTCTGGATTTTTGCCTCCAATAGGACTCTTCCTTAGCCAAGGCATTGTGAAAGTTTGAAAGGAGGCTTTTTTCTTCCATGAAAGTTTTGACCCTCAGATCTCCTCCCTGAATCAGATTTTCCACCCTTTTCAGCTCATCCATCAGAAGCTTTTTCTCGGTAAAGAGGTTGTCGAAGACCTCCCTATTCCAGCATTTCAGCTTGAGTTTGACCGCTTTGAGTTTGAGGAACAGATTCGTGAGAGGGTTTGGACAAAGGTTTTGCTGCCACCATTGTCGAATACACCGACCTAAATCTGGATGGGTGAGCCACATATTTTCAAACCTGAAAGGGGTTTTGAAGATTTGCTGGGGGCGGGAACAATCCAGAATTAAGGGGTTGTGATCGGAGCCAATTTTTGGGTGGCTATGAAGCCTGGCATCGCCAAAAATAGGAATGAGTTCTTTGGATAAGAGAAATCTGTCAAGCCGGATTTGGATGTGATGGATGCCCGCACGTCTGTTGCTCCATGTGTAGTTGGATCCTTGGAGCGGCATGTCCATTAGCTCGTTGTGGTTGACAAAATCGCTGAAATCTTCTATGCAGCTGCTGGTGATCGGATTGCCTCCTTGCTTGTCAAACAGGTGAAGGGGAGCATTGAAATCACCACAGAGCATCCATGGAAAGTCAGCAAAGTTGTTGCGCATTGCTGAAATGTTATCCCACAACAGTCTTCTGTTGACAGGACTGTTAGGTCCATAAACATTGGTGGCGATCCATTGGAGGTTAGTGACTTTATTGGTAAACAGAATGTTGATGGTTCTGTCAGAGACTGAAAGAACCCTCCCATCAATGGTTGTCGGATCCCACAAACAAAGGAGACCCCCAGATGCCCCTGAGGAGGGACAAAAGGCAAAATTGTTGTTTTCCCAGATTAGCTTGCAAACTTGAGTGCTGCTATTCTCGTCAAGTTTGGATTCTTGAAGGAACATGATATTTGGTTTTAGGTTTTTTCTTACTGATTTAACAGTCCTCTGTTTAGCAGTTTCGTTGAGGCCTCTGACATTCCAGGAGACGAACTTCATCGAGTTGATTTGGGGTTTGCTTTGCGGCCTCTGCCTCTCCCTTGAGACGGAGTAAGTTTGGGTCTAACTTCATCCTCATCTTGGTGGTTGGGGTGTTCGAAAATAGGGCCCAAGGAGGTAGGCACTGAGCCATCAGCCAATTCGATCTCAGCTGCTTTGGCAAGCTTTTCTGCATTTGACGGTCGTCCCCTTCTCTGTTCTTTGTTGACGTCAGCTTTGGGTGCGGGAATGGGAGATTTCAGCGGGCTGGATGTTTGGAGAATATCGGTGGAATCAGTCCTAGGGGCAGGCCGATGGGGGGATGGAGAGCGGGGAGATTGGCACAGGGCAACAGACTCAGGGGAAAGGGAAAGAGGACGGTTCTGAGTCGGGGGAAGGGGTGGGAAGGGAAGAGGAAGGTGAGAGGGACCAGAATCGGTGGGTGAGTTTGGAAAGGTCATTGCAGACTTTCCTTTGGACAAGGGAGACTGAATCAAAGTGGGTGTGGACGAGACGGTTAGATCTATGGGAAGGTCATCGGAGATGTCCTCTCTAGTATGAAGATTGTTTAAGGGAGCAAAATGATTAGAACGAGAAGGCAGAGCACTTACATTGTTGGGTTTGCCATGATTTGAAGCAGAGGTTTTAGGAGGACCTGCAGATCGGCCACGACCCCGACCAGAAGCCTTTTTTTGGGTGTTCAGGGTCTGAGAATCCTTCTTTCGGCCTGAATCGCTGGGGATTTCTTTTTTTTGGGAGGGGCATTGAGAAGCCAGATGGCCCTGAGTATTGCACTCCAAACAAAAAGCGGGCTTGTTCTCATACTCAACTCCTTGACGTCTTCTGTAGCTCCCGTAGTTGATGTCGATGCAGGTAGGCAGAGCCGAATCCAGATTAGCCATGACACAGACACGAGCATAGGTCATTCTGGTTTTGGCTCGGGTAGCAGGGTCAATGGCGACCAAATCTCCAATCGGTTGAGTGATGCCTTTGAGTGCATCGTTGTAGAAGAACTATGGGGGAAGCCCATGGAGTTTGATCCAAATCGGAGCGATGTTGATAGACTGAGTCTCAGGGTCAAAGTCTTCCCCCCATCTCCGCAGAAACAGGCTGCGACGGCCGAAAAACCAAGGTCCTCCAGTAAGAATGCGGTGGGTGTCAAGGGCATTGTTTAGCCTTATCATGAAAAACCCCCTAGGAAAGGCCACTAACTCCAAGCTGCCCGAAAGCCGCCATTTGGAAAGAGCCCACTCGCGGATAGTTTCCATATCAGGTCGGGCACCGACAAATTTCCCAACAAGAGAGAGAGACTCTTGGAAGATTAGTGGCTCCATAACCTCACTCGGGAAAGAGACTTCAGTGCCCGAAACAGAGAAGGGCAAAGGAGTTTGGAAAGAAAATGCTCCTGACGAAGACCTAACTTTGTCCGCAAAGGATAAAGACCAAGGAGGTGCTTTGGAAGGAGAGGAGGGTGAAACCCTAACGTTATCAGACGTCGGTTTCACCACGCCGTTTGGGTCTTCACCGCGAAACTTGCTGAGTGGGCCTGCAGAAGGCCCAACACCACCTGCAGGTCCCGAGGACAAACCTGCCACACCAGCTCTCTCCAACGTCCCTCCAACGTCGCCATCGCCATAGCGTGAAATCGGGACGTCGTGATTTCGCGACGTCGCGAAATCATGACGTCGCAAAATCGCGACGTCTAAGGCCAAGGTTCCCTTTTGATTAAGGCTTGTTTGCTCTTGAAGTTTTGCTTAAGGTTTGTTTGAACGAAGGCTTGTTAAAGCGACCAACTTTGCTCTACCATTTTTTGACCTTCTAAACTGCTGTGTGAGTGGCTAGGACCATTGTTTGACCTCTGAGGGCTGCCCTGAAAGCTGTGTGTGTCAATGTGATCGGTGTTTGTAGTCACTTAATCATATGGGTGTTGTTTTGGTGTCTACAGATGCCCCTTTTTGGGAAGCACTGCGGGTGATGCAGTGCTAAGCAAAAATAGAAAACAAAAGCACTAATGATTAGGGTTTCTTGGTAACCCAACCAACTTTTGATGCCCCAAGTATGGAAAGTGCATGCATTCTTTGAATCCTTGCTTCTGACGAGCTAAGGAATTTGATTTCAAGCGTTAACCTATTTTGGTGAGGTGTGACTTGAGCTTGGACATTGATCAGTCATGATTAGGCAAAGGGCGTAACCTTTTGTCCACAGGGGAAACCTTGTGTTCATGATTCACGAATGCCAAGTGTTTGATCAATTTGATGATTGCTTGTTTACTGCCCCAAGAAGAAGCGTGATTGTCTTTGTCAATGATTCTTTGAATGCATGTCATTGCCTTGATTGGGTGTGTGCTTGTTGATTGGTGACTAAGTGTGACTACCCCCTTAAGCGACAAATCGATGAGGGAATGACCTTCGTGAGAAAAGCGACGAGTCGCTTGACCCAAGATGACTTAGGTTAGGGTGCCTTTAGATGTTTTACCATTTAAGCACATGCAGTTTCTCGACATTTGGACCTATTTTTGGTGGGTGTTAACCCTTTTGGTGATGCCATAATGGGGTGAAATCATCAACAACCCATCTTCCCATGGAGCGGTCCGGCTATGGTAGCCTTCTTGGGGAAGTAGGAGAGTGACAATTTGGGCCCCGAAATTGATTTTTTTATGCCAAGAGGTTAAGTGCAAGAGCACTTGTGGCTGGCAATGCTTATTGCTATGGTTTTTGTGTTGCATTTTTGTGATGTTTTGGCTGTTTTGATTTTCTTTCTTTGTGTATATGTCATGATATTATGGTATGCATAATGATTGATGTTGATGAATGCATGCTACTTTATATTGATGTATGCATATGGTATGATTATTACGAGTGTTGTATGTTGATTGATTGTGATGGATGCATATGGTATGATAAATGCGAATGTATGTGATGTGCAGAAATGAAATGGATGGATGGACTTTTTGGTGTTTGGCCATGGCACCATAGACTGTTTAGAACTCTATTATTTTGTTTTGAGGCAATTGCTGTGATACATGAATTTGTATGTATACATGTGGTTTTTCTTTTCTGATGGTAGTGTAAGGATGAAAAGTAGCGCAGTCGGTTTAGAAATGTAGCTAAGGTTTTCTGAGACTCAGACGGTTTTAACTTATTAGCCATGACTATACTATATCTTACAAGACTTTTGAACAAGGTATGAATCGTACATGTTTTTTATCAAGTTATTTCACATCCCTGTGTGTGCAATTGAGTTCATTTATGTGGTATTTGTCAGGATACCACCAGTGCCAGATGGGCTTTCAACCGAACCTGTACTGAGGATCACCTAATTAGCTCCACTAACTCCTTTGTTGTATTTAGTTAGATTAATCTACGATGTTATCCAGGATACCATAAGCTAGCTCATCCTTATGCAAATATTGGTCTATACATACGCAAAGCGAATGTGACAGACATATCGTCATGCGGGTAGGATACCACCATTGCCAGATAGGCTATCAACCAAACCTGTAATGAGGATCACCTAGATGGTTTGTCGAATGCTAAGAATTCCAGGGATTCAAGTTCAGGATGTTTGTTGGCTGAATGATTTAGAGGGTTGCTCGTCTATATAGTGATGAAAATCACTGTTTATTTTCTATTAATTCTTTTTGAGCAAGGATTTTGAATAGTGGCGATGACCACTATTATTTGATTTTGTGTTTTGAGTATTGTGAATGGCTTTGATCCTTGTGGTCTTAGGGATGACTATCCATCCTGGTTAGGGGCGGATAGTACGAATCCTTACAACTTTGGGGGCCAAGGGGATGATGGAGGTGATGGAGTAAGGGCATTGATCTATTAGGCCTTGGGGATGACTACCCATCCTGGTTAGGGGCAGATAGTACGAATCCTTACGACTTGGAGACCAAAGGTGAATGGAAAATGTTAAGATGATGATTTGTTGGAATTTTGTTTGTGAATGGTGTTGATCCCTGTGGTCTTAGGGATGACTACCCATCCTGGTTAGGGGCGGATAGTACGAATCCTTACAACTTTGGGGGCCAAGGGGATGATGGAGGTGATGGAGTAAGGGCATTGATCTGTTAGGCCTTGGGGATGACTACCCATCCTGGTTAGGGGCGAATAGTACTAATCCTTACGACTTGGAGACCAAAGGTGAATGGAAAATGTTAAGATGATGATTTGTTGGAATTTTGTTTGTGAATGGTGTTGATCCCTGTGGTGTTGGGGATGACTATCCATCCTTGGCAGGGACGTGTAGTACAAATCCTTACAACTTTGGGAACCAACTATGATTGGGATTTGGTAGTGATGAAAACCACTGTATTTGGAGGTGAATGGATAGGAAAGAGCTCGTCCTTTTATCAATTCTCAGCATTCTAGAACCATTCTCACGGGGGGATGAGCAAGATAACCGTTTCACTTATGGTGACCTGGGTTACTGTGCAGGTTTCATCTTTCGTTCACACAACTTGGGAATCTTTATGTGTTTTAATTTGTGTTGGGATGTTACGTAACAAGGTGTATTTCAAGTATGACTCTACCTTTGTAAAATTTGTCTGACTTGATACATTACATGGCTAAAGAGCAAAATGATGACTGGATCATGAAAAACCCTTGATACATTAAAAGACCACTGACTCTAGTATGGTAAAAGCAATGCATGGTGTTTTTGCTATTTTTGTAAAATGGAACAGTGTGGAACAAGATGGACTAGCGGATTTATTACAGCCTATGGTGCCCTTGACCTATACGACCACAAATATGCAATGTATGGATGCAATGCTTTAATGCAGCTATGTATTTTTGTATTTTTGATGGATTGATTTTTGTGAATATGAAGATGAAGTGTGAGAAGAACTCTCTTATTGATGAATTTAAGTATGCCTAGAAATGAGATGCAATTTTTTGTTGTTTTTGATGATTTTTGTTGTTTTTGAATTTTCTTGATTGTTGACCAAGCGATTGTGGAAATCCTTGGAGCATTTTGGGATTGACCAAGCGATTGCGGGAATCCTTGGAGCCTTTTGGGATTGACCAAGTGATTGCAAGAATCCTTGGAGCCTTTTGGGATTGACCAAGCGATTGCAAGAATCCTTGGAGCCTTTTGGGATTGACCAAGCGATTGCAAGAATCCTTGGAGCCTTTTGGGATTGACCAAGCGATTGCAAGAATCCGTGGAGCATTTTTGGGTTTTGACCAAGCAATTGCAAGAATCCTTGGAGCATTTTTGGGATTTGGCTCTCTTAGATATGAAATGGTCGCAAATGACTGATATTCAAGGGTTCTGTTTCCTTGATACCATCAAGAGAAGCTAGCCGGTATGTCCCGGGTCCTATTTTGCTATCAATGACATATGGACCTAACCAATTTGCCACAAACTTGTCCCTTAGGTGGGATGGCAAACTGGAATTTTGCTGGTTTTCCTTCAAAACCAAATCACCAACCTGGAAGTCCCTTAGGTGAACTTTTATGTTGTAAGCTTTCTTAAGTCGCTCTTGATAAATACATAAATGCTCGAGAGCATTAACGCGTCGTTCATCAAGCAACGTAAGCTGGTCTAACCGGGCTTGCCGCACAGAATCATCGTCGATGAACTCCTGCATTGATATGCGCAGGGAAGGAATCTCCAACTCTAGGGGCATGACTACCTCGAAACCATACACAAGCAAAAAGGGAGTGGCCCCAGTGGGTGTGCGAATGCTAGTACGATAGGCCCATAGGGCAAGTGGGATTTGAATGTGCCAATCCTTATGACTGTCTGCGACGGTCTTTTTAAGGATGGCAACTAGCATTTTGTTTGACGCCTCTGCTTTCCCATTTGCTTGCAGATAATAGGGTGTTGAAAAGCTGTGCTAAATTTTGTACTTTATGGTCAAAGCACGCACATCTTTGTTCTTGAAAGGCGTTCCATTATCCGAGACTATTTTGGATGGAATACCAAAACGACATATGATATTATGCAAAATGAACTCCACAATGCGGGGTCTTGTCGTAGAGGTAAGCGAAATTGCTTCCACCCACTTGGTAAAGTACTCTGTGGCCGTTATGATAAACGTGTGACGACCTAATGATGCAGGGGAGATCTTTCCAATTAGATCGAAGCCCCACTGCAAGAACAGCCAATCAGACAGGACTGTCTGCAAGGCTTGAGAAGGTACGTGCATCAAATTGGCATGATGTTGACACTTCATGCACTTCCTGACATAGGTGCAACAATCTCGCTCTAAAGATGGCCAATAATAGCCCATGCGAAGAATGCGCTTTGCGATAGCCATACCACTAAAGTGGCCACCACATGTACCATCGTGCGCTTGGGCGACTGCCCAAGTGGACTCTTGCTGGTCCAAGCAATGAAGGAGGATTCCTTCATAGCTACGATGATACAAAATGTCTCCTATCCAAACATACTTAGCCGCTTTCTGCTTGAGTGCTCGTTTTGCGGCATGAGTCAATCCAAGTGGGAGATTACCTAGCTTGAGGTAGTCTCTGATGGGTAAATACCAGTCCTGTTGATCAGAAACCTCGATAGTATGAACAGCCAATCTCTCTTGAAGTTCCTCTCTAGCAAACGCTGAATGGGATAGAATTTGCAAGAATAGTTTTGTGTTGCTATTAATGGGAGTAGGGGAAAACAAAGACCCCCAGTTGGCGCGTTTCAGATGATCTTGGATTTGAGAGAACTTATCCGAGGATGGTTCAATCTGGATCATGTGGATTCCTGGCATCAAGTCTGATCTTACACGCTCCATCACGGATTGCAATAAGGTTTTGACTTGAATGGTTGTCATATCACCGAAAAGGTCCTGCAAAATTAGTGACCCCAAGGAGGCCATTGTGTCTGCAAAATGATTCGATGATCGAGGGAGGGCCTCGATGTCATACCACTCAAGTTTTGCCAGGAATTTGTCCACAAGGGCTTTATAAGCCTTCGAACCGGGCATTTGCATTGATATACCCCTTTGACTTGATTAACTATTAACGACGAATCACCAAAGATATTCAGTCATTTGATGTTCATGGTGATTGTTGTTTGAAGACCTAGGAGCAAGGCTTCATACTCTGCGTTATTTTTGGTGCATGGGAAGTTTAATTTAAATGACAGGGGCATTGGGGCACCCTGCGATGTGAAGAATACAATTCCCATGCCACCACCTTGCTCACATTTAGAACCATCAAAGAATAGGGTTATGTCGGCCTGTGACTCAGGCTCATCAGAATCTAGCGATTCTGAGACATGGAAGACCCCATCATCGAGTAGTTCTATGACCAGAGGTTGATCGTCTTCAAGAGGAGCCTTTGCTAGTTGATCGGCTATGACTTGTCCTTTGATAGATTTTTGTCCAATAAACTCTATGTCAAATTCCGTCAACAACATGATCCATTTCACCGTGCGACTACTATGATAAGTACGACTCATCATTTATCGCAATGGATTCTCCTTAGACACAACATACGTAGTGTTGCTCAGCATGTAGTGGCGTAGCTTTTGGTAGCAAACACCAGCGCAAGCGAGTTTCTCAACGTATGCATAGTTAAGTTCATAACCGACCGAGGTGCGGCTAAGATAGTAAGTAGCCTATTCCTTGTGAAGTTCATTCTTTTGGGCTAGCATGGTGCCCAGTGCCACCTCGATAGCTGAGATGTATAAGTAGAACGGCACTCCTGGTCTAGGTGGTGCCAATACTGGTGGCGAAACCAGGTATTGTTTGATCTCGTCAAAGGCTGACTGGCACCCGTCATCCCAATGAAATGTAACCCCTTTGTGCAATAGTTTTTTCATGGGTCGGCACTTGTCATATAGTTGTGCTATAAAGCGTTTAATCGACGCGACCTTTCTTTGCAGACTTTTGAGCTGCTTGATGGTAGTTGGGGGAACCATTTCAAGGATTGCCTTGACTTTCTTTGGGTCCACCTCGATTCCTTGCTTTGAGACTATGAAACCCAAGAGTTTTCCATATGTGATGCCAAAGACACACTTCTTGGGGTTTAGTCTAACTTTATGCTCCATGAGGCGATCAAGGATCTGGCTTAAGTCAGCGATATGATTTGAGCGCAAAAGAGATTTGGCTAACAAATCATCCATGTAATCTTCCAAAGTTTTATGCATGTAATCGTGGAAGATATATGTCATGGCACGTTGGTAGGTGGCACCAGCATTTTTAAGGCCAAAAGGCATAACCTTATAACAAAATGTCCCCCAAGGCGTTGTGAACGCCATTTTTAGTTGGTCTTCAGGATTGATACGAATCTGATTATATCCTGAGAAACCATCCATGAGGGAGAACATTTTGTGACCTGCTGTAGCGTCTACCAATGCGTCGATGTTCGATAAGGGGAAATCATCCTTAAGACTTGCTTTGTTTAGATCTCAAAAATTGGTGCATATGCGAATCCTCCCGTCGGGCTTCTTGACGGGAACCATGTTGGACAACCATGGCGAATAATCCATGCAGATGACAAACTGTGCATCCAACAGCTTTTGTAATTCATCTTTGACCATCAAGGCCACTGTTGGGTGCATCTTACGTAGTTTTTGCTTTACGGGCTTGATTGTCGGATCAAGCGTTAAATTATGCGTGACTAGCTGCGGGTCTAGTCCTGGCATATCCTTGTATGACCATGCAAAAACCTCCTTCTTCTCTTTGAGAAGGGTAATGTAGTCGGCTTGCTCTTCGGGGGAAAGGCTTACCCCTAGCTTGAGAATCTATGGATTCAATGGATCTGTGTCGATATCTACATCAGTCGTTTCCTTGACTGACATGTGGGATCCGTCCTCCAACTGATGTGGAGTCGGGATCAAATGGATATCATTAGTTGAATTTAGATCTACGTTGGGAATCTCGGGTTCCTCTTCAGCCTGAAAAATATCCTGAGTTGTCCCTGGGGTAAAATGATGCATTTCACCGAAAGGCCAGTACTCTGATGGTGACAAAGGTGAATTGACTTTATCCTAAAGATAATCATGCACCAGCTAAAGATAAGACTTTACCCTATAATTATGCTTTGGAAAGGACTCCCTGTGTTGTTTACCAATAATGCAAATTTCACACAAAGGATGAGAGGGATGGGAAAGGGTGGGCAATCCTTTAACCAACTTCTACAAACTAGTCAAGGATTTAAAGTTGAGATACCCAAACCATTTGTGCCACAACCAAGGAAGGTCTTCAGTGGATTTCAAGCAATTTCTAGTTGGTTGCATCCTCAACATGCACATTCTATTATCATACATGAGAATAGTAGCAATCACCCTATAATTTATCTCATTCGTGATCTTGCAACTTCTCTTTTCAAATACAAACTTATAGTTTTTATGGCAAAGTTATCCAATGTTGAGAAGATTATGATTCAGCCCAAGAACATAGTAGGTGTCATGGATATACATAATATGACCGGATCTTGCTCTAAAAGCAATTGTTTCTTTTCCAACAATATTTACCTGGTGGTTATCTCTAAACTTGACCTTACCACTAGTTGTTTCCTCAATTTTGACAAATAGGTTTCTATTGCCAGACATGTTATTAGAACAACCACTATCGAGGTACCAAATATAGTCATCTATAGCTTCAAAGTTGTTATGAATGAGCAAGAAAACATTGTGGTTACCTTCTCCTTCAGTATAGTGGGCTGCCTGCTGCATTTTCTTCTTCTTCTAGTAATATTGCTCAGTGTGGCCATCCTTATCATAGAAATCACAATGTCAGGGAGTCGAGGTTTGAGATCTACCACTAGAATAATGTCCTCCCCCATGACCTCTACCATGAGCTCTTCCACACCCAGATCTACCATGACCTTTGGAGGAAGATGTAGAACCAGAAGGAGGAGATTTATTTCCTGATGTAGACCCCTGATCACTAAAATAGAGCTTCCCCTAAAATACCTGATCAAGAGCCTCAGCTCTATCATGATTTTGTGTTCATAGGTATTCAAAGTACCAAGCAACTCTACTAATTTTAGCTAAGAAATATCTTTTGATTCCTCAATAGCTATGGTGATGGGGTCGAATCTTCTGGGTAGACTACACAGTACCTATTCCATGATCCTGGTCATGCCCAGCTCCTCTCCATGAGAGTGTATAACATTTACTAAGTCTTGAACATTTTCAAAGAAACCATCAATGGTCTCCTCCTCAGACATGCGAAGAGATTCAAAATCCATGTGCAAAATTTGTAGTTTAACCACATGAACTTTGGTCGATCCCTTGTAAGCAATTTCAAGGGTATCCCAGGCTTCCTTAGAAACCTTGCACTTTGTAATATTGGGAAATATAGCAACATCAATCCTAATCTATATAGAAAAAATATCCTTAGCATCCTTTTTTTGGGTCTCCAAGATCTCCTTCTTCTCATCTGCAATCATACCAGCAAAGAAAAATGCATCTGCCTCAGTATAGACCTTTGAAACCAAATTCTACAAGTCTTGAGATATCAAGAGGGTCCTCATATGAATACTCCAATATTCATAATAATATCCACTGAACATGGGTGTTTGCAACTACAAAGAACTAGGTTTTGCATTCATTTAACCCTACAGATTGAGTCGCTCTAATACCAAATGAGAGATTTTTTAGAAAATAAGGAACACACACAAAAAGTATTTATTGTAGAGAAAAAAAATAGAGTTACAGAAAAAATACAGAGTTGTGTACTTAGGTAAAATTGAAAAGAATAGAATATATATGGTTTACAAAGAGCAAAAAATCAGCAATTTCCTTATCCTTCTACTACTGGCAAATTGGCTTTTTTTTTTTTTTTAAACCTTATCTTTCTATTTATGGCGGTTTTCCTTGTCATTTATTTTCACCATGCCTATTCGTAAAAGTGTACACCCATGAGATCAAACAGACTTTTCAATTACAACCATAAAAAAAATAGAGTTTATTGTTATAAATAACGTCTCAACTGCTTAAATTCCTTCGTTTTAAGGAGTCTTGTTGAGCAATACATGCATAATGGTTAAGTTAGCAATCCTTTGTAAATAATCTCCTAAAAAACTATAAGGAGTAAGATCATTATTTGGTAAAATAAACTTTGTTAAGAGATTTGCTCCTGATTTTGCTGAAATTATGAAGCCTGTCAATGACATGATTAAGAAAGATATGGAAATAAGATGGACATAAGAGAACACTAAAGCCTTTCAGAATATCAAGGATGTAATCACTCAAGCCCATGTGTAAAAATACCCTGATTACTCTAGATATTTTAACATATACTCATTTTCTTTAGAACATACTATTGTCATCTTATCTCAGAAGGACGAAGAGAAAATGAAAGGCCTATAGCCTTTATGAGTGTATGATTGAAAGGTGCTCAATTAAAATATGCTACGATGGAAAACCAACCTTATTCTTTAATAAGGGCATTATATAATTTTAAAAGTATCTTTGGATGAAATAAGGTAATAGCCTATATTCTCTACATTTCCACAAAAGATGTTTTCACTCAGTCTAACCTTTAACGAGTTTTGCAAGGTGGATGGTAAATTTGTTACAATATGATGTAGAATTCAAAGCAATTTGGATTGTTAGAGGATAGGTATTAGCAAAGTGTATAGCTAATAAAGAAGGGGAAGTCATGAATAATACTATCATAGTGGATGAGGAACATGAAGCTAGAATGGTCGATAATTCTGATTGTAAATGGTATGATGATATTATGTTCTACCTCCAAAAATTATCATTTCCAAAAGATATGCCAAAAAATAAAAAGATATCTATTGAAAAATTAGTGCAAAGATATTATGTTCAAGAAGATAGATTATATTGGAAACATTTGGATGGTGTGTTGCTACTATGCTTGTTTGATAAAGAGATCCCTCAAATATTGAAAGAATATCATTTTGGATTCTTTGGAGGTCACTTTGCACCTAAGGCTACAACTAACCAAATTATGAGAGTTGGTAACTACTAGTCTTCTCTATTTAAAGATGTATATTAGTTTGTTAGAAATTTTCATAACCATTATATTCTTGTAGGGAAGAAAAGTTTTTTAGCAAATACCTCTAAATCCAATAGTTGTGGATGTTCCTTTCACTCATTGGGGAATAAACCCGATTGATGAGGTTAACCCAAATTCTTTTGGGGGTCATAGGTGTATGCAACAAACTATTTTACCAAATAAGTAGAGGCGACACCCTCCAAGAAATCAACCATAGATGTAGTTGTTAAATTTCTAGAATAAAATATCTTGACCAAATTTGGGGTCCCAAAAATGATAGCAACTAATAATGAAGTATTTAAAAGATCAATGATATCATCATCTTTGTAGACTCTTTCTTGTAAAAATCTTAGTTTGAACTGCTAACCAAAGGAATGTTGAGGCCTTAGGGAGAACCTCTAATGACCAAACATTCTTTCAATAAAAATATTTGGGAGGAGAAAATTTTGATTGCTCTAAATCCACATCCCACCTTGATCGAGTATCCATCATATTTTGATAGATTCAAAATCAACTCATCCTTTTATGTAAAAATTTTCAAATAAAACTCTTGAATCATCTTTTGAAGTTCATTTACAACTCATTGAGTTCCTCTCCTTCAACCAAGTTACTAATAGAAACCCATGATCTAGAGTTGTTGCCCAAATTAAAATAGTCTTTAACCTTTGGAGCTTTACAAGTTAAGCATGCTTGAACCAATGATTACCATTTTTCAACCAAGCATCAGACTAAAAATTTGCATAATTTCCCTCATTGAATTACCATCTAATATATTTCTTTATTAATTGCAAACTATATGATATGAAGCTCAATGTTGAGGTTTTTTTAGGTAGGGTTTTTTCCTAAATTTCATTGCATCAAGAAAATCTATAATCTCTACCTAATCTTTGCCTCTAAAACTAAACTCATAAATTTGCAATTTCATAAACCTGCTCTTCCAATATTCTTTCCTTTACAAATACTTCAAAATTTTATATATTAATAAAAAATAATTAAATTATTTTTTATAAAAAATTATGATCATATAAAAAATATATATTTAAAATAATTCTTAAATATATTTTATTACAATAAAAATAATAATAATATACATCAACGCCATCTTTTTAAAATTAGCTTGAAACCACCAAACCTAAACCTAAACCTTTTTACAATAAAAGTTCCCATAGATCACACGGCCAAAACCTGCGATCAAAATCCTTCTATTTATCATGTCTTCATTACAATCTTCTTCATTACGTAACGATAGAATTTTAGAGACTCCGTATTTCGAATAACAAGATATTAAAAAGTTAGAATAATAAAATGGAACACAAGCGCACCGTATTTTGACTCTTTATCATTCTTTTCGTTATCAGTATTTAATTCCACAATTCAGAGAGTGTCAAGCACGTCACGTCACTAGTTATTTGTCGTTTCTTTCTTTTCTGTTCTGTTTTGGTTCGAGTATAATGGAATCTCTATGTGCATTATTCAGATGGAGATGCCTAGCGCGTAGAATCTACTCCCAACTTTGAGCTACCAAATAATTAAAAGGATGCCATGCATGGTAGATGGTACCATCCCATCCATGTTCTCGTCATGCCAAACATCATTCATCCCATCCGTGTTCTTGTCATACCAAACATCATTCACATTCATATCAAATTTACCTTTGTCCCCAAAAAAACGAAAAGCCATGGCAACTTTCTTTCTTTCGGCCATGGCAACTTTCATAATCTTTTAAATGGCGGCTGCGAGGAATAAATTTAAAATGCACACGTCGAAAAAGAAAAAGATAGGTTAGAAGCAATGAACTTACGCGCATTATGTCAATGTCAATCTCGCATTGGTTAGAAACAATAGAATGTCTTTGATATTTTTTTTTATTGTTGATACCTCTAAAAATAGATTTAATATATATATATATTAATTAAAAGCTAGATTATATTATATCATTAACCGGGACATTACAATATTTTGGTGTTAGCTCTGTCCACCAGTTAAAAAATAAAACGAGGTGAATCAGAGTAAAGCATCCATAACTGAATATACATAAGAATAGAAGATAATATCAACAAAAAAAACCTATAATTATATCTTGATGCAATACACCAGATATCAGCATTCATATGTAGAAGAGTCTATTATATATGAAAAAATTCTAAGCATGTCTTCTGTGCTATCTTCTGCAGTATTCAAAGAAGAAAAAAAAATAATCAATCTTATCATTGTTAATTGTCATCTTCTTATTTTCTTGTTGGACTTTCTGAAGATCTTGAATCATATGAGAAAGTTGATGAAGTATGTCAATAACATCTTGAGGCGTGTTGGAAGGTCCATAGACTTGAGAATGAATGTGTTCCACATGTAGCAAAAGATCAAAGGTCAAATCTGTCAAAACTATATCCCATGGAGGAGCAGATCCAGTAAACACATTTTTGCATCTGTACTTCCAAATATGCTTGAGAAGGATGAGTCTACAAACATCCCAGAGTTTGGGGCATCGGTCCAGTTGAAAAAAACCAAGCAAAAAAAGCTTCCAAGATCTAGCAAAAGAGGGAAAAAGAGAAGAGTAGAAGATATCCCAAAACTAGGGGAATGTGTAAAATCAGAGCCAAGTTATTGATAATTTTTGATGCAAAATCCGCCAACCAAGAAGTTATATAAACCTTTCATAATGAAAAATAATTAAATTTAATAAAATGTAGTTGTTAAACTTTAAGTTACATAATTTTTCTCTTTTAACTATTAAAAATTATATATTTAAAGATTATTTTTTTGTCCATTATTATGTAAATATATTTGTTTGTTTCACTTATACCATTAAACTTTTCTAAACAAAACTAATTTGCCACTATATGATCTATTATTTACCTTTTTCAATAATATTTAAAAAATTATATTAAAATTATATTTTTAAATATTAAATAAAATTATTAAAATATAAATTAATGAATTTAAATTTTAATTATTATATATTTAAATATTTTTAAGTGTTATTATATTCATAAAATTTTAAACAAATTAAATATAATACAATTAAAACTTATTGACCTTAATATCTAATTAAATTTATTTTTATTATACACTATTTTACAACTTAACCTAATTTTTTTATAATCCAAATTATATTTAGAAAAAAAGAAGAAACCCCATTTACAATATAAATATAAATATTAATATTAATATATATATATATATATATATATATAATGTTTTTTTTTTTTTTAAATGGACAATTTATATTAATGGACAGAGTAAGTCAACACAATATTTTATAAAGAAGTAATCATTTGGACTTGGCAAACCCAAGACAACACTAAACCTTATCTTGGTGACACTGGTCTTTGAAACATGGTCATACCTTGACAATGTCAAGTAAAAAAAGGAATAGGGGACAAGAGGTGAAGTGCTACTATGATTAATGATAAGAAAAATTTAAATCTATTTTTAGTATTTAAAAAAAAAAGTATTAATAGAATTAGAAATATTTAGAATCTCCGTAACTTCTCAATTTTTATTTAGAACTAGATCTACAATTATTGCTCCCTTATCTCTAGGTTCAAAGAGTCTTATGGCTTAGTTGTGGTTTTCATCCCTTGTGAGGTCCTTATAAGGTTGAAAACAATTGCCCATAATATATGGAATGACTAGAGATGGCTTAATGGTCATATTTTTTCTTCCATTACTTCTAGTTGGATATACAAAAATATTGCATGCCCTCCTTTAGACTCTAAGCTCAATGTCAAGTGGCAAGTAAATTTTACCAATATCCAATGTTAGTCTCTTGCTACTCAAATTTGGAAAGTTCATGTTGAATAAAAAACTCGTTTCTTGGATAACAATTTTGCATCAAAAATTTCCAACTTCTAAAATTTCTTTAATTTTACATATTTTCGCTCAATGCAGTTTTTGTAATGCTTTAGAAACTCTTATTCACTTGTTTTGGTTTTGTGACATAGCTAAATAGTTATGGGATTTTTTTTACAATATTCTCTTTCCCTCTTTCCCTAGATATTGAAACCTTTCTTTGCTTGGTTTTTTCAACTGGATCAATGCCCCAAACTTTAGGATGTTTGTAGACTCATCATTCTCAAGCGTATTTGGAAGTGCAAATGCAAAAATGTGGTTACTAGTTTTGCTCCTCCATGGGATATAGTTTTAGCGAACTTGACCTTTGAAATTTTGTTACATGTGGGATGCATTCATTCCCAAGTCTATGGAACTTCCAGCACACCACGAGATGTTATTGACAGACTTCATTAACTTTCTTATATGGTTCAAGATCTTCAAAAGATCAAAAAAAAAACTAAAAAAAAGCCAGTTAACAATAATGAGTAAGTTCATGATTTGATTACTTTTATTTCTTCTTTGAAGGTTTCAGAAGATATCATGAAAATATTAATATCTAGTGTATTGCAACAAGATATAATTATAATCGTTTTGTTGCTATTACATTGTATTCTTATGTTTCTTCAGTTATGAATGATTTACTCTTTATATACCTCATTTTATTGTTTACCTAATAAATAATATTAACACTCTATTTATTAATAAATTAATATAATTTAATTTTTCTAAAAAATTAAATTAAATTAAAAATTAAAATCCTCCTTTTAAACCACACCACACTTTTTAAGACTCAAGACTATATATATATATAAACAAATCTATGGATTGTGCTCCTTGTTGCACCTTTCCATTTATGTTCTCATCTTGGCACGATCATAAACACAAGGGCAACGATTCCTCGTCAAACATAGTAGATTGAGTTCTTTGTTACTCTATGTGATGCCGGGGGAGTAGGATCCCACCAAATTCTTGGGTTATGATTCATGCCCTTCTCTCGACCCTTTTCCTACCACAACATAAAAATATTTCTATCGCGGCGAACATCCGATATATTTTAATTAAAAAAACATGTAATGTTGGCTGAACTTTAGGCTTGCCATAGCCACCATATGCTGACTTTTTTTTTAATTATTGTATATGATGAATTGCAAGTTTGGAATGTTGGCTTTCCGTTTCCATAAACTGAAACCAGAAATAATTTATTCTTTAATATAAGAGATTCAATGTTTTAATCTTATGAAAAATAAATGTACCCTAAATTTTAATGAGGGTGAATAATATTTAAAATATAATAAATAATTACATAATTTTAAATATTAAGTAGTTGTAATATTATTATGTAATAATAATATAATTGAGTTTGTGTATCAAAAAAATATAATTAGATTATTTAAATTTTTTATTTAATTTAATTAATAAATGTAAATAATAAAAAGTTTAAGTTTCAAATTTAAATATAAATTATTATAATATTCTTATATTATCATGATGTAATAATAACTATACTTTCAATCTCATATATAATCTTTAAAAAAAAAAAATTAAAAGAAAAGGTTCTATAACAATACTTTCATATGGATATATAAATACTTAGATAATTCATGAGTAATAAAAATTTAAACATTTAAATATTATAACCTATGGGTTATGGTCTCTCCATATTAAAACTACACTTTATTTTTTTAGTAAGAGTTAGATTTTTAAAATATATAATTAACTAGCTTAGATATAAAGGATATATTCTTGTAAGTAAACTTAAGAAGAATATATTGTTGAAATGGTTGCCGTCAATGATTGGTGTGGAACGTCTCAAAATACAGCAACCACGTGTAGACATAACAGTAAATATTCCGTCACGTGATGGAAACGTAGGACACTTGTTATTCCTCATTAAAACCAAGCAATTCAAAGCTTAAGCCTCTTTTTATCTTTGACCTGTTGGCATGGCGTGGCTTCAGATTAAAGTAATTAAAGGATACCTACGGATAGAAGACAGGAAGAAAGCAGATGGCCGAAAGAGAAAATGGTCATTGATATGAAGTACCATCATAATATTTGATTTACGAAATCGCGCATGATTACACGCTTCCACATCGATCACGGTAATGCATGTCATTGTCTGCGCATGCAGAAATTAATATACATCTTCTGGATTTGTGTACACCCACACAAAAATAAAATTCTTTGGTTTGACAGTGTACTTGAAATGTTAGGTCCATAAAAATATCTGAACTATTCTGTCCTAAAACCTGGTTATTCAAGTCTCGAATGATTCTTCGAATTGCGTGCATAAGTTGCTAAAGTTTATCATGATCTTCACCCCCAATTTAACAAAAGAAAAAGTAATGTAGGGCTGAAAGGAAATAAATCTATTCGAAATGTCACGTTATATTATTTGATCCCACGAAACTAAGAAAAGACGTTTACTGCCAAACACTGAATCCCACTTTGTATCAAATTGTCAGCAGGTGTTATAAACTGGAAACGAGACCAAAAGGAATGTATTGCCGTCAACACTTCAGGGGAAAAAAAAAAAAGATGAAAAATGGTAAGTTACTCTCCCTCCAAATAGATGGAGAGAGATAGAACAAAAAGGAAAGAGCATTCGAATTAGCAAAACGTATGAATGAATACAGACTTTAGAGATAAAGCGAAAAATTCCCATTATTTTATATATAAGAAAAAACATACCATGGATGGCCTACGGTAGTGTATTAATTGTGTTTATTTTGTTAACTCTGATTTATAATGTCTTTGGGTTCGCATATATTCTGGTTATATCCATATTATTAAATCAATACACAGGTTATATCATACAGCAAAAGTATTTAAATAAAATTTTAACATCGTTAATTAAAAAATATATATTTCCTCTAAGCACGCAAATTAGGATGGAGAAAGGTTGAGAGGTCTTTTAGAGAAGATTAAATAAATAAATAGAGGCGCCTAACGTGCATAACATAATAATAAAACGAGGTTGTACCTTAGTTGACCATTAAATCAGCTTTTTGTTAATTCTTCAACTCGTAATATCAGAAACCAGAATTTTTAAGCACGCGGACAGGTAATCATGCCACGTTGGATTGTCACTCTCTAGTTTGAATTTTAGGTCTAAATAAGCCCTCTTACGTGTTTAAAACAAAATTGAATTGTGTGTGGGACCGACAAGATTTTTCTCCTCAATACATGTCATTGAAATATCTTATGATTGTAACTCAATGAAGATCATTCCGTAATGATTAACTAGTGCTAGTGCGAATGATGGACGGGCATGACAGAAAAATTAGTATAGATGTAGATGGCGTAGAGGGGCCTAAAATAAATAGAAAACGTTAGAATGCAACATTCACTTAATACTATTAAAGCTGACAGTACAAATCAGGGAAAGAGGGAAGCTCAAATGCAAAATAATAATAAAAGGACGGTAACGAAATTCAGCCAAAGGCGAACTAAAAGAATGCAGAAACCTTACAAAAATATTTAAGAAAAAAACTTCTCTTCTCTAATGTCAGAGCTCTAATTGAACATTTCAAAGTCGATCCCAGGATTACTTGTGATTGAAACTCTCCACATCCACATCCTTGCCTTGTAATGTTTTCAATGATTAGAGGTGGTTGAAAGGTGGCCAATTATCTCTTCTTTCCCTTAAGATAGTCTATCAAAATGATACTTCCTCACTTTCCATATCTTGCAATTTTTTCAATGGTTAGAGGTGGTTGAAAGGTGGCAAAATATCTCTTCTTTCCGCTAAGACAGTCTATCAAAATGATGCTTCCTCACTTTACCATATCTTTTCAGATTAAATAGCAAATGAAAAAGTGATTACGAGGAAAGAACATGATCCAAGCTAAGTTTTGCCATTGAAAACAAAGGTAAAGTCCTTATACTTGCTAAATGCACCGATGCATCATTAAAATCTTTCCTCTATATTCTAACTTTCAAAACTTTGTATGACTAATGGTAGGTGCCTTTTTGTAGAACAGACGAATCTATATTCACACTTGTTCTAATTCTACATAGCAATAAGATCAGTTTGGAACTGTGCAAAGTCCTCCCTTTCAACCACGGTTCCATTTGGGATCCCTTAGAATTTTGCTTTGTATTTCTTATGAGTATTTGGCTTTTATTATTTTTGGCAACTTACACATTAGTACATTTCTTTCTAATGTTATTCACTTTTAAATATTTATATTCATCCATGTCGAGAGAAACTAATAATAATCATTATATGTGAAATTAAAATTGTTAACATAATTTTAAGAGAGAGTGTATGCTTCATCAAAAATACTTATATATCTAATTAAATTTTTGTTATAATATTGAATAATATTATATAATTATTCAAATTAAATAATACTTTTAATAATCATAATAAAATCTATTTATATATAAAATACCATAATAACATCTTTTGAATGTTAGAATAAAATTCATGCCTACTTCCACAAGGTTTTTATGGAGAGAGATCAACTGTTCAATCCTTCTGGTCATGTAATAATGTTTTTAAATCTTTTATCTAAGGTTTAAGTTAAATAATATTTTTAAATTTTTTATCTAAGGTTTGAGTTAAATAATATTTTTAATTTTTTACTTAAGGTTTGAGTCTTCTTAACACTCAACATTGCTTTTAATAATCTCATATCCTTTTATACATCATATCTCTTCGATACTAGGTGATATTCTTGATAATCTCATTTTACAACTTAAATAAATTTAATAGTGAAAATTTTAAAACCTTAAAAGTTTAAACCTTAAACGTACCACTTTCAGTAATCTAATTATAACTGTACAAATATATATTAAATAAACCATGTTTAAACAAAAAAAATCTTTTAATATAGCCCAAGAATCTTTTAATATGATCTATAACCTAATTAAAACTAGGTATATATGTAGTGTGCCTCTATTGTCATCTCTAACAAAGAGTACTACGTTTCTATCATTGCAAACGTAAAGATATTCTTAACCTTTATCTAAGGTTACGTAAAGATATTCTTAACCTTTATCTAAGGTTAGGTGAGCCGTATGCTTCCAATAGCCGCCGTGATTGCCGGGCAGGGAGATTAGATTTAGTGGGTCCACAAAGTGTGGTTGAAGGTGGCCATGTCATTTTAATTTTATTTATTTCAGTCCTGTTTAATCACGGTCGATTGCATTATTGCAATCTTTCCAGTAAAAAGGAACGCAAAATGAGGAATCTGTGGCCTTTGGACAGTCCAAAAAAGCCTGCTACTGATCCTTATTAATTGGATCTAACCAGGATTTGGTTCCTTAAATTTTATTATTTTTAAAGCTGATGTCCATAAAGCCGCCGCCATAGATAAATTAAATTAAGAGGACACTAGTTGTAGAATTGTCATCCGCTGACAGGCTATCCTTAGTCTCATGGCCACGTGGCTTTATCATTTTTGAACAGTCTGTCAATTGTAACTTTCCAATTAAAAGAAAGTTTGGGTGATAAGCATGCGAATAAGTTTCCAATCAAAAAGCTGGATAGTTGAGTCAAATTTCTTTTAACTTATGGTTAACACCCTAGCGTGGGTTTCATCAGTGAAATAAAACTATGTTTTAAATATTTAAATAGAAATGGTTTTAAATTATATATATATATATATATATATATATATATATATAATTTAAAACCCATATAATTATTACTTGTTTCAATCTCATATATATATTACAATTATTACTTGTTTAAACCCATATAATTATTACTTATAATTATTACTTGTTTCAATTCCACATATATATTACAATTATTTTAAAATATATATATATATATATATATTTAAAATTACAATCCTTTAAATTTTTAAATATATAATTAAGTAAAAATATAAAATTAATCTCAATTTATCTTAATTTTTATTGAGCAAAGTTCATCAAGGAGATCAGATCCGTAAGGCCAGTCGTCAAATTTTTTAAACATAATACTAAAGTTTAATAATGAATTTTAAATTCAAAGACAATTTTTGTTTATTTTTGAAACATAATACTAAAAATTTAATAATGAATTTTAAATTCAAAGACAGTTTTTGTTTACCTTTAAAAATAAAGGTGAAATAATTTGTTGAAATGTCAGCGGCCTACCCTGTACTTGGGTACGCCAACGCAGGATGTGAATGTAGATTTTATCTTGGGCAAAAGCATTAAAGACATAATTTGCATGTCATCATTACACACTTGCACATCCATCACGGTAATGCATGTCATTGTCTGCGCATGCAGAAATTAATATACATCTTCTGGATTTTGGTTGTACAGTGTACCTTGAAATGTTAGGTCCATAAATATATCTGAACTATTCTGTCCTAAAACCTTCGATTAACATGTTTTGAGTACAAAGAATTTGCAGCTTATTCAGGTATAGAATGATTCTTCGAATGGCGTGCATAAGTTGCTAAAGTTTATCATGATCTTAACCCCCAATTTAATAAAAGAAAAAGTAATGTATGGCTGAAAAGAAATAAATCTATTCGAAATGTCACGTTATATTATTTGATCCCACGAAACTAAGAAAAAATGTATACTGCCAAACACTGAATCCAACTTTCTATCAAATTTTCAGTAGGTGTTATATATTGGCGTCAACACTTCAGGAAACAAAAACATGAAAAATGCTAACTTATTCTCCCTCCAAATAGATGGGGAGAGATGGAACAAAAAGCGAAGAGCATTCAAATTAGCAAAACTTATGAATACAGACTTTAGAGATAAAGCGAAAGAATCCCATTATTTTATTTATAAAAAAAATACCCATGGATAGCCCACGATAATGTATTAATCGTGTTTTAATTTCGTTCAAAGATTACTGTTAACTCAGATTTATAATTTATTTGGGTTTGCATATATTCTCGTTATTGACTGCTCCTTTATCCATATTATTAAAACAATACACAGGTTATATCATACAGCAAAAGTATTTAAATAAAAAATTTAAATCGTTAATTAAAAAGGAAATATATCCCCCTCTAAGCACGCAAATTACGATGGAGAAAGGTTGAGAGGTCTTTTAGAGAAGATTAAATAAATAAATAGAGGTTGTACCTCGGTTGACCATAAAATCGGAAACCGAAATTCTGAAGTACACGGACAGGTAATCATGCCACGTTGGATTGTCACTTTCTAGTTTGAATTTTAGGTCTAAATAAGCAGTCTATCAAAATGATGCTTCTTCACTTTCCGATATAGCAAATCAAAAAGTGATTACGAGGAAAAAACATGATGCAAGTTACAATCGAAAAACAAAGGCAAACTCCTTATACTTGCTAAATGCACTGATGCTTCATTGAAAGCTTTCCTCTATATTCTACCTTTCAAAAATTTGTATGATTAATGATAGGTGCCTTTTGGTAGAAGAGACGAATCTATATTCACACTTGTTCTAATTCTACGGAGCAGTAAGATCAGTTTGGAACTTTGCGAAGTCCTTCCTTTCAACCACGGTTCCTTATGGGATCACTTAGAAATTTGCTTTGTTTCGTATTTCTTATGAGTATTATTTGGCTTTTTATTATTTTTTTTTGGCAGCTAACACATAAGTATATTTGCATGATGTGTGTTGTCATTCAATGTTTTCATGACTTTGCGGTGACATTTGGCCTTAGCATTCAAAATATCTAGAATCTAATATATCTTACTAGGCAATTGCACACAATAGAGCAACTATTTGAATCAATAAAATTATCAATCTTACACAATGATTGAACAATCTCAATGAGGATTAATGCAACACAAGCAGGTGGTGACAAAGCCTCGTGCCAATCCCAACATGGGACAACATGTAATATAGACCTTTCATAAGGTCAACTAGGTAAAGAGGCCTGGTCTATATTCTCCGTTGGATAAGGTTGTTTCAAATATATCAAAGAATATTGAGTTTCAAATATATCAAAGAATCTTGAGTTAGACATGGTGGGTGTTTTAATGGTTTAGGAACTTGAAAATGCATCTTATATAGAGGAATGCTATCTTTTATTTATGGTTCATATATAGGTTGTATAATTATGATATTATTTTCTTATAATGTTTGTATATTGATTAGTATATTTATTGTTAATTGGTTGTCGTATAGATTAATGTATATTTTTTATAATTTGTAGGATGGTTTTTTTTTTTTTTTTTTGTAGGATTTGTAATCATATGTTATGTGATAGTCTATTTTTATTTTAAGGAATCAAGTTTTAATATCATGTTTTATTTGTTTTGTTTCTTTGAATTGATTTTCAAAGTGATATGGTAGTTTGTTGTTAAGAGAGTTCTAGTTAACTATATTTACAAAGAGCAAAAAATCAGCAATTTTCTTATCTTTAAACTGTTGGTAAATTTGATTTTTTACTTTTTTTTAAACCTTATCTTTCTATTGTTGGCAGTTTGCCTTGTCATTGATTTTCACCATGCATATCCGGCAAAACATACATCCATGAGATCAAACAGACTTTTCAATCTCCTCCTTGAGTGAAATGGGATGTACGCATAGGCAGTCTCTGATATAGCAAAAGAAAAATTTTGGCAGGGGCTTGGTGAAGATGTTTACTAACTAAGCATCGGTAGAACAAAAGGTAAATTGAAGGAAACCATCGTCGACCAAGTCTCTTATGAAATTGTGCTTGATATTATTATGCTTGGTTATACTATGAAAGACGGGATTCTTTGTCATTGCACTTGTATTTATATTATCACAATGAATAGAAATGAGTAGCCCAAGCTCCATACCAAGATCACCAAATAGATGCTCTAGAAAAATAGCTTGAGTACAAATTGAATATGCTGCAATATACTCTGCCTCTACTATAGAAAGAGCTACAATCTACTATTTCTTGCTACTTCAAGAAATAAGAGATTCACCAAAGAAGAATGCATACCTAGAGGTGCTCTTCCTATCATCAAGAGACCCAACCCAATCAGCATCAGTGTAAGCAGTAAGTAGATTGTTGTCAGTGAATTTATACCACAATCCATGGTCTTTGGTACCACGAACATATCTTAAAATGTGTTTGGCTGCCCTCCAATGAGACTCATGAGGAGAATGCATAAACCATGCTACCAAACTCACAATATACATGATGTCAGGACGAGTAGCAGTTAAATACATCAAGCTACCAACTAAGGAACGATACAAGGTTGCATTGACAAGTGGTGAAGAATCATATTTCATGATTTTACAACCAACAACAACGGGAGTATCAACAGGGTGGTAATCCTTCATGCCAAATTTGACAAGCATATCCTCAACATACTTGGACTGTGAAATGAAAATGCCAGAAGAAGATTGTTGAACTTGCATGCCAAGAAAGTAACTCATCTCCCCTAAGTCACTTATTTCAAATTCATTAACCATGGCACTCTTAAACTGATTTAACAAGAAATCAACTATGCTGAAGAAGATAATGTTATCAACATAAAGGGAAATAAATTAAAATTATTACCTTCAATACACTATGCTCTTTGTTGTGCATCTCTGATAACCATGTTGCCTAAGATAGCCATCAATTCGAGCATACCAAGCCCGAGGTGCTTGCTTCAAACCATAGAGAGCCTTCTTCAAGCGGTATACCTTGTGCTATTAGCCAGCCATTATGAACCCTTCTGGTTGCTCTACAAAGAACGCTTCCTTCAAGTATCCATTCAAGAAAGCAGACTTGACATCCATTTGATAAACCATCAAACCAAAATGAGATGCAAGTGCCAAGAGAGAATGAACTGTCTCCAAGCGAGCTATAGGAGCAAATGTTTCATCATAGTCAAGTCCCTCTTTCTAAGCATAGCCTTTAGCAACAAGATGCACCTTATGTTTTGCAACTGTCCCATCAACATTATGCTTTGTCTTATAGATCCATTTTACACCAATGACCTTTCTATTATTGGGAGCATCAACTAGTTCCCAAGAGTCATTCTTTTGGATCTGTGTTATCTCTTCTTTCATGGTCCTTTTCCAAACATAATGAGCAACAACTTATTGAAATGATGAAGACTCATAAAATGAATGAGAGATAAGAGCATATGTGATGTTTACCTCTTGATTACCCTCTCTAGTTTGAGATCGAGTCACTCTCTTGTTGAAGTCTTCATCCAACATTAGTGATGGAGGATGATACCACTCGCTAATCCATTTATTCTTAGCTGGTGGGAATGTAGGAGTAGCAGGGATACTGGTTGGCTATGCTTTTTGTGGTGAGGTGGTGGCCTATGTGGGAGGTAATGAAGGCTGAGGTTGAGAGGTCAAATCAGAATCAACAAGAGCAACATCATCATCAAATGTAAATATAGGAGGATTGTCAACAACAATATCCTCCCCCTTCTTGTAGACTCTCCCTTCATGGAAAATCACATCCCTACCAATATGTAACTTTCTAGTAATAGTATCGAAGCATCGATATGCCTTAAACTCATCAGAGTATCCAATAAAGATACATTTGATGGAATTTTCATCAAGTTTCTTCCTGTTCTCCTTCGGGACATGAATGTAGCAATTGGATCTAAAAATTTGGAGGTGGGAGATGCTTGGTTTCTAGCCAAACCAAGCTTCATATGGAGTGGAATTTATGATAACTTGAGTAGGACAATGATTAAGAATATATACCATAGTATGAATAGCCTCCCCCAAAATATTGTTATGAAGATGCATCTCTTTGATCATGCATTGAGCCATATCCAAAATAGTTTGGTTCTTTCGCTCAACAACACCATTTTGCTGCGATGTGTAAGCAGCTGTGTACTACCTCTGAATCCCATTTTTGCTATAATATTCTTTAAATTCATTGGATATAAAATATCCCCTATGTCAGTCCTAAGCTTAATGAAATAACCAGATTGCTTCTCAACATAAGCTCTAAACTTAATGAAGCAATCAAAAGCATCTGACTTAGTTTATAGCAAATAACACCAGCTCATTTTGGAATGGTCATAAGTGAGTATTAGCATATATTTTCACTTATCTCAAAGAGTAGGAGTCTGCATTGGTCCACATAGATTATCATGCACCAGCTCAAGAGGAGACTTTACCCTATAATTATGCTTTGGAAAGGACTCTCTGTGTTGCTTACCAGTAATGCAAATTTCACACAAAGGATGAGAGGGATGGGAAAGGGTGGGCAAACCTTTAACCAACTTCTACAAACTAGTCAAGAATTTAAAGTTGAGATACCCAAACAGTTTGTGCCACAACCAAGGAAGGTATTCAATGGCTTTCAAGCAATTTCTAGCTGGTTACATCCTCAATATGTACATTCTATTCTCAGACATGATTTATCTCATTCGTGATCTTGTAGTTCCTCTTTTCAAAGATAACATTGTAGTTTTTATGGTAGAGTTATCCAATGCTAAGAAGATTATGCTTCAGCCCAAGAACATAGTAGGTGTCATGCGTATGCATAATTTGACCAGATATTGCTCTAAAAGCAATTATTTCTTTGCCAGCAATCTTTACCTGGTTGTTATCTCTAAACATGACATGACCACCAATTGTTTCCTCAAGTTTCACAAACAAGTTTCTATTACCAGACATGTGATTAGAAAAACCACTATCGAGGTACCAAATACAGTCATCTATAGCTTCAAAGTTGTTATGACTGAGCAAGAAAATATTGTGGTTACCTCCTCCTTTAGTGGTTCCTTTAGGTATTGGCTTTCTCTTTTAATATTTATTTCATTTCATTTCATTCAATATCAGCTAAACACGGTGTTAAGAGATTCCTAGTTGAGCAGGGTGCTGAATATGGAAGAGAAAGAGGCTGAAGTAGATGGAAGCAACTCTGAGGCATTTTGGTTCGTATACAAAGAAGCTTCGGCTAAACAATGAGAGTAGAGATGCAGGCATAAATTTAGTGGAAGACATGCCTATCCAACAACTTTGGGATTTGATCTTTGTTATTATATGATGGCTTGCAAGTGCAAGTGAAGAGTATGTGAATGTTGTAGGCTTTCTGGTACACTAGATCTAAGGTCATTTAAAGTATTGGAAGGCTACTGTATCGATAATATGGATGGATTTTATTCATACGTAGGGTTCAAATCATAGGGTTGCTTCTACCAAATCTATTATGCTTCATTATTGGTAACATAATCGACATGAAGAGGATCCCTATCGCTCGGGATTCACACTATTTTTAGTAATTGATAAGTGCAGGGGTTGCTTACACCAAGTTTATTACACTTCATTATTGTTTCCCATAACCCGACATGAAGAGGACCACCCATCGCTTGGGATTCATGCCGCCATCGATCAAACGATAGGGGGCACTTCCACAAAAATTATTACACTTCAGTATTGTTGACCTAGCGTGAATAGAACCACCCATCACTTAGGATTCATGTCATCATTGGTCAAACCACAGGGGTTGCTTCCACCAAATCTATTACATTTTGTTATTGTTGACGCAGCATGAAGAGGATCACCCATTGCTCGGATTCATACTTTCAACGTCGGTCTAACGTGCACTTAGAGGAATCATATCAGACTACTACCTTTATAAATAGACTACCCCCATTAAATCTATTACGCTTTATTATTATTGACCCAAAATGAAGAGAACCACCCGTCGCTCGGGGTTCATGGTGTCATCGTAGGTTTAGAGTGCACTCAAAGCATTCATATCAGACTACTACCTTTGCAAACAGATTGCCTCAAGGTTTGAACCTGGATATCTCCTTGATAAATTCCTGTTAAGACAAACACTTACCAATCCACCTAACCTTCGAATATAATACACCATATCTTATTATGAGAAAATGAAGAGCATACAAAAAAATTATAAACTCAACAAAATAAATGAGTTAAGAAAAGAACATTAAGCCACTGCCAAATATCCCTCCTTGACTTGTTTGATTTTAGAGTTTTAATAAGCATCATGCATTTGATGTATATATATATATATATATTTATTTTTTACATTTGGTATATATCATTACAACTTATCGATGAAATGTATATGTTCACAATTTGATGTATATCATTGTGAACATATACATCTCATCGATAAGGTTGTAAGTTGTAATTTTATTCGTTTTCCAACTAAATGTTTCCTGTAAATTTTACTTTGAAATTACTTCTATTCATTTATAGTTTTCTTTAAAGTAGAAAACCTTGCTTTGTATCACCAATAAAATTTTAGAATTTGATGATAATCATTGAATGAATGTTATGTGTGGTAAAGGAAAAGCTTGATATATGAAAGATAAAAATTAAATATATGCTTTAGTAAAGAATATGTTGTGAGGATTTACGATAGAAGAGCAAAAAATAGTTTCTAGCTTGGTAGGTTTAGGGATGGGAAAATACTATCTTTTGCATTAACGTCGTCTTGAGGTGGTGTTAGTTCACCCTTTTTAATGGTTGTCGCTCATACAGTCGACTCAGTTTATTCAAAGTTTTCTAGAGAGCTCAATGGCATCGGGAAAACGTTCGTACAAGTTCATTTCGAAAGTGTATCACGAGGTGAAGGCCCTATCCCTGAAGTTGTTATTCCTTTGCATGAATATCATATGGCTTGTGAATGGTTTGAAAGTCACACCTTGGTGGGTTATTTTCTAGGTTGTATCCTATATGATACCCTTATTCGTTCCTAGGTCCAGCAAGTTTGGGGCCCGTATGGAGTCAAAGTGGAGAATGTACAAAACCTTACTAAAGGGTATTTCCTTTTTTGCTTTTTAGACCTAGCTCAAGCACAAAAGGTCCTATTTAGGGGACCATGGACTGTTCGTAATTCTCTATTGATTTTGCAACCCTACTATAGGGATTTCCAAGTGAATGATCAAGTTGCATTGGAAGCCCCGATGTGGGTTGAATTCCCTGGTATTCCTATTCCCCTTTGGGGTATTTTGTAGACTTTAGCTATCCCCTTAGGTAAGTTTATTTTTCTTGAGATAGAAAAGTTCTTCGCTCGACTCACTAGAAGGATATGTATCAAATTTGACCTTACCAAGGATTTGCAAGAGTTAATTGATATTAATATCAAGGACCAATCCTTTAGGCAAAGAGTTTTATATATCATTTTCTCATACCTATTATCAGTGTCAATATGCAACTCACAAAATTTAGGAGTGCCCTCTAATAGAGTGAAAATATAAGGCAAATCCCTAGTCCATTCCTGTAGCTCCCGCTAATGGCTCACAAGGAAAAACTAAAGAATGGACTATTATTTCTAGCAAGAAAACCTGCGGAGCTAAGCAACAGGAAGCTTTGGTTTTTGCTATGCAACCTACCCTTGCTCCTTCTCGAGACATGCAAGCTTCTACTAAAGATGTTCAGACTCCTATTGATATGATCCCTCTGGTTGTTGGCATGCAACCCTAGTTATATGCCACATTTGGAATTTGATTCCTAGACCTAATGGCCTTTTTGGAAGGATTGAGTGGTGGAATGCTACCATTCAATGAACCACTAAGGTGCTACAGGCTTTGGGTGTTGAAGTTACAAAGTAGCAGAAACAAGCTAAGTCTACCTTGTAGAGTGAGCTATCCAAAGCCTATCTCAGGGTTGAAGGCTCTCCTTTCAGCTCTCTTGCTCAATCCTAAGTTTCTTCCATTCAACATGAGCTAAAAAAAGTTAATTTGTATGAAGCTAAAGACACTCAATTACGTGTTCGAATGCATTGGCTCAAAGTGGGGGATAGAGTGACCAAAGATATTTTTCAATGCCTTAGACATCCTCCCCAGTATTCCTAATTTCAAGTCCTTCAAGTTGATGGGCATAGATTCACTGACCTTCTAAACATTTTTAAAGCCTTTGTTTCACATTATCAAGATGTTTTTGCTTCTCAACCCCTTGATGATAATAAAAGGTAAGTTATTGCTTATTGTATCGTTGTTGTCCCCAACAAGCTTTTTTTCTGAGCAAATGATATTCTGTGGCACTTCTCTTTCTCTGGAAGATCTAAAAATGCCTTGTCACTCATGGCCAATGATAAGGC
The DNA here is from genome assembly GCA_028583015.1 of Wollemia nobilis. Classification (NCBI taxonomy): domain Eukaryota; kingdom Viridiplantae; phylum Streptophyta; class Pinopsida; order Araucariales; family Araucariaceae; genus Wollemia; species Wollemia nobilis. The sequence continues at coordinate 5,528,435 of JAQPPZ010017192.1, forward strand.
ACCTAGTCTTTATGGTTTCCCATGTGAATTCTACAAATAATTCTAGGATATGCTTGATTTAGATCTCCAAAAAGTGTATCTGGAAGCCCTACAATGTGGTTCACTAGGTTCCATTATTAACAAAGGCAATCTTAAATTTATTTCTAAGTTTGGAGATCTTGAGCTCATCACTAATGGGAGGTCGATCACCCTGATTAATGTGAGCTATAATATTATTATCAAAGCCCTTACGCTTAAGCTTAAATCTCTCATGCCTTCATTTATCAAACCTAAAAAAACTAGCTTTATTTAGGGAAGATACATTCTTGATAATGTTCTTACTATTTTGGAAGGTATGGAGTGGGCAAGAAATTCTGAACAATATGCTTTATTCAATAATATTGACATTGAGAAAGCCTATGATAAGATGGAGTGGTACTTCAGCACTACTATGCTTCAGTATTTGGGCTTTGGACCAATGTTTGTGAGCACCATTCTTATGTTATTTCAATATTCTTCAGTTCTTCTTACTTTGAATAATAGTCAATCTTAGTCAATTTCTTTTGGTCGTTCTGTAATACAGGGGTGCCCTCTTGCTCCATCCATTCTTTTTGCAGAGGCTTTTGGCCATTTGTTTTCCCATAAGGTGGATCAAGGATTAATTAGTGGTATTGTTCTCTCCAATTTTGACCGTTAGTTGGTCAATGATCATTTTGTTGATGATTCTTTTTTAACGCTTTGAGAATATGAGCAATCCCTTTCCTCGGTTATTAGTTGCTTAGAGGTGTTTTGTTTAGCCTCTGGTTCTTCTATTCAAAGGAAAAAAAATTCCTATTTTCAGTAACTCAATCCCAGCTGCCATGTTGGTTTCGTCATTTCCAATGGACTTGGATTCAACTGAGTGAGGTGTTTAAATTTCTTAGAATTCCTTTTGTGTTTCATGGTTCCTCTTCTCAATTATGGTAGTATGTTATTGAGAAAGTGGACAAGAAGTTTTATTACTGGACTAGTAAGAAACTTTATCTTGCAGGAAAATTTCATATTTGTTCTAAGGTTTTAGCCACTACCCATGTATATTATTCGTCTTGTTGGGTTCTATCCAAATATTTTTATAAAAAGCTAGATAAGCTTCTGAGAGATTTATTGTGGGCCAAAGACTCTATCAAATGAGGTTTTCATCAGGTAGCCTAGAAAATTTGCTATTTGCCCAAGGACAATGGAGGCATGGGTTTGTTTGATTGTCACCAAGAAGGTTTTGCCCTTTGTGCTAAATGGATCACCCAATCTTTAATTAGGGATGAATCTTGAAAAGTGTTGGTCAGACATTGCATTTCCTTTGGTTTGGTTTAAGAGAAGAAATTTTGGAAAGGGATGGGATTGTAATCCATTCTTACTACCCATGTCCCTATTAAAGTTAAAGGTTATTTTATCATTCAGAGTATTTGGAAAGCCTGGGATGCCTTCAAACCCTGGCTTAGTTGGAAAGGGAGTTTTTGCAAAGCAGGTGCCTCTTTGCCTTCCATGAATATTTGGTGGTCTCATGTTATCACTTGGCAGGGCTCTCTCCTAGTTCTAGTGTAATGGGTCAGAGCACAGAGGTTATATAAGCATGGTATTCCTTCCATTTTTTATTTCTTCTCCCGACATACCAGGAGTTGGATACCATGGGAAATTTTTCATCAAATTCACAATTTAAATCCTAGCTATAGAGATACTTATGAGGTGGTTATTGATAGTATTTCACTTTCTATTTGGTGTAAACTGCATAAGCATTGTTAAAAACCCTAGTGGTCAGATTGGTGTTGGCCTAGGGAGCTTCCTGCTTTGCAATATAAAGCCCATCTAGGTTACAAATGGCTCACCTCACAATTTGCAATGGTTGATAAGCTCACTATAATATGGGACTTAGTCTCTCTTCCCTTCTGATGGAATAAGAGGTTTTGGATTGCTTGGGCTACTTCTATAGAACCTAAACAAAGTTTTTTTGCTTGGAGCCTCTTGCACCAGGGGTTGCCTGTTGGCAATAGGCTCAAGCATCTGGGTGTTCATAATCTCATTTATCCATTTTTCAGACATGTGGAAGATTTACTACATATTTTTTGGTTTTGTGATCGGGCTCATTTAGCCTGGCAATGGCTTCTTAAAATTTTTAGACCTTTTATGCAAGAGGATTTAACCTGGTTGCATGCTATTTTGGGTGACCTTATTGCTTTTTTCTTCAACTTGGGTGTTTTTTGGAATATTTTTAAAATTGGTACCATGTTTTATATTTGGAAGTCCTAAATAGAGTTGTTTTTTCTCAGCAAGATGTCAGGTTTGTCTTCTTTGTTGCTGATAAATATGTTGTATTATTTGATTGTTGGTTACATATTCAAGTATAGGTTGAACAAGTACATGTGGAGCTACAGTACTTACGTACCCTCATGGATCATTGAGGAAATGCACCCTACGCTATGAGTCATGTGCCTCTTACTTCCCCTTCCAGGTCCCGGTTGTCGACTCACTGGGGGACCCATCATCGGCCACAACCATTTGCTACTAGACACTGGTCCCAACCCTCCATAGCACAAATGTGGAGAATATAGAGTTGGAGGCGCGTCTTTCCTGGCCTTTGGTTGGGATGTTCGACCTCTTGAGCAAGATGATGCCCCTAGTTGAGGTGAAATTGTACCAAATGCATAGAATTATACTATTAGTAGTACTACTATTGATGGTTGGAGGGCTCCAGCCTCTTCAACCATTGGATGGACTTATGACCTTATGGACCGTTTCTTCTTGGTTCTGATCAGTAAAAAATTAAAAAATATTTAAATTTATAATTTAATAAATTGTTTATCATATACAAAGGTTTAATTTCAACTAAAATTACTTTAAATGTATACTGCAAGTACCATTTCGGGGCACGTGGTAAAATTATAACAGTAAATATTTAAATAAAATATAAAAAATTATTAAATTATTATTATTAAAATTAAATATTTTAGTTTTTTTTTAAGATAAATCAAAAGGCGAACACATGTTTAGTTGTTTCTATGAACCTTCGAATAACTTAAGAAAAAATATTTATTTTCTTTTACAATTAAGAAATTCACTTTTTTTTTTTTTAAGCATGTATATGCCTTTTAACAACATAACTTTTTAATAATTTCAATTTTTTTTTAAATTATTTTCAAACTATGTTTTTTAAAAGCATAAACCCTATAAATAAAAATTATAAGAAAAATAATTACATTAAATAAAAAATAAAACAAAATTCACGACACAATCTACATGTGTTTTATTTTTTTATATAAAATAAATTAACAAAAAGTTTAATTTTAACATTAAAAAATATTTTCAAATAAAAAAGGAGTTTTAAATAGTTTAAGATTTATTATTATTAGGGTTTTTTTAAACATGTTTTCCAGTTTGCATGGTGTACAAGGTAATGAGGATGGAGTTCAGGGTTGCAAGATCAATGATCAAGGCAGCGGGAATAATAAGAAGACTGTGGATGAAGATTTCAAGGAGAGATGGTCTTGTCGATCTTGTAGCAGATCACACATTTTTACCAAGTGGAGAGGTAGGCCTTTTGGTGGGTGTGGATTCCTTGCCAGGTGGTGTTGTGAATGGGACCCCTTCGGGGGCTTCACTTCAAAAGCCCTTCAATCCTGGTGATGGATCTTTGTTTGCAGCGATAGTTTCATCTCATTTAGGTTTGTGTTTTTTGAACTTTGTTTTTTATATTTCTCTTATTGAAGATACCCTATGTGTTCCTGAGGGCTTGATTAAGCTCATGATGGGGGATGGGGCCTTCAATTTGGTGGGTAAATTTTTGGGTGCCCAATAGAATTTGGAAGGTATTAAGAGGTGGACTTTATCCAAATGGTGGCCTCAGGGTCACCTAAATATTGTCACTTTTGCCAAAGATCTTTTCATGTTCAAGTTCAATTATGAAGAGGATTCTAAGCGGGTCCTTTATAGAGGTTTGTGGTTCTTTGAGAAACGAAACCTCTTCTTGTGTCGATGGAGCTCAAATTTCTACCTTAATACATAGAAAATTAATACAACCTCTCTCTAGGTCATACTTCCTGGCTTACCCTTTTAGTATTAGCATGTTGATATTTTGCGTTGTATAGCCAAGGTGGTGGGTGAACTAATTTCTATCAATACTACAACTAGAGAAAAATTGAGAATAATTTATGCAAGAATGTGTGTAAATGAGGATTTAGAAACTCATATTCCATCCTCTATTAAGCTCACTTCAAGCTTAGGGTCCTGGACCTAGCCCATTGTGTATGAGAATTACCCTAATTTTTGTACCATTTATAAATCTTCTAGTTATCGTTTGGGCGAGTGTCCCATGAAGAAACACGTGTTGAGTTCTCGGATAAATACAAGCTCAAAGGGTAAATCTGCTCAAGAGGAACCCTTGAAGAAGATAAATTCACAAGGCAAATTTGGCCAAGAGAAGCCCCTAAAGAATGTGGCCAACATATATAACCAAGAATTTAAGCCTGTTGACTTCCAGCAAGTTGAGGAAGTTGATATTATGGACTCTAAGGTTGTTTAGAGTGAGAAGTCATCCCTAGTTGAAGGTTATGTTTTTACTCCCCTTTAGGATGAGATGCTAGTTGAAGATCGTGATGTACCTCTATATTTTTTTAATATGAGATTCAAATACACTTTGATCAGGTAAGTGCACTTTCTCCATTGGTCCTGTTGCTTTTTCAAAACTCCTTTGATTGCCTCAATATCCCTGGGTTGGATGTTTTATTAGATTCGATAAATCCCCCATCCACTCTTGTGGAAAGGGTGATGAAACAGGAGAAAGGATCCTTGGGACCTAAAAATATAAGTCTTAAATGTCCCCAAAACCCTGCTTGGAGAAGGGATTTCTTGACCCTAACCCAAGAAATCTTAAAAAGAGATTTGTAGATGTTGGGGTAGAGTGCAATGTTGGAATACCATCAACTAAAGCTCTAAGTAAAAAGGAGATAGGAGACAGAGTTAGATATTGCCAATGGCTTTCAGTCTCTCTTCAATATAGATGTTGGAAATTGTCAACCTTCCCAACCCTTTGCTAGGGAAAAGAGATCCAATTCCAATTTCTGTTAATGTAGTTTCTTTCCTAGAGCTTTAAACAACAAATAAAGTTTTCTACAAGTTTGGGGTGCTAAATTTGTTTACAACCCAAAGCCAAAACAAGGGAGACCCTTACTATTTTTAGAATAATTTCTAGTTTTTATTATAAGTTTGTGCTTGTTTCTTGACTCCCTTAGGTGGGTTCACTTGTTGTTGGTTTCTCTTGGTTATTCCTTAGAATATTATGCTTCTTTGTTGTAAAAGGTTAGAGGATCCTTTCAAAACCCCTTCTTCCACAAAATAATAATAAAAAAAATCAATAGCTTTTATTTTAAGTATTTATTAAAATATCTATTTATTAAAAATTTCAAAAAAAAAATTACCTCAAATTTGACTTTTGAAGTTATGTAGATTTTAGAGAGAAAAATTATTACTTAAAATATTCTCTATTATTATTATAAAAAAAATCATACTAGCTATCTTTAAATGTATTTTAATATTCTATTTCATATAAAATCATAAATTTTACATCAACAAAAATAATTTATTAAAAATAAAAAATATTGTATTAATCTATACTAAAAATGCTTAAATTAATATTTTATTGATTTTGTTAAATTTTAGATGTATGTTATGTCAAAATTGAATTGATATAAACTTGAATTAGTGTCCTAAAAACCCTTATTAATGGGACTTATCTACATGCACTCATCAAAAACTCTCAAATTTTTTTTTGTAGATATCCAATTTGAGATCATCTTTATTTCATTTTTTTCTTTTTAATATAAATAAAGATAATATAATTTTGAAATTATTTCCTTTGCAAGTTGTGCTTGTTAAAAACTTGGTATACTTTATTTTTTATTAATGACCTTATGTTACCATCTTATTGTAAATAAGACTAGTTTTACATATAGATTTAAAAAATCTATATTAGTAATTAGTGCCATCGTTCTCTTTTACAAAAATCCTAAACAAGGATGTTATTCTTTTGAGCTTATCCTTAAAATTCACTAATGTTATCACTCTTTTCTTTGGTTTTAAAATATTTTGCTTTATTAGTTTAAATTAAAATAATTGAATGAAACTTAATACTATTATGTTATAATAATTGGTTGTCAAATATTAGTTTAAATTAAAATTATTAACTAAAACTCAAGTGGTTAAAGTACTTTGAATTCCAAGGAGAAGACCTAAACTCAAAGCTTTTCAAATAGTACATGTATAATTTCCAAAAATATTGTTATATTAACATTATATGGATGTCTTCATAGCACACTCATGAAATAATAAAGGTGGCTCATAGACCATTTACTCCACACTAAACTATAAAAAAATAATGAATTCCTCAAATTTATATAATGGCCTAGAGTAGCATTCATATTTGCTATTGCATTTAACCTAACTAGCATTATAGCATTGTCTAAATTATGTATTCAAACATGTTGATCATAATAATTATAAATATATGATGAAGATGAAATTTTATGATAATTATTTTAGATCTTGACTATTCTATATTCTATAGTCTTTTTCATTTCTTCAATTATTTATTTTTAACACTAAAAATGATTTAATTTTAATAGATACTATATCCTAAGTTTTTTTAAATTAAAGTAAAAACTTTCACTCTTAAAATTATTTTTAAACTTACTTAAAATAGTTTTTTAAATAAATTATATGTGACTTTTATTTAGGGGTACTCTCAGTACCAAAATATTACATTACTTTACATTACTAGGTTAAATTAAACTATATCCAACATGACTTTTTCTTACAAATATTTTTCATTTCTTTTTCCAACAAATATATTCAAGTTTTTTAAAGTGCTATGTTTTCACAATCAGCATCTTGTCATCATTTTTTTTTTAAATGTTGGTTGATCTTTCATTAAGCTCATTATTACATCAAACGGATGGATAAACACACCACCAGTAGGGTCCTTAGTAAACTATTACATAGCATATCCGCAAACATGTGAGATGGAGATATTTGAACCTGGGGCCTCTCCAACACAAGAGTTTCAACTACCCACTTCTCTCCAACTCCCCCACATGGGCGGATATATCTTGTCATCATTTTTTTTAAGAGATAAAATCACATTTGACCACTTACCTTTTAAAATTTAAATTTCACACCAACACCATGCTTGGCTAAATTATTTGTTATCTACTTTCCTTCTCTATATATATGTTCACATTTTCAAAAGTTTACCTCTCATAATAGATTATAATAGATTTTGAACATCAACAATAATATTATTTTTTATCCAACCTCACATTGATTTTCCTCCAATAATAGATCATGAACATCAACAATAATATTATTTTTATCCAATTTCACATCCTTATTTAATGATAACATTAATGATAATTTGTGAAACCCCTTCAAGTGAATTATATTAATTTCATTTTCTATTGCAAGTTTAATCCTTATAAGAAGTGTCCTACTCTCTCCATAGTTGTTAGTTGAAATTTTAGAAGAATGTTGCGTTCATTAGTTTGAAAAACAAAGCCTCCATCAATTTTTCTTAGATTTGCTTTAGAAGCATCATCAAAATTCATTTTGAAAAAACCAATTTTTAGACATTTCTATTTTACCTTAAATTAAAGCATATCCTTTTCTTAATACCATTATTGTAAATGGGTCTTCCATGTATGTTCAAATCCTATAATTAAGTTGTTACCACTTTTTTTTCTACACTTAAGACTTCTCGTGATGAGCAACATATACATAAACATTTGGCAAGAGACGCAATACCATGGTTCCAAACTTAGGTATGATTTTGAGATTTATTTTAAAAAATTCTATTATTCCTTTGAATCCATAAATTCCAACAAATAATGGAAATACCAATATAAAAAACATAAAGTTTTAGCTTTGGAAAATGAATCCAACATTTCATAAACTCTTTCAATGTTGATGGAGCTACCTAATATATTTATAATTTTTAAAAGTAATATAAGCAATGAGACAATGAAGAAGTAAATTATTTGATTTTTCAAAGTCCTCATATAACCAAAGGAATGTTGAGGCCTTAAGGAGAACCTCTAGTGACCAAAACATTCTTCCAATAAAAAATATTGGGAGTAGAAAATTTTGATTGCTCTAAATCCGTATATCTCAACTTGATCGAATATCCATCATCTTTTGATAGATTCAAAATCAACTCATCCTTTCATGTAAAATTTGACAAATAGAACCCTTGAATCATCTTTTAAAGTTCATTTACAATTCAGTGAGTTCCTCTCCTTCAACCAAGTTACTAATAGAAACTTGTTGCCCAAATTAAAATAGTCTTTAATATTTGGACCTTTATAAGTTAGGCATGCTTGAACCAAAGATTACCATTTTTCAACTAAGCATCAAACTAAAAATTTGCATAATTTCCCTCATTGACTTACCATCTAATATGTTTTTTTATTAACTACAAACTATAAGATATAAAGTTTAATATTAAGGTAATTTCATTGCATCAAGAAAATCTATGATCTCTACCCAATCTTTACCCGTAATATTAAACTCATAAGTTTACAATTTTATAAACATGCTCTTACAATATTATTTCCTTTACAAATACTTAAATATATATAATAAATACAAATAATAATATATTTAAGAAATATAAATAAACGCTCAAACCACCAAACCTAAACCTTTTTACAATAAAAGTTCCCATAGATCACACGGCCAAAACCTGCGATCAAAATCCTTCTATCTTCATTACAATCTTCATCATTACGTGAGGATAGAATTTTAGAGACTCCGTATTTCGAATAACAAGATATAAGAAAGTTAGAATAATAAAATGGAAGACAAATGCACTGTATTTTGACTCTTTTTCCCTCTTCTCGTTATCAGTATTTAATTCCACAATTCAGAGAGTGTGAAGCACGTCACGTCACTAGTTATTTGTCGTTTCTTTCTTTTCTTTTTTAGGTTCGACTATGATGGAATCTCTATGTGCATTATTGTTTTTTTTAATCAGATGGAAATGCCTAGCGCGTAGAATCTACTCCCAACTTTGAGCTACCAAATAATTAAAAGGATGCCATGCATGGTAGATGGTACTATCCCATCCATGTTCTCGTCATGCCAAACATCATACACATTCATATCAAATTTACATAGGACAAAGAAAAGCCAAGGCAGCTTTCTTTCTTTCGGCCATGGCAACTTTGATAATCTTTTAAGTGGCGGCTGCGAGGAATAAAATTAAAATGCACACGTCGAAAAAGAAAAAGATAGGTTAGAAACAGTGAACTTACCCGCATTATGTCAATGTCAACCTCGCATTGGTTAGAAACAATAGAATGTCTTTGATATTTTTTTTTAATGGTATACTAAAAAAAATTAATAGATGTATAAACCTTTCATAGTGAAAAATAATTGGATTTAATAAAATGTAGTTTGTAAAACTTTACGTTACATAATTTTTCTCTTTAAAAAACATATATTTAAAGTTTTTTTTTCTCCTTTTATTATTATGTAAAGATATTCACTAATACCATTAACCTTTTCTAAACAAAACTAATTTGCTCTTATATGATCTATTATTTACCCTTTTCAATAATATTTAATTTTTTTATATTAATTTATTTTTTAAATATTAAATAAAATAATTAAAATATAAATGAATGAATTTAAATTTTAATTATTATATATTTAAATAATTTGAAGTGTTATTATATTAAAAAAATTTAAAAAATTAAATATAATACAGATAAAATTTATTAACCTTAATATTTAATTTATTTTTATTATATATTATTTTACGAGTTAACCTATTTTTAAATAATTCAATTTATGTTTAGAAAAAAAAACTCCATCTACAATCTAAGTATATTTCTTTCTTTTTTAAAGAAAAAATGGACAATTTCTATTAATGGAAAGAGTAAGTCAACACAATCTTTTATAAAGAAGTAATCATTTCAACTTGGCAAACCCAAGACAACACTAAACCTTATCTTTATCTTGGTGAGACTGGTCTTTGAAACATGACCATACCTTGATAATTTCAAGTCAAAAAGGAATAGGGACAAGAGGTGAAGTGCTATTATGATTAATGATCAGAAAAATTTAAATCTATTTTTAGTATTTTAAAAAAAAATTATTAATAGAATTAGAGATATTTAGAATCTTGGTAATTGCTCAATTTTTATTTAGAGTTAGATTTGCAATTATTGCTCCCTTTCCTCTAGGTTCAAAGAGTATTATGGCTTAGTTGTGGCTTCCATCCCTTGTGAGGTCCTTATAAGGTTGGAAACAATTGCCTATAATATATGGAATGACTAGAGATGGCTTAATAATCATAGTTTCTCTTCCATTACTTCTAGTTGGATATACAAAAATATCGCATGTCCTCCTTTAGACTCTAACCTCAATGCCAAGTGGCAAGTAAATTTTACCAATGCCCAATGTTAGTCTCTTGCTACTCAAATTTGGAATGTTCATTTTGAATAAAAAACTCGGCTTCTTGGATGGTAGATTTTGCATCAAAAATTTCCAACTTTTAAAAGTCTGGCTTCAATTTTACACATTTTTGCTCAATGCAGTTATTGTCATACTTTAGAAACTCTTATTCACTTGTTTTGGTTTTATGACATGGCTAAATAGTTTTGAGGTTTCTTCTACAATATTCTTTTTCCCTCTTTCCCTAGATCTTGGAAGCTTTCTCTTTTTCTTAGTTGGATCAATGCCCCAAAATTTTAGATGTTTGTAGACTCATCATTCTCAAGCACATTTGGAAGTGCAAATGCAAAAATGTGTTTACTAGTTCTGCTCCTCCATGGGATATAGTTTTAGCAGACTTGACCTTTGATCTTTTGTTATATGTGGGACGCATTCATTTCCAAGTTCATAGAGCTTCCAACACACCTCGAGATGTTATTAACAAACTTCATCAACTTTTTCATATGGTTCAAGATCTTCAGAAGGTCCAAAAAAAACTAAAAAAAAGCTAGTTAAAAATAATGAATAAGTTCAGGATTTGATTACTTCTATTTCTTCTTTGAAGACTTCAAAAGATATCATGAAAGACACGCCCAAAATTTCCCCATATAATAGTCTGTTATAGATGAATGTTAATATCCACTAGTATATTGGAGCAAGATATAATTATAGTCTTTTTGTTACTATTACCTTCTATTCTTATGTTTCTTAAGTTATAAATACCTTACTCCTTATCTACTTCATTTTATTATTTAACTAATATATATTATTAACATCATATTTATTAATAAATTAATACAATTTAACTTTTCTTTAAAAATTAAAATTCTTCGCTAGACCACACTTTTTTTTACTCTCAAGACTAAATATATAAACACATGGATTGTGCTCCTTGTTGCACCTTTCCATTTATGTTCTCATCTTGGCACGATCATAAACACGAGGGCAACGATTCCTCGTCAAACATAGTTGATTGAGTTCCTTGTGACTTTATCTATGTGATGGCCGGGGAGTAGCATCCCACTAAATTCTTGTGTTAAGATTCATGCCCCTTCTCTCGACCTTTTTCATACCACAACATAAAAATATTTCTATCGCGGCGAACATCCGATATATTTTAAATGAAAAAAACATTTAATGTTTGCTGAACTTTACGCTTGCCATAGCCACCATGCTGACTTTATTTTTAGTTATTGTATATGATGGATTGCAAGTTTGCAATGTTGACTTTCCGTTTTCCTGAAACCAGAAATAATTTATTGTTTATTGTAAGAGGTTTAAGAAATATAAATGTATATTTAATAAGGGTGGATAACACTTGTATAATTTTAAATGTTAAGTTATAATAGTATTATATAGTAATAATATAATTAGATTTTTGTATCAAAAAATAATTGTTATAATTTATGCTTTCAATCTCATATAAAAATATATATATATATATATATATATATATATATATATAATCCTTTAAAAAAAATTAAGTTCAAATTTAAAAGAGAAGGGATAAATAAATTCTTAGAAAATATTAATTTTGGTTAGAGTAATTTAAATATGGCTTCTCCATATCAAAACTACACTTTCTTCTTCTTCTTATTTTTAAGTAAGAGTTAGATTGTTATGTCATCAACCAAAAATAAATAAAAATATGGTGTTAGCACAGTCCACCAACATAAAAACAAAATGAGGTGGATACAGGGTAAACCATTCATAATGACCGAGTATAAATAAAAATAGAAGGTAATAGTAACAAAGAGACTTTAGTTGTATCCTATTATGATAAGAGAAATATTTTCATGTTAATAAGTTGCATGTCCTTTATTATATCTTTTAAAGTTTTTAAGGAAAAATAGAAGTAATGAGTTCCTAAATTGGTTCATCTCTTTTATTACCTTCATTTTTATTTTTTGCTAAAAAAAATTAAAGATATTAGATCATGTAATATATGTCATGAAACCTATCCATAATATTTCATAATATACTCTTTTGAAATCAATTAAATTGAAACTTTATATTTCCTTAAAAGCGTATATATTTATTTAAAATGAAGATACAGTGAGAGCATAAAATTATATCATACTTTTTGCATCTTCTATGTTATAAAAATAAAAATCTATTTTTGTAACTTGATTAATTTTTAAGGTTTACTTAATTTAGAATTTAAACAGATGTTATTGATAAATTGAATTATTTGGAATGTAGATTTTAATTATTTTTTTTCTTTTTAAATTTTTTTAAAAAAGATAGAATAATATTTAAATGTAAAGTATTAAAAAAATATTTTAAGTGCATACTTGAGTGAGGAAAAACATGTTTGATTATAAAAATACTTTTTCTTTATAATATAAACTATTGATGGCTTCTATTATGAGCCACTTTGATGAAAACACCAAAAAAAAAATGCATTTGTTGTTAAGTTACTTAAATCATATCTAACATGTTTTTTTATCATATATATACTCTTTGTTTTCATCTCCTTCAAACTGCTAGTAATCTTTAAGTGCAAGATTCAAATCATAAGGTTGCTTCCACCAAACCTATTCCATCTTGTTGTTATTGACCCTGAGTGAAGAGGACCATTGGATTCATAACACACTCTCAAAGGATTTATATCAAACTACTATACAAACAAGCTGCCCCCAAAATTTAAACCTAAATATTTTCTTAATAAATATGTAATCAAACAAACAACTACCAATCCACTAACATTTAAAAACATTAAAACTATTTTAAAGAACCAAAAAAATCCCCGTATAGTGGGCCTCTATTGTTATCTCTAACAAAGTGTATTACGTTTCCATCATTGCAAACGTAAAAATATTCTTAATGTTTATCTAATGTTGGGTGAGCCTTATGATTCCCATAGCCGCCATTATTGCGGCCACGGAGATTAGATTTAGTGGGTCCACAAAGTGGGGTTGAAGGTGGCCATGTCATTTTAATTTTATTTATTTCAGTCTACTTCAATCATGCTCGACTGCATTATTGCCATCTTTTTGTTTTCAGTAAACAGGAACGCAAAACGAGGAATCTGTCGCCTTTGGGCAGTCCAAAAGCCTGCTGCTGATCCATATTAATTGATTCTAACCAGGATTTGGTTCCTTAAATTTTATTATTTTTAAAGCTGATGTTCATAAAACCGCCCACATAAATAAATTAAATTAAGGGGATACTAGTTGTAAAATTGTCATCCGCTGACGTGTAGAATTAAAAAGGATAGGCTATCCATAGTCTCACGGCCACGTGGCTTTATACAGTCTGTCAGTTGTAACTGTACAATTAAAAGAAAGTTTGAACTATTTTAAGTCAGGTCATCATTCTTATCAAATACGGTAATAAGTATATTATCAAATACGGTAATAAGTATATAAATAACTTTTCCAATCAAAGAGCTAGAGAAAATACACTTGTGTAACATATGGATTTGGAGAATAGACAACAATTATATATGAACAGGGTGATAAAAGTCACGAATTAATAATAATAATAATTAAATGTATTGGTGAGATGATTAAATATTTTTATGAAAATATTATTTATAAAATTTATTTATATATTTATAAATTATATAAATGAATATTTAAAAAAAAATTATACATTAAATATTATTAGTTTAACATTGAAATTTAATATAAAGCTTGATAAGTAATGCATAAATAATATTTGAACTGTATAAATCATTACATGAATTTTTTTTCAATTTCATATAAACAATTGAAAAATAAAAATAAAAATACTTTAAATATATACATAAAACATTAAAAATTATATATAATATTACAGTAATATTTAAAAATCATTTTTTTATATTAGAATCCTTTAAATTTTTAATGTTTTATATATAATTACATACAAATATAAAAATGCGCCTCAAGGAGATCATATCCGTTAGGCCCAGGGGTCAATTTTTTGAAACATAATACTAAAAATTTAATAATGAATTTTTAATTCAAATACAGGTTTGTTTACGTGACGGAAACTTAGGACACTTGTTATTTCTCATTAAAACCAAGCAATTCAAAGCTTAAGCCTCTTTTTATCTTCTACCTGTTGGCATGGCATGACTTCAGATTAAAGTAATTAAAGGATACCTACGGATCAAAAATGGGACGGCTCAAAAGAATTAGAGGAAGAAAGAATATAGCCGAAAGAGAAAATGCTCATTGCAAAGGTGCCGTAATTCATATGAAGAACCATCATAATATTAGATTTAGGGAATCGGTCATCATTACACGCTTCCACATCCATCACGGTAATGCATGTCATTGTCTGCGAATGCAGAAATTAATATACATCTTCTGGATTTGGGTACGCCCACACAAAAATAAAATTCTTTGGTTGGACAGTGTACTTGAAAATAAAAATATATGAACTATTCTGTCCTAAAACCTGCTTTGAGTACAAAGAATTTGCGTGCATAAGTTGCTAAAGTTTATCATGATCTTCACCCCAATCTAATAAAAGAAAAAGTAATGTACGGCTGAAAGGAAATAAATCTATTCGAGATGTCACGTTATATTATTTAATCCCACGAAACTAACAAAAGACGTTTACTGCCAAACAATGAATCCAACTTTGTATCTAATTTTCAGCAGGTGTTATAAACTGGAAACGAGACCAAAAGGAATATATTGGCCTCCACACTCGAGGGAAAAAAAAACATGAAAAATGGTAACTTACTGTCCCTCCAAATAGATGGGGAAATATGGAACAAAAAAAGAACAACATTCGAATTAGCAAAACGTATGAATGAATACAGACTTTAGAGATAAAGCGAAAGAATCGCATTATTTTATTTATAAAAAAAATACCATGGATAGCCTAAGATAATGTATTAAGTGTGTTTTAATATGGTTCAAAGATTATTGTTAACTGTGATTTATAATTCCTTTGGATTCGCATATATTATAGTTATTGACTGCTCCTTTATCCATATTATTAAAACAATACACAGGTTATATCATACAGCAAAAGTATTTAAATAAAAAAATTTCAATGATTAGAGGTGGTTGAAAGGTGGCAAACTATCTTTTCTTTCCCTTAAGAGAGTCGATCAAAATGATGCTTCCTCACTTTCCCATATCTTTTCATATTAAATAGCAAATGAAAAATTGATTACGAGGAAAGAACATAATGCAAGCTAAGTTTTTCCATTGAAAAACAAAGGCAAACTCCTTATACTTGCTAAATGCAGTGATGCTTCATTGAAAGCTTTCCTCTATATATTTAGTGATGCTTCATTGAAAGCTTTCCTCTATATTCTACCTTTCAAAACTTTGTATGACTAATGGTAGTTGCCTTTATGTAGAAGAGACGAATTTATATTCACACTTGTTCTAACTCTACAGAGCAGTAACTTTGCGAAGCCCTCCCTTCCAACCACGGTTCCTTATGGGATCACTTAGAAATTTGCTTTGTTTCATATTTCTTATGAGTATTATTTGCTTTTTATTATTTTTGGCAACTAACACATGAGTATATTTGCATGATGTGTTGTCATTCAATGTTTTCATGAATTTGCGGTGACATTTGCCCTTAGCATTCAAAATCTCTAGAATCTAATATATCTTACTAGGCAATTTCACTATCCTAAATTATAGAGTTTGAACCAATAAAATTATCAATCTTAGACAATAATTGAACAATCTCAATGAGGATTAATGCAACATAAGTAGATGGTGACAAAGCTTCATGCGAGTTCCAACATAGGACAACATGTAATATAGACCTTTCATAAGGTCAACTAGGTAAAGAGGTCCTTATCTATATTCTCCTGTGGATAAGGTTGTTTCAAATATATCAAATAATCTTGAGTTAGATATGGTGGGTGTTTTAATGGTTTACGAACTTGAAAATGCATCTTATGTAGAGGAATGGTATTTTTTATTTATGGTTGAGGTTTTGTAATTAGGATATAATTTTTTATAATATGTATATATTGATTAGTATATTTATTATTAATTGATTGTTATTTGGATTATTATGTATCTTTTATAATTTATAAGATGTTTTTTTGGTTATAGGATTTATAATCATATGTTATGTGATAGATCATTTTCCTCTTTAAAAAATCAAGTTTTGATATCACGTTTTATTTGTTTTTGTTTCTTTGAATTGTTTTTCCAAGTATACGAAGAAGCTTAGGCTAAACAATGAGAGTAAAGAGGCAGCCATAAATTTAGTGAAAGCCATGCCTATCCAACAACTCTGGGATTTGGTCTCCTTTTGGAGGAAATCACATGTCCCTCCTTGACTTGCTTGACTTTTCAATATTTACCTCTAAAACTAAACTCATAAGTTTGAAATTTCATCAACCTATTATTCCAATATTCTTTTCTTTGCAAATCAAACACATTTTTAGAGAAGGAAACTCGACTATGGATTTAATGGTAAATATGGGGGTAAATCTCCAGAGATTTATAGTCTGGTAGAGGGATTTCCCTCTTGATATCATCAACCGTGCCCGCAATGATGCTTATTAAATGGTGGTTGGTGGCTAGTGCTTATGCGTTGGGTTTGATGGAGTTTGGAGTAAATGCATAAATAGGAGGGAGGCTTATTTTCTTCCTCGTGGCACCATGGCAGTGCCCCTTTTTTCAAATTTTAAATTCTAATTTTTGCCTACCTTTTTGCCTTTGTGGTCAGAGAATATCTCGAGGTTTCCCTAGCTTTCGATGGAAGGTGCTCTTTGCCCGAGGTTCTCATATTGTTGTGCATCTGATGTACAGACTTTGGTTTGTTGTATGGCCTTGGGGTGTTCCTTAGGTGTCGTTCCCAATGTGCAATATGTTTTGGTGGCTTATTTTCCATTCATGTTGTCAGGTAGGCACAAAGAATGGGATTCCTTGAGTGTTGTTTCCAATGGACGATGTGCTTTGGTGGCTTCTATTTCATTTATGTTGTCAGGATGACCCAGATAATGGTGATTTAATATTTCATTAGGATTGGATCTCGTCTATTCTTCTCTGCTTTTTGCTCCTCAAGTGGCCCACTTATTGTCTATCACCTTTGGACACGTTGCTGGCTAGGTGTTCTTTTACCTTGGTTCCACCTCTTCGCTTCTTTTCTTCCTTCTCGGTAGGTGGTGGCAGTAAGGGAGATCATTATTTGTGTAACATGTTGTGTGGATACCCTTCTTCTACTTGCTCTCTTAAATGATGGCTCACACCCTTTGTGGGGTTTTTTGTGTTTCTTCTGGGGTTTGTATTTCTTTTTGTCCCAATGAATACTATTTGCCCTTCGGTGTTCTTGTGGAGTTATCTTGTTATTCTCGCTGCTCATGAGATGGTGGTGGGTAATTATTTCGTCTTTTACTTTGAAGGCTTCGTTTGGCCTGGTTCGAGTTATGGGGATTTTTTATGCTCAAGCCATGTTTGGAGTCTTCTTTGTTATTCAGTGTGTTTGTTCGTTTTTCTCCCTGGCTCCCTTGTGTGGTCTGTTGGTGTAGTTTCTTTCTAATGTATCATGTTTTCTTTGGATATGGGTAAATCTAAGGTTTACAATCGTAAGTCCAAACAGTCCAAGTTGAGGGTGGAACTTGTGTCTCTCTCATCTGATGAGGATTTTTTTTCCATATTGAAAGTTGGGGGTTTGTTGGACTATGTCCAAAAATTCCATGGTCATAATCCCATTCTTTCTAATAGGATGACAATTACTTGGAAGGAGGGATGGGTTCGTGTTGGGTCGTGGTCCTTTGAAGTTTTGGTGGAGCTGGTTAGCCGCACCACTAGGTTGGTTTTATATGGCATGATACACAATATGGAAAGACACTCTTTAGTTTAAGAGATTCATTTCTTTTTGTATGAAGATGAATTACTGCCTAGAATTACCCACGAGTTGTAGGTGAGTTGGAGAGGAGAGAGTAATCCTCGAAGGGAGGTCCCAGGTTCAAATATCCGCCCTACCAAAAAGTTGAATTGGGTATCCAAAATCCAATTGATAATGTTGGTGCGGACAAGGTCAAGTGTGACTCTCGGGTGACTTTGACGGTGTAGAACCCCCTGTTCGTGGTCTCTCATACCAAGGCGGCCCCGTACAGGGATTTTTGCTTCAAAAAAAAAAAGAATTCTTGCCTAGAATTCAAAATGGTTTTAGTGCTAAAGCTCTGTCTACTTCATGGAATAAGGTGATTAAGGTTATTATGGATTTTTTTACTATGGATTCTGTGTATGACATTGTGCGAAGTTTTCATGCTATGTTTCTTAATCACATTCTTTGGCAGAGGTGGATGAATATCCCTATGTTTCTTTTCAACTTGATGCGTAAATCTGTGCTGGTTGTGAAAAGTGGTAGGGGGTAGGCTCCTTTGCATCAGAGTTTGGCTTTATTGTTGTTCGAACGTGCTGCTTTGGAGAAGGGGGTTGTTTCTAAGGAGATTTTAAATTCCTTGAATTCCCTCCTCGTTCTAGTACCTAGTGATCCCCTATTGGATTTGGATAGTTCGAGCTCATAAGCTAAGAATGTGCGCTCTTCCTCCTTGGGATCAGGTTCAAAAAATATATGGTAAAGGCTTCAATCATACTAAAGGGGTGTGGGGCTCAGAGATGGGAAGAACTTTTGCTGACGTAGTGAAGAAACCTTTGGTAACTCTTGTCGCTTATCCGGTTGCAAAGAGTCCCTCTACGAGTGTTTATGGGGAAAGGAATGGAATTCGTAAATCTATTTGGTTGAGTGGTAAAAGGAGGAATTTGGTGGAGTCCTCCCCCGTTTCTAAGGTGGTTGACGAGGATGATGTGGTAGAGGTCCTTCCTAGATCTACTTCCAAAGACAAATCGATTGTTGAGATGTACTCTTCGGATAAATCTACCGTGAGGAAAAGTGCCATCCTCCACAGTATTCGTCTGATGGAAGTCAAACAACATGCGGTTTGGAGTTCGATGAAGATGGCTTTAGATTATGCTGAGGAGGCTGCCCAAATTCCTGGTGAAATTATTCACGAATTTGATTCTCTATTGTAGAACCACCTCGGTTCTCATTGGTCAATTTGTGGATATTTTCTGGTGTCTTTGGGTTCTCCTCCTCTCTGTTTGTTTTTGTTTATGCTCTGTTTCTTTCTGTGTCTGGTGTCTTATGTTTTGTTAAAGGTTGTAAAGCCCCTTTCAAAACCCTATTTTCTCTTAATATAATAAAAATAATTATATATTAATAAAAATAATTAAACTATTTATATTCATATAAAAAAATATTTAAAATAAATCATAAATTTATTTTATTACAATACCAATAATAATAATGTTAATATTAACTTGAAACTACCAAACCTAAACATTTTTACAATAAACGTCCCCATACATCAGATGGCCAAAACCTACGATCAAAATCCTTCTATTTATCATGTCTTCATTACCATGTTCTTCATTACGTGCGGATAGACTTTTAGAGACCGGGTATTTCGAATAACAAGATATTAAGAAGTTAGAATAATAAAATGGAACACAAATGCACTCTATTTTGTCTCTTTATCCCTCTTCTCGTTATCAGTATTTAATTCCACAATTCAGAGAGTGTGAAGCACGTCACGTCTAGTTATTTGTCGTTTCTTTCCTTTTTCATTTTCATTCGACTATAATGGAATCTCTATGTGCATTATTGTTTTATTTAATCAGATGGAGTTGCCTAGCGCGTAGAATCTACTGCCAACTTTGACCTACCAAATAATTAAAAGGATGCCATGTATGGTAGATGGTACCATCCCATTCGTCATAACAAACATCATTGATGTTCATATCAAATTTACATTGGTCCAAAAAATAAAAAATAAAAAAGCCATTACAGCTTTCTTTCTTTCGGCCATGGCAACTTTGATAATGCTGCGAGGAATAAAATTAAAATGCACACGTCGAAGAAGAAAAAGATAGGTTAGAAACAATGATCTTACACGCATTATGTCAATGCCAACCTCGCATTGGTTAGAAACAATAGGATGTCTTTGATAATAGTTGATACCTTAATAGATCTATATACTTATATAGACCTTTCATAGTGAAAAATAATTGAATCAAAAAAAATGTAGTTGTAAAATTTTAAGTTACATAATTTTTCTCTTTTAATTATTAAAATTATATATTTAAAGATTATTTTTTATCCTTTCATTATTATGTAAAGATGTTTGTTTGCTTCCCTTATACCATTAACATTTTCTAAAAAAAAGTAATTTGCTCCTATATGATCTACCATTTACCTTTTTCAATAATATTTAAATTTTTTATATTGAATTTATTTTTTAAATATTAAATAAAATAATTAAAATATAAATTAATGAATTTAAATTTTAATTATTATATATTTAAATATTTTTAAGGGTTATTATATTCATAAAATTTTAAACAAATTAAATATAATACAAATAAAAATTATTAACTTTAATATCTAATTAAATTTATTTTCATTATAGACTATTTTATGATCTAACCTATTTTTTTATAATTCAATTTATATTTAGAAAAAAAAAGAAGAAACTCCATTTACAATCTAAGTATATATTTTCTCTTTTTTAAAGAAAAAATGGACAATATCTATTAATGGAAGGAGTAAGTCAACACAGTCTTTTATAAAGAAGTAATCATTTAAACTTGGCAAACCCAAGACAACACTAAACCTTATCAACCTTATCTTGGTGAGGCTGGTCTTTGAAACATGGTCATACCTTACCTTGACAATGTAAGTAAAAAAGGAATAGAGGAAAAGAGGTGAAGTGCTACTATGATTAATGATAAGAAAATTTTAAATTTATTTTTAGTATTAAAAAAATTATTAATAGAATTAGAGATATTTAGAATCTCGATAATTATTCAATTTTTATTTAGAACTAGATCTATAATTATTGCTCCCTTCCCTCTAGGTTCAAAGAGTCTTATGGTTTAGTTGTAGCTTACATCCCTTGTGAGGTCTTACAAGGTTGGAAACAATTGCCATTAATATATAGAATGACTAGAGATGGCTTAATGGTCATAGTTTCTCTTACATTACTTCTAGTTGGATATACAAAAATATTGCATGTCCTCCTTTAGACTCTAAGATCAATGTAAAGTGGCAAGTAAATTTTACCAATGTCCAATGTTAGTCTCTTGCTACTCAAATTTGGAAAGTTTCTATTGAATAAAAGCTCAGCTTCTTGGATGGTAGATTTTGCATCAAAAATTTCCAAATTTTAAAATTTTGGCTTCAATTTTATACATTTCCGCTCAATGTAGTTTTTGTAATGCTTTAGAAACTTTTATTCACTTGTTTTGGTTTTGTGACATGGCTAAATAGTTTTGTGATTTCTTCTACATTATTCTTTTTCCCTCTTTCCCTAGATCTTGGAAGCTTTCTCTGCTTGGTTTTTCTCATCTGGATCAATGCCCTAAACTTTAGTAAGTATGTAAAATCATCATTCTCAAGCACATTTGGAAGTGCAAATGCAAAAATGTGTTTACTATTTCTACTCCTCCATGGGATATAGTTTTAGAAGATTTGACCTTTGATATTTTGTTACATGTGGGACTCATTCATTCCCAATTATATGGAACTTCTAGCACATCATGATATGTTGTTGAAAAACTTCATAAAATTTACCAACATGCCTTTTTATCACATATACTCTTCATTTTCATCTTCCTCAAGTGCTATGTTTCCACAATAAAATCCTTAACATCATCTTTTAAAGATATAATATCATTTGACAAGTCTCCATTTAAAATTTAAATTTCACCAAAATGAAGACCAACACCACTATTAGCAAAATTATCTACTATCCAATTAAGTATTCTATAGATATGCCCACATTTCCAATAGTTTGCTCCAATAATAAATGATGAACATCAACATTAATATAATTTCTTATCTAATCCCCACATACATTTTTATTGATAGCATTAATGATTATTAGTTAATTGCCCTCAATTGAAATATATTGCTATCCTTTTTAAACTCTAATTTTAATCCTTGTAATAAGTTTCTTAGTCTCTACATAGTTGTTAGTTGAACTTCCACATTGAGGATAATTTAGCCTTAATTATTTTGAAAAACATCACCTCCAACAAATTTTACTAAATTTCCTTTAGAACCACTATCAAAATTAATTTTGATAAACTAAATTTCATTTTACCCTAGATTGAAGCATATACCTTTTTTTAATTTCATTATCGTATATGACTCTTTTATGTATGTTCAAATCCTCTACCTAAGTTGTTACCACCACATTTTCTACACTTGAGACTTCCCATGATGGGCATGATTTTGAGATTTATTTTAAACATCATATTATTATTTTCAACCAATTAATTTTTAACAAGTATGGAAGGACCAATCCTTAATAGAATACACAATGTTTTAGCTTTGAAATAATTAATCCAAAATTTCATCGACATTTTCAATGTTGATGGAAATACCCAATATATTTTTATATTTAAAAAAAATAACCTTAAATAGTGTGAAGAAAGGGACAATGAAGAAAATAATGGTCTTACTTTACTAAATCCTTCTCACACAAGGCACATCAAAAAGGTCCATAGTATCCTCTTCTTTGTAGAATCTTTCCTATAAGAATCTTACTTTAAATTTCTAACCAAAGGAATGTTGAGGCCTTAGGGAGAGCCTCTAGAGATAAAATATTCTTTCAAGGATAATATTTAGGAGAAGGAAATTTGGATTGCTCTAGATCCTCGTATCCCAACTTGATCAAGTATCTACCATATTTTGATAGATTCTAAACCAACTAATTTCTTTTTGTGAAAATTGGCAAATAAAACTCTTGAAGCATATTTTGAAGTTCATCTAAAATTTATTTGAGTTCCTCTCCTTCAACCAGGTTATTAATAGAAATCCATGATCTAGAGTTATTTCTTATAATAATATAATCTTTGATATTTGGACCTTTACAAGCTAGGTATGCTTGATCCAATGAATCCGAGATAAGAGGATAAGACTTCAACCAAGGATCAAACCAAAATTTTATATAATTCCTCTCATTCTATGACCATCTAATATGTTTCTTGATCAATTGTAAACTATTTAATTTGAAGTTCCATGTTAGAAATCCTTTGGGTAGCATTCATTTTCTAAATAATTTTATTACGTCAAGAGAACCTATAATTTTTTGAAGTAGCATTTTTACTTAATTATTGATAATCTTAATATATTATGAGAGAATTGGTAATCATATATTGTTTGAAAATAGCTTATATGTTATTACTGATATCAAATTCACCATAGACTAAATTGTGAGAGCAACATTAAGAGCATTATGTTGGAGGATATAGTTGGAGAAGACCAACTATTACTAGAATAGAGGAAGACAAAATATTGAAGAGCTAAGGTGAATTAATAAAGTAGCAGATAAAACAGATTAAGATGGTTGAAGATAATGGAATATTAAAATAGAATGTTGGAGTGAAACTATGCATAGGAGAGAAAAATTGGGAGGACCTAAACTGAAAAAATAAACTAGAGAAAGAAGCATGCATGAGAAAGTGAGAACGCTAGGGAAAGAATATAGAAAAAGAAAAATAAATTTATTAATGTTGGAAGCATTCATTGAGTGAAAGTGTAGGAAGAAAGTAGAATTAGGGTGTGAGTCAAAGATAAAATAATATTGGAAGACAAGTTAGAGATAGAGGAACATTTGAATAACAACATTCATGGAAAGACACATTGAGCATATTGTGGTTGAAACAAGATCCACATTGGACACAACTATAAAAATGTACCATAGTGAGAAGTACCCCAAATGAACCAAGAGAGCATTATAGTGAAGCAGGAGAGCATTGAAGTGAGAATCACCCTAGGCAAAACAAGAGATAAGCAAAATCAAGAACATTTAGAACCAAAGAGACATATGAGACAAAGTTGAAAAAGTGAGCATGATTGAGAAGCATAGAGAAGAGAAGACATAATAGTGCTACAAAGGAGTCTGAGAAAGAAACACAAGAGCATTTGAAATAATATTGTCAAAGGTATTGGAAATTGGTGCATGTATAACATCCAAGAGGAGTTATAAGAACAACAAAAAAATTTAAAGTTTTGTGATGAAAGGTTGGAGATGTTAGGTAAATATTATGTGCATTGATTTTTGTGATAAGGTGTTGAAACATATATTAAAGTTTAATTAAAGGTATAATCTCACATAGTTTTTTTGTGAGATATATTTTTGGAAAAAATATTATTTAAGGGTGTATTTGAAAGGAGGTTTCCAGAAAGGAGCAGTGATATTGAAATATAAATTCAAGGAAGGAATAAGGAGACAAACTTGTGAAACTTGATTTATAAGGTAAAAAAATATTCTTTTACCTCCATTTATATTCATTGGAATATTGAAGGAAAATAATTAGGGAGACAAAAAGAATTCATAAGGAATATTTTTTTAAAAATAATAATTAAATATTTATGGTTCTCCTAATGAATAACACAAGCTTATACTGAGAGGGGGGGTGAACAGTATAAGACCACTTTTTACTTTTATTTTCAATTCAATATTATGCAGTTTATAGATAGCAGTATCAATAGCAGTAATCAAAGCAATGCACATTACACCATACACAATAGAGACACAAATTTTAACATGGTTCAACCAATTTGGGCTACCTCCACAGAGAAAATATTTTTTCTAAATATTTCTCAAATAATCTCTTGGGAATCCTTCCCAATTACAATATTTATGGACCTTTGTCCAAAGGAGATTTTGATCCTCTAAATATCAAGTTTGTGGATATCTTCCACAGGATAACTCTTTCCCCTTCAACTCTGGCTAGTGATCTTATAGAAGACTCTATCCCTCTACTACACTGACTGGTGGATCTCTCTCCACTTGAAGACTACTCACTCAGAATATTTGTCTTAAATTGTCCTGGCTGTTGGATCTCTATCCACTGAGACTTTGTCCTTTATACTCTGTCACCTCCAAAAATCTATCAATAGGTTCACTCATAACCTTCTTAAATCTGCTCAATAGGTTCACTCAGAACTTACTCAAATATGCTCAATAGGTCCACACAAAACCTACTCAAATCTGCTCAATAGGTCCACTCAAAACCTGCTCAAATCTGATCAACAGGTCCACTCATAACCTGCTTAAATCTACTCAACAGGTCCACTCATAACCTGCTAAAATTTTCTCAACAGGTCCACACAAAACCTATCCAAATCTACTCAACAAGCTAACTCAGAACTTATCCAAATATGCTCAACAGGTCCACACAGAACCTATCCAAATCTTCTCAACAAGCTTACTCAAAACTTGTCCAAATCTGCTCAATAAGTCCTCTCTATGACTTGCTCAAACATGCATTGCAAGCTTCCACAAAAGCTTACATAAAATTAGTCCACAAGTCTTCTCAAAGACTTGCCTCAAATCTACTCAACAAGTCCACACAGAACTTATTGAATCTCATATAATCATAAAGAGAATCTTTAGAGACTCAATAAGTTCTATACTCAAAGCTCAATCTCAACTCAAATAAATCTCATAGAAGCATAAAGAGAATTCTTAGAGACTCAATATGTTCTATACTCAAATCCCAATCTCAACTCAAATCAATCTCATAGAAGCATAGAGAGAATTGTTAGAGACTCAATATGTTCTATACTCAAATCCCAATCTCAACTCAAATCAATCTCATAGAAGCATAAAGAGAATTTTTAGAGACTCAATATGTTCTATTCTCAAAGCTCAATCTCAACTCAATCAGAATATAGAATAGTTTGTTTCATGGAACTTGAACAACCATATGCATCCACTTGACTAGGCTCAATCAACTCTACTCAACCAATCACCTCAAGGAACAACCCTTTCTCATAAACCCTAGTCCAAGCATGTACCAACTAGCCCAAAATGTTTTCAACAATACTAAACCACAAATATCACATAACAATGATACTCATGTTCTTTTCTAACTCAAGTTCAAATTCTTTGCATAACCAATTGGTTTCAACAACAATGTTTATAAAATAAGGTTTAATCACAACTCTCAATCCAGTAAACCTTGAAGCATTAAACCAACCACTTTCGAAAAGGAAACCACAATCAATCCTTTTCTCTCTAATGATATTTTTAGAAATCAACCACCCAAACAAATCAATGGATAATATTGCCTATACCTTTTTGATGCCAAGTAGTTGTCCACAAAATCTGTCAAACTCAACACACTTTCAAATATTTCCTTATCAACCACAAGGAGCTTATAGGACTTGAGTAATATCACAACAATAAAAATAATATCCCAATAACACCTTATTACTCCTACTCAATAAAATTTGCCATGTACTCTGATGAAAGAAAGAATCCCCTTTGAAAAAGAATAAATCAAACTCACTTTTGAACCTCTTTTACAAAACCATAAATATCTCTTTACACACACCTTATTTCTCCTTCTAAGCAAGTTAATCAAATAGCCCTTAAAAAATGCTTTCCAATGATATATAATATGCTACCCTTCCAAAAATAAAACCATCAAAAATTTCCCAATTTTATAGGGCATAGCATAACCCTTCTTTCTCCTTAAGGCTATTTTAACAAAAATTAAAACATAAAAAATTAACTTGCCTTTGCCTCTCGGAGGGATTCGATCCCCCGACGTCCTCCTTACCAACGCCTTAGCCACAACCAAGCTATCATTGGGCCACGTGCCCTCACGTGCCTAAAAAGGCATGACCAGCATCAAATACCTCACAAACCAATGCTTTACAAAATAATCAAAATGCACTTTGAGTGTTTTTTCCTTGCAAGAAAACCTCAAGCGAATCAAACGCGGGACATCCTCTCTCTTGCCAAGCCAACACACCACTAAGCCACGCTGGCCTATGTGCTCAACAACTCCGCATGATCTCTGCTTCCACTTTTTGTAAATCGTCAAGCCTTTAAGAATCACAAGCCTTTTCGCATGCGCTCAACAAAAATGCAAGGGTAAGTGATTAATGTCTTTGATGGCATATATAATGCCCTTGTCTTCTTATGCAATCACGTTAGCGCTTCGAATAAATTTGATGTCAGTGTGGTTTTAATTTATAATATATTTAAATTTAAATTTAAATTTAAATATTATAAATTAAAACAAACCAACCTTAGGTTTTAGTTTAAATAAACCTTGTAGACTTGTCTTAATGCACAACCTTGGTGAAATTAAATATTATTTATAAAATTTAAATTCCTCTTGAATTTAAATAATTTATAAATAATTATTGAACCTCCTTTTTGAAAGCACGAGATTCCGGGCAAAGGAAACACCAAGTGCGATTGCATTCAAAATTAAGTACGCTTAAGTCCTAGAAATGTAAATTGCATGAAATGGAAAAGAAACACATTGGAAGAGACACAATCAAATAGAGAAAACACAGCCCTTTCATTAATTTCCCTTGATGTCTATTACAATGACGTCTCCTCCCTTTTCAGGGGCTAGGAGCGCAAATAGAGTTTGATTACAAGCACTGAATGATTCCTCTTTCCGCGTGCCCACGATTGCAATGAGCGGGCCAAGATGATGTCATCGCTGATATCGATGTGTTCTTCGCCTCTGTTGCTTCTCCTACGAACAAAGAAATGACCAAGACGTCAGTAGCACCTGATACAAATGAAAAGCGTTTGCTCTCTAAAACTAACGAAATATGCATGTAAATATTTGCCTAAAACAGTGAATACAGTGAATCCAAATTGCTTCAAAACTTGACAGAAGGTAAGAAAAGTTACCAGAAGGCCACTGCCACTGAGGCAGCTGGCCAATCCACCTTAAACTGGAATTCGTCCCTGGGCAGGACGAATTCTAACTACAATTCGTCCCTGGGTGGGACGAATTCTTCTGTGTTGAGGAAATCGACCTGCTGCTGCTCCAATGTCGGATCCAGAGACCCTAAAATGCACACAAACAGGGGGGTTATGTAATTGGGGCCATTTTGGGACGACCCAGATGGTCGGATTTTCCCAATTTGGCCTCCACCCTCGAGGAATTTGACCTTGACACTTGCAAGTTAGCGAAACGACAAAGCAATACAAAACATCCTAAAATCTGACCAAAAGTTACAAAATTGCAATTATGGACTAATCGGACCTAGTAACACGGAATGCAATCTAAAAAATAATCTAAAATGCTCAAAAACTAAAAATAGGACTTGGGAGGTGCGGGGGTGCCCAAGTGGGCCTCCCACCGTTGGCCCTCGATTTTGGAGCCAATCCACCGGGGATGGGCCCAAAACCTTTTAGGATTGGGGGGTCGGCGAATTGGTAGGTTCAGGTTTCCATGCGTTGGATTTGTGTAAGGTTCGAGCTTCCAAAGGCCACCCAACAACCTCCCTTGCAAAAGAGATTGGTGGATGTGGGAAGGTGAACCAAGAGGGATGCAAGTGAGTCTTCAATTCGGCGGCACTTCGTTGCTTGATTCAACCTGTATATTTTGGGTGAGAAAAGTCCCACCTTTTATAGACCCATGGGGTCTCTTTTGGGAGGGAAGCACAAATGCCATGTGTTGGCCATAGGCGCCATGTGGCAATCTTGTCTTCCCATGAGGGAGGGGAGTCCTCCATTGACTTGAGCTTTGATAAATGCTTTTTGTAACGGTCCTCTAACGGCCCCTCTGTCCACTTACACATGCGTGCAAGGTAGGAGCCCTTGGCGGGCATTGCACGGGCTGCCACTTGGCACCATTTGCCTTTTTGCCCGTTAAGCTTAGAATTCGTCCCACCCGGGGACGGATTCGAGAATTCATCTGGGGTGGGACGGATTCTATTTTGAATTCGTCCCGGGGTGAGGGCAGTACTGGGCAAAGTGTCCAAGTGTGCCAAATTGCTTCTTGACCTTACAAAATTGCTATGAAAGTGGTTAGGACCACTGTTTAACCTCTGAGGGCTGCCATGGGGGCTGTGTTTGCCAAAGCGATCAGTGTTTGCAGTCACATAATCGGATTGGTGTTGTTTTGGTGTCTCTGAGATGCCCCTTTTTGGGAAGCGGCTCGGGGTGACGCGATCTTGAGCAAAAATAGATAACCAAAGCACTAATGATTAGGGTTTCTTGGTAACCTAACCAACTTTTGATGCCCCAAGTATGGAAAGGGCATGCATTCTTGAATCCTTGCTTCTGACGAGCTAAGGAATTTGATTTCAAGTATTAACCTATTTTCGTGAGGTGTGACTTGAACTCGGACATTGATCAATCATGAACAAGTGAAGGGCGTTTTTATCCTCAGGGGGAACCTTGTGTTCATGATTCACGAAATGCCAAGTGTTTGATTGATTTGATTGTTGCTTGTTTACTGCCCCAAGCGGGAGCGTGATTGTCTTTGTCAATGATTCTTTGAATGCATGTCGTTTTCCTTAATTGGGTGTGTGATTGTTGATTGGTGACTAAGTGTGACTACCCCCTCAAGCGACGAATCGATGAGGGAATGACCTTCGTGAGAGAAGCGACGAGTCGCTTGACCCAAGATGACTTGTGCAAGGTGTGCCTTTAGAGGGTTTACCGTTAAGCGTGTGCAATTTTTCCAACATATGGACCTATTTTTGGTGGGTGTTAACCCTTTTGGTGATGTCATAATGAGGGGAAATCGTCGAAAACCTATTTCCCGTGGAGCGGTCCGGCTATGATAGCCTTCTTGGGGAATTAGGAGAGCGATAATTTGGACCTCGACATCGATTTTCTTTGCCTAGAGGCTAAGTGCGAGAGCACTTGTGTTCGGCATTATTTTTGCTTGTGTTTTTGTTGAATTTTGTTTTTGTTTTTGTTGTTTTTGTGACACCATTTGGAGATTGAATTGTCGGCAATCCGTCCTCCCGTGGAGCGGTCCGGCTATGGTAGCCTTCTTCGGGAGTAGGATAGTGACAATGCAAACCCCGACATCAATTTTGCTATGCCAAGAGGTTAAGTGCAAGAGCACTTGTGTCTAGCAATGTTTATTGTTTGTTTTGTGTTGCATTTTTTTGTTTTTTTGTTGTTTTTTTGTGACACCATTTTGGGATTAAATTGTCAAAATCTGTCTTCCCGCGGAGCGGTCCGGCTATGGTAGCCTTCTTAGGGAGTAGGATAGTGATAATTTGTGACCCCGATGTCGATTTTGTATGCCCATGTTGTCAGTTGCATTTGCAATCCTGTCAGGCAGTTTTATTGTCTATTTTTAGTGCATTTTTAGTCATTTTTCTTGATTTTTTTTTGTCTTGGCTTGAATTCGTCCACTGGGTGGGACGAATTCCGAGTGAAGAATTCGTCCCTGGGTGGGACGAGCGCTGATCAGAGCGCTCGTCCCAGTCAAGGACGAATTCCAGTGCAAAGGGCCTATTTAAGGGCCAAAACTTGATTTTGGGCTCATTTGTGTCATTTTTTTCTTGCGATTTTGGAGCTCTGGGAGGAGGAGGTAATGCTGCGAAGCGAAAGCGGCTATCTGGAATTCTCTCTGCCATCATGAGTGCACAAACTGGTTCGAGCGGCGGAGCCGAGGCGAGACCTGTAAGTGACCCTAGGGTTTATTTTGCTTTAACTTAATGCATTGTTTTTGTGTTGACGCTTTTCAAAACTTTAAGATTTTTTTTGTGATGTTTTTGTTTAACAGTTAAGGTTAGAAACCCTAGAACTGAAAATTTGATCTCTTTTATTTTTATTTATTTATTTTTTTATTGTTTTTTTTTTTGTTTGCTTGCAGGTTGTTAGGAGCACGATGCGTGTACCACTTGCCTTTCTTGAGGCGCGGTTGGCATTGACCGATGATGATCGGGAATGGCTTGATGCCCTTGGGCTCAAGCGGGTGGCTCAGCCGGAGCTCGTGGTTTCGGATCGGGCCTATCCGGCGGCCCCGATCAAGCTCTGGGATCCGCGGACCAATACTTTCCATCTCCAGACAGGGGAGATGGCTGTGACTCTTGAGGACGTCTATCGGTTGCTTCGGATTCCGATAGATGGTGCGCCTATTAGGACATCTCCGTTTGATCAGTGGACTGCTATACTCATGAGATGTTTTGGGCATGGGGGGAGGCCGGGTGTAGCGAGACCCGGTGGAGACGGTCGAGGCGGATTGCCGGTGGCGGGATTTTGGTTAGCTGGTGGAAGGAGAAGGGGGTGTTAGGGAGTGAGGCACGCATTCTTGATGGGCCTCATTTCTAACATTCTTATCCACGATTCGTCGGGCGCGAGGTTCCCGTGGAACCTGCTTGGATTTGGTGTGGCGAGTTGGCGAGTGCCGAAAGAGGCACCGTTGATTACGAGATGGGGACGAGACTTTGTTGGCGCGACTTTACGGGGAGCTGTACGGGGTCAGTGTCGAGGGGGGTCGATTCGCGACTTTTTGTTGCGGTCTTTGGGGTTGGCGGCACATAGCTGTTGAGAGGCCTATCGGGTTACAGTGGATGACTCGGGCGGCGATGGAGGATGAGGAGATTGGTTATGCGGCTTTGTGGCGACGGTCTGCGGAGCGAAGGCGGAGATCGGCGATGGGCGAGTGCGGTTGAGCACTACATTGATGCCTTTTCGTGGCTCACTCCGGGGGAGAGTGTTTTGGCGTCCCTATCGGGACTCGTCGCCTGGCACGAGGTGGAGAGTGGCTCCGAGGGGTGCGGGAGGGAGCGATGGTTGAGTGGGCGGCACGGGACGGAGCATGAGTTCTTTCCGTACACGTCGGGTTACACGACAGTTTGGGGTGCGCCGGGGGTTGCTGGTGAGCCCGTAGGCTATCGGCGTAGGGGAGATGAGAGGGATCTGGAGCCACCGGTCCTCGTGCCATTGGGCGAGGAATCGGATGCGGTGATTGAGGTGTTGGATGTGGATGACGTCGGTACTACCACTGAGTATGACTCGTGGTGGGTATTGCGGCACTGGAGAGGAGAGGGTCCACTGGGAGGCGCGGAGGCGGCGGTGGAGGATCTTGAGGCGACAAGGGGTGATTGGGGGGGCTGTTGGATGATGCAGACATGGTGGATGTGGGAGATGAGGATGTGGACTTGGGTGTTCGGGAGCGGCGGACATGCGGGATGTGGAGGAGCGTTTGGAGCTCGAGCGGCTACTCTTCCCCGCGAGTCCTATGCGTTCGACAGATACAGAGGAGGTGGGGTCGGATGTAGGCGATGAGGTTGCGCGACTTACAGAGCTGCTGCGGATGCGGGATATGGAGAGGGATCTTCTACGGGCTCAGTTGGTAGAGCGGGATAGAGTTTTGGCGCAACGCGATGATGCATTGTCTATCTATCATCGGCGGGAGGCAGAGTGGTGTCTGGATGCCGGATAGACTTGGAGAGGGAGGTCATCCGCCTTGGCGGGCGGCTCCCTGAGCCTTCGATCAACAGATCTTCTCGACGGACGAGGGATAGTCTGACTGAGCAGTCAGCATCATCTCGCCGCGGGCGGTTAGATGAGGGGGTGGTAGTAGGCATGATGCGGGGGCTAGCGGTGGCCGCCCTGCGAGGTCCCGTAGGACCCACACCACGAGGGGTAGTTCCGTCGCACCGATCCTACGTGATCATGGTGGCCGACGCCTTAGGTTGGGTTTTGGATATGATTGCGGGGTCCGAGGACCGGTTTGTAGCTGCGGGCATCTTTTTGACGATATATATATATATATACCTGTTTTATTTTTGGATTTGTACATGTGATGATGTGATTGATTTTTGTTATGCATGTTTATTCATTTTGATGAATACAAATGTTATGATGAATGCAAATGTTTTAGATGTCTATGTGATATGCAAATTGAAATGGATGAATGATATTTGTGGTGATTGACTGCTAAGTAATTTCATTTGAGACTTTTTATTTACCTTGTTTTTTTGTTTTTGTATTTTACGATGTTATCATAAGGATGATAAATAGCGCGAGATGGTTTTGGAATGAATGTAAGGTTTTCGAGATTCAGACAGTTTTAAACTCATTATTCATGATTTGTACTTTATCTTACAAGACTTTTGAACAAGGTATGAATCGGACCTATTTTTGACCGAGTTATTTAACATCCCTGTGTGTGCAATTGAGTTCATTTAGTGGTATTTGTTAGGATACACCGCCGTGCAGTGGGCTTTCAACCGAACTGTCTTGAGGATCACCTAATTAGCTCCACTAATTCCTTTGTTGTATGTACTAAGATTAATCTGCGTTGTAATCCGGGATGCCATAAGCTAGCTCATCCACATGCAAACATTGATCTGTACGCAAGTTAATGTGACAGATATATCGTCATGCGGGAGGTTTACTTACATTACCGATAGGCTATCAACCAAATTGGTGCTGAAGCTTGCCTTATGACCTATAGAATCTTTGAGAGTTCCGGGGATTCAAGGTCAACTCCCTTCTTTTTTTCAATTGTATTGGGATACTTGCTCTTTTGTAGTGATAAGATCACTTGTTTATTTTGATTTGTTTTTCTTTTGAGCAAGGGATTGGGGATTTGGAGTGATGAAAATCACTGTTGTTTGTGCCTTTTGATGTTTGCACTATAGTTTGTCAAATTTGGAGTTTTGACATTTTGCAATTTTTTTTTTTTGTGTTTTGCAACTGTTGAGAACTTTAGGGATTCTTAGGGAATTGGGTAGGGAGGAAGCTTGTCCTTTTGCCAACTCTCAGCATTCTAGGGGTCATTCGCACAGGGGGATGAGCAAGATAACCGTTTCGCTTGTGGTGACCTAGATTATTTTGCAGGTTTCGTCTTTCGTTCACACAATTTTGGGAATTATTTTATGTGTTTTAATTTGTGTTGGGATGTTACGTAACAAGGTGTATTTCAAGTATGACTCTACCTTTGTAAAATCTGTTCGACTTGGTACACTACATGGCTAAAGAGGAAAATGATGACTGAATCACTGAAACTCTTAGTACATTCCCAGACCACTGACTGTAGTGTGGTAAAATTTATGCATTGTGTTTTTGTTGATTTTGATGAATTCGAGTATGCCTAGAATTGAGATGCAAATTTTTGTTGTTTTTGATGATTTTTATTGTTTTGTTTTTGTTGAATTTTTTTTTATTTGTTTGACCAAGAGATTGCGATAATCCTTGGAGCTTTTTGGGTTGACCAAGAGATTGCGATAATCCTTGGAGCTTTTTGGGTTGACCAAGAGATTGCGATAATCCTTGGAGCTTTTTAGGTGACCAAGAGATTGCGATAATTCTTGGAGCTTTTTGGGTTGACCAAGAGATTGCGATAATCCTTGGAGCTTTTAGGTTGACCAAGAGATTGCGATAATCCTTGGAGCTTTTTGGGTGACCAAAAGATTGCGATAATCCTTGGAGCTTTTAGATTGACCAAGAGATTGCGATAATCCTTGGAGCTTTTAGGGTGACCAAGAGATTGCGATAATCCTTGGAGCTTTTTAGGTGACCAAGAGATTGCGATAATCCTTGGAGCTTTTTGGGTGACCAAAAGATTGCGATAATCCTTGGAGCTTTTAGATTGACCAAGAGATTGCGATAATCCTTGGAGCTTTTAGGGTGACCAAGAGATTGCGATAATCCTTGGAGCTTTTTAGGTGACCAAGAGATTGCGATAATTCTTGGAGTAGTGTTTGTTTGTTTTTGTGTTTTTTTTTTTTTTTTGGTACATGGCTTTCTTAGATATGAAATGGTCGCAAATGACTGATATTCAAGGGTTATGTTTCCTTGATACCGTCAAGAGAAGCTATCCTGTATGTTCCTGGTCCTATTTTGCTATCAATGACATAAGGACCTAGCCAATTTGCCATGAATTTGTCTCTCATATGGGACGGCAAATTAGAGTTTTGTTGGTTTTCCTTGAGAACCAAATCACCAACCCGAAAGTCTCTTAGGTGAACTTTCATGTTGTAAGCTCTCTTAAGCCGCTCTTGATAGATACGTAAGTGCTCGAGAGCATTAACGCGTCTTTCGTCAAGCAACGTAAGTTGGTCTAACCGGGCCTGCCGTGCAGTGTCATCATCGATGAATTTCTGCATTGATATGCGGAGGGAAGGAATTTCCAACTCGAGAGGCATTACTGCCTCTGAGCCATACACTAGTGAGAACGGAGTTGCCCCAGTGGGCGTCCGAATGCTAGTGCGATAAGCCCAAAGGGCAAGTGGGATTTGTATGTGCCAATCCTTATGACTGTCTGCGACGGTCTTTTTAAGGATGGCGACTAGCGATTTTGTTTGACGCCTCTGCTTGCCCATTTGCTTGCGGATAATAGGGTGTTGAAAAGTCTGTGCTGAATTTTGTACTTTGTGGTTAAAGCACGCACGTCTTTGTTCTTGAATGATGGCCCATTATCCGAGATTATTTTGGATGGAATACCAAAACGACATATGATGTATTGCAAAATGAACTCCGCAATGCGGGGTCATGTCGTAGAGGTTAACGGAATTGCTTCCACCCATTTGGTAAAATATTCTGTGGCCGTTATGATAAACGTGTGACGGCCTGACGATGCAGGGGAGATCTTTCCGATTAGATCGAGGCCCCACTGCAAAAATGGCCAAGAAGACTGGACTGTCTGTAGGGCCTGGGAAGGTGCGTGCATCAAATTGGCATGATGTTGACACTTTACGCACCTCTTGACATACGCGCAGCAATCTCGCTCTAAAGATGGCCAATAATAGCCCATGCGAAGAATGCGCTTTGCAATGGCCATACCATCGAAGTGGCCGCCACATGTACCGTCATGCGCTTGGGTGAACTGCCCAAGTGGACTCTTCTTGGTCCAAGCAACGAAGAAGAATTCCGTCGTAGCTGTGACGATACAAAATGTCTCCTATCAAGACATATTTTGCCGCTTTCTGTTTGAATGTTCGTTTTGCGGCTTGCGTCAATCCAAAGGGTAGATTACCTAACTTGAGGTAGTCTCTTATTGGTAAATACCAGTCCTGTTGATCGGATACCTCGACAGTTTGAACAACCAATCCCTTTTGGAGTTCTTCCCTAACAAATGCTGATTGGGATAGAACTTGTAAGAATAGCGTTGTGTTGCTATTAATGGGAGTGGGGGAGAACAAAGACCCCGAGTTGGCATGTTTCAAATAGTCTCGGATTCGAAAGAACTTATCCGAAGATGGTTCGATCTGGATCATGTGGATTCCTGGCGTCAAGTCTGAGCTTACGCGCTCCATCGCGGGTTGCGATAAGGTTTTGACTTGAATGGTTGTTATGTCACCGGAAAGGTCTTGCGGGATTAGTGACCCTAAGGAGGCCATTGTATCCGCAAAATGATTCGATGATCGAGGGAGTGCCTCGATGTCATACCACTCAAGTTTTGCCGAGAATTTATCCACGAGGGCTTTATAGGCCTTCGAGCCGGGCATTTGCATTGATATACCCCTTTGACTTGATTGACGATTAACAGCGAATCGCCAAAGATGTTCGATCTTTTGATGTTCATGGCGATTGTTGTCCGAAGACCTAGGAGCAAGGCTTCATATTACGCATTGTTGTTGGTGCACTGGAAGTTTAATTTAAATGACGGGGGCATTGGAGCGCCCTGCGGTGTGAAGAATACAATTCTGCGCCACCACCTTGCTCGCATTTAGAACCATCGAAAAATAAGGTTATGTCGGCTCGAGACTCGGGCTCTTCGGAATCTGGCGATTATGAGACATGGAAGACCTCATCATCGGGTAGTTCTATGACTAGAGGCTGATCGTCTTCAAGAGGAGCCTCTGCTAGTTGATCGGCTATGACTTGTCCTTTTATAGATTTTTGCCCAATAAACTCAATGTCAAATTCCGTCAACAACATGATCCATTTCGCCGTGCGACTACTATGATAAGTACGACTCATCATGTATCGCAATGGATTCTCCTTAGACACAACATACGTCGTGTTGCTCAGCATGTAATGGCGTAGCCTCTTTGTAGCAAACACCAGCTGCCAAGCGAGTTTCTCAACGTATGCATAGTTAAGTTAAGTAAGCGACCGGGGTGCGGCTAAGATAGTAAGTAGCTCTGTTCTTTGTGAAGTTCATTCTTACGGGCTAGCATTGCGCCGAGTGCCACCTCGATGGTGAGATGTATAAGTAGAACGGCACACCTGGTCTAGGCGGTGCCAATACTGCGGCGAAGCCAAGTATTGTTTGATTTCATCAAAGGTCGATGGCACTCGTCATCCCAATGAAATGTGACCCCTTTGTGCAATAGTTTGTTCATTGGTCGGCATTTGTCGGATAATTGCGCTATGAAGCGTTTAATCGACGCGACCTTTCCTTGCGGACTTCGAGCTGCTTGATAGTGGTTGGGGGAGCCATTTCAAGGATTGCCTTGACTTTGTTTGGGTCCACTTTGATGCCTCTTTTGGAGACTATAAAACCCAAGAGTTTTCCAGATGTGACGCCGAACACGCACTTCTTGGGATTCAGTCTGACCTTATGCTCTATGAGGCGATCGAGAATCTTGCTTAAGTCACCGAGATGATCTGAGCGCAATTTAGACTTGGCTAACAAATCATCCATGTAATCTTCCAAAGTTTTGTGCATGTAATCGTGGAAGATATACGTCATAGCACGTTGGTATGTAGCGCCGGCATTTTTAAGGCCAAAAGGCATGACCTTATAACAAAATGTCCCCCAAGGCGTTGTGAATGCCGTTTTGAGTTGGTCTTCGAGGATTGATACGAATTTGATTGTATCTGAGAAACCGTCCATTAGGGAGAGCATTTCGTGACCTGCTTGTAGCGTCTACCAATGCGTCGATGCTTGGCAAGGGAAATCATCCTTAGGACTCGCTTTGTTTAGGTCTCGAAAGTCGGTGCATATGCGAATCCTCCCGTCGGGCTTCTTGGACGGGAACCATGTTGGACAACCATGGCGGATAATCCATGCGAGATGACAAATTGTGCATCCAACGACTTTTGCAATTCGTCTTTGACCATCAAGGCCACTTGTTGGGTGCATCTTTCTTAGTTTTTGCTTTACAGGCTTGATTTTCGGATCAAGCGTTAAGTTGTGCATGACTAGCTGCGGGTCTAGTCCTGGCATATCTTTGTATGACCATGCAAAAACTTCCTTCTTTTCTTTAAGAAGGGCAATGTAATCGGCTTGCTCTTCGGGGGAAAGGCTTACCCCCAGCTTGAGAATCCGTGGATTCATTGGATCTGTGCCGATGTCTACGTCAGTCGTCTCTTCGACTGACATGTGAGATCCGTCCTCCAAGTGATGTGGAGTTGGGATTAAATGGATATCATCAGTTGAGTTAAGATCCGCGTTGGGGACCTCGGGTCCCTCTTCGACTGAAAAATATCTTGAGTTGTCCTTGGGGTAAAATGAAGCATTTCACCGAAAGGCCATGACTACGATGGTGACAATGGTGAATTGACGCGATCCCAGTCAATGGCATCCATGTTTAGATGCAATGACCGTGATGGATCGGTCGGATTGCGGATGGGTGTGGTCAAATCAATGGAGATCATGTGGATGGAATGAATTTGGTCTCCGAACCACGGGTGTGATGACTTGATTCTTTTAGTTGTTCCCTATACTCCGGATGCGGCTCTACGGGGAACAGGCACGAATGGATCCTCTCTAGGTGCAAATTCATCTCTATGTGTGAAAAGGAAGGCGGGGTCTTCCCTCGATATCGCTGTCTGATGGGATCTCGAGGTGGACGATGCTGATCTTGAATTTGGAGCCATAGGTCTAACACTTGGTCCCACCTCGCTGGGTCTACGTGCCATTCATGTCCTAACCGTATACCCATTTGTCCCATTAGATCTTCATGAGTTAGAGCGCGGTGATGTCGTCGCGCATGTTTGAGATAGTCCATTTCAGTTTCGTCTTCTGACTCACTTTCATAGATCCAAAATTGTTCATCCTCTTCAACATCTGTTGCTTGCGACATTGAGGACTCTTCCTGTTCCAGTGAATTAATCTGGTCCCATTGCGGTTGTTCCACTCTTAGTGGAGGGACCTGATTATTTTGAGACTGTGTTATTTACGTCCGGAACCTCTAAGGGGAACGGTTTCGAGAAAAATATCTGGAAGCCGTTGTTGTTCTCTTTGAGGACTGCTCTCTGAACTTTCACCTCTCTCTAGTAAAGGAGAGGGATTATTGCTATTTCCAGGGGTGTTTGTATACCATGGGAGATAATCCCCTAAGGTGTATTCTGTGTTTGGATTGGCGTACGGGTCTTGTGCCAATCCCCCCCTGTTGCCTATTTCTAGGCCTTGCATATTTTCAACCAAGATGTCTAATGGCAGGGGATGGTTGAACCCTACCCCTGACTTGTCATATGGCATACGATATCTTGGTTGGCAAAGGATCCGCATCCCTTGCTCATATATCTGCCTAGCCCATACCCATGCCAATTGCATTGTTCGAGATATTTTAGGGCAAATTTTGGGTTCGACAGATAATTGATGTTTTCGACAAAAGGTTCTTCATCTGTTTCCTTTTGTTCGCATGGTTGAGAACCATGATCAAGGCCCCCATACACAAAATTCGTTTGGTTCGGTGGGTAGCCTAGAGGGACGATTGTTCCAATGGGAAGGCGAGGCCTTCCCATGTCTTGTACTGACTCCAATGTGGGGGTTGCCACAACATTTTGCACTATGTATTCTCCCAGGCCTG
Source organism: Wollemia nobilis (assembly GCA_028583015.1). Classification (NCBI taxonomy): domain Eukaryota; kingdom Viridiplantae; phylum Streptophyta; class Pinopsida; order Araucariales; family Araucariaceae; genus Wollemia; species Wollemia nobilis. The sequence continues at coordinate 5,568,365 of JAQPPZ010017192.1, forward strand.
TACTGGCCATCTCAATAGTGATTGTTGATGATTGGGTAAGAGGAAACGGTAGTCCTTCCTGAGTCCATTCCATGTTTGGTGGTTCAGGAATCTTGGTTTGCGTTATGTTGGGCGCTTCCTCTGTTGATATCGCTGAGATCGTGGGCAACCCCTCTTCTAGAGGCTTAACCTCTTCCATGATTTGCTTTCCCTTGTCCTTCTGTTGGGCCACGATAGGTGGCGTTGATGATGAAGGAGCCGATGATGAAGTCTCACCTGGCTGGGATTTTGCCTTGTTGGCCACCAGTGGTGCCTGCGGTATCGGACCCTGTTTAGATGGATTTAATTGAAAATCCAAATGCGTTGATGGGAGGGTCGATTGAGGTATGAATTGTACCGCATTGCAATACTTGAAGGGCTCTAAGTCCATTGGGACTACATGTATTTGCCCTTCATAGGCATACTTCAAGCACAGGTGTGCGATCGAGGGGACACACTTCATGTCCACGATCCAAGGCCGCCCTAGCAGTATGTTATAAGCCATTTCGCCTTCCAGCACATGGCACAGTGTGGGTATTGACTTTTGTCCTACCTGTATAGGCAGAACGACCGTGTCGACTGTCGAGCAAATTGCATCGTTAAAAGCTCGCAGTGTGTACGTGGAAGCTGTGATGTGAGAGGCTGGCAGTTTTAAATGCTTTAATCATCGCAGTGGTTATAATGTTACTGGACGAGCTAGTATCTATCAGCACTCTCTTGTACGGGATCCCGTTGACCCGTGCGATAACGTGCAGGGGTGGATCCGGCATGTCATTTGATATCGTTTTGACCTCGTTTTCTTTGAATGTGATGACAGGCTCCGTACATTGTTTCACATGTCCCACGAAAGCGTTGAAAGAATTTGCTTCGTGGGGTTGTACTTCAATGGCTTTTAAAATGTCCATAAGAGCTTCTCTATGGGGAGCTGATTGTTGAATAAGCTCGTAGATGGACAACCTAGCCGACGTGGTCCGCAAACTCTGCGTGAGTTTGGTTCGTATCGTGACCTCAGGTCTAGGCGGAGGTAACTGCGTTGGGCGTTGTTGAGGCTGCGATGTCGACGGAACTTCCCTCGCGGGTACCTCGGGGGCAACTGCTGGGTATTTTTTGTTCCTTGTTACAATGCTAATCATTCCCACAAATCCTTGCGCGGGAAGATCTTGTCGCACCTCGTTAATTTGGAGCGGTTTTGTCTGTGCCTCGTGGGCAGGCAAGGGGTCCTTGAATACCCCCATTTGTTGGTTGTTAGGTGCGATGGGGTTGTCCACGACCAATGTTCGGTTGTCGATCAAATCCTGGACTAGTTCTTTGAATTTCCAGCACCCATTTAGGTCATGTCCTCTGCGCCTATGAAATCTGCAATACAATTCCTCCCTATACCCCCTAGGCTTGGGAACGTTAGGGTCAAAAATTTGGATTTTTGGCAGAGTAACTAAATTTGCCGCGACAAGCGGTCAAATAAGGAATCCCTAGACTCTGCATACGGGGTGAATTGTCACCTAGGGCGACGCCGCCGATATTGCTCCTGTCTTCCGTTATCTCTTTCGTAAGCGGGAGGACCTTGCTCAGTAGTTAGCCTTTTGAGGCTGCGTTTCTTGCACGAGCGCGGGGACATTTATCGCAACTTGGTTGACTGCGACGTGTTGTGGTTGCGTTGTCCCGGTTTTAGTGGTTTTATTCCACTCTTTCTTCTTAGGCTTGGCAATTGCGCCTTCGCCTATCTTAATCTCTTCTATGACTCTGGCTTGCGCCAAAGCTTCTTCTAAGCTGTCGTATTGTCGCAGCAACAATAGACCAGAGATTGATTTTAAGCAACTTTTTGCGAACATTTGCGTGAGGTCCGACATGGGAGGACGGTAGGGTAACTTAGAAAGCAAAGCTCTCCATCGGTTCCCGTACGCTGCCATTGTTTCCTCCTCAAATTGTTTAAGGCTAGCAAGATCACTAAGTGATGCCTTCTTCCTTGTGTTGAAGGCGAAACGTTCAAGAAACGCATCTACTAGTTGATCTAAGCTGCTTATGCTGTGTTTGGGCAGTTGTGTGAACCAATCCGAGGCAAGGCCTACGAATGTGGTTATGAATGTTCTAAGCAATAATGCGTCATTATCTTGAATGCCGAAGCATTGGCTTAGAAATCGTGTAACATGTTCTCGTGCGTCCTCTTCACCTTTAAAAGCTACCAATTGAGGCAACTTGAAGTGTTCGGGGTAAAGAGGTGTAGGCACTGAGGGATGCACCGGATTATTGCGGAGTAGACGTAATGTGGGTTTTTGATGCCCAGCAACTTTTGTCTCCACAGACTCCAAACGCTCCAATAGCGCTTGGTATGCATCGGAAGATTTTATTTCTTCCTCTCTTGTTCGCTCTTGTTGCAAGTTACGGTAAACTGGAGGCCTATGGAGGGGTGGCCGAATGGCATCCTTCCTGCCTTGATGAGGAGTTTCAATATATTCCTCTTCTGGTTCATACTCCTCGTAAAATTCTTGAGGAGTCTCAGGGCGAAACCTATGACCCTGATCAAGCTCTTTTTGAAGGTACCCATCATTATTTCGGGGAGTTGCCTCCCTCTCGAATCTATGGGGTCTTGGAGGCGGAGCTTGGCGAGGTCGTGGAGACCTGTCTTGCGCCAACGGATTACGCCTCTCATCCTGTTCAGCTCTTTGGATGCGAGGGGTTGGCCCCCTCTCAGGTATTTCATAGCGTAACTCATCCGCTTCGCGTTGCATGCGTTCTTTATCCAAGCGGTATTGATACTCTATCTCTTGTTGACTTTGTTTAAGCCGCATGATTTGGGCTTGACGGGTGGTATATCTGGCGACAGTACGGGTCAATTTGATCTACCCTATTTTGTTCAGAAGGTTCAAATGTTCCTCCTATGGGTTTACCTCGGTTTTGATGCTCTAAAATCTCAAGGGGTCGCTTCCCTCTGTCGAGGTAGGCGGTATGTGCTCGAGGTTCTGGCCTCAAGGGGTGATCATGATATCCTGCTGGTGCGGAAATGCAAGGTTCCCGCATTGTTTGTTGCCCTCGAGGAATGCGATGGTTTTCCTCATACTCCCTTTCACGGGTGTAAATGGGATGGGCGGAGTTAGGTCGCCCTATGTAAGGAGCCCTGCGCTCCGGATTTGGTCTCTCTGTTATGATGATAGGTAAAGAAGGGACGCCATATCCACGTTGTCCCTCCAAATGGACAGTGTGCTGTTTAGCGCTTCATCGCGCGGTGGCCACTCATGCCTAGCTTCAAGAGGTGATTCTCTATTTATGTCAAGGTCTACATGTAAGGCATCTTCTCGAAAGGGGCTGCTTTGAATAGGCATACCCCACCGAGGATTCTGAATTGGATTCTTTTGTAGGTTTGACCTATAAGGCGGTATGACCAAATCCTCAGGACTGAAGTGAAGGCGACTTGTGCATGCTTTTTGTGTACCTTTCGGAGCTTACGCCCTTGATTGGGCTTGATCAGGGGTGTACACCATTGCGGTGCTTCTATGCTATCTAAATAAGTTTTTATCTCGTTTTATGATTTTCTTTTTTTTTTTTTTTGTCTACACTAAGCAGAATTAAACACACACATTCACAAAACCGTGATTATCTCTTTTAAGGATTCTTGGTGTGTCCTAAACTGGTTTAGTGCATTTTGATGTTTTGTTTTGTTTTTGTAGGTTTTGTAGAACGTTTAAATGCATCATGTAGGCTCTTATAACTCCAAAAAGGTCGCCCCTTCAATATACCGGCCGGTACGATATACCAACCTCTCTATATACCCGCCCTTACGAGAGGGAGACTATAGGTACGTGAGAGCGAGAAGGTACGTGGTACGTAGGCAGTACAGAAGGGGGATTGTCCTGTTAATGGCACCTACCATAGAAAACTTATCCTCACGCGCATGGGAATCACCCCAGCTACGCTCGGTCTATCTTCGTCAGGATTTACGCCTAACAACAATTGACAATCGGGAAATGGATGCAAATCAAGCCAAGGTGGTGATTAAATCCACCAATGGTCTTGATCAAGGGCTGGGGTCTTACGACCAGCTCCTTGGTTTAAGATTGTTTCGTGATGTGTGTGGGATTCGTTTTATCCAACAAAAATGAAACTAGCATACATGACTTTTCCTAATGCAATGCAAGATTAAATGAAAACAATTAAAGAAACAGAAACAGAAACAGAAAAATTTAACAGAGATAATAAAAATCCCTACCTCTTCTCTGCCTGCTCCTGTTGTCTCTGAATTTCTGCTCTGAAAATCCACAGACAGGAATTCGTCCCTCTGGGAGACAGATTGCAGAACAGAATTCGTCCCTCCCAGAGGCGAATTTGAATTCGTCTCAGGGTCAGACGAATTCCGAAAAGAATTCGTCCTCGTCAGAGACGAATAGCAGTCTGCAACAAGAAAAGATGTACCTGTCAAGCACAAACACAAAAATTTAATTAGTTTCTGTGATTTTAAAAACCAGGGAACAGGGTCCCACCGTGATCGCCACTGAAAGCACGAGATTTCGGGCAAAGGAAACACCAAGTGCGATTGCATTCAAAATTAAGTACGCTTAAGTCCTAGAAATGTAAATTGCATGAAATGGAAAAGAAACACATTGGAAGAGACACAATCAAATAGAGAAAACACAGCCCTTTCATTAATTTCCCTTGATGTCTATTACAATGACGTCTCCTCCCTTTTCAGGGGCTAGGAGCGCAAATAGAGTTTGATTACAATCACTGAATGATTCCCCTTTCCGCGTGCCCACGATTGCAATGAGCGGGCCAAGATGATGCCACCGCTGATATCGATGTGTTCTTCGCCTCTGCTGCTTCTCCTGCGAACAAAGAAATGACCAAGACGTCAGTAGCACCTGCTGCAAATGAAAAGCGTTTGCTCTCTAAAACTAACGAAATATGCATGTAAATATTTGCCTAAAACAGTGAATACAGTGAATCCAAATTGCTTCAAAACTTGACAGAAGGTAAGAAAAGTTACCAGAAGGCCACTTCCATTGAGGCAGCTGGCCAATCCACCTTAAACTAGAATTCGTCCCTGGGCAGGACGAATTTTGACTGCAATTCGTCCCTGGGTGGGACGAATTCTTCTGTGTTGAGGAAATCGACCTGTTGTTGCTCCAATGTCGGATCTCGAGACCTGCAAAACACCTGCAAACAGGGGGGTTATGTAATTGGGGCCATTTTGGGACGACCCAGATGGTCGGATTTTCCCAATTTGGCCTCCACCCTCGGGAATTTGACCTTGACACCTGCAAGTTAGCGAAACGACAAAGCAATACAAAACATCCTAAAATCTGACCAAAAGTTACAAAATTGCAATTATGGACTAATCAGACCTAGTAACACAGAATGCAATCTAAAAAATAATCTAAAATGCTCAAAAACTAAAAATAGGACTTGGGAGGTGCGGGGGTGCCCAAGTGGGCCTCCCACCGTTGGCCCTCGATTTTGGAGCCAATCCACCGGGGATGGGCCCAAAACCTTTTAGGATTGGGGGGTCGGCGAATTGGTAGGTTCAGGTGTCCATGCGTTGGATTTGGGTAAGGTTCGAGCTTCCAAAGGCCACCCAACAACCTCCCTTGCAAAAGAGATTGGTGGATGTGGGAAGGTGAACCAAGAGGGATGCAAGTGAGTCTTCAATTCGGCAGCACTTCGTTGCTTGAAAACTCCTTCAACCTGTATATTTTGGGTGAGAAAAGTCCCACCTTTTATAGACCCATGGGGTCTCTTTTGGGAGGGAAGCACAAATGCCATGTGTTGGCCATAGGCGCCATGTGGCAGTCTTGTCTTCCCATGAGGGAGGGGAGTCCTCCATTGACTTGAGCTTTGATAAATGCTTTTTGTAACAGTCTTCTAACGGCCCCTCTGTCCACTTACACATGCGTGCAAGGTAGGAGCCCTTAACTGAGCGTTATGGGCTGCCACTTGGCACCATTTGCCTTTTTGCCCGTTAAGCTTAGAATTCGTCCCACCCAGGGACGGATTCAGAATTCGACCTGGGGTGGGACGGATTCTATTTTGAATTCGTCCCGGGGTGAGGCAGATCTCTGGGCAAAGTGTCCAAGTGTGCCAAATTGCTTCTTGACCTTACAAAATTGCTATGAAAGTGGTTAGGACCACTGTTTAACCTCTGAGGGCTGCCCTGGGGGCTGTGTTTGCCAAAGCGATCGGTGTTTGCAGTCACATAATCGGATTGGTGCTGTTTTGGTGTCTACACTTTTTAACATTTGCAATAACCCATCTTGGGTTTTTATGGACCAATCGCTTAACCTGTGCTCCCATTAATATTAAAATATTATAGAGTTTTTTTCCTTTCACTTTTGCACTGATGAAGCTTTTTCCTGGATGAATGTGACAACCTTGAATAACTTTATTTCTTGTCAAATTCTTTGATAAGAGTGATAACTCTATCAGGTGACATCAATGATAACTTTGACTTAGAGGACTCAAAATGTTCAACAATCTCCCCCTTTGTCATTGATGGCAACCCATATCCTTTTACTAAAACTTGACCTTCTTTTTTACTCCCCCTGTGACTTTGCTCCCCCATGCTCAATGCTCTCTCAAATATCAAGTCTCTCCCCATATCAACTCTATCCCCAACATACACAAATCTCTCCCCCTTTGACATCAATGGCAAAGGGTCACCTTTGGGGCTTAGGGCTAATAATGAGCCTCTTAGCTTAGCCCCTCCCCCACCACCTCATGGGGTGGTTAATTCTAGGGTGGGAGTATTTCTACTCCCCGAAAGCACTGTTCTTTGTCTTTATCTTTCTCTCTTATTTTCTGAGTCTTCTGAATCCTCTCACTATTTTTTTCCAAGTCATCATCCCTGTTCCTATAATCACTTTTTTTCTTGTTCTTATTCTTATTCTTGTTCTCATCCATGTTCATGTTCTTGTTCATGTTCTCATCCATGTTCCTGTTCCTATTCCTGTCGAAGTCCTTGTTATTATTCTTTTATGAGTCTCTATTCTTGTTCTTTTTTGAGTCTCTATTTAGGTTCATCTTCTTACTTCTATTCATATTCATGTTCCTTTTCATATTCATGTTCATGTTCATATTCCTTTTCTTGTTCATACCTATTTTTGAAATATTTGCTCTACACCATCTTGCTATATGACCATCATTATTGCACTTATAACACTTAATGTTATTATTCCTTGGAGGTGCAACTATCTTAGGACTTATTCTAGTGAGGCCATATCCTCTTCTGTCATGAACCCTATAATTCATTGCCTTATGACCAAACTCATTGCATGAGTAGAAATATCCTTGTAAAAGTTGTCATTTCCCATAATATTGTCTTTCATGTGTCCTGCACTGTGAAGCCATGTGCCCAAAACCCATGACATGAAAAACATATTCTATTGAAGAAACCTTGCCTAGACCCCATTGGTCTTCTAGTTCCTCTTGACATGTTCTGATTGTTGTTCCATCTGAATCTTCTTTGCCCATTGTCCTTATTCCTGTTGGACTCACTACAATCTGACTCATCCTTAGGAGTTTCACTTTCACTTTTGCTCTCATATGAGAAACCCTCTTTTGAAGTAACCTCTTCTTCTGAAGTGTCTTCGGAACGGGTAGTTAACTTATCTTCTTGAACTTGTTTGCTTCCAAGACCTGTCTTGTTTGTTGCTCTTCTTTGTATCTTGACTATTTTATCCACACTCTTTGCACTATTTACATACTTGTATAGCTTATTCTTGGAATCCTCTAAATATTCCTTTAGTAGGGTCACTTCTTGTGTTAACTTTTCACATTCCAAGATCTTTGCTTCTAACTTATCTTTGAACTTGCTTGCCTTAGCCTTTGAATTTTCTAAATTCTCTATGATCAATAATATTTCTTCATCACATTCTTAAAACTGACTTTCAAGCTTAGAGTGTTGCTTTCTTACCTTATTTACTGTGTCAAGAGCATAGATAAGTTCTCCCTTGATATTATAGCCATTCTATGTTGAATAATCCTCTATTTGTTTACCTTTATCCATATCATTTCTTTACTTTGGCTTGTCTTCTATAGGATCACTCACTTCATATTCTAATGCCATTAGAATATTTTCATCTGGTCTATCAAGTGCATATTCAAAATCATCATCACTGAAACTATAACCATCCCTTGTAAAATCATCTTCAAGATGTCCAAATCTACCACATCTAAAACACTTGAGAATAACTAGAGTCTTTCTCTTAACTTGTTCTTTATCTTCAACCATAAATAGGACTTCATCTCTATCATTTTTTGAAAAACTAGCATCACTATCATTTGATTACTTACTTGCATTATCTACATAGTAGCTTCTCTTTTTCCTTTGGAAGAACTTCTTCCCTTGTCCTTCTTTAGAACTAAGTCTTGTTAAAGTGATTGATGACCTTTGTGCATTGATAGTTCTTTCGAAGGTCTTTGAATTTTCCTCAAACCTATGTAGCTTGTCCTTATAACCTTTTACTTCCATCCTTAGTGAAACTGTCTCATGCTCTAATATTTCACACTCTACATCTTTTGTTTTTAATTTTTTGACCATACATTCTTCAATTTTTCTTGTCTCTTCAAAAATGCATTTATCTAATCCTATCTAATCTAAATGATATTTTTTAAATTTTTGCTACCACCTTTATATCTACCAAATATGCTCTTGTTGCAACCTTTAAAATGCCCTCTTTAGAAGAATTATGTGATAGATTAACTAAGGAAGAAACAAAACTTGCTAGATATGACATCTCTTCCTCTTCCTCTAAAGCCTTAGTAGCCTCCACCTCTTCTAAAGAAAAGTTTAAAAAGAAGGAAAAGATCCCCATAACTTGTGCTCACTACAAAAATAATTGTCACTCTGTAAACAAATGCTAGAAAATATTACAACTAGAGACAACTATGAAGGATCAAAAGATAGACAATAAAAATAAAACAGGAAAAGCCCTTAATGTTCAAGAAAAAACATTCAATTCTTCCTCTAATTACTGGGCCCTAGATTCTGGAGCTACTCATCACATGACTGCTCCAGATAAGTCTTTTTATTCTATCTCCTCTAGCTCTACTTGTAGCATAGAAGTGGGCGACTCTTCCTTTATCCCTGGGGACATAACCATTGCTGGTGGCTCTATAAATAATGTTCTATATGTACCAAACATTGCCACAAATCTCCTCTTTGTCTATTATATTTGTACTTCTAGAAAAGAGAAAATTGTTCTCTTCTCTCCAACAAGAGTTGAGATAAGAGACCTTCAAGATCCCCATTCTCTTATAGCCAAAGGAAATATTGATCATAACTCTCGTCTATTTCACTTCAATTGTTTCCAAAATCTAGAAGGATCCTCTTGTTTTTTGGCTCATGGAGATCTTGAAAGCCAAATTTGGCACGAAAGGTTTGGTCATATTATTTACAACTACCTAAAGGTTTTGAGCACCCATGATATGGTAATAGGTTTACCCCAAGTCACATCTAGTGATGGAGTTTGTTCTGGATGTGCTCTTGGAAAGCAACATCAAGATCCTTTCCACCCAAGTAGTTCTCTAAAGGCCTCATCCCCTCTAGATTTAATCCATAGTGACTTAATATTTTTCCCAAAATATTCTTTCAAAGGAGAAAAGTATGCTATAACCTTTATTGATGATTTTTCTAGAAGATCCTGGGTCTACTTTCTGAAATATAAAAGTGATGTTCTATCCCACTTTAAAGTTTTCAAAGCCTTAGTTGAAAATCAGGCTTCTTGCAAAATCAAGAAGATTCGCACAAATAATGGGGGGGAATACTGCAGTAATGAGTTCTCCATATTTCTATCTAGTCATGGTATCATTCATCAACATTTTGTCTCCCATAATCCTCAACAAAATGGTATTGTAGAAAGGAAAAACCAAAAATTGAAAGAAATGGCAAATTGTATGCTCCATTCAAGAGATCTTCCAAAACTTTTTTGAATAGAAGCTATTAACTGTGCCAATTATATTCAAAATCGCACACCTCATAAAGCTCTTAACCATTTAACTCCTGAAGAAGCATGGTCTGGCTCAAAACTAGATGTTTCCTTCTTCAAGATTTTTGGGTGTACCGCTTGGGCTGACATCCCAAAGAAGAAAAGGAAGGCTCTAGATAAGAAAAGTAGAAAACTCATATTTGTTGGTTATTGTGAAGAATTGAAAGCATACAGGCTTCCTGATCCCTCAACTCATGAGGTATTCTTTCATAGGAATGTCCAATTTGATGAAACATTCCCTCAAAAATATCCTCAAACCCCCTCTTTCTCCATTAAGCCTTCTCCTATAGTAGAACCTCAATATTATGAAGAGCCAACTCTTGAAGTTAACTTGGTTATTGATAATCAAGATGAGGAACTTGTAACTCCCACTCAATGTCTTTCAACTCCTTCCACTATGCCAAAATGGGTCTGCATCATTGTTAAAGAAGTTACTCCCTACATCCAAAATCTTCCTTCCAACATATCATCCAACCCCATAGGCACTTGTCTTGTCTGTTAGTCTATTTCCTCTGATCCTCAATCCTTAAAAGAAGCCTCAGGTATTAAAGAATGGGATGATGCCATGGAAAAAAAAATTCTTCCTTGATCAAAAACAAAACTTGGGATTTAGTTCCCTTGCCTAAAAGAAGGAAGTTAGTTCATTGCAAATGGATCTTCAAAACAAAATATGGCCCTAATGGAGAAATAGATTACACAAATATCGTCTAGTAGCCAAAGGTTTTTCTCAAATTGAAGGTATTGATTATGCAGAAACCTTTGCTCCAGTTGCTAAAATGGATTCTGTTAGACTAGTTCTTGCTTTGGCTACTTCCCATAAATGGTTAGTCTATCAAATGGATGTAAAAAGTGCATTCTTACATGGGGACTTAAAATAATAAATATTCATGGAACAACCTGCTAGTTTCACTCAAGACTCCTCTCTTTTTTGTAGGCTAAAAAGTCTCTCTATGGCCTCAAAAAAGCCCCTAGATCTTGGTATGAAAATATGGACTCCTTCCTTATTTTCGAAGGTTTTTCTCATTGTGAGTTTGATAACACAATATACATTTGGAGAAATAAAGGCAATATCACCATTCTTGTTCTATATGTTGGTGATCTTATTCTCATTTGTAGTAACTTGACTCACATTCAAACTATAAAAGACTCTCTCTCTAAAAAAATTGAAATGGCTAATCTAGGTAAAGCTCATTATTTCATTGGGATCCAAATAAGTCAAACAGATGCAAGAACTTCATTGTGTCGACAAAAGTACACTCTAGATCTTCTTCAAAGATTTAAAATGATAGATTGTAAACCTTCTCGTACCCTCTTTCAATCTGACATTAATCTTAGTACTTCCTACTCATCTCCTCTATGTGATGCAACTCTATACTGTCAACTTATAGGAAATTTGTTATACCTTACTCATACTCGCCTAGATATCTCATATGTTGTTGGCCTCATATCCAGATTATTTCATCAACCTCATTTTAGTCATTAGCAAGCAACAAAAAGGATCCTTCGTTACTTGCAAGGCACTATGAACTTTGGGCTCCTTTATAAGGGAAAATCTATGGATATCATTGGCTACACAGATTCAGATTGGATAGGTTTAGTAGAAGACAGATGTTCTACCTCAAGCTTTCTTTTTCCTTGGTTCTTCACCAATAGCCTGGTTATGGAAGAAACAACAAGCAGAAACAACAAGCAGTAGCCTTATCATCTACAGAGGCAGAATACAGGGTAGCAGTTTTGTCTAGTCAGGAAGCTCTTTGTCTTCAACAAATTTTGAGAGAATTTGGTTTCTCCCATGAAAAGCCTATAACTCTTTAGTGTGACAATAAAATAACAATTCATATTGCATGCAATTCAGTTGAGCATCAGCGCACCAAGCACATTGAGATACACATGCACTTCATATGACATCATATTCAAAATGGGGATTTATACTTAGAATATATTCCAACTGAGAAATAAATTACAGATATCTTCACCAAGTCATTTTCTTCTCTATGTTACCTTTAGTTGTGAGATAAGCCTGGAGTAATACAACTGCATTGATTGATTTTATGAGGACAATCTTCGCCATACGAAGACAAACCTCACTTCTTCTAATAGTTGGTTTTCCCCACAAGGGGTTTTTCACGAACTATATATTGTATACGAGTACCTAATCAGGTCAATTTTTTTGGACTCATATTTATTTTTGTATAAAGAGGATAATATTCGCCATACGAAGACAAGCCTCTCTTCTTTTAACAGTTGGTTTTTCCCCACAAGGTTTTTTTCACCAACTATATATTGTATATGAGTACCTAATCATGCCAAGTTTCTGAGACTTATATTTCTTTTTGTATAAAGAGGACAATCTTTACCATACGAAGACAAGCCTCTCTTCTTCTCATAGTTGGTTTTTCCCCACAGGGATTTTTTTACCAACTATTTATTGTATTAAAAGGACAATATTCGCCATACAAAGACAAGCCTCTTACTTCCTTTTGATTGGTGTTTTTTCCCATTGGGTTTTTACCATATCTACAAAAATAAGTCATTGTACATGAGTACCTCATCAGGACTTGTTTTCGGGACTCATTTGTACGAATCTCCCCTAGTATCACTTAAGGGGGGGTGTTAGAATAAGTGAATATTCTCTTAAGTTCAACTAGGAGAGACACACTTGAGTTTCCACTCCTCCATGTGTCAGGAAAACTCTCAGTGGTGTATTCATCATGTTTTATGAGTTGTTGTAATTCAACGACTCTCAATGATCAAATTTGTTATTTATACAAAGTTGATCCTTGGAATAATTCAATCAGTTTCACTCTTATCTTCATCTTTTGTGTAATGCTTTGCATATCTATTATTGTGAAATTCTAACAATATTAAGTGCTTAATTGCTATTGTTTCTCTTTGTTTGAATGTTGTTACTTGGTGGTAAATGTTTGGGTTATGCTCTAACAAATATCATAGGTTGGTACCCTAGTAGTAACCATTGATAAAGAATGCATGAATAATGAGGAGGTTCAAGCCATAATTTATATGCTTATTATGGCTATAAGTACACAATTACACATCAATAGTGAGATCTTAGACAAATAAAAGGATAATTTGCAAGAAAATATTGATGATGATTAACTGTAATAAATGGTTCAGATTAAAGTATAGTATATGGATTTGTTACAAAATGTGAACGTGTTATCTGAGTATAAATGATCCACCTTGTATTTTTGACCACTTTATTTTGCTAATTTTGTAACTTTAATGTTAGGTTTATAAATGTCTGAAATATTGAGTAAAGGGTCCTTGGCTCAAATGTTCACTTTATTGATAATTTTGTAAGCATAATCAAATAATGAAGTTTAGAACTTAATTGATGCTATATAAACCAATTTGTAATGTAATTATTTCCTTTTAAACTATAATATCTATTGCATCTTTAACATAAAAAATTCAACTTAAACAATTATTCAAACACAATTGCTTGTTCCCTTCCAAGCCTTCCTAATTATATATGAAATTATTTACTTCCTTTTTTACTAAAAATGCTAGAATAAATTACATGCATATTGCTAGCAGAGAAGTCATAAAAGGCAAAAAAAAAAATCATAAAAACATGAAAAGTATCATTTGGACTTCCTTAAAAAAACTTTCACAACATTGGCTCTTTTCAAGATATACCCCAAGATATTCATCAAAATTAATTAGTATGCAATAATTTTTCATAAGATTCTTAGAATGTACAAGAAGACCAATGCTTCGTTGAAGTTTATTTTGTAATGTTATTCACCTCATCCATAATGTTTGAATATTAAGGTCATACGAGTTGATGGGAACTAATAATAACCACTATGCAACCATTGGATTATGTAAAATTAAAACTACAGTGCACATTTCATCTAAAGGACTGTGATCTCTAATAAAAGTTTTTTTATAATGCTCAATGATACCATACAATTATTAAAGTTAAATGATACTTCTAAAAAACCTAATAAAATCAATTAATATAAGAGATACCATAATAACATCCTTTTGAATGTTAGAATAAAATTCATACCCACTTCTCCACAACCAGAAGGTATTGGCATAGTAGTGAGTGTGAACCTCTATTGTAAAGAGATCAACTATTCAATCCTCCTAGAAGTTTGATAATGTTTTTAAATCTTTTATCTAAAGTTTGAGTCTCCTTAGCACTCCTTGATAATCTCATGTCCTTATATATGATGCTATAACATATCCTTGGTACTAGTAATATACTTGATAATATCAATGTACAATCTAGGTCTAAAAGTGAAGACTTTATAACTCTAAATAAATATTTGAGGTTCAAATCCTATAGGGTGTGAAGTTGTACACCATTTTTAGTAATCCAATTATTGGTTATATAAATATATTCAAAGCCATATCTTAATGAAGATCATCTTATTTGATCTATGACCTCGTTAAAACAAAACTACTTTACTTTATATATATATAAAAGAGTTGGTTACAACCACACTATTTTTTAGTAATCGTCAAACACAGGTTCAAACCACAAGGTTGCTTCCGCCAAACCTATTCCACCTTGTTGTTATTGACCCGGAGTGAGGGGAACCACCATTTGTTTGAATTCATACCATCATCATCCATCTGCACTCCAAGGATTAATATCAGATTACTACCTTTGTAAACAGGCAGCCCCCAAGATTTAAACCTGAATATCTTATTGATAAATATGTAACCAAACAAACAACTACCAATCTACCTACCCTTTGAAACCATTAAAACTACTTTGCATATATTTAGAAAACAAAAAAAACCATATAGCGGGCCTCTATTGTCATCTCTAACAAAGTGTATTACGTTTCCATCATTGCAAACGTAAAGATATTCTTAGTGTTTATCTAATGTTAAGTGAGACTTATGCTTCATATAGCCGCCATTATTGCGGCCAAGGAGATTAGATTTAGTGGGTCCACAAAGTGGGGTTGAAGGTGGCCATGTCATTTTTATTTCAGTCTACCTTAATCATGCTCGATTGCATTATTGCCATCTTTTTGTTTTCAGTAAACAGGAACGCAAAACGAGGAATCTGTGGCCTTTAGGCAGTCCAAAAGAAGCCTGCTGCCGATCCATATTAATTGTTCCTTACATTTTATTATTTTTAAAGCGGATGTCCATAAAACCGCCCACATAAATAAATAAATTAAATTAAGGGGATACTAGTTGTAGAATTGTCATCCGCTGACGTGTAGAATTAAAAATAACAGGCTATTCATAGTCTAACAACTGTCAGTTGTAACTGTTCAATTAAAGGAAAGTTTGAACTACCCATGAGGACGCTATTTGTGGGTTGAATCTCCACAGTGAATATGAATACATATAAGAAGTATTTACTCAATAAAAAAGAAAAAAAATATTTAAACGGTCATTATTTTTATCCAGCCATAAGTATGCAAATAATTTTTTCAATCAAAAAGCTAGAGAAAATACACTTGTATAAAAACATTGCATGGATTGGAGAATAGACAACAATTATATGATAACAATCACGAATTAAAAAATAATAATTTTTAAATATATTGATAAGATGATTAAATATTTTTATAAAAAATATTATTTATAAATCTATAAATAATATAAATAAATACTGTACAAAAAAACAACATAATTTTAAATATCAAATATTATTAGTTTAATATTGAAATTAAATACAAGAAGTACAACCAAATTTGAATCTTTACAAGTGATACATAAATAAAATTTATATTATATAATATCAATGCATGATCATGATCACAAGTGATTCTTTTCAATCTCATATAAACAATTGAAATGTAAAAACAATTAACAACAAGAACATATACATAAAACATTAAAAATAATATATAATATTACAATTATATTTAAAAACATTTTTTATATTACAATCCTTTAAATTTTTAAAATATATAATTAGTTACAAATATAAAATTAATCTAAATTTCTCTTAGTTTGTATTCAACAAAGTTAATCGTTGCCCGAACAAAAATATTCGCGCCTCCATGAGATCATATCCGTAAGACCCAGGGGTCAAATTTTTGAAACATAATACTAAAAATTTAATAATGAATTTTAAATTTAAAGACAGGTTTTGTTTACCTTTAAAAATAAAAATAAATTAATATGCACGTAGAAGAAGTCAGCACCCAAACCTGTACTTGGTACGCCAACACAATAAACATATAATTTTCATCTTGGGCAAAAGCAATCATATAATTATTCATAAGGCCATCTTCTATGTAAACGTAAGACGAATATATTGTTGAAATGGTTGCCGTCAATGATTGGTGGGGGCCGTCTCAAAATATAGCAACACGTGTAGACATAACAGTAAATTTACCGTCACGTGACGGAAACTTAGGACACTTGTTATTTCTCATTAAAACCAAGCAATTCAAAGCTTAAGCCTCTTTTTATTTTCTACCTGTTGGCATGGCGTGGCTTCAGATTAAAGTAATTAAAGCATACCTACGGCTCAAAAGAAATAGAGGAAGAAAGAATATAGCCGAAAGAGAAAATGCTCATTGCAAAGGTGCCGTAATTCATATGAAGTACCATCATAACATTAGATATAGGGAATCGGTCATCATTACACGCTTCCACATCCATCACGGTAATGCATGTCATTGTCTGCACATGCAGAAATTAATTTACATCTTCTGGATTTGGGTACGCCCACACAAAAATAAAATTCTTTGGTTGGACAGTGTACTTGAAATGTTAGGTCCATAAAAATATCTGAACTATTCTGTCCTAAAACCTTCGATTAACATGCTTTGAGTACAAAGAATTTGCAGGTATCGAATGATTCTTCGAATTGCGTGATAAGTTGCTAAAGTTTATCATGATCTTCACCCCAATTTAATAAAAGAAAACGTAGGGCTGAAAGGAAATAAATCTATTCGAAATGTCACGTTATATTATTTAATCCCACGCAATTAAGAAAAGACGTGTACTGCCAAACACTGAATCTAATTTTGTATTAAATTTTCAGTAGGTGTTATAAACTGGAAACGAGACCAAAAGGAATATGTTGGCGTCAACACTTGAGGGAAAAAAACAAAAAACATGAAAAATGGTAACTTACTCTCCCTCCAAATAGGTGGGGAGAGAACAAAAAGAGGAGAGCATGCAAAACGTATGAATGAATACGGACTTTAGAGATAAAGCGAAAGAATCCCATTATTTTATTTATAATAAAAAATACCATGGATAGCCTACGATAATGTATTACTTGTGTTTTAATTTGGTTCAAAGATTATCGTTAACTCTGATTTATAATTTATTTGGGTTAGCAGGTTATTGACTGCTCCTTTATCCATATTATTAAAACAATACACAGGTTATATCATACAGCAAAAGTGTTTAAATAAAATTTTAAAATCGTTAATTAAAAAGGAAATATATTCCCCTCTAAGCACGCAAATTAGTATGGAGAAAGCTTGAGAGGTCTTTTAGAGAAGATTAAATAAATAAATAGAGGTTGTACCTTGGTTGACCATAAAATCTGTTTTTTTTTTTTTTTTTTTCAACTCGTAATATCGGAAACCAGAATTCTGAAGTACGCGTACAGGTAATCATGCCACGTTGGATTGTCACTTTCTAGTTTGAATTTTAGGTCTAAATAAGCCCTCTTACGTGTTTAAAACAAAATTGAATTTTGTGTGGGACCGACAAGATTTTTCTCCTCAATGCATGTCATTGAAATATCGTATGATTGTCACTCAATGATGATCATTCCGTAATGATTAACATATGCTAGTGCAAATGATGAACTGACATAACAGAAAAGTTAGTACAGATGTAGATGGCGTAGAGGGCCTAAAATAAATTGAAAATGTTAGAGTGCAACCTTCACTTAATACTATTAAAGCTGACAGAACAAATTAGGTAAAAGAGGGAAGCTCGAATGCAAAATAATAATAAAAGGACGGTAACGAAATTCAGCCAAAAGCGAACTCGAAAATACTTAAAAAATGCAGAAACCTTAAAAAAGTATTTAAGAAAAAAACTCATCTCTCCTCTAATGGCAGAGCTCTAATTTAACATTTCAAAATGGAGCTGAGGATTACTTGTGATTAAAACTCTCCGCAAGCACACCCACATCCTTGCCTTAATTTTTTCAATGATTAGAGGTGGTTGAAAGGTGGCCAACTATCTCTTCTTTCCCTTAAGAGAGTCTATCAAAATGATGCTTTCTCACTTTCCCATATCTTTTCATATTAAATAGCAAATGAAAAAGTGATCACGAGGAAAGAACATGATGCAAGCTAATGATTTCCTTTGAAAAACAAAGGCAAACTCCTCATACTTGCTAAACTCCTCATACTTGCTAAATGCAGTGATGCTTCATTGAAAGCTTTCCTCTATATTCTACCTTTCAAAATTTTGTATGTATGAGTAATGATAGGTGCCTTTTGGTAGAAGAGACGATTCTATATTCACACTTGTTCTAATTCTAGAGAGCAGTAAGATCAGTTTGGAACTTTGCGAAGTCCTCCCTTTCAACCACGGTTACTTTGGGATCACTTAGAAAGTATGAGTATTATTTGGCAATTTGCACATAAGCATATTTGTATGATGTGTTGTAATTCATGTTTTCACGACTTTGCGGTGACATTTGACCTTAGCATTCAAAATCTCTGGAATCTAATATATCTTACTAGGCAATTTCACTATACTAAATTATAGAGCAACCATTTGAATCAATAAAATTACCAATCTCACACAATAATTGAACAATCTCGATGAAGATTAATGCAACACAAAGAGGTGGTGACAAAGCTTCATACCAATTCCAACATAGGACAACATGTACAAAGAGGTGGTGACAAAGCTTCACACCAATTCCAACATAGGACATGTAATATTGACCTTTTCATAAGGTCAACTAGATAAAGAGGCCCTTGTCTACCTTCTCCTCGTGGATAAGGTAGTTTCAAATATATCAAGAATCTCGAGTTAGACATGGTGGGTGTTTAATGGTTTTGGAATTTGAAAATGCATCTTATGTAGAGGAATGGTATTTATTTAATTATGTTTAATGGTTTTGGAATTTGAAAATGCATCTTATGTAGAGAAATGGTATTTATTTAATTATTTATGGTTTATGGTTCAGGTTGTATGAGTTTGGTATTATTTTTATATTGATTATTATATTTATTATTAATTGGTTGTTGTGTAGATTATTGTGTATTTCTTATGATTTGTGGGATGTTTTTTTTGTTGTAGGGTTCATAATGATATGTTAAATGATAGTCCATTTTTCTCTTAAAAATTAAGTTTTCTTGAATTGTTTTTCAAAGTGATATGGTAGTTGGTTGTTAAGATATTCATAACTAACTATATTATTACAACCATAAAAATATTAATTTAGAGTTTATTGTTATCAAATAACATATCAAATGCTTAAATTTCTTTACTTTTAAGGAGTCTTGGCGAGCAATACAATACATGCATAATACTCTTGTTGTAGTACCACTATGTGGCCATGATGTAATAAATATAGGGCCCATTTTAATCTTATATAACCATTTTAATCTAGAACAATTTGTAGGCCAAACTCTAATGCTTACAATGTGTCTAGAATAAAATTTCAATGAAGTTTATCATTGATCTTCTCAAAATCAACGTTAATGAGCTAGGTATTATATCTATATTATCACTTCCATTCCATACCTTTCCAAATAAAAATTGTATTATTTGGAATATACCATCCTTTGATGAAATCAATTTCATATTTGTTTAAATGATAAGGAGGACTAGATTATTGGGCACAAGAGTAACCTTTGACCAAGATCTTATATGAGACATTAAGAAAAATCGTTAAGAACCTTGTCAATCATGAATAAGGTATAGATATGCAAGTTTAGAAATGAATTTGATGCTTTATTAGTTAATTATTTTTTTGTAAATTTATTTTTCAAAGGTTTATAGTACACACTGATGAATTTGAGACCAATTTATCCTAAAAAACATTATAACTTATTCACATGGAAAAGCATTAATCCTCCAAAATTTATTATTAATAACTTTTCACAAGGTGATATTGTAATATGGTTTTGAAGGTTAGATAATACCACATCAACATAACTTTAATGTTGCTTTATCTTAAAGTGTATATTCATGATATGATCTTGTAACATGTGCAACAAAAAAGTCAAATTTCAATTAGCGATTTTAGTTGACTATGATCAAACTTAATAAACCTACTTTGATATAATTCTTGCTTGGACATAAGACATGGAAAAAGTCTTTAATTCCCTATATCCAATATTTTACTAGTGCGTGTTATCCTAGATTGTGCCCCTTTGATTGCATCAACTTGCAACATTAATATTATGATGTGCAATATGCAACTTGAAATTATAAGCCTCATCGAAAAGGAATTTATTCATTTCTTAATATTAAGACACTCCTTGGTATGAGAAATATATGCTCAGATAAAGTACAAAATCTACTTATCATTCACCTAAAATATGGAAAACATGCAAAAAAATAAATCCAACTACCATCCAATTCATTTATTCTTACTTTGAGAATAAGGTACCATATTCAGAACACATTTGATAATATGTATATCATCATCATGCTATAAATGGGTTATATTGATACAATATTTCATGTGAGGAAAATTAGGACAACCTATCCCTTAGACCATTAGCAATTGAATGGGACCTATGAAACAACATACACCAATAATTTAAGAAATTATAAAAATATGTGATGTTTTGCCATACATACATAACTCTATCTAATAACTAAAGATATATTACCTATTGTCCTGAAGATTAGAACATATAAACCATGGATAGGGCAAATCCTTACATTGATGGTACCAATTTAAATAAAACATATAGTTTGTTAGACAAAAAATCTAAACCTCACTTTCAAACACAACAATGTATAAAAAGTACACCTTCTAGATTTAAATTACTCTATTGGGTTAAAATATCTAAAAAGCACCCAATAAGTATTTCAAATAAAGTTGACTAACCATATCAAAAAGTTAATTATTTTTATAATAATGGAAGAGATACACTTTATGTTTGACATATAACAAAAAAATACATGAAAATAAAGGACACGTGTTGAAACAAATCTGATCACTTTAAAAAAAAAGTAGTCAAATAATTTTAGACCTTGTGGGGGATTGTAGGGTTCATGCTAAAAAAATAATCACACTCTTACCATCAATAAATCTTGAAGATTTTTCAAATTTGCAATCTTCACTAAAGTTTTAGATATATCATATTTTTCAAATTTTTATAATTTTTGAATAATAAAATATGATTTATTGTAATATTGAATGGCTAGAAATACTTTGATTAGACATAACTTGTCATCTATTGGGAACAATATTTTAAAAAACTATCAAAAATAACAATATTAAATGCTCTTCCAAATGAATACAAGAGAAGGCACATCTAAAAATAAACATGAATTCACATACATGAGAAATGAAATGACAATGAAAGGGAAGCCAAAGGTCAACATTTAACAAAAATATATCTTGCCACTATTGGCAAAAGCTTTTTATAAATCCATTTAGTCAAATGAAATATTTTTTCATAAAGATTCAATATGATATGGCAATGATAAAATAGTCCTTCATATCTCTTTATAGCACTATAAAAACTTCCTCTAACCCTAATTTTTCATTGGTTCAAAACCTTCTCGTGCCTAATGTAAAAACTTAAACAATGTTAGGTCTCATGAATTCACGTAAATCTATCGATCCCCTAATCAATCCCAATGAAGATATTTTGGAAATCCACATTAGAATTCTCTACCATAATGCTAAAAAATCCTTGAAATTTTGCTTAGGAAAATATAGATCTCCTAATGTACTAGATCACTTTCTACCATTTTGGGTCAAGAAAATGCATAATTTTATCAAATTTAGAACAAATATACTAACATAAGGGTTCTTTGCAATAGAGTTTAAAGTTGATCTCTATAACAACACTACTTTAAACCATGTTAGTGTTGGAAATAATGTCTATTCCATCATTTGGGTTATGTAAATGTATCCTCCAAGATACATACCTAGATTACTTCCTGTGCAAGTTATCTAGTGACTACATGCAATGTAATAAATGGACAAGTGTCCATGTGCAAGTTGTACATGTGCAAGGTGTCCTATGCACAACTAGATAGAGTGTTGGGCAAGCATCCTATTTTGCATATATAAGGATGGCCTCTTAGATAGATAGATAGGACAACCGGGAGACATTGTTAGATAGCGTAGGTTAGTGGATTGTGTTCCACACCATTTACTAGTGATGGATATGATGTAGATCTATAGCTTTGTTAATGGAGTGCTCACTTCCTCCATAGCTACATTGTAATATTTTATATGTTTTATATTTCAGCATACTTCAGTCATCTAGCAGATTTACTTTCTTGCATGTTATTCTGCATCTTGTGATTGTTATCTCTCATGGCTCATTCATCAAAAGCTAATAGTGGTATCAGAGCCACGGTAGATCTAATCTATGCAGGTCAATAGGGAAACCACCATTGTTGGTTTGCCTGAGAGTTTTGTCAAACTGACGCGCCATTGGACCAACCACTGGCAAAATATCTCAGGAGTATCTAGGTGGTAGATTTTGGGAGAGTCACAAAGATAGGACTGAAAGGAATCTCAGTTTTAGAAAATACTGAGATCATTTTCATCTAGAGTCTTTTCCACAGAGTTGTTATGAAAACTCGTGAAGACTAGGACTCAACATTTCAATCCACTAGATTGACAGATCATCTAGTGAAGATCATCCAGGTCATCTGGAATTTTCTAACTGGTGCCTAAAGTTTCTTTTGTTGCAGGAAATTAATCCTTAGAGGATTGGGACTCCTCCTACGATAGAAATCTAGGAGACTCCAACTTCATTGCCCAATGGTCGGTGTGCCCTCATAGTGCAGAGGTTAGTTCATCATGCGAGAGAAGAATACTGTGGAAGAAGACTTCTAGTGAAGGATCATGGTGAAGATAGGAGACTGAAGATCTCCATTGCTGGATTGCAGAAATCCACACTTGAAGAACAGGCCACAAGAGCCTTGATACAGAAAGGCCATAGAAGCCTTGCAGAATAGGCCATAAGAGCCTTGATATAGAAAGGCCATAGAAGCCTTGTAGAAGAAGCCATAGAAGTCTTATACTGAAAAGGCCATAGAAGCCTTGATATTGAAAAGGCCATAGGAGCCTTGATACTTAAAAAGGCCATAGGAGCCTTGGTACTAAAAAAGGCCATAGAAGCCTTAACATCAAAATAGGCCACAGAAGCCTTGATCCTAAAGAAGAATTTAAGAAGAATATCTAATTCAGAAGTAGACTAAATATTTTAGTACTAATATTCTTATTGTAGGAACAAAAGATTTAGTGAGTTGGGAGACTTCCTACAAGAAATTTAGGAAGAGCATCTTCTTCAGAATCAACTTAATCCTGAAGCAAAAGAGAAGAGATCAGGAGAAGATCTCATTGAAGAACTTCCAATCTTGGAAGAAGAAGAAGAAGGACTAGGAGAGTCCTACTCAAAGCCAGAAGTAGCAGAATCAGAAGATCCAGGAGAAGATCTCACCACCAACACTTCCAAAAGTAGAAGGTTGAAGAAAAGGTCTAAAGGAAGACCATCAGAAGCTGCTAGATCAAAGACCTTGAGAAGGTCTCATAGAGCATCCAGGAAAGGCTAGGAGAGCCTTACTGAAGATCAAGAGAGTTCTTTGAGAACTCATTGGAGAGATCCACTATCTAGGTGAAGTCCTTGATAGTGAAGGACTTGGGACAATTATCACCATACGACAACAAGCCCAAGAGGAGAATTTGGAAAGGAGTGCCAAATTTAGAAGAAGAAGTTTGGCAAGGAGTGCCAAACCCTAGAAGAAGATCCTGCTTGAAGTTAGAACTCGACAAGAGGACTTGAAGATAGAAGAAGCTCACCAAATATTGGATATTTGAATATTACCTCTCACAACAAGGAGGCACCACCCTAGAGACATAGACTTCTCCAAATCTATAGCAGAAGGAGGAGAACACAAGAGGAGAACAAGCCACCAAATCCTAGGCTCGTAAAAGAAAGTTTAAGACCATCATTTGGTGAAGAAGGAGTTATGTAGGACATCCTACTAGAAGCAACAACTTGGTATTTCTAGATACCAAGGTCTACATCCTCTACAAATATGAGAGAAGAGCTACAGAAAAAGGTATGCAACTTATGGTGCAAAAAGATTCATTAAATTGAACTACTTATTAGATTTATTAGAGCACCTAAAATTGGATTAAAGTTGCAAAAAGGAAATTAGATTTCAATATTCTAAAAGTGCAAAGAAAAATAGATTCTTTTTAAGGATTCAATTGCACATTTATTAGGAGTTGATTAGATTCCATATTAGTTTCTATCAACTACCTATTATCTATTATTGAAAAAAGAAGACTAAGTCCTACAACATTGATTGTAGTGAAATTGTAGAATAACTCCTAAAGATTCATTTTAGGTTATTCTTGATTAGTTGCAGTAGATTATTAGTGCATTTCTTTGAGAGTTTATTGGAGTGATAAGGTGTAATATTAGTGCATTAAAAGTAAAGAGCTTGTACTATTATACCACTCTCAAAAAGAAAATTAGTTTTGTGTTTCCTGAAAGGCACAAAGTCTGATTTGTATCAAGTGTCTAAAGACACTATTGAAGCACAAAAATCTGCAACTTGATGTGGCCAATAGAAGCCACCAAAAAGGGTTAGAATCCTCCAGATTTGGAGAAGAACATAACTAACCAAAAATAGAGATAGAAGCTTATGAAAGTGAGACTTGGTGAGTCTCAAAATCAAAAGCATTACAAGTGAATGCAAAAGAAAAAAATGCAGAAAATTTGCATCAATTAAAAGAACTTCTATCTACTGTTATTGAAGCTTGGACTTGTTATCAAAAGTTTCCAAGTAAAAAGGGAAAGGTGTGTCTATTGTTAAAGACAACCTCAAACCCTTGTATTGCAAGAAATCTGCCACAAAACCAGAATTTAAAAATCTAGAAATAGAGTGCAAAAGAAGGTATATTAAAAGCCTTATTATACAAAATATAATACATTATCTTGCACTACTCTAATATGGTTTTTGATAGCATAAGTGCAGATTTGAAAGTGCCATATTAGGGCACATTTTCCTATAAGGAAAAGAACAGCCAACAAAGGTCGGACGTCAGCACTCTTCCTCCCAAGCTAGAAGGAGCCATTCAAGGGCTCATCTTGGACGTACATACCTACAGAATCAAAGCTCATTTCAGATCATCCATGAGCCACATTTACGTAGACAAGCGAGTGCAAATCAATCTCAAAAAGGATGTCAAAATAGCAATAGGAAAAATAATGCATTTGGAGGTATAAAAGAAAGGGAGAAAGGTGTTACATTCGTGGTCTCAATCTTGGAGAAGACCACTCACCAAAGGAAGCATCGAACTATCATCCAAGCTCCATAGCGCATCACCCATCCACCTACGAAAAAGAAAGCTTGCTTGCTGCCCAAGCAACATTGCAAAGCAAGAAAGTTATGGAGTTATAATATCCATCTTCGAAGGTATTACAAGAATGGTCTCCATGCAGAAATGACACTTGGCATTCTAGTCATCATTCCTCTCAACGTTCTAGAGACTTCTACGAAGGAGTTACAAGCAAAGACGTGCCACTTGGCATTCTTCACCAGCTTCACACAAGGGCCTATACATTTTCAAGAAGTGTTGGACAAATATTCTGGAGCATTACGTAAAGAAGGGAGTGCTCACTTGTAACGGACGTGACACTTGTCACAATGCCTATGATCAACATTGCTTAAAAGGTATATTTTAGTCCAAGACCAACATGCAAGAGTGAAGCATAATCAAGACGTTCGAAGGAGGAACGTAGCATAGTCAAGGCATGAGAGAAGCAGCAGAAATGTTTGAACTGCAGCATGGAAGACAAAGGGGAAGGAGCATTAAAAGCTCCCCATTTTTGGAAGGTCAACAATTCAGCGCCTACGTACAACATTCACGTCTAGCATTCCATCGAATCTCCATTAAACCGAGCGCTCAAGGTACATTTTAGATGTTGTTATATTCAGCCATGGAAAGCATTGAACATCAAGGAGATATTGCATATAAGGTAAGGTCTAAATCCCATTAATTATTGCTTTCATAAGTTGGAGTTATAAGGATTATAAACTAAGGTTAAAACTTAGGGTTTTGAAAGCTAAAGGGGTGACTTATCTTATTATTTTAATATTTGCAATCTTACTTAGGAGGAATAAGGAATTTAACTTGGATTAAACTATATTGCAAATATTATTATCATTTCTCTAATTTTCCAAACTTGGGAGTCATAAGGGTTACTCCATCAAATTTATTTTATTTGGAAATTAGAAATAATCCAAGGGATATAAAAGAGGTTATTAAGGGATTTTATTAAGGTTGGATAAATTTATTTTTACTTGTCTCAAATCTCTAAAAAGGGGACAAAATATTTCCAACATCAAAACCTCTTCAAAACTGAAATAGTGCTTAGTTCAATTAGGAGTAATAAGGTGTTAAAAGTTGATTTTTGATTCTTGCAAAACTTGTACAAAATCAACCAAATTTGAACTATTTATTTACAAAAGCACTACATCATACTCTTATCACTAGGGAGCCATAAGATAAGACTATTAAGGTCCTATCAAATTTTAATTCCAAAGAAGCATTATGGATGAGATTTTGAGGAAAGCTTTCAATAATGAAGAACTATTCCATGAAGTGGAATTCTACTCCCAAAACCTAATAGATACTTTAGAAGGATACAAGTATCTATCTTCTAATGATAAGATGAAATTCTCCTTATTTCTTAAGGAAGCCAAAGAAGGTAACTTTACGGCCTTGATTAACTATCTTCATGAAATTCTCTTCATAGCATGGTGGAACTCACAAAGATTGGTTATTTTTTCTCCAGAAGAATGTCTGATGATTTATCTATCATTAATTGTGTTCGTACTTACTCAACACAAGAAACAAGTTGATGTTAAAAGATAATACTTTTGTGATGATAGACTAACTTGTTTTAAAGTTGAGGTTTCACCTACATCAAAGCAGAATCATAGGAAAAGAAGAAGGAAAAAGAAGAAGAGACATGCAAAAAGGAATCAAGACATGAAGATTAATTCAACAGAGGAAAAACTAGCACACCAAGAAGGTAAGCACAGAAGAAAATATGAGAGGACAATTGCATCATGCCCTACTTATTCATCAATAATTATAATCAAATGAAGATACTTGCAAGGAGGACTTCAAAGGTGGTTGGATAGAAGATGAATCTAAAAATATCAAAGATTATCCAATGAGAATAGAAGGCCTAGCTGCATCCTACTCTGCATCATATGAAGACATAAATTACCTGTTGAACCTGAATACAAAGAATGTAGAAGAAGAAGACTATGAAGACCAAGCAGAAGCAGATGAAGAAAATCCATATTGAAGACTAAAGCCTTCAATACCCAAATAATGTAATACAAGGGGGTGTTGGAAATAATGTCTATTCCATCATTTGGGTTATGTAAATGTATCCTCCAAGATACATACCTAGATTACTTCCTGTGCAAGTTATCTAGTGACTACATGCAATGTAATAAATGGACAAGTGTCCATGTGCAAGTTGTACATGTGCAAGGTGTCCTATGCACAACTAGATAGAGTGTTGGGCAAGCATCCTATTTTGCATATATAAGGATGGCCTCTTAGATAGATAGATAGGACAACCGGGAGACATTGTTAGATAGCGTAGGTTAGTGGATTGTGTTCCACACCATTTACTGGTGATGGATATGATGTAGATTTGTAGCTTTGTTAATGGAGTGCTCACTTCCTCCATAGCTACATTGTAATATTTTATATGTTTTATATTTCAGCATACTTCAGTCATCTAGCAGATTTACTTTCTTGCATGTTATTCTGCATCTTGTGATTGTTATCTCTCATGGCTCATTCATCAAAAGCTAACAATTAGTAATCAAGCTAGAAAATTTTTATTAATCTAATAATTTTTTCATTTATGTGCACGGAGGATATATATACATTGTATATAGACATGCGTGTAGATATAATTTTAAAATAAATTTTCTCATGTGTGCATCCTATATTTTTCTCAATTTGACATTTCATAAAAGTTTTACCACTCGAATATTTTTACTATTTATGGGGATGTGGTCATAATTGTTATATGCAAGATCAATTTTTTACCATTACCTTCCTTACAATCTATTATATTCCCTTGGTAATGAGAGTCATCTACATATAAAAATTATCAAATACACAAATTGATGTTTTTGTCACCTTCAAACTATTTTATTGAATTTAAACTTAACACAAAGATAAATAAATTCAAACACGATATATCAAAGTAATATTTATATTATTTTATCATGTTATATTATTTTCCACCACTAGTTAAGATAAATGTTTGATTTGATTCAAACCCCAATATTTATATCCCATAAATTGGCCTAGGTTCCCATATTCATACATGGGGAAAATGATCATTATCCTAAATTTAATTCCATTTTAAACTTTGAGTCTTATTTGAGAAAATTAGGAGTTTCTCAAATTTCATCAAGGTATATCATGAAGGCTACTTCAGAGCATCGACCTTGAAACCCCTTTGAACTCTTGACCAAATAGTTTGGTGCCAACTCTTGCTTTGATAATGAGGTGACATTAGCATCAAACCACTTTGGTGCGAAGATCTTGTTAGCACCAAATTCCTTTGGCACCATGACTACTTTAGCACCAAGGCTTTAGATCCCATTTGGTTGGAGCCCATCTAGAAAAATAAAAGCTATTGGAAAAAATACAAGCATGACGAATGATCAATGTCCATGCAACATATCATCAACATATTGTTGTTGCAACTATTTTAGACCAGTTCATCTACTTTACCACTTCAAGAACTGGTTTCTAGATTTCCAAGACATAAGAAGAATTTTTTAGTTTATTTATTTATACCACCAAGATATGTTGTAGCTAAAGTGTTTCACCTTCCATCTTATTTGTATCATTATACATTTTATAAATGTAACTTAGGATTTCTTTTATTTCTCTATCTAGAAAACCAAGAACCTAGGACCTCTTGTTGTCTTCTCTTTATTTTATCTCCTTGTTACTAAATTTCTACAAGTAAAGTGCCAAATTCCTTGTAGCATCCAATTGCATTAAGCATTTTTAATGTCATCTCATGATTAATACAAAGATTTTTATTTTAAGTCTATTTTTGTATTTGCAACTTATTTTATAACTTTCTCTCATATGGGTCTATTTGTTAGGATTTATTACATCATATAATATAGTTAGTTAGGTATTAAGTTATTGTACCTAAATAGGTGGTTGATAATAAATTATACAACCCAATGACCTTGATCTTCATTGTACATATTCACATTTTTGGTTAATGAAAACTTGTTGAATACATTGCTAGTCAATTATGAGGTATCAAAATGAATATCAATTCTAAGGATTTTAATATGTTGATAAAGGAGTAGCACAAAAACCAAGGCCTTGATCTTGATAATTTTTGTACCATGATACAGGGTTAGGGGTCAACCCCGAAATGTATTTATCAAAATGGGGCAAATCAGTTTCTAAATTGAGGCGAATA
This sequence comes from Wollemia nobilis, assembly GCA_028583015.1. Lineage (NCBI taxonomy): Eukaryota > Viridiplantae > Streptophyta > Pinopsida > Araucariales > Araucariaceae > Wollemia > Wollemia nobilis. The sequence goes on from JAQPPZ010017192.1 coordinate 5,597,994, forward strand.
GTATCCAAAATCATGTAGAAGACATGGCAAATTGCATTTTTTCCACCAAAAATTATAAAAATGGGGTGAATCAATTGCAAAATATTGCTACCACTCATTTTTCATATATTCTTATGATAAGACAACAATATTTACTAGATCCATCATTTTAGGTTGCCAAGATCTAGCATCCTTTAAGGGTTTTTGCACATTACCCTTACTAGATCTCTACTTGCTTTTTCTCAGGTATCACACTTCAACAACTTCAAAACTCATTTAAGAGGTCTTTTGATGGTTTTTTGAGGATTTTACCAAGCACAAAATCGATTATAGATCAGTTTAAATCTTAGATCTCATCAAGATAGGTGGTTTAAAAAAAATGAAAACTAAGCTATGGATCAAAATTTACACCTTCTATAAAGTTCCTTGTCGATCGACTGCTCATTTAAAACCAATTGATTCTTTTATCAATCGACTGCATCTCTACACCCAATAAACTCTTCTCTCGATCAACTATAGAGATGTAATCAGTCGCTATTTTTTCAATCGATTGCATCTCTACAATCGATCAACTCTTCTATCGATCGACTACAAAGATGTAATCGATTGGCTCCTCTATCAATCAGCTTCTCCTCTACAACTAATCAACTCTTCTATTGATCGACTGCTCCTTTGCAATTGATCATTATTTTTATCAATTGATAGTCCTTAATCTCTATCGATAGACTAATCCTCTGCATATAATTGACTCTTATACTAATAAACTCTCCTCTTTTCTTTATGCCGATAGACTAATTCTTTGCAACCAATCATATCTTTTTTGTGTATAATTGTTTTTCTCTATAGGTCATTTTTAGATAAGAATGAATGTTTTTGATGTATGAGTATTGTTTTTGCATTAGGTATATATACTAGTGGTATAAGAGGTAAATTTGTAAGGATAAATAAAACTATTTATAATTTCAAGATGAAAAGGTCCATGATTTAGGTAGGAGTGTTGGTGGTTTAAAATAAAAATGAAGAAATTATTATCAACATGGGGCGAGTTGACCCAAAAAAAATGCACCCAAAAATTTCAAGCAATGAGCCCACCCTGGTTAAGGGTCCCCATATACACCAATTTCAAATTTTGAAAATGCTAATATTCATGAATTAACAATGATTCATCACTATGCATAAGCCTGCAATGAGATATTGTTGCTCGAGAATATAGAGAAGTTGAGCATTATAACTAGAAAAATGATGACACTTATAGATTGATATGTTCAAGAAGCAACTAAGAAAACATCAAAAGTGGACATTTTATGGAGAAGTGGATGTGTTGCTTATGAACATCTTAGAAATGTCTAATGAGAAGAAATGATAATTAATTATCCAAGAATATTGTATTGAAGTGTTGAATGTTTTATTTGCCTAAACCTAATATGTTAGATGTGTGTGTAGATAAGTACCATGTCATTTGGTCAAGGACTAGATCATCTCAAACAAGGAGATAACTCAAATAAATATGTATAACTAGAATGAGAAGCATTGTTTTAATAGTGATGGAAGCATTTGAGAGCATTGGTTCTCGTTATTGGTTGCTTGAAAGTCTATGAATATGATTTTTGGATGAGACACTAAAAAATGTAGACAAGTGTTGACAAGAAGTTTGATGTTGCTAAAGGACATTAAAAATGTGGAGATAAGAAATTATTGATACTTGAGCCATTTTTATTAAAGGTATGGTGAGGTGGAACTAATTATCAATATTTTTGTATCTTGTATTTGCTATCACGAAATACATATTATTGAGAAATAGATATGAGTGTTGTTTTTTAGTTATCTATAAGCACCATGGACTCAAGTCACCATAATGCAAAGAATTCCATGCTTGCTACTAATTGCTACATATATGTATATTACATTTGAGAGGTGGTAGTTGCTTGTTAGAGAGGCTATTTGCCAACATCACACCAACATCAATAAATATATGTGCTAAAAAAAATTTGGTTGCTAAATGTAAGTATATAAAGTTAGAAGCATCAAACTACAGTGCCACCACTAATATTTGAAGATGTGACATATAGTTTGCATTGGTGTAGCTAAATTTTACAAAGAAAGCATAGAATTTTGAAGCAATATTTTGTTGGTTGAAGGAAAGGATAAAATAAGGTGAATGTGGGAGTGTGTTGGTAAAGATAAAAAGTTTGCATTGTTACTTATAGAGGCATGGGACACATGATGTGTTTTTTAGTGTATGCACCAAATAGAAGAGACACCATACAACAATGAGAATCTCTAAAGGAGAAGTCAAGTTGACAAAAGCTAAATTTTTGCATGAGTGTCTTCTCAAGATGAGAAGGCCTACACTCGAAGGATGATGTGTTGGAATGAAGGTACTATGAATATAATTTTCTTGATACATTTTCATGCTGTGTAAATATTGAACACCGTCCAATTATGTTGATCAATAGATAAGATCTCATGTATGTAAAACCTAATCGCTATTGTGTATGATGGTAGCAAATGTTCGTAAAGTAAAGTGTGACCCTATGAAGTGTGACCCTATGATAGAGTCAAATCCATTTGATGGTAATTAATAATGGTGGAGATGCATGTGTGTGAATATGCTACTATAAGATACCAAATATATTGCATGGAGGCAAAATGTATTGAAGAAAGCATACTATAATGTTGTAGGATAATTAATCATCTTCCATGATAGATAAATAATCATGCAAGCCCTAATATTTTTATTCATTTGATTAGGTTAATCAATGGATGGTGGACATCGATTATTGAGCATTATTTTTCCAAGTGCAAGAAATACCATCATCATTAGATCCATCTGACCAACAATATAATCTAGATCAATCTAACTTTGTTGACCGACTAAGCATGTATTTGTGTTGAATTTCACTTAATCCATTTATCCCAAATATTATGAAAGAATGCTATTATGGTTATATTCTTTTGTGCCTTCAAAGTGTTTCAATGTCACATATGAGATATCAATTGCTTTGGACATTGAGGACTCTTGTTGGTAGAGTATTTTTTATGGTTGTATGGTTTGGTTTAGGATTCATGCCATGTAGAATTTTCAATGGGATATATTTTAGAGCAAGCACCTTATGTACCATTCATACTATATAGAATTATGGATGGGACATTTTTTGGATTGAGCACCTTATGTCTTGTTATTAGGACCCTATCCTAACACAATTGTTGCTATGTACTTGTGCATATTTGCACTTGAGCATCTAGTGTATATGGGCCCATTATGATGGAACCTTTACTTTTATTATAAGTAGGAATTAGTAGCTCAGGTCCCCTGTTTCATGTGGTTTGAAACTTAAGCATTAGGGTTAGGGTAAATAAGAGTCTATATAAGGACATGGGTTTGTAGTAGAACGTATCTCATATTTTTCTCAAATTTTATTGGAGTTCTACTTATGAGGAGGTTTCCCCCTTGAAGAAGCCTAAAATATTTGTTCTACTTGATTAATATTAGTTTGTTGTGTTTCCAATTAGTTATTTTCTTAAGCACTTTTGTTATTTCATTTTCATGGTCATTTAGTTTATAAGCATTTTCATTCATTCTTGCATTGCTATTGTGGTTATCCTTATTTTTATTGAAGTTTCCTAACAAGTGGTATTCGATCTCTTTCCAGGGTTGTGTTCCACAACAGCAACAATAGTTCTTATCCTTCGTCTATTTTTCTATTTTGTAATTTTTTCATTTTGATCATTTTCCATTAAATTATCTTTCCATTAAAAATATAATTTTTCTAGTTTTAATGGACTAGGTTGAAAATCATGTGTTGGGGATTTTAAAATATCATAGATGACTTGTTGTTTTTGGCTAAGCTAGATTATCCATAAATCATCTAGTGAAGGAAGAGGTACTCAAAATCCAATACCTAGGACTTAGAAAATACTCATATATAGTTGTGAGCTCCCATGTACCCTTGGGTATATAGGGAGACCCCATAGGAATAGGATAACCCTTCAAAAATAAGAAGATATCAACCATTTGAAATTTTTGGTTCACCGATAAGCGGTTAGCCGTGAGAAGTTACTTTCACAGTACCATAAAAAATGGATAGTGCGACTATGGGTATGGTGGAACCTCTCTAGTTAGAACTCTAAAATATTGGGTTGACCGCTAATCAAGAATGAGATTGTATATCAAAGAGGCCACAAAATCAAACACACCTTGACTTAAGTTATACCTATTGAAAATTTGTTTTAAATCATTTCCCAGTCAAAACCAAAACTAGATCTAAGCATATTATAGAAGAGACTACTCTGGTCACAATCTGACAGTGCAAATAATATACAATATGATAGTACAAAGAATATATGGTTTGATAGTATAAATAATATACAATATAATAGTTAGAGTAAGCAGTTATTAGTAATCAAAGCAGTGGATTGTTATTAGTCTACCAACAGAGTAGTCAGTTATCAATAGTAAGAAAAAAATATAAATATCTAAAATTTTCCATTTTTGTGATATAGCCCATTGTGTTTCCCTCCTCAAGCTAATCATTTTGAGACCTAGCTCTAGAAAGCCATTTTTGGAACCATACCTTCAAAAATTTATATTTTATGGTATAGTCTATTCCAATTCTCTCTTTAAGCTGATCATTTTGACATATAACTTTGATAAACATTTTTTGAGACCTTAATGTGGAAATGGTTGGTGGTACTAGAGCTACCCAAGAGCTAGAGCAACTAGGTGACTATGTGAAAAAAATTGAAAACACTTAGTCAAAAATCCTTCAAGCATTATCTAAATTAGACAAATTATATAAAATTGATGACTCAAGAGTTGTTTAATAAACCTAAATGCAAAATGCGATGTTCTAGCAAGACAATATCTAAGAATTCAAGATGGTAGTTCTGAGGGTATAGCATGAACTACCTTGTCTTTAAATACAATTCATAGAATGCCCAAGCTGGAATTTCAAACATTTTCTAGAGAGGACCCAACCAATTGGTTGTATTGAGCTAAACAATATTTTTCTCTTCATGCAACTCCCCATAATCAAAGGTTCACAATTGCATCTTTCAACCTAGAATAGAAAATAGTTCAATCATACTAATGGTTAGAGAGTATATATTTTTTTCTCACTTTGGATGAATATGAGATAGAATTAGTCACCCATTTTAAACCTAGTTAGTATGAATATTTCACTGGAGCCCTCACCAAGTTAAGATAAATGACATCTATCCATGATTAGTAGATAGTTTTAAAAGTTGGCAAATCATATTAGGGGATTGAGTATCAAGTTTTTTTGAAGTTGTTTCATTAGTGGATTAAAGAAAGACATCTGTGTTGAAGTGAAAATATTCAAGTCAAACAACATGATGGTAGTTTTAGGATTGACTAGGCTTGTTGAATATAAATTCACAACACAAAGATATGCTTTTAAACCTTCTAAAGCTTGAACCTCGTTTCCATATTTAATTTCATCAAACTTAGGAAAAAATTCACCCTAGGTCAAATATCTCACCCAAGAAGAAATTGAGGCATGTAGGACATAGGGAATATGTTACAAATATGATGATAAATTGAGCCACAAGTGTGTACAACAAAAACTATATTTACTCAATGGGTAAAACTTCCACCAGGGAACCACATGATGAAGGGGAGGACCATAGAGAGGAAGATCAACCTGAAGAGTTTGAATGTTGGACATTTTTAGTCCATAAAGTTGTCATTGATGTCAAGGCATGAGGTTGTCATTAATACCAAGAAGTGAACCACCATTGATGCCAAGAGGTCAAAAGGAGCAATGCAAAGGTTGATGGCAAAAGAGCTTCATAATATTCATTTTTATTATAAGAAGCATAAATAAAAGGTTTTATTAAAAACCATGGATTGGCAAAATAAAAGGTTTTCATAAAAACCCAAGGAGGCTTTTTATTCCACATTAAAAAGTCTAAAGGAAGGTTAAATGTTTAGTTTATAAATATTTAAATTTAAATTGAATTTAAATTTTATAAATAAATATTTATTTATTCGAAATAGCAAAACACTAAATCTATTACACCGACGTTCAAGTTGAAGTTACCTCCATCGACGTGGTGAAAGAAAAAAGGTAATATAAATATTACCTTTGCTAAGGCAAAAGACATATGCTTTCAAATTTGAAAAACGTGCTAATGAAATTCATGTGTTGCAAAAATTTAGATTTCGTGGAGTTTAAGAAAACGTGGTGTATTTATTATAGCACCATTCGGTGGCTAGATCGAGTGGCATTTGTCTTGGATATTGTGGAAGGAAGATTACGGGTTTGAAACCCGGTAGCAGCAAAGTGTTGAAGCCTTTTTTTTATTTGCATTTTCTATGGCAACGAAAAGAAGAATAGAGTGCTTGGGCACTCTAGCTCACACGTGAGCACTAGCTCACGCGATAGCCAAGGCCACGGCTAGAGCGCTTGGGAGGTAGCATCGTGGGTTCAAAACCCACTAAGGGCAAAGGTACAATTTTGGTTATATTTTTTTTGCCCTAAGGTTGTGTGAGAATATTAGGAGGGATAATATGATGATTAAAAGTGGATTATTTACTTATAAGCTAAAGTGATTTTTGGGCATGATAAAAGGTTGTTTTTGATAAAGTAAAACTAAGGTAATTAATTTTTTATCTTAGAAGAATAAATTGCATTATTTTATAAAGTATTTTATTTGATAAGTGCAATTTGAGAAAGGAGTTATAAGTAGAAAGTGAGTTATATTTTAAGATTTTTTGATGAAATTTATGATATTGAAATTTATTATTGAGATGGAGCAATAAGGTGTATTTTGGATTTGAGTTATCATTGTGTTTTGTGAAAAGTGTTAGAGTGATAATTCTTGTCTTCTGACCCTTTGTACTTGGCAAAGAAAGTTGTGATATTTGATCTAGTTTTTGAAGGTCATCCTACATCAAAGAAAAAGGTATGGGCATATTCTTCCTTGGTTGAGTTGATTGGTTGGTTTTCTGAAAAACAACTTTGGAGTGAAAAGGACTTAATTAGGTTTCCTTGTTGAGTTATATGTGAATATTGTTTTATAAGCATTGTTAAGTGTGTTTTAATGCTTCAAGGTTTTATGGAATAAAGAGTTGTTGATAAAACCTTGTTTGATAAGCATTGTTGTTGAAGCCATTGATTGAGTGAAGAACTTGAACTAGGGTTTGCAAATATCATGAGTATCATTGTTATGTGATATTGGTTGATAAGCATTGTTGGAAATATTTTGAGTGAGTGTTCATATGCTTGGACTAGATTTTGTGAGTAAGGATTATTTCATTGAGTGAATAATTGATAAGTGCAATTTGAGAAAGGAGTTATAAGTAGAAAGTGAGTTATATTTTAAGAGTTTTTGATGAAAATAATGATGTTGAAATTAATAATTGAGATGGAGCAATAAGGTGTATTTGGGATTTGAGTTATCATTGTGTTTTGTGAAAAGTGCTAGTGTGATAATTCTTGTCATCTAACCCTTTGTACTTGGAAAAGAAAGTTGTGATATTTTATCTAGATTTTGAAGGTCATCCTATATCAAAGAAACAGGTATCGGCATATTCTTCCTTGGTTGAGTTGATTGGTTAGTTTCTAAAAAATAACTTTGGAGTGAAAAGACTTAATTAGGTTTCCTTGTTGAGTTGTTGAGCTATATGTGAAGATTGTTTTATAAGTATTGTTGAGTGTGTTTTAATGCTTCAAGGTTTTCTGGAATAAAGAGTTGTTGATAAAACTTTTTTTTATAAGCATTGTTGTTGAAGCCATTGATTGAGTGAAGAACTTGAACTAGTGTTTGCAAAGATCATGAGTATCATTGTTATGTGAGATTGGTTGATAAGCATTGTTGGAAACATTTTGAGTGAGTGTTCATATGCTTGGACTAGGGTTTGTGAGTAAGGATTATTTCATTGAGTGATTGATTGAATAGAGTTGGTTAAGCCTAGTCAGGTGGATGTGTGAAGTGATAGCTCAATTACTATAAAACAAATTATTCTATATTCTGAATTGAGTTGAGAAAGTGATTGAGAGTCTTGTGAATCATATTGAGTCTCTAAAAATTCTCTATATGTTTCTAAAAGAGTGATTGAAAGTAATTGAGTATTGAAGTGAATGTGAAGCATATTGAGTCTCTAACAATTCTCTTTATGTTTCTATGAGATTGGACAAGTTCTAGTGTGGACTTGTTGAGCAGATTTGAGGCAAGTCTTTGAGAAGACTTGTGGACAGATTTATGTGAGCGTTTGTGGAAGCTTACAATACATATTGAGAGTAAATTTGGATAAGTCCTAGTGAAGACTTATTGAGCAGATTTGGATAAGCCCTAGTGAGGACTTATTGAGAAGATTTGAACAAGTTCTATAGAGGACTTATGCACAAATTAGTGTGAGTTTTTGTGGAAGCTTACAAGGCATATTTGAGATAAGTCTTTGAGAAGACTTGAGAACAGAATTGATTGATTGATATTTTCAAACCTTGAGTTAAGGCTTGGGGCAGATCCAATAGAGTTGATTTGATATTGAATCAAGATTTGAGTTAAGGCTTGAGAACAAATATTGAGGATAGATTTGTGCTAGATCGAAGGATTATGTTTAGTGTAGATCAGATAATAGAATTGAGGATAGAGTTTGGTGCAGATTTGAGGACAGGTTTATGCCAAACCAAAGACAGATATTGAGCATATTTATGCTAGATAGAAGGACTGTGTTTAGTATAGATTTGAGACAGAGCTTTGGAGGTGACAGAGTATAGAGAACGATAGTCTCCAATGGATATAGATCCATTAGCCAGGGCAGTAAGGATAGGAGTATTTAGTGGATATAGATCCATTAGCTAGAGAAGTGGGGGTAATAGTTCTTCTAGAAGATCACTAGCCAGAGCTAAGGATAAAGGAGTTATCCTATGGATAGATATCCATAAAATTGATTAGGGGATTGGTGTCTCCTTTGGATAGATATCCATAAACATTATAATAGTTAAAGTATTCCCAAAATATTTATAGAGGAAATTTTAGTGAAATATTTTCTCTATGGAGTAGCCCACATTGGGTGAATCGCATAAAATTGGTCTCTATTATATATGGTGATTTGTGTATTTCTTTGATTACTACTGTTGATATTTCTATCTTTATACTACATAATATTGATTTGAAAAAAAAATAAAAAGTTGTCTTATATTGTTCACCCCCCTCTCAGTATAAGCTTATGTTCTTTAATTAGTATCAGAGTAGGTTCCTTCATAAGATTTTAACAACTTAAAGGAAAAGTTTTCAAGAACACAATGGATTCTAAAAATGTGTCCTCAAATAATCCTACACCAATATTTGATGGAATTGATTATATATATTGGAGTATGAGAATGAAGATTCACTTGATGGCACTTGGAAATGAAATTTGGGAAGCAGTGGAAAATGGATACATACCCCCAGTTGATCCACCTATAGATAATGAAGGTAAGCTTCTACAACATTATAATTCAAAAGTAATGAATGCAATTTTGAGAGGTTTGCATAGAAAAGAGTCCATAAATGTTATGCACTATCAATATGTAAAAGGAATTTGGGATAAGTTGCAAATTATATATGAAGGAGATAAAGGTGTCAAGAAAGCAAATATACGAAATATCAAAGGACAATTTGAAGAGTTAAGAATGAAGGATGAGGAAAACATTAGTACTTATCTACTTTGATTTGATGAAGTTGTTAATGCTATGCAAGGACTTGGACTTAAGGTTGAAGAATTGGATATTTGTGATAAGGTCTTAATATCTCTTCCAAAAAGATTTAGTGAATTTATTTCTGCTATAGAAGAGTCAAAAGATGAATATTCTTTGACAAGAGATATGTTGGTTGGTATTCTTACAACTTTTAAGTTAAGAAAAAAATAACCTAGTCCCCAAAAGGAAGTAGCCTTCAAAGCAATCAAGAAGACAAAGGGTAAGAAGTCAGAATCAAAAAATGAGTCATCTAGTGATGAAGAAGCTAATTATGGTAGAAGGAATAAGGATTCAAGAAGATTTAAAGATACAAAATCTATTAAATGTTTCAATTGTGGAAAGTATGATCACTATGCAACTGATTTTCAAGAAGCTAAAAATAATAATGATGAAGAAAAATAGGATCACAAGAATAGAGAATCAAAAAGATACATGAACCAAAATAAAGGCAAATATGAACAAGGTAGACAAAGAAAGAAGTTCTTTCAAAGACAAAATAGGAGCTACTATGCAGACAAGGCAAGTAAGTACTCAAGTGATAGTTATAATAGTTTCTTAGATAATGATAAATATGAATTCCTATTTATTATTGAAGAAAAATAAGTCAAGAAAAGGTCACCAATAATTATCAAGTGTTTTAGATGTGGTAATTTTGGTCATCTTGAAGATAGTTGTACAAGGAATGGTTTCAGTTTTAGTGATGATGAATATGAAGATACACTTGAAGGACTAGAAGAGAATATTCTAATGGCTCTAGAGGAAGAAGAAAGTGATCCTATAGAAGATAATTCAAAAGAAGATGTAGAAAAAGGTAAACAAATAGAGGAGAAATTAGATAAATAAGGATATGATCTTAAGGCAGAACTTATTTATGCTCTCGATATAGTGAAAAGGGTAAGAAAGCAAAACTCTAAAATGGAATTTCAGTTTCAAGAATGTGATGAAGAGAGAAGAATGGTTATAGAGGATCTAGACAAATCAAAGGCTAAGACAAAGAAGTTCAAGGATAAGCTAGAAGTAAAAGTCTTAGAATGTGAAAAGCTAGAACAAGAAGTAGCCCTACTAAGGGAAGATTTAGAAAATTCCAAGAGTAAGCTACACAAGTTCGGAAAGAGTTCAAATATTATGGATAAAATGATCAAGGTACAAAGAAGGTCAAAAAATAAAATAGATGTTGGTTTTGAACAAGCTCAAAATAAATAGGAAAAAGAGTCGACCTCAAGTTCTGAAGAAGAAGAAATTTTTAGAAGAAGATAGTGTAAGAGAAAGTGAGACTTCTAAGGATGAGCTGGACAACAGAAATTTTAACAAGGAAAGTAACAATGCACAAAATATAAATAGATGGAACAACAATCATAATAGTTTAAGAGAGACTAAGAGACCAATGAGGTCAAGACAAGGAAACTTCAATGGAAGATGTTTTCATGTCACAGGTTTGGGTATAAGGCTTCATAGTGCAGGACACATGAAAGACATGAATATGGAAACATATGACTTTTCCATGGGTATTGCTACTCATGTAATTATTTTGGTCATAAGGCAATGAATCATAGGGTTCATAATAGAAAAGGATATGGCTTCACTAGGAGAAATCCTAAGACATTTGCACCTCTAAGGAATAATAACATTAAGTGTTATACATGTAATAATGATAGACACATAGTAAAATGGTGTAGAACAGACATTACAGAATCAAGCATGAACAAGAAAAATAACAAGAACATGAATATGAGCATGGACATGAATAGGAACAAGAATATGAATATGAATATGAACAAAAATAGGAACCAGAACAGGAATGTGGATATGGATATAAATAGGAACATGAATGTGGACATGGACAAGAACAAGAACAGGAACAGTCAAAGGAATCAAAAGGATTAGATGAGAAGAAAAGAGGATAAAGGTAAAGACCAATGCTTTCTGGGAGTAGATATACTCCCACACCAAAATTAACCACCTCAAGAGGAGGTGGGATATGGGCTAAGCTAAGAGACTCATTCTTAGCCCCGAGCCCCAAAGGTGACCCTTTTCCATTGATGTCAAAGGTGGAGATATTTGAGTAAGGGGGAGAAATTTGGTATTTGAGTAAGGGAGAGAGATTTGGTTTAAGGAGAGAGCAATTTCCTAGGTTGAGTTGATTGGTTAGTTTCTAAAAAATAACTTTGGAGTGAAAAGACTTAATTAGGTTTCCTTGTTGAGTTGTTGAGCTATATGTGAAGATTGTTTTATAAGTATTTTTGAGTGTGTTTTAATGCTTCAAGGTTTTCTGGAATAAAGAGTTGTTGATAAAACTTTTTTTATAAGCATTGTTGTTGAATCCATTGATTGAGTGAAGAACTTGAACTAGGGTTTGCAAATATCATGAGTATCATTGTTATGTGATATTGGTTAATAAGCATTGTTGGAAATATTTTGAGTGAGTGTTCATATGCTTGGACTAGATTTTGTGAGTAAGGATTATTTCATTGAGTGAATAATTGATAAGTGCAATTTGAGAAAGGAGTTATAAGTAGAAAGTGAGTTATATTTTAAGAGTTTTTGATGAAAATAATGATGTTGAAATTAATAATTGAGATGGAGCAATAAGGTGTATTTGGGATTTGAGTTATCATTGTGTTTTGTGAAAAGTGCTAGCATGATAATTCTTGTCATCTAACCCTTTGTACTTGGAAAAGAAAGTTGTGATATTTTATCTAGATTTTGAAGGTCATCCTATATCAAAGAAACATGTATGGGCATATTCTTCCTTGGTTGAGTTGATTGGTTAGTTTCTAAAAAATAACTTTGGAGTGAAAAGAATTAATTAGGTTTTCTTGTTGAGTTGTTGAGCTATATGTGAAGATTGTTTTATAAGTATTGTTGAGTGTGTTTTAATGCTTCAAGGTTTTCTGGAATAAAGAGTTGTTGATAAAAAAAAAATTTATAAGCATTGTTGTTGAAGCCATTGATTGAGTGAAGAACTTGAACTAGTGTTTGCAAAGATCATGAGTATCATTGTTATGTGAGATTGGTTGATAAGCATTGCTGGAAACATTTTGAGTGAGTGTTCATATGCTTGGACTAGGGTTTGTGAGTAAGGATTATTTCATTGAGTGATTGATTGAATAGAGTTGGTTAAGCCTAGTCAGATGGATGTGTGAAGTGATAGCTCAAGTACTATAAAATAAATTATTCTATATTCTGAATTGAGTTGAGAAAGTGATTGAGAGTCTTGTGAATTTGAAGCATATTGAGTCTCTAAAAATTCTCTATGTGTTTCTAAAAGAGTGATTGAAATTAATTGAGTATTGAAGTGAAAAGGAAGCATATTGAGTCTCTAACAATTATATTTATGTTTCTATGAGATTGGACAAGTTCTAGTGTGGACTTATTGAGCATATTTGAGGCAAGTCTTTGAGAAGACTTGTGGACAGATTTATGTGAGCTTTTGTGGAAGCTTACAATATAGATTGAGAGCAGATTTGGATAAGTTCTAGTAAGGACTTATTGAGCAGATTTGGATAAGTCCTAGTAAGGACTTATTGAGCATATTTGACTAAGTCCTAGTGAGGACTTATTGAGCATATTTGTACAAGTTCTAAAGAGTACTTGTGGATATATTAGTGTGAGCTTTTGTGGAATCTTACAAGGCAGATTTGAGACAAGTCTTTGAGAAGACTTGAGAGCAGAATTGATTGATTGATTTGTTCAAACCTTGAGTTAAGGTTTGGGACAGATCCAACAGAGTTGATTTGAGATTGAATCAAGCTTTGAGTTAAGGCTTGAGAACAAATATTGAGGATAAATTTATGCTAGATCAAAGGACTGTGTTTAGTGCTAATCAGATAATAGAATTGAGGATAGATTTTGGTGCATATTTGAGGACAGGTTTATGCCAGACCAGAGACAGAGATTGATAAGATTAATTCTAGATTGAAGGACTATGTTTAGTACAAATTTGAGATAGAGCTTTGGAGGTGATAAATTATAGAGGACGATAATCTCTAGTGGATAGAGATCCATTAGCCAGGGTAGTAAGGACAACAGTCTTCAGTGGATAGAGATCCATTAGCTAGAGTAGTGGGGGTAATAGTTCTTCTAGAATATCATCAGCCAGAGATAAGGAGAAAGGATTTCTCTTGTGGATAGATATCCATGAACTTGATTAGGGGATTGGTGTCTCCTTTGGATAGAGATCCATAAACACTATAATAGGGAAAGGATTCCAAAGGTTGTTTGAGGAAATTTTAGTGAAATATTTTCTTTGTGGAGTATCCCACATTGGGTGAACCACATAAAATTGGTGTCTCTATTGTGTGTGGTGATTTGTACATTGCTTTTATTACTACTATTGATATTGCTATATTTATACTACATAATATTGATTGGAAATAAAATTAAAAAGTGATCTTATACTATTCACCTCCCCACTCTCAGTATAAGTTTATGTTCTTCATTGAAATGATAGAGGACCAACCACATAAAATTTTAGTATATGTATTATATAGGATTTCTACTTCCCAAACCATAAAAGTGGTATGGAATTTCAAGGGCCAATGACTCATCATCCTTATTGATTCTAGTAGTACCCACAATTTTATTGATTCTTGAGTAGCTAAAAAGTAACATGCTCTTTCTATGATTACAATTCATTTAAAGTCATGGTTTCCAATTGGGGTACTCTACCATGCAAAGGAAAATGATGAAATATAAATATGATGATGAGAAACTACAACCTTAGGGTGGGCATGTTTACCCTTCCTTTGGGGGTTGTGACATTGTATTGATAACTCAATGGATTCATACCATAAGATCAATAATATTAGAATTTTTTGATCTATGGATGAAACTCACTAAATATGGAAAGTAATACGATCTCTCATCAACTCACATAAAATGGAAATTTTTTTATAGAAATTGTCTCAATGGGTTGTGTGACAATTGTTTGCACTACATGCCTCAAATACCAATGATACAATTCAACTAGCTAAATTATAGAGAATTATGGATAAACATGAACCTATATATGAAGAACCACAAGGGTTACCACCATGATGCACCCATGATCATGCCATCAAGCTTGTCTCGAGAAGCTTACTGATAAACACACATTCCTACCAATATCCATATGTGTAGAATACTGGAATAGAAAATTTGGTGCAAGAGTTATTAGTTGTAGGGGTCATTCAACTGAGTGTCATCCCATATTCTTCCCTAGTTATTTTGGTTCATAAGAAATACAAGTCTTGTAATTTATGTGTGAATATCCAAGAACTCATAAAATTACCATCAAGGATAATTTTTCCATTCTCATCATTTATGAGTTAATGGATGAACTCCATGGTGCTCGCTTCTTCTCCAACTTGGATCTTCATTCAGGTTATCATCATATCACATTATGAGAAGAAGATATTCCAAAGAAAGCATTTCACACACAGGAAGGCCATATGAATTCCTCATGATGTCATTTGGTCTTACCAATGCATTGCCCACCTTTTAAAGTCTCATGAATGTAATATTTCAATCATTTCTACATAAATTTTTTTGGTAACAATATTATGGTTTATAGTTGTACATGGGTGAAACATTTGTTATATTTAGACCAAACACTGCAACTCCTAGTTGATAATCAACTATGTACCAAATTATCTAAATGTTCTTTTGGTATGCATAAAGTGGAATACCTAGGCCATATAGTTTCATGGGAAGGGGTCAAGGTAGATCATAAAAATATTACTACCATACAAGAATGACCCAAACCACATACTCTTAAAAGTATTTTTGTTTCCTAGGCCTCATTCGCTATTATCAAAACTTTATTTATGATTATGGAAAGGTTACATTTTCTTTGATGCCTATAGTGAGGAAGAACTCATTTCTATGGTTAAAACCCATCGAGCATGCATTTTTATGACTCAAACATGCATTTCTAGATTACAATGAAATGAAATTTATTGTTTGATCAAGATTCACAAAAATCCTTTCATTATGCCCTATTACTAGACTAACCAAATATTTCAGGTAGGGAATGAATAATCTAGATGTGTTCAAGAGGATCAATGACTCACAAAGCATAACAAAGATTGCACAATGAGTATTGTTGAATGGATGGTCCACATTAGATGATGAGTGAGGATAAAATTCATTGACCAAGACTTGGTAGTAATAAATGGTTTAAATTAACCCAATATTTAAATGGATAGCACATGACAAATCCATGTTAATCCAATGAATTTTATCTTGAATTTCATCCCAAATAAATGGCACACGATGAATTGCTAGATCAAATGGACAACCCGTATTTATTGATGAATAGAGATAAACTATTTTTATGAGATCTATTAAAACATGTGTGGTCCACATTGCTCTATTGTTAAAAGGATGACCGACTCACATTGCTTAGTGAAAGGTACCTTAAGCCTTAATAAAAATGTATCATCTGCATCACTTAAGATGATTCAAATGGTCGATCTACGTTGCTCAAGATAAAAAGATAAAAGTGGACCAGTAAAATGCACCAAAAAATGGATGGTCCACATTCACCCAAGCATAGATCAATTGTCACAATTCATCCACAAGTGAAAACAAGTGTTAATCAAATTCTACCAAAGAAATCAATGGCTCGCATTCATCCATGTAGAGATCAATGACGCGTATTTAACATCCAAGAACAAGATAAATGTTTGGTGCACATTGATCCGCTAAAAGTGCATATTTAATATTTTTTAATAAACTAAACCATATGAACTATTAACATAGATAGTGAGTATTTGATGGGTAGTTGCCACATAACTATGAACTATTAAAAACAAAACGCTTTGATATGTCTAGTCGAACCCTATGTATATTCCAATCTAGCCATAACAAAACACTCTGACATATTCTAGTCGAACCTGACATACATTCATATCGAACAGGATAGGCATTGACTTCTATTTAAGCCTATTGTGTTCGATCTCTATCATAAGGATTGACTAAATTTGAAGCAGGGCTACCTCCCAATGATGAACTTGAGTGGGATCATAAATGCAGTCTATATACATGACAATTTGAGTCCGTACGTGGTGGGGACAGGGCTTCCATACTCCACCTTGCTAGATTATGTCGATTGGTGCTATGAAAAGCGTTTTTCCCCAAATAACTAAAAATAAGTAGTTTGTAATTGGTGAATTCAATTTGCTGTAAAGTGTTGTAATTCATTTTGTAAGCCTATTGTGTACGAATGCTTTAAAGTGCATATTTAATAAACAATTGGCATGTATTGCCTCATGAAGCCCAAAAATTGATAACTCTGATTCACCCAATGATATTTGTACTCATGGAAAGTCGATTAGCCTATCGAACTTAGATAATTTAAAAAAGGATCTAATGGATTGCATGATAGAAAAATATAAAGGCTTTATAATTAGTCAGAGATAAAATCAATGGTCCTCACTTGCTCAACAAATTAAACCTACAACTATGACTTTTTGAGATTTATATAGGCTTAATCAAACGATTAATATTAAGGAACAATCAAAAAATCGTGTTGGCTAAATAAGAGAAATCAATGCTCCAAAATGCATAACAAAAAAGAGCAAAATTTTTATACTGAGTCAAGAGAACATAAGAATAATGCACTACAAACAATTGATGTTATAAGATATATCACTTTTTTCTATTATGAGGCTTGGAATCAAATTGCCAATATAATAGAAATAAGTCAATCAGGATAGAAAGAATAAGAATGAAGAACTCAACCAAGGAAAAAACAAAACATCAGGGGGTGATCTAAGGTCCATTACAGAGAAAGACACCATAGTAGAATGATAGAACAAAGAAATAAGAAGGAGCCAACTGTAGGGTCTTGATACAACACAACTACCAATAATTATGTAAATCCAAACACTAAGAAATAGATAAGTGTAACCATTAAAATAATACAACTTAGAACAACTATAAAATGATTGTAAACCACTAGGATCAATGGTGTAGGAGCATCCAAGTGTAGGGATCAGATGATGTGTATGTTGAAATAAATCGAACAAAATTCTATTGATTAGAACCAACTTAAATATTACATTGAGAGCCCAGATTAGCTCGTAATCGTAGGATCTAATCAACAACTTAGGTCTGTAAATAAATAATTAAAATAGACCAAATATTAGTACGCTAACAATAGCGTAACTAATCTAGGTAGTTAACTAACTACCCTATCAACATAAATAAAGTAATAATAAGAATTACTGTAGTAAATCTAACATCCCCCCTTATTACATTATTTATGTAATTTAAAATGACTAACATCCCCCCTGATTACATCATTTGGTAATACAAAGAGAGCTGCGAAACAATTCAAATTTGACACGTGCAAGTGCCTTAGTGAAAATGTCTGCAACTTGAGCATTGGTGGGAATGTGCTGAAGCTGAATTCGGTGCCTTGGAACTTCGTCTCGAATGAAGTGACATTGTGTGTCAATGTGCTTGGTTCTTTCATGATGTACTGGATTCTTGACAAGATTCAAAACACCCATGTTGTCGCAGAACAAGTGTATTGGAGATTTTGATGGAAGACCCATACTTGTGAGGATGCGACGCAACCATATCACTTCGCACACAGCTTCACGTGCGGCACGATATTCTGCCTCTGTTGATGAAATAGCAACCACCTGTTGCTTCTTGTTGTGCCAAGAGACAGACCCGGATCCAAGATGAAACAAATATCCTGAAGTTGATTTACGGTCATCATATGATCCGGCATAGTCGGAGTCCGTGTATCCTCGCAAGAAGAATTTGTTGTTCCTCTTATATTCTAGGCCATATTCCATTGTGCCACGGACATAGTGAAGAACGCGCTTTGTTGCTTTCCAGGTGTGTAGTCTTAGGCTCCTGCATGAACCTCGAAAGATAGTTGACAACAAATACGATATCTGGCCTAGTGTTGGTCAGATATATGAGACTCCCAATCAATTGGCGATAGAGAGTACCATCTACCTGAGGTGAATCATCATATCGCGATAACTGAATTCCTGTTTCCATCGGAGTTGACATTGGCTTGCAATCAGTCATGCGATATTTTTCCAATAGGGTCTTGGCATATTTTTTCTGAGACACTTTGATGTAGTGCTCCTTCTGGCTGACTTCCAGACCAAGACAATAATGGAGAAGTCCGAGATCTGACATCTCAAAATATTGACACAAGTCTCTTTTGACAGTAGAAATCATTGTTTCTGAACTCCCTGTAATGAGCAGATCATCAACATAGAGTACAAGCAACACTATTTCAGAACCCTATTTCTTAAAATAGAGGTTTGCATCTGACGGACATCTCTTAAAACCATGCTGCAAAAGGTGATGATCCATTTTTATATACCAAGCCCGAGGGGCTTGTTTCAAACCATATAAGGATTTTACCAATCTGCAAACTTTCTCTTGTTGGCCTTCCACTTCAAATCCTTTCGGTTGAGTCATGTAGACTTCTTCTTGGAGATCACCATTTAGAAAAGCACTCTTGACATCCATTTGGTGTACTTTCCACCCATATTGCGCTGCCATAGCACAAAGAACTCGAATGGTTGTCATCCGAGCAGTAGGTGCAAAAGTTTCCTCATAGTCAATGCCTTCTCTTTGAGCATAGCCCTTTGCAACAAGTCGGGCCTTATGCTTATCTATTGTACCATCTACCTTATACTTCACTTTATACACCCATTTGCAGCCTATGGGCTTCTTTTCGTATGGCAGATCGACAAGCTTCCAAGTTTTGTTTTTCATCAAAGACTTATACTCTGCATCCATAGCAGCCTTCCACTGAGGCTCACCAAGAGCAACTTGCACTGATGCGGGTTCAAGATCATCTATGGAAGACATAAATACCCTATCACTATCAATATCCATATCTTCTGTATCTCTCTCTGGATCTACAGAAAGTTCCTCAAAATATTGACACAACTCATCAACCCCAGTATTCTCTGTTGCGACTTTCTCCTGTCGAGCCATGCTACGAGTACGAGGCCTATCCAATGTCAAATCTGGTGGAGTGGATAGCTTAGAGTCTTTGATTGTATTTGTATACCACTTTGGATTCTTCTTCTGAGGTGTTGAAGAAGATGAAGACGGACCTCCAACTTTTGATGAAGGAGATTTATCAACCTTAGGTTCCACAAGGTCTAGGTATACATCTGATGTGGGTTCTGATGTGAAAGCCTCATCAAAAACTACATCTCTACTGATGTGTATCTTCTTGGTTAAGGGATCAATCAAACGATAACCCTTAGAGTGCTCATCATACCCAAGAAGAATACACTTCAATGTCTTCTCATCTAGCTTCTTCCTTTTCTCTTTTGGTATGTGCATGAAAGCTTTACATCCAAAAATGCGTAGATGAGAAATGGAGGGTTTCCTACCACTCCATGCTTCCTGTGGAGTCATTCCTTGTAGAGCCTTTGTGGGTGCCCTATTCAATAGATATACTACTGTGGTGACAGCTTCTGCCCAATATAGTTGCTCAAGACTAGCTCCTGTGAGCATGCAACGAACCATTTCCATGATGGAACGATTCCTCCTTTCAGCAACTCCATTTTTTTGAGGAGTATAAGCAGTAGTTAACTGTCGTGTGATCCCATTTTCTTTCAAGAACTCAGAGAATTCTTTAGAGGTGAACTCCCCCCCTCGATCTGAGCGGAGGGTCTTTATAGAAGTCCCTGACTCCTTTTCAACAGATTTCTTGAATTGCTGAAAGAAGCCAAATGCTTCAGATTTCAGTTGAAGAAAGAATACCCACATCTTTCGTGAGTAATCATCTACGAATAACTAAAAATACCTCTTACCCCCACAACTTTTGGGAGTGAAGGGACCGCACAGATCGGTGTGAATCAACTCCAGAGGTTTCTTTGCTCTTGTAGAGCTCCTTTCAAAAGGCACTCTATGTTGCTTTCCTGCCAAGCAGTCAGAGCAAACTGGTAAAGTGGTAGAAAGGGAAGGAAGACCTTTTACCATTTCATACTTACTTAACTCAAGTAAGTAACCAGAACTCAAATGTCCATATCTCTTGTGCCATAGGGAAGTTGCCTCCTTTGTAGAGACTGTCATGGCAACATGTGGAGTAGAGATAGCATCTAAGGCAAATAAGCCATGCTTATATGAAGTAGTGGCAATGTTCTTACCCCTCCTGGTAATAGAACAACACTTCTTGCCTCCCTCAACACTAAAGTTCACAACCATATCTTTGTCCAGAATTTGTGTGACTGACAACAAATTGTTTGCCAATCCTGGAACATAGAGAACTTTGTCAATCTGACACTTGCCATCAGGAAGAGTGACTAAAATAGTACCTTCTCCCTGAACCTTGTAGGTTTTATCATCAACAATAGTGACAGGTTTGCCCTCTTTGGCCTCAAAAGACTCAAACCATGATTTGTCACCAGTCATGTGCTTACTGGCTCCAGAATCAACATACCAGATAGGATCCATCTGCTTGGACACTGTGGTAGTCATGAGAACTTTGTGGGCTCTCTCAGAATCCGTGTCAGATTCTTCAACAACAACATTCACTTGTTGTTTGTTCTTTTGTGGTTTGTTTCGGCCTTTCTGTTTTGATTGTTTATTCTTATGCCAACATCTGTTTGTATCATGACCTTCTTTGTCATAGATCTTGCAATATCGCTTTTTCTGTTGAGGTTGTTGAGTTTGTTTCCCTTTTGAATCCTTTTGTGAATTCCCTCCCTTCTAAAAATTACCCTTCTTCTGGTTCTGCCCTTTCCTGTTGATGTAGAGGGCAGTGTTAGAAGAATCATCTCGTTGTAGTTGGCGTGCCTCCTCCTCTTGAAGCATATTAACCAATTCTACAAAAGTAACTTTCCGTTGTGACACCTGAAGGGAAGTGATCAACACCCGATAAGAATCAGGTAAAGCTCTCAATACAATTGAGGTAAGGAGCTTATCATCAACTGGTTCTCCTAAAGAATTCAACTTTGCTTTCAATTCTGACACTCTGCAAAGAAAAAATTCAACTGTCTCCCCCTGCTTCATGCTTAGACTATGTAATTGAGATTGAAGAAATAGAATAGTGGAATCATTCTTTCCCTCATAGATAGTATTAAGGGCATCCCATGCCTCTTTACTATTTGCACAGTCAACAATATGGGGTTGAACTTCATCAGCCACAACAAGCAAAATGAGCACCTTTGCTTTGTTGTCTAGCTTGTCAAAGTCTTTTTGAGCAGTAGATGGAGCTGTAGCACCAGCAGTAGATGAAGGTCTTGTTGTTGCTCCAGATACAACATCCCATAAGTCATCCATGACTAGGATAGCCTTCATCTTGTTTTTCCATGGTGTGTAATTAGGACCTTTCAACAACTGATGAGAATCAGTCATTAATTTTGCAGACATGGTGAAGGTTCCTTATAACACCAATTGGTCCCCCTTTCGATATACCTTTTGCTAGGCCGTTATACCATACAAAATACCCGCCCTTACGTGAGGGAAACTATAGGTATTTAGAAAGATAAAAAAAAATCACCCGCCCTTACGTGAGGGAAACTATAGGTAATTTTTAGAGATCATACGATACGTGGAACTTAAGCAGTACTGAAAGGGAATAGTCTTGTTGATGGCACCTACCATAGAAAGTCTGCAATCCTCATGCGTGGGGCGTAACTTCCCCTAAACACTTTGGATTTCAGAACTTTCGTCAGGATTTACGCCTAAACACAAGAACTATTAGGGTAATGGATGGAGTAAAAAAAATGCAAAATGGCAAACTTATCTCTCCCCGACGATTTATAGAGAACAAGCTCAGACGTCGTTTTGGCAGCTATATTAGGCGGCGGATACAGTAGCGCAATCACGACAGCTTTACCTGTAAGTTCGCCAGAGGTATCACAAATACCGAACACTGCAGTGCAATAAATTGCACGGATGGGTTTTAATTATTTCGGGGACTTAGGAGTGAATTTCATTTTAACTTTTAATGTTATAGTGCAAAAAATGAAATATGCAACATACAACATAAAAGTGCCCACAGAAATAACCCACTAGGTGTCGGGCGCAGCCGAAAATGCACCTTTACAATAATGCCAAATTTGCTTTTCAAAAAATTACTCACTTTCCCCCTGTGATTTTTGGAAAAAAATACCCCCGAAAAAAATCTCTTAACAAAGCATTTTTTTATAATTATTATATATTTTTAAAGTTAAAAAAAATAATTTTAATTTATATAGTTTAAAAACTATGAAAATATAAATTAAAATCAAATTTTAATTTATATAGTTTAAAAACTATAGAAAAATAAATTAAAATTAAAATTTTAATTTAACTAAAAAAATAATAATAAAAAAAAACTTTAGAAAATTTTTTTACCTTTTTTTTCTCCAAGGGGGAGTCGGCGGGATTTGAACCCCCGACCTTGCAGGCTCCCTGAGCCTTACCGCACAGTCCACCACCAGGTGGACTAGCGGGCTGATCCGAAAGGATCAGGGACCCCCTCCTATTTGAGGAGGGTCCCTCAACCCCTTTCCCTGCGCGGCCGCTTGGCCGCGGCTTCCTCCGTGGTGGCAGCGGTAGGAGGCCGCGGGCGCTGCTCCGCTCCGCCGTGGTCGCGACATGTTGGCACCGACTACTAGTGGCAGCGGAAGGGCATCGGCATCACGTGTTGCATGCGACGTAGGGAGGGGGTGGGCGCGTGATGATCATGTCAGGGGGAGGGGTGGCATGATAAATCACGTGGGGGGGGATGACGCGATAAAAATAATGCGGGGGGGGGGGGGGGCGTGATAAAAAATCACGTCGCGGGGGGGGCGCGTGATGAAAATAAAATCACGCGCTGGGGGGCACGCGCACGTGATGAAAATAAATCACGCGCGACGTCGTCGTGGGGGGAGGGAGGGAGGGAGTGGCGTGAGAAAAAACATGCACAGGAGGTGCGCAGGGGGTGGGGGGTCTATTTTTTTTTTTTAAATGCGTGCACAAAAAAACACGCATAGAGAAAAAATTTCTCAGACCAGCGCTGGAAAAAAAATGTTTGTATCTTCCAGCAATCTTCCGCTTCCTCCAAAAAACTTCTGCTTTTCTCCAGGCAAGACCAGCTCTACAAAAAATGTGTCGCCTCCTCTCTCTCTCACCCTTCTGGCTCTGATGCCATGTTGAAATAAACCGAACAAAATTCTATTGATTAGAACCAGCTTAAATATTACATTGAGAGCCCAGATTAGCTCGTAATCGTAGGATCTAATCAACAACTTAGGTCTGTAAATAAATAAATTAAAATAGACCAAATATTATTACGCTAACAATAGCGTAACTAATCTAGGTAGTTAACTAACTACCCTATCAACATAAATAAAGTAATAATAAGAATTACTGTAGTAAATCTAACAAATGCAACAGAACAAGCCATTTTCAAATTATAAATAGCAGTTGCATCGACCAAAGAAACCATCAAGTCTTGCATAGACAAATTCTACCATAAGTATACTAGAGTGTCCTTGCCTTGTCAATTGTGTCTTTCTTTATGTCTTGTCTTCCATGTTCATCCCTCATTTTTCCCCTTATTTGTGTAGGTTTTGCTTAGGATGTATCCAACATGCTAAGATCATTTCCAGTAGTTGGATTGATATTTAGGAGGCTCTTTGTTACATTATTTAAACGAAGAGTGATGGAGTTTTGTTACATCATTTGAATAAAATTATATTTGTATTTTTTAAGTGATATATTGGCATTTTGAGCTAGACTCCCATTGTAAGAATATTTCATATTAATACAATCCTGCTTCCTCCTAGAGCAATTATTTGGTTCAACTGTGTATTTATTATCATATTTGCATGTGTGAATATCACTTTCTATCACAGGTGCATTTTAATTACATCTATTACATCTTTTGAACCAATTTAATTAACCTAGTTCCTTCTTTCTATTTCTCTCTTTCTCATTAAATGTATAAAGCTTTTCTATAATCACCCAATGGACAAGGAATAGATCTACTGATAGGGTATAATTAAAGGGTTTTTGTGAATCTTATTCAAAAAATAAATTTCATTTCATTATAATTTGGATGAGCATGAGCATGTATGTTATAATATAAGCTCACCTCTAGGGTATACTTACCTTACTCGGTTTGTTTGAAGTCCTTGAGATAATTATTTTCCAAGTTAAAAAGGTGGATCCACCAGAGTCCAATGTGTTGATTGGATTTAAAAAATTCTACAACATGACAAATCTTCAAGGGTGCAGGAAATTTCTCCAATAGTTTCTGGCACTGTTTCTAGGGAAGACTACATGTTTTTTTTTTCTTTTTTTTGTTGTCTTTTTCGTTTCAAATTTTTAAAATTCAAAAGCCAATGGTCATGGGTTTTGTTAGTAATTAAGCTTTTTCTATTAGTTTTAAACCACAATTCTCATATTCTCTTAAGCTAAATTTTGTGATATTAAGAGTTCTTAGGTTGAGCAATATTGGCCAAAGAGTGATTTTTTTTCTTCTTGCACATTTATGTTGGTGACTCTGAATATAAAAACTAAAAAAAGAAAGAAGAAAATGATTTAGCATTGACAAGAAGAAGTGATTAATAATTGCTCCTTGAAGTACCAAATCCAAAGGTATTCTTAAAGTCTCACGATAGTTCTACAATTCCAAATTATACTATTTCTATTTCTAGTACCAATTCTAGTTTAAACCAGTCATCACCTACTATCAATCAAATAATTGTAGTTAGTTAGCCCATAGTGAATATGGTAGCTGCTAATCCACAATCAAACCAAAATAAATAATTTGAGAGTCAATAGGTATAGGTCATTTGAAATACCCCCAAATTTTTTTCCTCTCCTTGATAAAGCTCATAAGTATTTACTAAAATTCCAAATAAATACAACTATAACTGGGGAAGACCATATCAAAGAATTTTTGTATACCATGGATAGTCTTGAAGTGGATTATGAAGACATAGTCCTTAGATTGTTCCTTTAAACTTTAGAAAAATATGCTCGTGAGTGGTTCAATAATATTAGGGTTGGTACTATCAATGATTTTCAAACCATGGAGTTAGTATTCCTCAAAAAATATGGGGAGAGGAAGAATGAACAGACCTTGTTGATAGAGCTAGCCACCATGAAAAATAAAGATAAAGAGTCAATAGAGGATTTCAATAGGAGATTTTTTAAAATTAGAAATAAAATTCCTATAGGTTTAAGGCCTAATGATGATCAATCTATTTTCTTCTATAAGAATGCATTTCATGGAGATTTTAACTATGAGTTAAGATAGCAAGCAACAACCACCATTGATTTTTGGAGCATATTACATTATTTGGTACATGCTAATGTACCACCTAGGTACATCTTTAGATTATGAGAGTGTCATAGATTAGAGTGTGAGTATTTACTTTATGAAATGTAATAAATGCACAAGTATTATTAGAATGTGCAAAGTATTTAATAATTTAAATGTGCATAATAGTCCATGTGCACATGAGTCCATAGAGTAGGAAAGTGAAGAGTCTCAAGAAGAGTGAAGGCCAAGAGTACTCCATATGAAGATTCACATTCCATTATATATGTGTTTATGTGTGTGTGTGAGAGAGAGACATAATGTAGAGTGAGAGTGTGTGGAAGTATGGTGTATTGGAGATCTTTATTCTATCAAGATACTATTTTTGTGAGCATTTGTTAATGACATTTTATGATTTTTTGCAGAAGTTATTTATGATTTTTATACGTTTAAAATATTACCATTAACTTAAATTTCTTACAACTTTATTTTAGATCTCGTGATTATTTTTCTTTAAGTATTAAGCATCAAAAACTAATAGCGGTATCAGAGCTAAAAGGGATATTGATAGGAGATAGGGAGAGCCACAAGGGAGATTGAGAGAAGATAGTGAGATTTCATTTACAAAATTTGAAAGTTGCAGTTTGGCTAGAGTATTTCCACAAGGTTGCAAAAATATTTGTGAATACTAGGACTCAACATAGATTTCTTTCCACTAGATTGACGGATAACTACTGAAGTTTATTGATTTTAGAATTCTAGAGATTTGGGTGTATTTGGTTGCTACCGTCTAAGTTTTTATTGTAGAAAATTAGTTCTCAGAAGTTGAGAATCTTCCTACAACAAATAGATAATAATTTCACCTTTTATTTCCTGAAATTCTATGTGCTTTCCTTGTCCAAGGATTAGTTTTAAGTTGTAGTAAAATAGTAGACATTGAATATTAAGGAGGTCCAAGAACGAGGTCCCATTGAATATTAAATATTTTGGAGACCCAATAAATAGGTGTCCATAGCATATTGAAGAAAGAAGAGAGAAAGAGGCTAAATAAGCTCTATTGAAGATTAAAGAACTTGGAAACCCAAAAGAAGAGGTTTCAAGTGAATTTGGAAGGAGTAAGAAGAAGGCTAGAGAAGCCCTATTGAGAAGGTTGAAGAAGTGGCCATTGGAGAAGATTTGAAGAAAGTTTGAGGAAGAATATTGTAAGAAGAAGAAACTCCTAAAAAGAGGTAATCACATCAAATTTGGAAAAATTGTTGTCATTTAAGAAAAAGCCCAAAAGGGTTTGTGAAACTGATTCAAGGAGAAAATTTTTTGTAAGAAGTTTGCCAAATTTGAGAAAGTATTTTCTACAAACTTTAAGACATTCAGATTCTTGAATAAGAGGCCAACAAAGAGTTTAAATTCAAAGACAAAATTCAGCAAGAGCTAAGGAGGAGAAAGAGGATAGAAGAGGCCAAAAAATTGATAAGTTTGAAGACAACCATTAAGATTTTGAAGGCTGATTTGTAAATAAGTTTGTTTATTTTCGAGGTTGAAGTTGAAGGTTCACAGGATAAAAAATTGAAGGTGACATAGAGCTGCAAATTGGAAAAGAATGGGCAGATTTTGTATTACCCTTGAGCAGCAATTGAAGGAGAATTTGATAGCAAACTAAGGCAGTGGATTGGAGGAGTTACAGACTATTTTTGGACAACAATATATAGGAGGAAAAATCAGACTTTTTGAGTAGTTATTGAAGAGTTTTAGGACTGCAAAATTGGGCAACATTAGAAGGATATAGTAGAGCTGTGTTTTGAATATTTTCAGAGAAGATTTGAGAGAGCTTTGGATAACAAAGCGAAGGAATAATTGGCAACAATTGAAGCTATAGATTGTAGATATTTTGGACAGCAAGAAGGTAGCATTTTAGAACTAAAAAATAATAGAAGTTGAAGATAAATAAGGCTGATTTCAAACAACATACTTTGAAG
This sequence comes from Wollemia nobilis, assembly GCA_028583015.1. NCBI lineage: Eukaryota > Viridiplantae > Streptophyta > Pinopsida > Araucariales > Araucariaceae > Wollemia > Wollemia nobilis. The sequence goes on from JAQPPZ010017192.1 coordinate 5,625,869, forward strand.
AAGGTAGAAGTTGTTTTTGGGGCAACAAAGTAAAAGGAAGTAAAGCTACAATTTTTGGAGTTTGTGGATAGCGAGTTTGGACAACAAATAAGCAAGCAAGTAAGCAAGTAATAATATTAAAATAGAATTGCAAATTAGTGTTCTAAAAAGTATTTTGTTTAAGCATTAAAGAGTTTGTTTATAGCAAGATTTGGAAGCACCATATTGCAACGTTGAAGGTAGTGAATAAGAGTTGAAATCAAGCATATTCACCACCTTAGAATATACAACAAAAGGAAGAGTTAGAAAGAGTAAAAATAAAGGAGTATAAGCATAGTGAAATAATAACCAAACAATAAGGTTACAAAGCAAGAAAAAGAGCAGTCTAAAGAGAAGTAAACCAAACATTAGAGGTAGGAGAAAATAGATGCTAAAACATCATCGATGGAGATAAATCCTATAAAACGAGGAAGGGCCACTAGAAAGCAAAGTTTGATCACCATAGGAGAGAAGCCAAGGTGTCGTTAGAAAAAAATTGAACAACAACAACACATGGGGGTAAGCATCCAAGAGTTACCTAGGAAGAGCCATCGTGCAAAGGAGAAGAGCCACTATGCAAGGCATAAGAGTCACTGAGCTTGAAATATAGAGATACCAATCAAGGAGGAGGAAGTATAAGCATTGATAGGATTTGAATTGCCATTTACGTAAGTTTGAGCACCAAGAATCGAGGAGACATCAATAGGAGTCAAAAGAAACATTGAAAGAAGCATGAAAGGAGGTCAAATCATTTGAGCATGTAATAGTCAAGAGTTTTATGTTTATAAATACCATAAAGGAGATAAAATTCTTGAATTGAAGAGAGTACCAAGGAAGAGCATTGGTTGAATAGTTATTGGAGAAGAGCTAAAGCGCCATCATCATTGATAAAAAATCGAGCACCAAAAGTTGCAAGGGTCATACGTAGCATTAAGGTAAAATAAGAATCAAAGTTGTACGTTCAAACATTGAGCGCCACTTGGTAACAAAGTTATGAGGAAGTGAAAATATTATTTTCCACATGTCACATCATAGAAGGAATTCCAACCACCTTCATGGGAGAAGGAAACATTTCTTGTGCACCATTAATGCATGAGATCCAAGCTTAGTGTGACATATTTCAAAGTTCTTGAAGAACATGGAGTGCATAATAAAGGAGAGAATATTGGAGGATAGAGAGGCTAGCGAATATGTAGAAAGAGGTCAAAGACTTTAAGACCCAATATTGAAGGACAAAGAGGCCAGTGAATATGCAGAAGAATGTCAAATATTTGAAGACCCAACTTTAGCACACCATATACAAGGAGGTATAGAATATTTGAACTGATTTAACCCTTTGCAAAGATTAAGGAGGTATAAGGAATACTATAATTAAGATTAATGTTAATTAATTTATTATACTTGAGATTAATTGAATGAATGGAGAAATAAGGTAATGAATTGATGAATTATAACCTTAGAAGTTCTATTGAATGATTTGGAATATTGTTGAAGTAAGAAGTATTTAATTTGAAAGGTTTTGAAATTACTTTATTCTATTTTGAAATTCAAGTTGCATAGAAATATTTGCAAATAGTTTAACTTGGAGGAATAAGGATTTCTACATTGAAATAGGAATATTAAATTTGTAAATACCTTTATTTTCTAAATTTCTAATTGGGGAGTTATAAGGAATTCAACACCAACATAGGTTTGTGAAATTTAGAATTGAGAAATTATATTTTTGAAATTTTGGAGATAAAAGGAATTCAACCTAGAGATTTGAAGAATTGAAACCTTTGTCAAAAATATTGTTTGATCATTATCCAAACATTAGAAAATACAAGGTATACTACAAGATTTGAAGAATTGAAAGTTAGTATTTGATCATATACTCAAATTCAACTTAAAATTTAGAAGTTGAAAAGGTTTTATCAAGGTGGGACAATACATTCAAAACTAGGGAGACATAAGGTAGTCAACCTCAAAGGTTTAGAGATTTGTGAATTTTATCAAAGTTGTCTTTAGTCCTTTCATTCAAAATCTAAGGAATTATGGATTATTGGTACATAGATTCGAGAGCAAGTAGACATATGACTGGAGACAAAAAATGGTTCAATTCTTTACAAGAAAAATATGAGAAATTAGTTGTTATAGCAGATAGTAAGACTTATAAAAATGTTCTAGTCAATCTAATTAATGTTTTATATGTTCTTAGATTGACTACCAATATTCTTTCAATTTCTCAACTCATGGATCAAGGTATAACAGTAGAATTCAAGATTATCAATGATAGAAAATAATGTTATATTACCAAATCAAGAAAAGAAAATTGGATCAATTGTGATCCAAATTTATCTACCATATTCATGCATCAGAGTTCAAAGAAACTCAAGCAGTTTGTAAACCAAATAATGAAGAATCAAATAATGGAGATGATGAAGTAGAAGTTTCTATATAGGAAAAGAAAGGGTTATATAATCCTAAAGATAAAGGAAAGATTCTTATGCAAGAATTTGATGATTATGAAAGAGTTCAAGAGACTTGTAATCTTGAAGCCACAAAGACTAGAATATACTAATCATTCATTTGATCAGTATATAGAAAGGAAATAGATTTGAGAAAGAAATAGAAGCTGAAGAAATAAAATGAAGACTAAACCTAAAGAAGATACTTATTTGAAGACTCCAGATATAAATTTATTGGAGATAGATTGAAGATAAAATATGAAGACCATATTGAAGACTAAAGTCTTAAATAACCAAATAATGTAATACAAGGGGGTGTTGGAGTATATTACATTATTTGGTACATGATAATGTACCACCTTGGCTACATATTTACACTAGGAAATTGTCCTAGATTAGAGTGTGAGTATTTACTTTATGCAATGTAATAAATGCACAAGTATTATTAGAATGTGCAAAGTATTTAATAAAGTAGATGTGCATAATAGTCCATGTGCACATGAGTCCATAGAGTAGGAAAGTGAAGAGTCTCAAGAAGAGTGAAGGCCAAGAGTAATACATATGAAGAGTCACATTCCATTATATATGTGTCTATGTGTGTTTTTGTGACACAATGTAGAGTAAGAGTGTGTGGAAGTATGGTGTATTGGAGATATTTATTCTATCAAAACATCATTTTCGTGAGCATTTGTTAATGGTATTTTATGAGTTATTATAGAAGTTATTTATGAGTTTTATATGTTTAGAATATTGCCATTGACTTATATTTCTTACAGCAACTTTATATTAGATCTTTTGGTTATTTTTCTTTAAGTATTGATGCAGAAGCCTATCTTTAGAGGGTTTTTTAAAAATAATTTTTTAAATAGTTTTTTATTACTCAAAATGAATTATTTGACGCAAAATATAATTTGCCGAAAATGGTAATTACTAAAAAAGGTAATTTTTTTTGAAAAAATATTTTACCAAAAATAGTAATTACTTTAAAAGGCAGTTTTGGTTGGAAAATTCAATTTGCCTAAAATAGTATTTTTTATTTTTATTTTTAGGGTTTTAAGTTTTAGGGTTTTTTTTAGGGTTTATTTTAGGGCTTCAAGTTTTAGGGTTTTATTTTAGGGTTTCTTTGGGGATATATATTCCCTTGGTATTGCATTGTAAAAAAAAAAGTGAATCCAGGAATGAGAAAATAAGATATTTATTGGTTTATTTCCATGTATTATAGTTTTTATGTGAATGGAGGTTTTTTATGATTATTTTCATTTATTGCAGTTTTTATGTTATGGGAGGTATTATGTTTTGACCTCTTGCAGCTGGATTCACATCATTTGGTATCAAAGCAAGTTGGATCTTTTTCAAAGAAGAGAAGAAAAGAGAAAAGGAGAGGAGAGCAAAGAGGCTCCAAAAAAATTGGCACTTTGTGCAGTGCTTGCAGAAGGTTTGTAAAACCTTGGAGACATAAATTGGCACTCTATGTAAGTGCTTGTAGGAGGTTTTTTTTATGTAAAAGCCTCAGATAAAGAGATTGGCACTTTGTGTAGTGCTTGCAGAAGGTTTGTAAAACCTTGGATAAAGAAATTGACACTCTATGTAAGTTCTTACAGGAGGTTTTTTATATAAAACCTCAGAAGGAGGAATTGGCACTTTGTGTAGTGCTTGCAGAAGGTTTGTAAAACCTTAAAGAAATAAATTGGCACTTTGTGTAGTGCTTACAAGAGGTTTGCTATTTTAAAACCTTGAAGGAATAAATTGGCACTATGTGTAGTGCTTGCAGGAGGTTTGAGATATAAAACCTCAAAAGGAGATTGGTACTTTGAGGAGTACTTGTAGATGTGTGGCACTCTATGGAGAGCGATTATGAGTTTGATCGGAGGAACTCACAGGAGCAGGGTTCTTTTCAACCAAAGGAGAATGATGTAGGAGCCTATCTTTAGAGGGTTTTTTAAAAAGAAGTTTTAAAGTAGTTTTTTATTACTCAAAATGGAATTATTTGACGCAAAATATAATTTTCCAAAAATAATAATTACTAAAAAGGTAAATTTTTATGAAAAAATATTTTGCCGAACGAAGCTAGAGAAACACAATTTAAAAAAGAGATGGATTTATATTCTTCAAATAACCAACAAAGGGCCCTAGTCCTTGAAAATATGGAAAACTTACACAATCCAAATGGCTCTAGGTTTGAAAGAATGAAACAGGGTAAATTAGCACCTATGACATAGGAGGTAGAAGCATTAGAGCAAATACATGCAATAAATATAAAAAATAGAATAGTACTAGATAGAAAAGATAATAAATATGCTAAATAAACTGGACTAACAAGTCAAGATCAACCTATCCATAAAAAGGAAATTACTAAGAAGTTAAATGATAGAAAGAATCATGTCATCTCTAAAAATATTGATGTACAAGAAGATGTACATAAACAGATGAAGCGTTTAAACAAGAATCTAGAAAAAAAACATATGTCAAGAAATATGAGTTTGATGTGAGTTTAGAAATAGCTAAGTAGAAAGCCAATAGTACATTTTATGAATGGATGAAGTATAGGGATCAAGTCTATAAAGCATTTGGATTAATTGAATAGATAGAAGGACATATACAATCCCTTAAGGTCAAAAATACATGAGGTTAGAGCTCCATCTTCAATGAGGTAATTTTATATCTCCCTCAAGTACACCTCAGGTTTATATGATCAATATGTCATCCATAATTGTATGCTTGATAGTGGGGCTTCACACAAAATAATACCAAAACATGTGGCTGATCAGTTGGGCTTAACTTGTACAATAGATTCCCCTCCTATTTTAGTAATGGATAGTAGGTAAGTGCCATGTGTAGGGGTGATAATTGGTCTACTTGTGTACCTATATCAACATCCTAAGAAAGGCATAGTCATGGACATCATAGTAGTGGATGTAGATCCCTTCTTCTCCTTAATACTATGTAGGCACTGTGTGGAGTAGGTAGGAGGCTCCATTTAATTAGATTTATCTTATGCTACCATCCCCTTATCAAGAAAAGAGAAGGATACTCTCAAAAGATAACCTTTCAATAAATACTCTGTTGAGTTAAGGAGGCTTGATGACACCATGATCAATCTTGTCAATTCTATTGAGGAGAAAGATATGGGAGTATATTATTTATTGTATACACATTTTCTTGCAGAAGTATCTAAAGTAAGAGAAATGAACCCATAATTAAGAGAAAAAGGTTGATGCATAATTTGATAGGATTTTAACTAGCGAAATGTAGACCATGACCTTTGATGGAGCAAAGTCATAGACTGGGGCTAGTGTTGGGGTAAATTTAATATATATTAAAGGCAATTACCTAGGTATACAATACAAACTTAAATTCCTTTGTACCAACAATGTAGAAGAGTATGAGGATTTATTGTTAGGATTAGGAAGGCTAAAAAAATGCATCAACGACTTGATTGTCAATGGAGATGCAAAGATTATAATTCAGCAGGTAAAAAGAAAATATCAAACTAAGCATCCAAGGTTGAAATATTATAAACAATTTATCATTAATTAAATTGATAAGTTTTTGGAATTTAATCTGATTTATTCCCAGAGAGCATAATCATGTAGTGAATCTACTAGTTGTAAATGCATTTGGTGCAAATAATACTGATATAGATACAAAAATTATGGATAGATTCCCTACAATATATGTCTACAAGTACTTTGTACCAAATAATTTTATTTACTTGCAAGTATTGCAGGATGATGTACATGTTAATGACTTTATAACTCTCCAAAATGAATTTGCTAATATCATATGTGATGAAGAATATGAGGAGAAACTAAAATATGTTATTGAGGAACTAGAAAAAGTCATTCAATTGAATACAATTAGAATCCCTACTGGAAATATATTAGACCACCTCATTTGGGAGAACTCTAAAAGTGGGGATTTCTCTGTCAAGTCTACCTATGATCTTCTATCGCTGCCCACTGAGTCCTCTTTCCCTTGTCACCTTGTTTGGCCCAAATATATGATTCCCAAAATATCCTTCTTTTCATGGTTGGCCATCCAAGACAGGATTCTTACCACTGATAATTTAATCAAAAGAGGCATCATGATTCCCAATCATTGCCACCTTTGCCTATCTTCTTGGGAATCCACTCATCATATTTTATTGGGTTGTTCCTTTTCTTCTACCATCCTTGATAATTTATTTCAATCCTTTCATATCCTATGGGTCAAACCCCAATCCATCATTGATATTTTCACCCAATGGCCTTCACCCTTTCACAACTCCCACCTCAGTTCCATTTGGAAGTTCTACCTCCACCATTTCCTTTGGCAAATTTGGCTTGAAAGAAACAAAAGAGTTTTCTCCAATGATTGCAAGGATTCTACCTCTTTAACAAACAAAATAATATCCTGTGCCAAAGAAAATTCCCAACTTATTCCTTCCACAAAAGCCACCATTTCAAGATTTGAATCTTCCTTGCTGACTTCTTTGAACATTCCCCTCCAATATGCTTTATCTTCTTCTCCCCCAAGGTCAAACTTAACACCAAATGGGTTCCTCCTCTGGTCGGTTGGATGAAGCTAAAATTTTATGGAGCAGCCAAAGGAGATCCAGGATCTATAGGGGCAGTGTTGTAATCACAGTGACACTAAGAGGGGGGTGAATCAGTGTGATCTTTAAAATTTCTAATATATATAGTTTTAAATCCAACAACTATTTAAAACTGATAAACGAAATATCAAATGCAGCAAGAAAGCATGACACACAACACAGCAATTTAACGAGGTTCACCAATGTGGCTACTCCTCAAAACGACTGCTTGGACTACCATCCAAATCCAGTCAATGCAAAGCTACAACTTTACAACATCTTTTACCAGCACCAACTGGAAGGAGCACCAACCCCTTTGCTTTATCTGTTTCAAACAGAATGGAGCACCAACTCCTAATTTACCAGCACCTACTGGAAAGAGGCACCAACCCCTTATGCCAAGCTGCAACTTGGAAGTTAAAAATGATTAAGAAAATTACAGAATAAAATTCTCATGTTATTTCTTACAGTCTGTTGTTTCTCTGTAGTCTGCTACTTCTGCACAACATGCTTCGCACTGTCTGACACTTCTATGAACTTCTTCGCACTCTCTGCAGCAATCGGATGATCGTTCACTTCTGTTGTTTGCACGCTATCACTTCGCACTCATAACTCCACCTGTGCACAATGCGCTCTTAATTTACACAATCACGATATGCACACTTCGCTTCAACTCTAACTATGACTTCGCACTCTGCTCGACACGAATTTCACTTGCGCAATCACTCTGCTCGCATTCGCACTCAATCTTCATGCTCCATTTTTCAAACTCGAAGAAGCCCTCCTTATATAGAAGAAATCTCAGGAACAAACCCTAAAGAACGTCGGTTGAGAAACCCTAGAAATGTCGGCTGCCAAACCCTAAAATTCATCGATTGTAACCCTAAGAATGTCGGTTGTAAAACCCTAGAAATTGTCGATTGCAAAACCCTAAAATTCATCGGCCTAGATTTAACTTTGTCGGCCTCAAACCTCTATGCCACCTTTGTCACCTCCCTATAGCTTATTGCCGTGAAATAATAACATGTCATGATATCGTGACACCTTTTGTAGCCGTACGCCTTCATGTCCTTGCTGTCGTGAAATCGTGACCATTTTGGCCTTTGAAAGCTTTGCCACCGTTCTTGTCGTGAAATCGTGACACTTCAAACTTTTGCTGACGTCATCCTCATCCTTGTCACGAAATCATGACGCTTTCGGCTTCCAACGGCTTTTCTTGCACCCTGTCGTGAAATCGTGACACTTTCAGCTTTTGCTGACGTCATCCTCATTCTTGTCGTGAAATCGTGACGCTTTCGGCTTCCGAGGCTTTTCTTGCACCAACTTCGGAAATCGTGACACTTTCAATTTTTTTGACGTCATCCTCATCTTTGTCGTGAAATCGTGACACTTTCGACTTCCATACATTTCTTGCTTCATGCAATAGCGAAATCGCTACAACTTTGTGCCTTGTGCTTTCGACTTGACATATCTTACATCTTTGAGTTCTACGCTTTTGACTGGTAGCGAAATCGCTACACCTTCGTGTTGTGCACTTTTTCGACTTGTAGCGAAATCGCTACACCTTCGTGTTGTGCTTTTTCAACTTGTAGCGAAATCGCTACACCTTTGTTTTGTGCAATTTGACACGTAGCGAAATCGCTACACCTTTGCTTTGTGCACTTTTGACTTGTAGCGAAATCGCTACAACTTTTCACTTAACACTTTCTCCCTGCTGCCAGCGAAAATTCAACATGTAGCGAAATCGCTACAACTTTTCCACTTAACGCTTTCTCCTTGCTTCAACCAGCGAAAATCCAACATGTAGCGAAATCGCTACAGTTTCTCGACTTAGCTTCTTGGCCTCCAGCATGTCATGAAATCGTGACAGTTTGCCTTGCGCCTTCTCTCTCCTCACTTTCGTCATGAAATCATGACATTTCCAGCTGTGCTTTCTCTCTCCTCACTTTCATCGAAATCATGACATTTTCGGCTATGCTTTCTCTCTCCTCACTTTCGTCATGAAATCGTGACATTTTCGGCTGTGCTTTCTCTCTCCTCCGACCTGTCGCGAAATCGTGACAGAAAACATGTCGCGATATCGTGACAGTTTTCTAACTTGTCTTTTTCTTTGAATTTTTGAAACTGGGTCACTCTTGTTTTCCTGGAATTGCACTTTACATAATCTGACTATCCTTTGAATTTATGTTCTCTGCATCTGAATGGCTCCTGAACTGTCTATCCACTGCATCATTGGATCTAACTGCCTGTGTTGACAACAATGACAAACTTCTTGCAACACCTTGCTCAACAATCTCCCCCTTTGGAATTGTTGGCAACACCTGTATACATTCCTGTAACTCTTCTCCCCCTTTGTCAATAATACCAAAGGGCTGCTGCAGACTCCCCCTGAGTCCATCCTCACACTTCTCAGGCACAATTTGTTGCATCTGGCACAAATTATGATCATGAGCAAAAGAATAGTCAAATACTCAAATGCTCCCCCTGAGGAAGTGATCCCTGTAGCTAGTCACTTCTTAGGAAGTGTGACTACTCCTAATTTGCTTCGAAGGTACTCAAATACTTCCTTGGGCAAAGGTTTTGTAAAAATATCTGCTACTTGTTCCGTAGTTGGGACATAGTCCAATTTAACTTCTCCTTACGCAACTTTCTCCTTCAAGAAATGATACCTTATAGCAATGTGCTTTGTCCGTGAGTGCATTGCTGGATTCTTAGAGATGTTAATTGCATTGGTGTTATCACACTTTACTGATATTGGTTCACTGAAATTAATACCTAGATCTTTCAAAGTTTGTTTCATCCACAAGACTTGTGTGCAACATGTTGCTTGCTTGCAATATATTACTGCCTCAATTGTAGATAAAGAAACCGACTCTTGCTTCTTACTTGTGCCATGCAACCAATCTGTCCCCCAAATAGAATGCTCCTCCACTGGTACTCTTTCTGTCATCAACACATCCAGCCCAATCTGCATCCGAATATGATATAAGAGTGAAGTCTTTGCCTTTTGGGTACCACAACCCATACTCCATGGTGCCCTTGAGATACCGAAAAATCCTTTTAACTGCTGTCACATGAGTCTCTTTGGGACTGGCCTGAAATCTAGCTACCATGCAAACTGCCTACAGAATATCAGGTCTAGTGGCTGTTAAATATAGTAGACTTCCAATCATAGATCTGTACATGGTTTGGTCTACAGGTGGAGATTTGTCTTCTTTACTCAATTTGCGACTGTTGTCATGGGAGTCTTGGTGGCTTACGAGTCCTCCATAGTGAACCTTTTTAGCATTTCTTTCACATATTTGATTTGGGAAATGAATATGCCTTTCTCATTTTGATTAACTTGTAGCCCAAGAAAGTAAGACAGGTTCACCAATCATAGACATTTCAAATTCATTCTGCATCTTATTTGCTAAGTCTTTACAAGATTCATCTTTGTTGCTGCCAAATATGATATCATCTACATAGACAACTAGAACAATGAGATGCCCACCTTCTATTTTTACATACAGATTATTGTCCACTAAACCTTTCTTGAATCCCTGTTGAGAGAGATAATTATCTAGCCTTGCATACCATGCCCGTGGTGCTTGTTTTAATCCATACAGTGCTTTCTTTAATTTGCAGACAAGGTTAGGATCTTCACTAATTTGAAAGCCATCCTGTTGTTCAATATAGACCTCTTCTTCAAGTTTCCCATTTAGGAAGGCAGATTTTACATCCATCCGATAAACTACGAAGTTCTTGTGAGCTGCTAGTGCCAAAAACATTCTAATAGCTTCTAGTACGGCCCCTGGTGCGAAAGTCTCTTCAAAATCAATGCCTTCGACCTGTGCATAGCCTTTGCAAACCAGTCTTGCTTTGTTTCTAATGACTTGACCGTCTTCATTTAATTTGTTTCGAAATATCCATTTGGTGCCGATTACATTCTTATTTGCAGGTCTAGGTACCAGTTCCCAAGTTCTATTCTTTTCAATCTGATCTAACTCTTCATTTATTGCTTTCATCCAGCTATCATCTTTGCTGGCTTCATCTATGTTTTTGGGCTCAATGCTTGATAAAAGAGAGTAATTACTTATTACTTTCCTTCTTGTTTGAACACCGGCTGTGGGATCTCCAATTATTTGATCTGTTGGATGATTTTTCTGCCAGCTGCCAGTTTTAAATTTCTTATTTTCTTGTGCTTCTGAGTCATCGATTAAGTCAACTGAATCAATTGTAGGTTTGTTTCCTTCTTCATTTACCTCATCTCCTTCAAAAACATCTTCATAGATTGGGTAGTTTTCCTCAAAGTCAGTTAACCGTGTTCTACCTTCATCAAATTTAACATCTGCACTATCCACAATTTTCTTGAGTCTCTTGTTGTAGCATTTGTAAGCTTTACTTTTTGGAGAATATCCAACAAAGACACCTTCATCTGCTCTATCTTCAAATTTCTCGAGATTGTCATCAGTATTTCTGATATAACACTTACGGCCAAATACTTTGAGATGTTTTCTTGTTGCTTTTCTACCAAACCACAACTCATAAGGAGTTTTGCTTTCATGAGTCCTTAACATATATCTGTTTTGGAGGTATACTGTTGTGTGAACTGCTTCTTTCCAGAATCTGTCTGCTATTTTATTTTCTGCCAGCATAGTGCGTGCCATTTCCTGAACAGTTCTGTTCTTTCTTTCTACTACACCATTCTGCTGGGGAGTTCTAGCTGCTGAATATTGTCTCCTGATGCCATGATTTTCACAGTATTCTAAAAATTCATTTGAAATGAATTCTCCTCCTCTATCTGATCGTAAACATTTAATCCTTTTTCCTGTTTCATTCTCAACTAGATGTTTGAAGGATTTGAACATTTGAAAAGCTTCTGTTTTGTCTTTTAAGAAAAATATCCAGGTCATTCCGGAATAATCATCGATACATAACATAAAATATTTGTCTCCATTTATGCTTTGTGTTCTCATGGGTCCACATAAGTCTGTATGTATAAGTTCCAGAGGCTTGCTAGTGTGGTACTCTTTTGTTTTGAATGAAACTCTGGTTTGCTTTCCCTTCTGACATGAGGCACAGACAATATTTGAAGGTTTTCTAATGGTTGGAATATCTCTCACTTCTTGTTTTGAGCTGATTTTCACTAAGTTGTCGAAACTTATGTGTCCAAGCCTCTTGTGCCACAGCCAGTTCTCTTCTTCTTGTCCAATGAAGCACATACCTTCTGAAGATTATGAGAGTGTGTACAGGTTGCCAGACGTCCTTGAGCCGGTTGCTATTAATTTCCCATTGTTTATTTTTCTGACTTCACAACCCTGCTTCTTGAAGACTACTTCATGTCCTTTATCACAGATTTGACTCACACTTAACAGATTGTGTTTCAGACCATCCACAAATAGAACTTCTTCTGACTTAATTTTCCCATCACTAATTTTGATAGACCCTTTTTCGATTATCTTGGCTCCATCATTGTTTTCGAACTTTACAGAGCCACCCTCATATTTCTGTAGTTTTTCAAACTTCTGTTTATCACCTGTCATATGACTTGAGCAACCACTATCAAGAATCCATGGAACACATTTATTTTGAGCCTTGAAAGCTGTCTGTACTATTAGAGATTCCTTTTCTTCTCTGAGTTGTTCTTTCTGTTTCCATTCTGTTTTGACCGTGGTATTGGATTCTAGCTTGGATTTCCCCTTTTCAGACTCTTGCACATATCTTTCAGAATGATTTCTACTTTGTTTTGCCCTATATGGTTGAACTCTTCTTTTCTGAATTTGATTTGAAATAGAGGTACTATGACAGTTTCTAGCAATATGCCCAAAGTTGTGACAATTGAAGCATTCTACTGCATAACTTATTAAAGGAGCAAAAGCATTTCTACTAGTGAAACTTCTTGGTCCTACATTATACTTGCGATCAGCAATTTTATGTCCATAAGCATTACATTTGAAACAGAAACCATAAAAGTAATGATTGAACCTGAAAGATTGAGTCATAGATTTTCTTTTCTTTTGATGTGTGACCTTGGTAAAACCATCATTGTCAGTCCTCTTTTCAGGCCTGGCATCATTTCTTTCTTTTGCCTGATTAGTTGTTCTTTCAACAGCCTGTTTCTTGTCTTCACTCCTTTCAACATTTCTGGCTGATGATTCTCCTTCAACAAAGCCCAGACCAAATTTGATACCTGCGGGTCTTTGATCGCTTAAAATTTTGTCCAACTTCATCGAACTTTCTTCACGTTTGTAATAGCAGCTAATTTTTTGATCCAGCTCTTGTATCTGTATTCGAAGACCAACATTTTCTTCTTCCAGTTTACAGCAGCAATCTATCTTCATGGTCACCTGAACTTCAAGATCTTCGGACATTTTCTTGTACTCTTCTATCTGTATTTTTAAACTTGTTATAATGTCATTTGCATCCTCAAGTTTCCTTGACAGTTTTTTATTTTTTCTCTTCTCAGATTTCCATTCTATAAGAGCAGAAACTAGTTCACCTTCTAGATCAACTTCAGCCTCAGTTTTTTCAACAGTCAGTATAGAGTTCATACCTTCTTCCTTCTCTGAGATTTCTGCCTTTTCAGAATTTTTGACTTCAAATGCCATGAATAGAGCTTCGCCTGTTCCTTCTTCAGAATCCTCACTAGAGCTGTCTTCTGAGGAATATGCATTCCTGGATATAAAGCTTTTCTTTTTGAAATTGCCTTTTCTGAAGTTAGATTTCTTTCTCCATTCACCTTTTTCTTGATGTGAAGTTTCCTCACCTTTGTCCTTCTCATTGAGAGGACATTTGGTTGCAAAGTGTCCAATTCCCCCACAGTTGAAACATTTAAAAGGTAGTTTTCCTTTGTACTTTCCTTTGCCCTTTCTCAACTTTTCGACAAAATTTGCTTCCATTTCGTCTAAAATTTCTTCTTCTTGAGACTCTTGTTTTGTGTCTTTACCTTTTTGGGCTTTAAATGCTGCTTCTCTGTCTGTAGGATTAGACTTTCCTATTCTCATTTCATAAGCCGTCAAGGAACCATGCATCTCATCCATACTGAAATGATTTAAGTCTTTAGCCTCTTCTATGGCAGAGACTTTAGAATCAAACCTGTGAGGAAGCGACCTTAAAACCTTTTTCACAATAGTAGCATCATCCAACTCTTCGTCGAGACCTCTCATTGAATTAGTGATTCCATTTACCCTTTGCATGAAGGCTTCTATGTTCTCATCGTTGGTCATTTTTAGTGATTCGAATTGAGCTCGATGAGTTTGCAGCTTAGCTTCCTTGATCTTGTCATCTCCCTCATGAATATTCTCCAGTTTGTCCCACACATCTTTTGCTGAAACACAGTTTATGATTTTGACCAACTCACTGTCCACTAATCCACACATGATGGCATTTTTAGCTTTAGAATCATTTTCAAACTCCTTTTTATCGGTGCTGTCGGTTGGAGCAGTAGTAGGAGCTGTGTAACCATTGACTACTGCATTCCAGATGTCAAATCCCAAAGCTCGGAGATATGTTTGCATTCTGATCTTCCAGAAAGCATAATTTGTTTCATCAAACAGTGGTGCCTTGTTTGAGGAGAAACCTTCACCACCTGCCATAATGTCACTACTGGGATCACCCTAGCTGATTGAGCCTATTCAGGTACCTAGCTCTGATACCAATTGTTGTAATCACAGTGACACTGAGAGGGGGTGAATCAGTGTGATCTTTAAAATTTCTAATATATATAGTTTTAAATCCAACAACTATTTAAAACTGATAAAAGAAATATTAAATGCAGCAAGAAAGCATCACACATAACACAACAATTTAACGAGGTTCACCAAAGTGGCTACTCCTCAAAATGATTGCTTGGACTACCATCCAAATCCAGTCAATGCAAAGCTACAACTTTACAACATCTTTTACCAGCACCAACTGGAAGGAGCACCAACCCCTTTGCTTTATCTGTTTCAAACAGAATGGAGCACCAACTCCTAATTTACCAGCACCTACTGGAAAGAGGCACCAACCCCTTATGCCAAGCTGCAACTTGGAAGTTAAAAAATGATTAAGAAAATTATAGAATAAAATTCTCATGTTATTTCTTACAGTCTACTGTTTCTCTGTAGTCTGCTTTCTGCACAACATGCTTCGCACTATTCGACACTTCTGTGAACTTCTTCGCACTCTCTACAGCAATCGGATGATCGTCCACTTCTATTGTCTGGCCGCTATCACTTTGCACTCATAACTCCACCTTTGCACAATGCGCTCTTAATTCACACAATCACGATATGCACACTTCGCTTCAACTCTAACTGTGACTTCGCACTCTGCTCGACACGAATTTCACTTGCGCAATCACTCTGCTCGCATTCACACTCAATCTTCACTCCATTTTCAAACTCGAAGAAGCCCTCCTTTTATAGAAGAAATTTCAAGAACAAACCCTAAAGAACATCGGTTGAGAAACCCTAGAAATGTCGGCTGCCAAACCCTAAAATCCGTCATTGTAACCCTAAGAATGTCAGTTGTAAAACCCTAGAAATTGTCGATACAAAACCCTAAAATTCGTCGGCCCAGATTTAACTTTGTCGGCCTCAAACCTCTCTGCCACCTTTGTCACCTCCCTGTAGCTTATTGCCATGAAATAATAACATGTCACGATATCGTGACACCTTTTGTAGCCGTACGCCTTCATGTCCTTGCTGTCATGAAATCGTGACCATTTTGGCCTTTGATAGCTTTGCCACCGTTCTTGTCATGAAATCGTGACACTTCAAACTTTCTGACGTCATCCTCATCCTTGTCACGAAATCGTGACGCTTTCGGCTTCTAGCGATTTTTCTTGCAACCTGTCATGAAATCGTGACACTTTCATTTTCGACGTCATCCTCATTTCTTGTCGTGAAATCGTGACGCTTTCGGCTTCAGAGGCTTTTCTTGCAACCTGTTGTGAAATCGTGACACTTTCAATTTTCATTGACGTCATCCTCATCTTTGTCATGAAATCACGACACTTTCAGCATCCATACATTTCTTGCTTCATGCGGTAGCGAAATCGCTACAACTTTGTGCCTTGTGCTTTCGACTTGCTTCATCTTTGAGTTCGTTTTTGACTGGTAGCGAAATCGCTACACCTTCGTGTTATGCACTTTTCGACTTGTAGCGAAATCGCTACACCTTCGTGTTGTGCTTTTTCAACTTGTAGCGAAATCGCTACACCTTTGTTTTGTGCAATTTGACACGTAGCAAAATCGCTACACCTTTGCTTTGTGCACTTTTGACTTGTAGCGAAATCGCTACAACTTTTCACTTAACACTTTCTCCCTGCTTCGGCCAGCGAAAATTCAACATGTAGCGAAATCGCTACAACTTTTCAACTTAACGCTTTCTCCTTGCTTCGGCCAGCGAAATTTCAACATGTAGCGAAATCGCTACAGTTTCTCGACTTAGCTTCTTGGCCTCCAGCATGTCGTGAAATCATGACAGTTTGCCTTGCGCCTTCTCTCTCCTCATTTTCGTCGTGAAATCATGACATTTTCGGCTATGCTTTCTCTCTCCTCACTTTCGTCGTGAAATCATGACATTTTCGGCTACGCTTTCTCTCTCCTCACTTTCGTCGTGAAATCGTGACATTTTTGGCTGTGCTTTCTCTCTCCTCCGACTATCGTGAAATCATGACGAAATGTCGCGATATCGCGATAGTTTTCTAACTTGTCTTTTTCTTCGAATTTTTGAAACTGGGTCACTCTTGTTTTCCTGGAATTGCACTTTACATAATCTGACTATCCTTTGAATTTATGTTCTCTGCATCTGAATGGCTCCTGAACTGTCTATCCACTGCATCATTGGATCTAACTGCCTGTGTTGACAACAATGACAAACTTCTTGCAACACCTTGCTCAACAGGCAGGTGGCATTCTCAAAGACTACAACAGGGATGATGTTATGGCTTTTGTCGAATGTCTTGTATTCTATTCCAATAATTTTACCGAGGCCAAAGCTCTTTGGAGAGGGTTGTCTCTATTACCGCTAAGCTCCAATAGGTTGATTATCAAAGGGGATTCTCTCAACATCATCAATTACTTGAGGAACATCAAAAACCCCTCATGGAAGGTTAAGGGTTGTGTTGAAGAAGCCAGGAAAATCATAGAGCATATGCGAGAACCCATTATTCAACATGCTTTCAGGGAAGCAAACAAGGTGGCAGATGTGTTGGCCAATTATGGCACCAATATTAATGGTCTTGTCACCTGGTATGACATGTTTCCCCAAAAATATTTGATGTGGTCAATGTAGATAAAGCTTCCATTCACCAAAGCCTTAGTGGCCAATCCTTACCTTCTAATCACCATTGCAATACCCAATTGTAATATGCCAAGATTGGTCCCCAAGATAATGTTTGAATTACCTTGTTTTTTGGGCAGCCTTGTCAATGCCTTCACCCTATCCTCTTGGGATGACTCAGAATACAAGAATTGCTTTTTTTGAAAACTGTCTTTAGATCCAGCATGCCACAATTACCTTTTCCAACTCTTGTCACCCATGCATATCCCAATACTTTCCTTTTTCTAAGGCATCCATTCACTGCATCCTTCCTCGTGCTGCCTTCCACATGATTGTGCCATAACTCCTTTCAATAACTGTCACCCCCCTCGCTTGTTCCCTAACCTTTCAATTTTTTGTATTTCTACAATAAATGATCACCCGCCTCCTCTGTGGTTTCCCAAAGGCAACTTGAGTTCGAGGTGCTAGATTACTATTGGAGGGGTTTTATGGATACCATCAGGTGTCACATGTAGAAATGGATTTTTTGTGATTGCTTTGAGTAAGAGGAGCCATGGGAACTCCTTCAATCCCTTTCATCTTCCTGAGGAGATATTATCTAATCTCTACCTCGATGCCCAAAATATCCATGTCCCAATGCATAAGGAATACCTTTCTATAAGGGCTTTGCCATAAAAGCCCAATCCCAATTCCTCTTTTAGATAATCCATCCCTTTTTTTCCTGGCATCGACTTTGGTGTTGTTTCGACCTAATCATGTGCTTTGTTGAGCCTAATACTTTTGACATGGACGCACTTATTGAGTCCATCCTCGATAATAAGGGATACATTCCTTTGCTGAGGAAGTTCTAGGTAATGACTATGATATTACTGTTGCTTTTCTATGTAGTTGGGATGAGGGTAAGATCATTGTCTGAGGTAGCATTTCATCATTGACATCCAATTGCTAGCAGATATTTTTGGTCTACCTATGATCGTGAGATCGTTATGGTAGGAGAAACATAATTGGGAGGTGGAGCTCAAGGAGTTCCCCAACAAGGCCAAAATGCTCAAGTTGGCCAAAACAAGCATGTTCAGGTTTGATTTGTTGTCTCCCTGAAACAAATTTATGAAGCCTATTATGCAATTTCTTACTATCGATGACCCGGATAAACCCTTATGTAGCTTCCACTTGGCCTTTGTAAATCACTTCAGAGACATCAATGTCATGAACATCCCTAAATTTTTGTTTCGCTCAATGAACTACTCCATAGAGAACTGTAGGAAGAAAAAGAGTGCAGAGTTCCCATCCCATCAAGGCCTTTTCAAGATCATTTATAGTCATCTCCTGAGTCACAATCCTAAAGTTCCCCTGGCCAAATCCATTCTCCTTGAGGAAACTCCTTGAGGTAATACAAGTCCACACAATGTCATCCCTAAGGATGACATATCCACAAGCCCTATTTTGACCCCATTGTTTAGGAAAAGGAAGTCTGTGGGTTCTAATAGGGAAGTTGAGGCTTCAAAGAGGAATAAGATCAAGGTCAAAGAACCGATGAGTGCGACAATATCTTCCATTCACCTTAGAAATAATATGTGCCAGAGCCAACATGAGTATCAAGAATTGGTTTCAATACAATTTCCATGGTGATTTCCCATTCTAAGGAATTTCAGTCTACTCTGAAGGAGATACGTAATACCCTAAACCTGATCTTCTTTTATGAGGCATTCCCTGGCACAACCATAGAAGACCCAAGCCTAAGGTCACCAGTGTCATGGAGAAATATGGATGCAAGGATACAATGAAGGAGGAAAATAAGGATGCAATATAGCTACTAACTATTGGAACAACACTGAGGATGCTGCTTAGGATGATCTCTAGGATGCATTTTTTGTGAGCCTTTTGTGATACAAGTGTATGCCTATTTTTTATGGTTTTTCTAGTGTGCACAACTGGTCCCTTTGATCTACTAGTTCCTCTTCACAACATGCCTTTATGCTACTTTTGTAACAAGGTTTTGGGATCCTTTCAAAACCCGCTTTAATGAAAATTTTACTTATGTGAAAAAATAATCCCTAGAGGTTTTGTATCTTAAGAGAGTATTTTTTATGATTTTTATAGAGCATATAAATCTCTATTTTGATGATTCTAAAGCAAATGATGTTAACATAGGGACAGAAGAAGATCCCAAATTTATTAAGATCAATAAAGATTTATCAAAAAAAGAGAAACAATAGTATGTTAGATTCTTGAAAAAGAACAAATATGTTTTTATCTGGAGTTATGAAGATTTGAGGATATTTAATACATAAGTGATGACCCATATAATACCTCTTCAGGAAGATACCAAACCTTTTAGGCAAAAACAAAGAAAATTCAATCCTACTTTGCACCCACTAATGCATAAATAAGTTCAGAAATTGTTAGATGCAAAGATAATTAAAAATTTCAAATTTCCTTCCTCGATCACAAAATTAGTACTAGTTAGGAAGAAAAATAGGGATATAATATTGTGTGTTGATTTTAGAAATCTGAATAAAATCTTACTTATAAATAACTACCCACTTCCCAACATGAAGAAACTATTACAAGAAATGATAGAGTCAACTAGGATGTCTTTATTAGATGATTTCTCAAGTTATAACCAGATATTGGTAAACCTAGAAGATAGATATAAAAAAACTTATACCACACCATGGGGAATATTTGAATATATCAAGATGCCATTTGGATTGATGAATGTTAATGTAATATTTCAGAGAGCTATGGATTTTACCTTCAAATATTTAATCTTTGAGATAGTAGTAGTATACTTGGATGACATCAAAATGTTCTCAAAAAAAAATTTAAGATCATTTTATGCATTTGACCAAAGTGTTTGATAGATGTAAGGAATTTGGTATATCTTTAAATCCTAAGAAGTGCATATTCAGAGCTACATAGGGTAAACTACTTGGGCATGGTGTTTCAAAAGAAGGCATTAACATAGATCCACAAATAATAGAGGTAATTTCTAAAATTTCTCCTAAAAATATAAAAGGAGTAAGACAATTCTTTAGTAAGATAAACTTTGTTAGGAGGTTTGTTCTAGATTTTATTGAAATTGCTAACCTTGTAAATGATATGATTAAGAAATATGGAGAAATAAGGTGGATAGAAGAGAACACTAAAGCCTTTCAAAATATCAAGGATGAAATCACTCAAGCCCCTATGTTAAATTTCCCTGATTACTCCAGATATTTTAATATATACTCATTTTCTTCATAACATACAGTTGTTCCAATATTATCTCCAAAGGACAAAGAGAAAAATGAAAGACCTATAGCCTTTATGAGTGCAGGATTGAAAGGTGCTCAATTGAAATATTCTAAATAGAAATATAGGCTTATGCTTTAATAAGGATATTAGATTATTTTAAAAGTATCTTTAAATCAAACAAGATAATATCATGTTTTCCCTACATTGCCATAAAAAATGATTTCACTCAGTCTGTACCTTCAAGGAGTTTTGCAAGGTAGATGGTAAATTTGTTATAGTATGATGTAGAATTCAAAGCAGTTAAGATTGTCAGAGGACAAGGATTAGAAAATTATATGGATAATGAAGAATGGGAAATCATGAATAATACTATCATAGTGGATGAGGAACATAAAGCTATAATGGCTTGTAATTTTTATTGTAAATGGTATGATGATATTATGTTCTACCTCCAAACCTTATCATTTTCAAAAGATATACCCAAAAATAAAAAGAGATCTATCAAATAATTAGCATAAAAATATTATGTTCAAGAAGGTATATTGTATTGGAAATATTTAGATGGTATATTTCTACTATGCTTGTTTGAGAAAAATATCCCTTAGGTATTGAAAGAATATCGTTTGAGATTCTATCTAAATATGTATATTAGTTTGTTAGAAATTATCATAACTGTTAGATTTTTGTAAGGAAGAAAAAATATCAGCCATACCTCTAAATTCAGTAGTTGTGGATGCTCCTTTCACTTAGTGGGGAATAGACCTTATTGGTGAGGTTAATCCAAATTATTTTGGGGGTCACAAGTGGATAATAACTGAAATAAACTATTTTACCAAATGTGTAGAGGCAACACCCCTCAAGAAATCAACCACAAATGTAGTTATTATAATTTCTAGAAGAAAATATCTTGACCAGATTTTGGGTCCTAAAAAATAGTCACTAATAATAGTAATATGATTAAATTTTGTATTAAGTATGGTATAGATATTTCTCATTCTTCCAATTATTATCCTTGAGGAAATGGTCTAACAGAATATTCAAATAAGAATTTAATCACTAGAATCAAAAGAGCATTAAGCATCTCCAAGCTTATCCCCAGCCCATGGCCCAAGCATGTGTTTGAAGAGGGTTTGTTCAAATCCTTGAATTCATTAGGGGAGATAAAGGAGTGGGAGAATCTGTGGTTATCTAGGAAGGACATCAGGTGGATCAGGCCTCCTCAAGGATGGTTGAAGTTAAATTTTTACAAGGCCTCTCGGGGTAACCCAAGGGCGACCGATGTGGGTGGATCAGTTAGAGACCATAATGGACAGCTCATCCTGGCTTTCTATGAAAACTTGGGGTTTCAAACCAATCATGTTGCAGAGGCCAGAGGACTTCTGAGAGGACTCAAGCTCATTTCGGAGGATCCCCGACCCTTGGTAGTTGAAGGGAACTCACTGAACGTCATTAACTACATGATGAATTCCTAAGATCCGACGTGGAAGGTTTTCAATATCATTTTTGAGGCCAGGAACCTCCTCCTCCGGAGGAACCTGGTCCAAGTCAAGCACACCTACAGGGAGGGCAATGGTTTAGCTGACCACTTGTCAAATAAGGGATTACTATCCACATGTCTCGTGGTGTGGCGGCAATTGTTTTCGACAGACGTGGAGAATGTCGCTAACCAGGATATCGCTAATGATTCCACATAAGAAATAAGAGAGGATCAGGCTTGGGCAGAATGGCATGGGGAGCAGAGAGAGGATATTCGGGTTTTCAGAATGGATGCATTTGTTTCTTTTTGTTATTTTTTCAGCATGTTTTACCTCCAGTTTGAGGTTTCTGATGTAGCCCTCCTGGGAACTACTATGTTTTTTTTGGTAAGGTTTACTATGGTTTCTACTGTACTAGCCCAAGGGGCTCCTTTTTTTACTAAGGGTTGCATCCTCTCATGTTATAAGGTTTTGGGATCCTCTTAAAAAACCTATTTTGTATATAAAATATCTATTTACAAAAAAAAGAGCATTAAGAAGAAATAGAAGAAGTTGGGATAATGAACTTAAATTTGCTCTATGGGATAATAGAATATATATTAAAAATAGTATAGGGATATCCCCTTATGAGTTGGTATATGGAGATAATGCTCTATTACCTCATAAAGTGGAAGGCCATGCTTTATCTTTACTTCCTCAGGATCATGAAAATCCAAATGCTTTACAAAGGAGGTTAGAATAGATCATACAGTTGTAGGAGAATATAAGAAGTGCACTACTAAAACAAATAAGCAGGCTTAGAGGACAACATAGGCCTTCAAAAATAAATCCAATGGTAAGCCTTTTCAATAAGGATATGTAGTATTATATTGGCACCTCAAATATGATAAACATGGTAAAAAGGGAAGTTAGAACCCAAATGGCTTAGCCCATATCAAATCCTTCAAAATTTTGGTCAACATACTTATAGATTATAGACATTGGGGAATTATTAATTTCTATCAATGATTAGCACTTGAAAATATACCATTTTGCATCGAGGACCTAAAAAAATAAGAAGAAAAGAGAGAGACTTGTGTGTGTATTTTTAATTTATTTTTAGTCATCTTGTTATAGTTTTAGAGTCATTTAGGTATAGTGTTGCAAGTCATTTTGGTTAACAAAATATTCTGGAGTTCTCAGGTGCATCAAATTCCATTTTCACCACCTATTCCAGTTGGATCCTATGTTGGATCCTTAAAAATCCAACCTTAGGTATACCCCTAATTTTGAACTTCAGAATTATCCATGGTCACATTATTTCAATTTCTCCTTTAATTCATATGTTTAGGTCTAATCCATTAGTTTAGTCTTTTTTGTCATAATGTCTATTTTTTTCCAATTGTTCCTCCTATAGTTTAGGTTTTTTAGTCAAAGTACCTTTTATAATTTTCATTTTTTATTATTTCATTCAATTTTTTATCCTTAGTCCGCCCAATCAATTTTTTTTCAAAAAAATACCTAAGGTTCAAAGGGGCTCTATGCATAGAATTAAATTCTCTCCCTTGATCTCATTTCATGCACCTATCCTTATAAATTCTATGTAAACATCATGCATGTTTTCATAGTATCAAGAGTCCATATAAGCCTTATTTTCATAAGTTAAACACTACATGTTGATACACGCTTTCCACTCATACATAAGTCTATCCAACTAATAGGTAATCCATGATCCACATTGATCCAATATCTATGCATCAAATTGTGGCAATCGATCATCCCTCAATGTATGGATAACCATCACCTTTAGTCCCATATAGCACATCCATGTATCCTTAGGATCCACGATCCACATTTTTTGTCATATCACCAATCTACCTAAACCATTGATGCTTTCTATATCTTAAAATATTTAGGTCATAGAAGTCATGAATCAACACTCTGCATTCAAATCAAGAAATCGATCTATTACTACAATACAAAGTCAAAGTCCATGTGCATAATTTACTTTTTGGTCACCTTTGCTAGATAAATCATTGTGCCCCACATGTTATCACTATAAATCCCTTATTCAAAATGAAACCATAATCTCTCATGTGTCATCTCCCTCTTATGCTAAAATTCATCCAATATGTTCAAAACTTGCTCCCCTAGAGTTCCCCCCATCGTGGTCATCATATTTTCATAAGGTTCAAAAATCCTCAAATGTAAAAAATAAATTTTCCCTTTTTCACCACCATAAGCCTAAATTTAAAGTTTATTCATCTTTCATAAAAATCCACCATTCGCATTTACCTAATCTCCAAAACCCATCTAAGTCATAGAAACCCTAAATGAATCTTCCATTTCGACTTATCAAGTGCATATTCCCTTAAAAAATAATCTAGATTCCCTTAAAATCGATGGCCCTCCTATGTTCCCCTATTCTCATTAAATCCTAACCATCCAATCATTATGCCCACTAGTCCTTTCTATAAAAAATCAAGATACCTTCTTGCTTAAACATTGGCTATCTTTCAACAAAATGAGTGGTCTGTAGGAACCCCCACATATTTGGACTAATCCTAGCCATAGAAATTTCCCACCAAGTTAGCATCTTCTAGCATATAACCAAAATAAATGGCCCATAGAGATCCAAGGTCCAAGATTGATGGTACGCATTCACTGGTGAATAGAGACAAGAAGACCTCTCTAAAGATGTGTGGTTTGTAATGCTTGATACTCAGATCAAACTACCCCCATTCTTTTGGGGCTCTAAGGTTAGACAACTATGGATGGGATACATGGAAAGCACTGAGATTATGCACCAAAAAAGTACAAATCCCTTTGATTGAAGTATTATCAAGGAAAATCTAATGGCTGGCATTTGCAATAAAAAAGGACATCAACGGTCCATATATTACAGGAAGAATGATCAATAGCCACAGTTTAAATTGTAAGTTTAGGCAATTAAATTAATTTAATTTGACTAACATGTTGGGTGGTTTCTTTTTTCCAAAACCAATAAGATCTACTACTCGTGATTACCTATCAAAGATCCATGTTCCATAAAAGCTAAAGTCGATGGCTCTTTAAAGGTCAAGCGCCATAACTAAATTTTCAAAGAAAACTTAATGACCCATGATCATTTTAGGATTGGATGAACAAACCACATTTGCCATAAAAATTATAAACAACTTGTGTTCCAATGATTAATAAAGTATGTGCAAATGATACATTAAGCCCTAATTAGGATGGAGGGTCTATATTCATCCATGATAAGATCAATGACCCGCATTTTCTAGCGAATGATAATAAGAACTTTTGAAAAGTCAAAGCAAGAAATAAATGGCCCATAATGATATGAGCTAAGATCTACAATCTACATTTGAATACTAATAAAGATAAATTTTCTTTGATCAAAAATAAATGACTCACGTGGCCTTTTTTCAAGAAGCGAACAACCCAAATCTATTTGATTCAAAGGAAGAAACCAAATGGTCTGTATTATGTTAAGGATTATGTGAATTTCCTCAAAATATATGGCTCGCATTCACCACATCAGATCTATGGTCTTTAAAAGAAACATTTGATGGTTTTTCAAAGGCTAGTCACCATGATTGACTATTCAAAGAAAAATTGAATGGCCCATGACCAATATGAGATTAGATGGGCAAACCGCATTTGTTAGAAAAAGAGGACAAATGACTTGTACCCTGGATATTAATTAAAATATGCAATAAATGGAATCTAAAGTAAAATGAGTGGCTCACATTGTTTTTCATAATGCAAGTGAATGACTAGGTTTAGCTAATAAATTCCAATAAAAAATAAACAAGAGCAATGAACGACCCGTAATCATTAAGTCAAGATCTATGGTCTAAATTTTAGGGTGAATGAAGACAATTTTTTTTATTAGAATGGGCCAAGTATTTCATGTAGGGATCAAGCAGTCCATATGAGTCCAAGAATATCAATATCTCATAAATCCTAATGAATATTACATAGTGAGCACTATTGAATGGACGGTCCACATTAGAAACAAGCAAAGACAAACTTCATTGACTGAGACTCAGTTGTAATAAATAGTTTAGATCAACTGAAGAGTTAAATGGACAATGTGTGACAAATCCACCTGTTAGGGTTATGCATAAGGGGTCGGCCCCGAAATCTATAAATAAATTGAAGGTGAATTGTCTTGGAATCCCGACAAAATATGGAGATGTATACATGGTGAATTCCAATTATTTTTCTTCAAAAAATTTCAAACTGTGATGAATTGCAATTATTTTTCTCCAAACATTTTTAAACTGTTGCGATTTTTTCTATGTTTGGGACCATGAATATCGGTTTTGCAAAATCTAAAAATGTATGGCAAAATTAAAGGATTTAGGCTGACAAGAAAGGCTTTTAGACTTTACGATTAATGATGACTGGTATGAGACATAAAATTTGATCAGTTGCAGGCATGTTGATCGATTACAGACATGTCGATTAGTTGCAGCCATGCCGATCGGTTATAGATATGTCGATCAGTTGTAGCCATGGCGATTGGTTGCAGCCATGGTGATCGATTGCAACCATGGTGACTGGTTGTAGCCATGGTGATCGGTTGTAGCCATGCTAATTGGTTGCAGCCAAACTGATCAGTTGTAAACATATCGATCAGTTGCAGACATGTCGATCAGTTGTAGAAATCTCGATCGGTTACATACATGTCGATCGATTGCAGCCATATCGATCGATTGCAGAATATCGATCGATTGTAGGCATGTATATTGATTGCAGCCATGTCAATCGATTACAGGTATGTCGATCGATTTAGGGCATGTCGATCGATTATAGGCTTATCAATCAATTACAAGCAAATCGATTAATTATAAACATGACAATCATCTGCACATATGTCGATCGACTGTAGTCATGATGATTGGTTGCAGGTATGTCGATCGACTGTAGGTATGACTATCAGCTACATTCATGATGATAGATTTTATGCATACCGATTGACTATAGGTATGACGATCGACTACATGAATGATAATCTTCTGCATGAATAATAACCGTTTACATGCATGTCGACACCTTTGCAACTAATCGACACCTTTGCAACCGATCGACACCTTTACACCTAATCGATACCTCTATAATCGATCGATACCTCTACAATCGATCGACACACCTCTGCAACCGATCGACACCTCTGCAATCAATCGACACACCTCTATAATCGATCGACTTATGTTGAATGACACTCCTCTTCAACCTTGGCAAGTTTTTCATTGTTTTAGAGGAATGTATGTTTATCGATACCCACTACAGTATATATATGGGTAGTATATGAGGTGATTTGGGTGGGAAAAATAAAATCATTTATAATTTTAAGGCTAATTGGGTGGGAAAATTAATTTCATTTATAATTTGAGATCGACGAATTTAAATAAAAATATTTTAATTATTTTCAATGACAGGCGAATTTACCCCCAAAAAAATTTTGCCCCGTAATTTTTGGGCGAATGGGCCCCAATGAAATGATCCAAAATTAGTCTTTTCAAGATTTTAAAAATCCTAAATAGAGTCAATTTACGATATTTCATGCTTATGCATAACCCTGCAACCTGTAGTCCACTAAATTTTATCCTAAAGTGCATCTAAAATCAACAGCACACAATGAATTGCCAAATTAAATGGATGACTTGTGTTTGCTGACAAATAGAGAAAATATTTTGACTAGATCTATCAAAATATGTGTGGTCCAGATTGCTTTGTTGTTAAAAGGATAAATGACTCATATTGCTTAAGGAAAGATTCCCTAAGCCTTAATAAAATGTGTGGTCTCAATCACTTCAGATGATTTATATGGACAACCTACATTGCTCGAGAGAAAAAGATAAAAGTGGACCAAATCAAATGCACCAAAAATTGGATGGCCTACATTCACCAAAGCACAGATCAATAGTCATAGTTCATCCACAAGTGAAAACAAAAAGTGTTGACCAAATTCAACCAAATAAATCAATGGCTCACATTCATCCACGTAGAGATCAATGATGCACATTCAATATCTAAGAATAGGTTAAGTGTGTGGTCCACATTGATCTACCAAAAGTGTATATTAAATATTTAATAAACAGATGGCCCTCATTACCTCATGAAGCAAGAAAATTGATGACTTTAATTTTCCTAATTATATTTGTGCTCATGGAAAGCCGATTGGCTTAGTGGACTTAGAAAATTCAAAAAAGGATCTAATGGATAACAATGCTCCATGTAGGCAAAGATAAATGGTTTGGATTGCATGGGAGAAAAATATAAAGGCTTTAGACTTAGAGTTCAAATCAATGGTTTGCATTTGCTTAAAAATTAAATCTATGAATGCAACTTTTTGAGATTTATACAGGCTTAATCAAAGGAATAATATTAAGGATCAATCAATAGATCGTGCTGGCTAAATAAGGTAAATCAAAACTTGAAAAGTATAACAAAAAATACCAAAAGTTTCAAACTGATTCAAGAGAATAGAAGAATAATGTACTATAGGCCATCGATTCTATAAGATATATCACTTCTTCTATAATGAGGCCTAGAATCAAATTGCCAATATAATGGGAATAAATCAATCAGGATAGGAAGAACAGAAATGAAGTCAACCAAGGAAAATATAGACAACAAGGGGTGATCTGAGGCCCATTATAGAGAAACACACCATAATAGAAGGCTAGAATAAAGAACTAAGAAAGAACCAATTGTAGGTCCTTAATTCAGTACAACTGTCAATCATAATGTAAATCCAAAGGCTACAAAAAAAACAAGTGTAAGCAACAAAATCATACAACTCAGAACAATTATAAAATGACTATAAATCACTATAGTATCAATGGTACAAGTGCAACTAAGTGTATGGATTAGATGAAGGTAGTTGCAACAGAATGGGCCATTTTCAAATTATAAATAGTGGTTGCATAAACCAAAGAAATTATCAAGTCTTGCATAGCAAAATTCTACCATAGGTATACTAGAGTGTCCTTGCCTTGTCGATTGTATCTTTCTTTGTGTCTTGTCTTCCATCTTCATACCTCATTATTCCTCTTGATTGTGCAAGTTTTGATCAAGATGTATCTAATCTGTTGAGATCATTTTCAGTAGTTGGATCGGGAGTTAGGAGGCTCTTTGTTGCATTGTTTGTATGAAGAATTTTAGGATTTTGTTACATCATTTGAAAATTGAATGAAATTCCATTGTATTATTTAAGTGAGATCTTGGGATTTTGAGTTGGACTCCCATTGTAAGAATATTTCATTGTAATACAATATTTTTCCTCTTAGATCTATTCTTTGGCTCAATTGTGTATCTATTGTCACATTTGCATGTTGCATTATTTATATGTGTGAATACCACTTTCTATCACTGGTGCATTTTAATTACATCTACTACATCATTTGAATAGATTTAATTAACCTAGTTCCTTATTTCTCTTTCTCTATTTTTCATTAAATGTCTAAAGCTTTACTACAATCACCGAATAGACAAGGCATCGATCTACTGATAGGGCATAATTAA
Source organism: Wollemia nobilis (assembly GCA_028583015.1). NCBI lineage: Eukaryota > Viridiplantae > Streptophyta > Pinopsida > Araucariales > Araucariaceae > Wollemia > Wollemia nobilis. The sequence goes on from JAQPPZ010017192.1 coordinate 5,655,388, forward strand.
AGGTTTTTTGTGAATATTGGTCAAACAATAAATTTTATTTCATTGTAATATGGATGAGCATGAGCATGTGTGTTATAAAATAAGCTCACCTCTAGGGTATCCTTACCTTAATCGGTTTATCTAAAGTCCTTGAGATAATTATTTTCCAAGTTAAAGAGGTAGATCCACCAGAGTTCATAGTGTTGATTGGGTTCAAAAAATGATAAATCTCCAAGGGTGCATGAATTTTCTCCAACATACCCATGTAAATTGGATCATCTACATACAAATATACAAGAATAATATCATTATCTTCTTTCTTGGAGTAGATGTCATGCTCACTCTTTCTCTTTTTGAAGTTGCTTTGTTGAAAGTCTCCATCTATCTAGGCATACCAAGCCCTTGGTGCTTTCTTGATGTCATACAAGACCTTCAACTTGTATACAAAGTCTTTTTTTATCTTTAACATCAAAACCTTGTGGTTGTACATACACTTCTTCTAATTACCCATTCAAGAAGGCACTTTTAACATCCAAGTGATGCACACTCCATATCTTTTGAGATGCCATAGAAATGACCATTCTGATTGTTTCTTGAATTTCTACAGGAGCAAACATTTCTTCATAATTAAATCCATACCTTTGTTTGAATCATTTATCAACAAATATAGTCTTATGTCTTTCAATATTGCCATCATTATTATACTTGGTCTTATAGATTCACTTGGAACCCACATATTTATTACCATTGAGAAGTCTCATAAGCTCCCAAGTATCATTCTTTTGAATGAAATTGATCTCTTCATGTATTACTTACACCCACATATCATTAGTACAAGCATATTCAAAATAAGAAGGATCAAAATCAGCTTGATACATCAAAGGATAGATAACCGACTCACATTTAGGATTTTCTTCATCATCTCCATATATGTGCAATCTTTCCAATATTGAAATAACTTGATCAACTTCTTGATCTCGTCCTCTTGGAATCCTTCTTTCAAATTTTCTATAAAGCATTTGAATTGGTGGATGAGCTTGAAGAGTTCTCTTCCCATTCTTAGTATTCATAAGATAAATAATGGGTAATTAATTACTTGAAGGACTTTATGAAATCTCCTTAGGATTGCTTGAAGAACTACTTGAAGGACTATTTGGCAAAATTAATAGAGGAGGAAGCACATTAGTGGGTTGTTTACCATCAACACTACTGTTACTACCATTTATGGTCTTACTTACTTAGCCTCTTTGATGACCATATACTCCCCTTTCATTAAAAATTATATCTCTATAAAACACCACTTTGTTAGTATTTGGATTGTAGAGCCTATAATATTTTTAGATCAAGGTTATTTCTTTTCTCTTAAACAAAATGAATGTAGGCTAAAAAACCCATCAAATTAAAATGATTAAAATTGGTTTTCTTCTCATACCTTGCTAGGATTCATCTTATTAAGAGCACTTTTGGGAATCATATTAAGAATGTATACTATTGTAGCAATGCATAAACTCAAAAAAATTGTTCATCCCCTTGGTTTGAAGCATGATTCATGTCATTTCAACTATAGTTAGGTTCTTTATTTTAGCCATATTATTTTGTTGAGGAGTGTAGGAAATTGTTATTTACCTCCTGATTCCATTCTTATCACAAAATGATGTGAATAACCTTGAGCAATGCTCACCACCACAATGAGTCCTTCAACACTTAATTATGTATTCACTTTCATTTTCTAAAATAATATGACTTACCCAAGCTTTTGGTTAGCATTGGGCCAAAAATATCATAATGAACTAATTGAAGTGAATTTTGGACCCTTCATGCTTATCCTCATGGAAACATTCCTCTGGCATGCTTGCCTTTGGCACATCTCTCATGAACTTCTTTTGAAAAACACAAGCTTATACTGAGAGGGGGGGTGAACAGTGTAAGACCACTTTTTAACTTTTTCCTTTTACTTCAGAAAGAAATGCAATGAACCAATAGCAAAATCAAAGCAGTAATCAAACCAATGTACAAGTCATCACACAATTGAGACACCAATATAATGTGGTTCACCCAAGGTGGGCTACTCCACAAATAAAATCTTTCACTAAATTTTCTCAATCAAATCCTTTGGGAATCCTTCCCAATTACAATGTTTATGGACTTCATGTCCAAAGGATAATCCTTACCCTAATAAAATATTTATGAGCCTCCTACCCAAAGGAGATGTCCTATCCCCCAAAGAAGTATTTATGAGCCTCCTGCCCAAAGGAGATGTCCTATCCCCCAAAGATCTGGAAATGATACTTCAAAAGATCACTGCCTCTTCTACCGCTAGCAGGTGGAACTCCTTTCCATAGAAGATGTCCTATCCTCATTGATCTGTCTCTAGATACTTTCATCCTCACTGATCACTTCCACATATGCTCATCAACACCTGTACTAAACATAGTCAGTAGGTCAAACACAAGTCCTCTCAAACTTTGTCATAAATATGCACCAAACTCAGTCCTCTGGTCTAGCACAAATCTGCTCTCAAATCTCTGTCAGATCTATCCCAAGCTTAAGCCAAAAGCTTGAAAAAATCAATCACAACTTCTCACAAGTCTTCACCAAGACTTCATCAAATTTGTCCACAAGTTCTTCAACAAGAACCTGTCCAAATCAGTCCACAAGTTCTCCATAAGAACCTGTCCAAATCAGTCCACAAGTTCTCCATAAGAACCTGTCCAAATCAGTCCACAAGTTCTCCACAAGAACCTATCCAAATCTGTCCTAGCAAGCTCACCAAGAACTTGCCCAAATCAGCTCAAGCAAGTTTACCAAGAAACTTGCCCAATGTGAACACACAAAGAGAATTGTTAGAGACCCTATGTGTTTCATCCAATCATATCAAATCGATCTCATAAAAGCATAAAGAGAATTTTTAGAGACTCAATATGTTCTATCCTTCAACTCTCAATCTCAACTCAAATCAATCTCATAGAAGTAGTATACTTTCACAAGATCTTGAACCACAACCCAACAATTGCCAATAATGCAATATCAAGGAATCAACTCCTCCAACATAGAACCATAACTTGCTATCAAACCCTAGCCAAGTTATTTTTTAGGAACTCAAAGCAATCTCTCTCTAAGCATCAAAAAGGGATTCAAGATATTTCTAAATTATCTCAAATGGGAATGCTCAACTTAACCACACAACCAAGTTTATCAAGCAAAGTACAACTTGATAAAATCAAATCTCAAAGGAGCAAGCCCAACTCATGTATCAAGTAAAGCATAACTTGATCAACTCAATCTCAATGGAAGCAATCTCAAAACCAAACTCTCAATAACCAAACAATTCAATTAGGGTTTCAACAACTTATAGCAATGGCATACTCTTATCACTCAAAAACCCTAAAGTAAACTTCAAATGCTTCCACTCTCATAAACCAGAATTATGCAATAAATCATAAACTCATCATGATCTCATAATGCATAATCAATACTTCCAATTTCAAAAAATATGATCCACTCCAAATAAGGAAAATTAATTTAATCCTTTTCACTCCAAAATTATTTTCAAAAAACAATAAATCAATAATAACCATGGAAGAACGTGCCCATACCTTTACTTTGATGAAGAAGGAGAACTCAAAATTTTTCACAACACTAACTCCCAATTTGCCACAAATTAGAGTTAGCAACAATGGAATAATGCACAATGATAAGAGTCCTAATAACACCTTATCACTCCAACTCATCAATAATCAAATCTCATAAATATACATATCAACAATATTCCTTTACACCTTATAACCCCTACTTAATATATCACAAAATAACTTCAACCTCAAAAATAATTACAAGAGAATATCCACTCAATAACTCCAAAGACTCTCTAACCCCAATATGACATTAAGCACAATTATTCCTTAAAACCTTATAACTCCTAAAATACATTTACTTCTAAATGCATTTACCACATAAACATTAAGCATCAATAATAACAATGTCAAAGCAATATTTCTATTTAACCTTATACCTCCATCCAATTACCAACAATAATTGCCAAGTAAAATCAAATATTCCACATTATCAACAAAAGATCTATCTTGGACAACAGTCAATTCTCCAACCTTAGGAGAAGTGTGAAGACACCAACATAAGTGCCAAAGCGCTTCCTTCTCCAAACTCATGGCCCAAGGCAACTGCTATACCACATCCACAATAACCTGCGACCAAAAATAAAACATGCCCGATGCAAATCGATCTCAACACCTCTGCCTAGCGAGCACCTTCACTCCACTGCCTCTGTCATTGGAGCACAAGTGCCCAATCAAACTCTCAAGCACCACTCCTCATTTTACCTTCCCTTTGATTGTAGAAATTAAAGATAAATAGATTTGCATTTCTCACAGGCATATGAAATTGGAACTTAAACACAAAGCAATACAAAACTTGAAAATGATAGAGCAATCCAAAATCAAAGGTCATAGAGCAATATGAAATCGAAGGTCACAGAGCAATATGAATTCAAAGGTAATCACACAAATCGAAGGTGTATTGAACCTTAGGAATTAATGTCCTTTAATAGTCTTTTGCATCCCATGCAAGTTGACGTCGGTGCTCCTTCCAAACAAATGACGTCGGTGAGGTAAGTCTTCTACATTGGTGTCGCTAAGGGTTTAGAAACCCTTTCAATAATAATTATTAAATTAATAATTATTATTTTATTAATAATAAACTTAAATTAAAACATTTTCATTAAGCCAATATGGTTTTAATAAAAACCCTTAATGAGTCCAGATGGTTTTAAGAAAAACATTTAACCTTGTCACCATGGTTTTAATTAAAAACCCTTAAAAAAACATCATGGAACTTTCAATATCTTTTTGGAACCAAATTCTTTTTGACATCAGTACAAATTCCTTTTGATATCAACACAAACTCCTTTTGACATCAATGACAACTCACAACCATGAATCTAGTCAACATACCCAAAATTACCAACAATCTCCCCCTTTGTCATTGATGGTAAACCACTACTAAAACCACTACCAACTATCAAAACTAAAACCAATTGAAAACCATCCTCTGAAGCTTTGATCCCCCTGACTCAAGACTCTCCCCCTTACTCAAACCTCTCCCCTTTGTCATCAATGGCAAAGTGTCACATTTGGGGCTCAGAGCTAAGAATGAGCCTCTTAGCTTAGCCCCTCCCCCAGCTGCTATTGAGGTGATTAATTTTGGGGTGGGATTAAAACTCCCATTAGACATTGATCATCATCAATGTCCATAGTTGCCTTTCCATAATTTTTCCTGATATCCTTGTCCATGTTCTTGTTCCTGTTCTTGTTCATATCCTTGTTCTTGTTCCTGTTCAAAACCTTGTTCCTGTTCATGTTCTCATCCCTATTTCTGTCCAAGCCATTATTCCTATTCCTATCATTATTCTTATTCCTTCCATTATTCCTGTTCTTGTTCATATCCCTAAACCTGTACCTTGGAACTTCTGCTCTACACCATTTGGCTGTATGTCCTTCATTATTGTACTTATAAAATTTGACAATGTTATTCCTTTGAGATGTACCTATTTTTTGAATCCTCTCTATTGGACCAAACCTGTTCTTGTTGTTAACCCTACAATTAACTGCCTTGTGCCCAAAATTATTATAAGAGTAGCAATACCCTTGAAAGAAATTACCATTTCTAAAATTTCCATTAACCTGTCTTGCTTGAGCCCTACACTGTGAAGCCATGTGTCCAAACCTGTGACATGCAAAACATCTTCCATTGAACTTTCCTTGCCTTGACCTCATAGGTCCTTTAGTCTTTCTCCCCTTATGCCGATTCCTATTTTCTAATTCTGTGCTATCTGAATCACCATCTCAAAACTTACTCTCTGAAGTACTCTCTTCATCTGAACCATCTTCTTCTTGGGAGCTCATACTAAATTCCTCAACTTGTTCCTTTTGTTTCTTTCCAAAACCAAGACCTATTTTATTCGTTGTCCTTCTTTAATCCTTGATTATTGATTTTACCTTCTTGGAAATTTCTTCAAACCTGTAAAGCTTCTCCTTGTACTCTTTAGTTTCATTTTTCAAGGAAGCTACTTCATGTTTTAACTCTTTACACTCAAGATGCCTAGCTGCCAACTCTTATTTGAGTTCCTGTGTCTTTGCTATAGAGATATCAAGATTCCCTATAATTTCATCTCTTTCATAATGACATTCATAAAACCTATCAATGAGTCTAGCATATTTATTTCTTTCTTTCTTTAACACATCAAGAGCATTAACAAGTTCAGCCTCAAGATCTACTTCTCCCTTTTCTGAAACATCCTCTATTTATTTACCTTTTGAAACATCAGTATCCTTTCCTGATTTCTTACCACTAGAGGTGCTACCTTCATCTAAAGCCATAAGAAGATCTTCCTCATAATTTTTTGAAGCATCCTCATACATAGTATTACCAAAATTCAAACCATCATTTGTACAATCATCCTCAAGGTGACCAAAATTTCCACATCTAAAGCACTTAAGCACAACAAATATATTCCTCTTTTATTTTCTTTCATTTTCTGTTAGAAACAACATCTCATTTCTATCATCGCTTGAAGAACTTCCATCATCACTACTAGAACACTTGCTTTGTCTATGTAGAAAATTTTCTTGTATTTTTGGAAGTACCTCTTCCCTTGACTGTTTTTCTCATTTTTGTTCTTCCTTTGATACTTGTGCTTCTCAGATTTCTTGTGCTTATAATCCTATTTGTCTTCATCACAATCATCCTTGGGTTTCGGATAGTTAGTAGTATAGTGACCAAACTTTCCACAATTGAAACATATAACAGATTTCATACCTTTGTGCTTTCTTGAGAACTTGCCTTTCCTGTTGTATTTTAATTCTTCATCACTAGAAGACTCATCACTGTCTTCTTGTTGTTTACCCTTGGACTTCTTGGTAGCTTTGAAAGCCGCCTCCTTCTTAGGATCAGGTACCACTTTAGTTCTTAACTCAAAAGCTACAATTATACTATGAAGCTCATCCTTTTTCAATTTATCCAAATCCTTGGCTTCCTCAATAGCTGAAATATTTTCACTAAATCTATTTGGAAGAGACCTCAAAATTTTATCACAAACATCATTTTCAGCAAGCTCAAGACCTAGTTCCTTCATGGAATTAACAATATCATCCATACGAAGCATATAGTCACTAATATTTTCTTCATCATTCATCTTGAGTTGTTCAAACATACCTTTGTAATATCTCAATTTTGTTTTTTTGAAATTTGCATCACTTGTATGAACCACTTGCAATTGATCCTACATTTCCTTTGTTGTATTACAATGAATCACCTTTGTAAGATCTGTCTTTTGTAGACCTTTCAGAATTGCATTCATTGCCCTTGAATTGTTGTGATGTAGAAGTTTCTCATCTGTTGTAGTAGGAGGAAGATTTGGAATAGTGTACCCAAACTCAACTGCTTCCCAAACTTCATTTTCAAGAGACATTAGATGAACCTTCATCTTTATGCTCCATAGACCAAAATTTGTCCCATCAAGAATAGGTGCTGAATTACCACTTGTAAAATCCATTGTGTTCTTTTCAAGCTTTTCTTTCAAGATGTGAAACTCTTCTGAAGGACCCTGCTCTGATACCAATTGAAGAACATAAGCTTATACTGAGAGGGGGGATGAACAGTATAAGACCACTTTTTAAATTTTTTCTTTTACTTCAGAAAGCAATACAATGAACCAATATCAAAATCAAAGCAGTAATCAAACCAGTGTACAAGTCATCACACAATTGAGACACCAATATAACATGGTTCACCCAAGGTGGGCTACTCCACAAAGAAAATCTTTCACTAAATTTTCTCAATCAAATTCTTTGGGAATCCTTCCCAATTACAATGTTTATGGACTTCCTATCCAAAGGAGAATCCTTCCCCTAATAAAATATTTATGAGCCTCCTACCCAAAGGAGATGTCCTATCCCCCAAAGCTCTAGAAATGATACTTCAGAAGATCACTACCTCTTCTACCGCTAGCAGTGGAACTCCTTTCCATAGAAGACATCCTGTCCTCCTTGCTCTGGCTCTAGAGACTTTTGTCCTCACTGATCACCTCCACAGCTACTCATCAACACTTGTACTAAACACAGTCAATCGGTCCAACACAAGTCCTCTCAAACTCTGTCATAAATCTACACCAAACTCAGTCCTCCGGTCCAACACAAATATGCTCTCAAATCTCTATCAGATTTGTCCTAATATTAAGCCAAAATATTGAACAAATCAATCACAACTGCTCACAAGTCTTCACCAAGACTTCATCAAATCTGTCCATAAGTTCTTCAATAAGAACCTGTCCAAATCAGTCCACAAGTTCTCCACAAGAACCTATCCAAATCATTCCACAAGTTCTCCACAAGAACCTATCCAAATCAGTCCACAAGTTATCCACAAGAACCTATCCAAATCTGTCCTAGCAAGCTCACCAAGAACTTGCCCAAATCAGCTCAAGCAATTTTACCAAGAAACTTGCCCAATGTGAACACATAAAGAGAATTGTTAGAGACCCAATGTGTTTCATCCAATCATATCAAATCAATCTCATAGAAACATAAAGATAATTATTAAAGACTTAATATGTTCTATCCTTCAACTCTCAATATCAACTCAAATCAATCTCATAGAAGTAGTATACTTTCACAAGATCTTGAACCACAACCCAACAATTGCCAATAATGCAATATCAAGGAATCAACTCCTCCAACATAGAACCATAACTTGCTATCAAACCCTAGCCAAGTTAGTTTTCAATAACTCAAAGAAATATCTCTCTAAGCATCAAAAAGGGGTTCAAGATATTTCCAACTTCTCTCAAATGGGAATGCTTAACTTAACCACACAACCAATTTTATCAAGCAAAGTATAATTTGATAAAATCAAATCTCAAAGGAGAAATCCCAACTCATGTATCAAGTAAAGCATAACTTGATCAACTCAATCTCAATGGAAGCAATCTCAAAACCAAAATCTCAACAACCAAACAACTCAATTAGGGTTTCAAAAACTTATAGCAATGGCATACACTTCTCACTCAAAAACCCTAAAGCAAACTTCAAATGCTTCCACTCTCATAAACCAGAATTATGCAATAACTCATAAACTCATCATGATCTCATAATGCATAATAAATACTTCCACTTTCAGAAAATAAGATCCACTCCAAATAAGAAAACTTAATTTAATCCTTTTCACTCCAAACTTATTTTCAGAAAACCATCAATAAATAATAACCATGGAAGAATGTGCCCATACCTTTACTTTGATGAAGAAGGAGAACTCAAAATCTATCACAACACTAACTCTCAATTTGCCACAAATTAGAGTTAGCAACAATGGAATAATGCACAATGATAAGAGTCCTAATAACACCTTATCACTCCAACTCATCAATAATCAAAACTCACAAATATACATATCAACAATATTCCTTTACACCTTATAACTCATACTTAATCTATCATAAAATAACTTCAACCTCAAAAATAATCACAAGAGAATATCCACTCAATAACTCCAAAGGCTCTCTAACCCCAATATGACATTAAGCACAATTATTCCTTAAACCCTTTTAACTCCTAAAATACATTTACTTCTAATTGCATTTACCACATAAACATTAAGCATCAATAATAACAATTTCAAAGCAATATTTCTATTTAACCTTATACCTCCATCCAATTACCAACAATAATTGCCAAGTCAAATCAAATATTCCACATTATCAACAAAATATCTATCTTGGCCAACAATCAATTCTCAAACCTTAGGAGAAGTGTGGAGACACCAACATAAATGCCAAAACTCTTCATCCTCAAAAATCGTGGCCCAAGGTAACTTTTGTACCACGTGCACAATAATCCACGATCGAAAATAAAACATGCTCGACACGAATCAATATCGACACCTTTGTCTACTGATCACCTTCGCTCCACTGCCTTCGTCGTTGGAGCACAAGTGCCCAACAAAACTCTCAAGCACCACTCGTCGTTTTACCTTCCCTTTGCTCGCAGAAATTAAAGATAAACAAATTTGTCTTCCTCACAGGCGTATGAAATCGGAACTTAAACACTGAGCAATACGAAACTCAAAAATCATAGAGTAATCCAAAATCAAAGGTCATAGAGAACTACGAAATCGAAGGTCACAGAGCAATATGAATTCAAAGGTAATCGTGCAAATCGGAGGTGTATTGAACCTTAGGAATTAATGCCCTTTAATAGTCTTTTGCATCCCATGCAAGTTGACATCGGTGCTCCTTCCAAACAAATGACGTCGGTGAGGTAAGTCTTCTACATTGGCATTGCTAAGGGTTTAGAAACCCTTTCAATAATAATTATTAAATTAATAATTATTATTTTATTAATAATAAACTTAATTTCAAACCTTTTCAAAGGTTTGAGTTAATTTATTTATTAATAATCAAAATGGACTTTTAAGGTTTTTTCAAGGAGCAAAAACATTTTCATTAAGCCAAGATGGTTTTAATAAAAACCCTTAATGTGTCCAGATGGTTTTAAGAAAAACCTTTAACCTTGTCACCATGGTTTTAATTAAAAACCCTTAAACAAACATCATGGAACTTTCAAGATCTTTTTGGCACCAAACTCTTTTTGACATCAGCACAAATTCCTTTTGATATCAACACAAACTTCTTTTGACATCAATGAAAAATCAGAACCATGAAGCTAGGCAACATACCCAAAATTGCCAACATCTTTGTGATCTTCAACTTTAAGCAAACCAAAAACCAACTTTTCAAAAGTTAATAACTTTAAAAAAATTTAAGTGGCCATATCTCAAATGCTACAACTGGCTCTTATCTTCAATAGCAACATTTGACAAGTTGTTGTTATCACTTTCACACTTTAAAAGAAATATTCTAATACTTGACATGGGAACAATAGTGGCATCTATGTTCCCATGGTTCTTGTCATATATGATACATTTCTTATCATGTATAAAACAACTCTATAATTCTTTTCATAAAGCTTCCCAACACTCAACAAATTATGCTTAAGATTAGGAGTGAATAAATATCATGAATTTGATTTTTACCTTCCTTAGTACTTGCATCCATTACGCCTTTTTCTACCACCTCCAAAAACCTTTTATCACCAAACTTGATCTAGGTCTTGAATTTCTTATCCATGGTAGAAAACAACTCCTTGTTGATCATCATATGGTTGGAATAGCCAGAATAAAGATACTGAGACTCTTGAAGAGTTTTTCAGCCTTTTCATAGGATAAGAACAAGTTGCTTGAAACTTCCTCATTCTCATTTGCATAATTTACTATTTTCCTTCATTTATAATTTTTACTCTACATTATTTTTCAAAATATCCATATCTTTTGTAGTGGTAGCATTGGACATTTCTCTTTTCAAGTATTCCTCTTCCTCTAGTAACAAGTCCACCTTTCCTTTCTCCTCTTCCTCTTGAAAACATTGTATTCTACCTTATACCTTATCCTTGTCCTTGTCATTGGTTTCTTGTACTAGCACCATCACCCTTTGATACTCTTACCTTTGATGCAAAAGCCTTTCCAATATTGAAACAACTTGACTAAATTCTTGAGCTTGTTCTTTTAGAAGCCTCCTTTAAAAATTATTATCAAGCATTTGATAGGTGGATTAGCTTGAAGAGTTCTCTTCCCCTTCTTAGTCTTCATAATATAAATAATTGGTGATGAATTACTTGAAGAACTTGATGAAATCTCCTTAGGATTCCTTGAAGAACTAATTGAAGGACTACTTGGTGAACTTAATGCAAGAGTAGACATATTAATGGGTTGTTCACAACCAACATTACCATTACTAACATTTATGGTCTTACCATCTTGGCCTCTTTTATGACCATATACACTCTCTTCATTAAAAATTACATCTCTAGAAACCATCACTTTGCTAGTATTTGGATTGTAGGCCCTATAAGATTTTTGGATAAATATTCTTCCATTTCTCATCAACAAAATAAACGTAGGTTAAACAACCAATAAAATTAAAATGATTAATAGTGGGTTTCTTCTCATACCATGCTAGGAGTCATCTTATCAAGAGCACTAGTGGAACTCATATTAGGAATATATACTACTAAAGCAACTGCACTATCCCAAAAAGAACATCTCATCCCCTTGGTTTGAAGTATGCTTCATGTTGGTTGTGGAGCCTAATTCTCTCTCTAATTCGGAGGTCTTGTTTTTAGTCGCACTTGGACCCACTCCATGAAGGGGGGGTGTAGGGGGCTTACCCCCTACTAGTTTTTCTAGGGGTATAAGGGCGACGACAGTTATGGAGCACCCCCCCTAGCAGGGGTTTGTGAGTAGCACCCCTGAAGAAAAATATAGATGTATTTTTTCCTTTTTAAATATAGACCATCCATTATTAGGTCACAGATCGAACGATAGGATTTTTTATTGGTATTTTTACCCTAAAATGTAACTCTCTTTTGTAATAGGATGATGTATGGTGGCTAGTGTGTAATAGACTGAGAGAGGAAGAAGAGGAGGTTACAACGAATGTGTTGTAGGTTGTATTCCACTTTTTTATTGGATGGAATAAATAAAGGCATGGTTATTTTCTCCGTGGATGTAGCCCATATTGGGTGAACCATGTATATTTGTCTCTCTTGTATTGTATTGTATTTTATTGTATATTTCTATGTTATATTTATGCATTTATATTATTGCTCACGTTATTATTCCTAACACTTCATGCCATTTCAACTATAGTCCAGTTCTTTCTTTTATCCATTATATTTTTTTGAAGAGTGAAGGCAATTATGAGCTACCTCTTGATTCCATTCTTATCACAAAATTATGTGAATAACCTTGAGCAATACTCACCACTGTGATTAGTCCTTAAATACTTAATTCTATATTCATATTCATTTTATACAATAATATGATTTACCCAATATTTTGGTTTGCATTGGGTCACAAATATCATAATGAACTAATTAGAGTGGACATTGGACCCTCCACACTTTTTCTCTTGGAAAAATTTCTCTAGCATGCTTACCATTGGTACATCCCTCACAAAGTTCTTTGTGAACTTCAACTTTGGGTAAACCAAAATCCAACTTTTGAGAAATCAACAGCTTCAAACTTTGAAAGTTTAAGTGGCCATATCTTAAATGCCACAATCAAATCTTATCTTCAATAGAAATATTTGATGAGTTATTTTCATTACCTTCAAACTTCAAAAGAAATATTCAATTTCTTGATATGGGAACAATAGTGATAAATTTATACCCATGGGTATTGTTATATATGATACATTACTTATCATAAAAAACAGCTCTATAATTCTTTTCACAAAGCTTCCCAACACTCAACAAATTATGCTTAAGATCAAGAGTAAAATAAATATCATGAATTTGCTTTTTACCTTCCTTAGTATTTACATCCATTACACCTTTTGATACCACCTCCAAAAACTTGTTATCACCAAGCTTGATCTTGGTCTTGAATTTCTCACCCATGGTAGCAAACAACTCCTTACTACCCATCATTTGGTTGGTATATCTAGAATCAAGATACCAAGTCTCTTGAAAAGTTTTTTTAACCTTGTCATAGGATAAGAAAAAGTTGCTTGAAAATTCATAAATCTTATTTGCATAATTTATTCTTTCTCCTTCATTTATAACTTTTACTCTACATTCTTTTCAAATGGCTATATCATTTTTAGTGGTAGCATTGGACTTTCTCTTGTCAATTCTTCCTCTTCCTTTCAGTAGTTTTTTCTATTCTTTCTCATCTTCCTCTTGAAAATTTCTAATTCTACCCTCTACCTTATCATTGTCTTTGTCCTTGGTTGCTTGTACTAGCACAACCACTCTTTGAGACTCTTACCTTTGAGGAAAAATCCTTCTCTTCACCTTCACCAAAGGTGTATCTTAGTATTTCTTCATGTAACATAAGAGAAACAACAAGGTAATCAAACTTGAATGTTGTCAAATATTTACTCTTCAATAATGATGGAAACATGGTTTCATCTTGGTGTTAGAGTTCTTACCACTTTCTTCACAACAACTTCATTCTTGATTGTTCTCCAAGAGTGGCCATTTTATTAATCACATCTTTCACTATAACACAATATTAACTTACACTTTGAAATTATTGCATCCTCAAGTTTTCAAACTCTCTCTTCAATATCTGCAACTTGACCACTTTCACTTGGTCGCTGCCTTGGCATACCTCTTGTAGAGCCTTCCAAGCATCCTTGGTTGATTTTATATCCACAATCCTTGGAAAAAAAATCTTGTCTAGATGTGATTGAATGTGGGTACAATGCCTAGGACTAACACTTTCCATCTCCCTATTGGCAAGATGATGGTGATGTTGGAAGACGTCTACCATATCTTCCAAATCTTGATCGATGGTCAGGCTATCACTTCTTCATTGACTAAAGCTAAGGTGAAAGTCTTCTAGATGGTGTTTTGAGATAGAGCTATTGAGGCCCTAGGCAAAATTGAGCATGGTAGAGTGCTAGTTACTTATTGGTTCAAGGAGGATGTCTTCTCACGGTGCTAGGTTGTGCTTATGCACATTATCTATAATGTGCTATTACCAGACACTTCAGGTGTGATGTTCCCTTGAAACCTATTAGCTATGGTACAGGACTTGCTATATAGCACTATGCCACTAATTATGGCATAGGGGAGTGCACTATTGGACATTTTGATTCCCTAAGATAAAATTTTGTCATTGATATCAAAAGGTTATTTGATGTCAAAAGGATCTATGATGGCATGCACTATATTTTATGAAAACCAAGGTAGGCAAAATAAAAGGTTTTATTTAAAACCATGGATGGTAGATTTGAAATGGGTTTTTCTTAAAACCCAAGTTGGCTTTTTGTTTCATCGAAAAAGGTGCCCCGGTGATGGAGATATTTAATTTTAAATATTTAGTTTAAATTTTAAATTATTTAAAATTAAAATTTTAATTTTAAAATTAAAATAAAAGTAATCAGCCGACGTCGTCGAATATGAGGGAGAAGACTATATAAAATGATGACTAAGGTTTATTATTCCTCATCCTTACTCTTGTGGTTAATGTGGTTATTGAAAAGCAAAAAGAGCTCGTGTGAAAAACATTTAAAGGCAGAGGCAGCGAATAAATCGAGATATGGTCAAATTCCAAAACATCGTGCGTAGTGTGGCCTGTTGGCAACTCGAGCAACACAAAGGCATTGGGATTCAAGTGGTTGAGTGTTCGAATCGCATGCACTTTGTTTTGCGTTGGTTGATTCATGGAGGTTAAAGGAGAGTGAGGCATCGTTGGTCTTGTGTAGAGCGCTAGCTCACATGGTGTGCAAGCGTCTGTTAGGACGCAGGAGCCACAGGACTCAAGTTCAAATCCTACGAACTCCCTTTTGTTGTGTAAAAGGGAAATAGTGCGCTGGTTGTGGTTTTTTGTGCGCATGCTACCAAGGTTTATATGATGTGTTTGATATTCCAAAATTCGTGCCAAGGTATGCATTAAAGTTGTAAAAGAAAATTAAAACAATTTTTTTTTTTATTGGGTGCTAAAAGTTAGTTTTAAATCTGTGCATAAATTTTATAGTAAAAATTGTTTTTGGAGAGATAAGTAAGTAGGCATAGATTTTAATTTCTTTTAGGGTATAAGTGGTTTGAGGAGTAATAAGGATTATTACTTATTTGGCACATTGTTGAGATGTTATTTGGAGAGTGCTTTTAATTATTGAAACATTCTTGAGAAAAATATTTTGCTTGAGGGTTATTGAATATATCTTTGGTGGATGTGATTATTGAGTTGGAGTAAAAAGGTGTAAATTGAGTTAAGCTTTATTTTGTGATTATTATTTGAAGTCCACTAACCCTTATTGATATTAGAAATAAAATTTGTGTTGACTATGGCAGATTTTGTGGAAAACTTCTTGGCATCAATAAGGTATGGGCACATTCTTCAATTGATTGTTTATGGTGGTTGATTTCTAAAATATCATTGGAGAGAAAAGGATTGATTGTGGTTTCCTTTTCAAAATTATTGGTTTAAATGCTTCAAGGTTTTCTAGTTTGAGTGTTGTGATTAAACCTTGTTTTATAAGCATTGTTGTTGAAGCCCATTGGTTGAGCAAAGAACTTGAGCTTGAGTTAGAAAAGAACATGAGTATCCTTGTTATATGAGATTTGTGGTTGAGCATTATTGGAAACATTTTGAGTTGATTGATTCATGCTTGGACTAGGGCTTGTGAGAAAGAGTTGTTCCTAAAGGTGATTGGTTGAGTAGAGTTGTTTGAGCCTAGTCAAGTGAATGTGTGAAGTGGTTGTTCAAGTTCAATAAAATAAACTATTCTATATTCTTATTTGAGTTGATATTGAGTTGAGAAAGAAATTGAGTTTGTGAATAGAACATATTGAGTCTCTAACAATTATCTTTATGCTTCTATAATATTGAGCTGAGTTGAGATTGATTTGAGTTGAGATTGGGATTTGAGTATAGAACATATTGAGTCTCTAACAATTCTCTTTATGCTTCTATGAGATTGAATTGAGATATTGATTGAGCATTGAGTTTAGAACATATTGAGTCTCTAACAATTCTCTTTATGATTCTATGATATTGGACAAGTTATGTGTGAGCTTGTTAAGCTAATTTGAGGCAAGTCTTTGAGAAGGCTTGTGGATAGATTTTGAGTAAGATTTTGTGAAAGTTTGCTATGCATAATTAAGCAAGTCCTAGAGAGTACTTATTGAGAAGATTTGAGTAGGTTATGAGTGAACCTATTGAGCAGATTTGAGTAGATTCTGAGTGAGCCTATTGAGCATATTTGAGCAGGTTCTGAGTGAGTCTATTGAGAAGATTTGAGTAGGTTCTGAGTGAACCTATTGAGTAGATTTGAGCAGGTTCTGAGTGAGCCTATTGAGCATATTTGAGCAGGTTCTAAGTGAGCCTATTGAGAAGATTTGAGTAGGTTTTGAGTGAACCTATTGAGCATATTTGAGGAGGTTCTAAGTGAACCTATTTATAGATATTTGGAGGTGATAGAGTACAAAGGACAGAGTCTCAGTGGATAGAGATCCAACAACTAGGACAATTGACGACAGATCTGAGTGAGGAGTCTTTAAGTGGAGAGATATCTACAAGTCAGATCAGCAGAGAGATAGAGTCTTCTAGAATATCACTAGATAGAGCATAAGGGGAAAGAGTTCTCCTATGGAAGATATCCATAAACTTGAGATTAGGGTATCAGCATCTCCTTTAGACAGAAGTCCATAAACATTGTAATTAGGAAAAATTCCCAAAGAGATTGATTGAGAAAGTTTTAGTAAAATATTTTCTCTTAGGAGTAGCCCACATTGGGTGAACCACGTAAATTGTGGTGTCTCTATTGTGTATGGTGTTTAGTGCATTGCTTTGAATAATGTTATTGATACTGCTATTTATACACTGCATATTATTGAATTGAAAGTTGAATTCAAGGAAAAAGTAAAAATTGGTCTTATACTGTTCACCCCCCTCTCAGTATAAGCTTGTGTTCTTCAATTGGTATCAGAGCGAGTTCCTTCAAAATATTTTGACAGCTTGAAGGAAAAGCGGCCTAATAACACAATGGATCAAAAGTATCAAAGAGACAGACCCTTAAATAATGTAGTACCAGTCTTTGATGGAAGTGACTTCTTGTATTGGTGTATGCTGATAAGATTTTACCTGATAGTACTTGGAAATGAAGTTTGGGATGCAGTGGAAGTTGGATATAATTTAGCAGTCAATCCTCCAACAAATAAGGAAGATAATATTCTAATGCATGCAAAGTGAAGAGCTATGAATGCAATTATAAGAGGATTTGGTATATCATAATCTATGAAGGTTATGGATTGTAAAACAGTAAAAGATATGTGGGATCTACTACATGATATATATGAGGGTGATAAAGGTGTCAGGAAAGATAATATTGAAAATCTCAAAAGGGAATTTGAGAACTTAAGAATGAGAGATGGTCAAAATATTCGTGATTATCTCATTAAGATTGATGAACTTGTGCATGAGATGAGAGGTCTTGGAATGAAGGTTGATGAATAGGATGCTTGTGATAAGATCTTGAGAACTCTTCCAAAAAGGTATAGTGAAAAGTTTTCTACTATAGAAACATCAATTAATAGTGATTATTTAACAAGGAATTCTTTTCTTGGCATGCTTACTACTTTTGAGATAAGAACAAAAGATCCTATTCCTCTGAAAGAAGCTGCTTTCAAAGTGGATAAAAAGAAAAAGAGAAAGCAGATAGAATCAAGCAGTGAGTCATCTAGTGATGAAGAAGCTAACTATGGTAGGAGAGATAAAGGTTCTAAAAGATTCATAGATGTTAGATATATTAAGTCCTTCAATTGTGGAAAGTATGGACATTATGCAACAGAGTGCAAAAATCCAAAGTACAATAGTGATGAAGAAAAATAGGATCACAAGTACAAGGAATCAGAAAGACACAGGTACCAGAAGAAAGACAAGGATGGATAGAATAAATAAGGAAAGAAGTTCCTCCAAATGTAAAATAAAAGCTACTATGCAGATAATGCAAGTAAGTACTCATTTGATAGTGATGCTAGTTTTTTAGACAATGATAAAGATGAAGTCCTATTTATGGTTAAAGAGAAAAGGACTCCAGTTATTCTCAAATATTTTAGATGTGGTAAATTTGGACATCTTGAAGATGATTGCACTAGATATGGCTATAGTTTCAGTGATGATGGTTTTTAAGATGCACTTGAAAGACCAGATGAGAATATTCTAATGGCTTTAGAATATGAATAGAAGATAAGCAAAAAGGAAGTAATGATAAGGACAAAGGTAAACAAATAGGAGAACTTATCTATGCCCTTGACACAAGTAAGAAGGTAAGAAAACAACACTCTAAGCTTGAAAATTAGTTTCAAGAATGTTATGAAGAAATATTATTGCTCATAGAATACTTAGAGAAGTCAAAGGCTAAGGCAAGTAAGTTCAAAGAAAAGTTAGAAGTAAAGATTTTGGAATGTGAGAAGTTAGCACAAGAAGTGGCTACTCTAAAGAAATATTTAAAGGACTCCATGATCAAGATGAAGAGTTTCACAAATAGCTCTAAGAACTTGGATAAGTTCATTTGTGGACAACAAAGAACATCATGTTCAACAGGTCTTGGCTTTGGAAAGAAACAAGAAAAATAATCTACTTCAAGTCTTGATGAAGAAGATACTTCAGAAGATGATAGTGTAAGTGGGAATGAGACATCATAGGATGAGTTGGACAACAGAGAGTTCAACAAATATAGGAACAATACACAAAGAAGATATAGATGGAACAACAATAAAAACATAAGACCAATGAGATCTAGGCAAATAAGCTTCAGTGGGAGATGCTTCTCATGTCACAGGTTTGGGCAAATGGATTCACAGTGCAGGTCATATGAAAGACAGGAATATCGAAAAGGACAATTTTTTCAAGGATATTGCTAGTCATGCAATGATTTTGGTCACAAGGTAATGGATTGCAGGGTTCATGGCAGAAGAGGATATGGCTTCACTAAGAGATATCATAAGACATTTACACCTCCAAGGAATAATAACATTGAGTGTTATAAGTGCAATAATGATGGTCACACAACAAGATGGTGTAGAGCAAATATTCTAGAAGAAGGCATGAGCATGAACAGGAACATGGATGAGAACAGGAACAAGAATAGGAACAGGAACATGAATGGGAACTTGGATGAGAAAAAAAATAGGAACAAGAACATGGATGATAACAAGAACATGAACAAGAATAAAAGTGATGATTACTTGGAAAGAAATAGTGAGAGGATTCAAAAAACTTAGAAAGGAAGAGAGAAAGATAAAGGAAAAGAGAAGGGCTTTCGAGGAGTAGAAATACTCCCACCCCAGAATTAACCACCTCATATAGAGGTGGAGGAGGGGCTAAGATAAGAGACTCATTCTTAGCCCTGAGCCCCAAAGGTGAGCCTTTGCCATTGATGTCAAAGGGAGAGAGATTTGTGTATATTAAGGAAAGTTTTGATATTGGGAGAGATTTAATATTTGAGAGAGCATTGAGCCAGGGGGAGCAAAGTCCCAGGGGGATCTAAAAAGAAGGTTATATTTCAGTAAATAAATATGGGTTGCCATCAATGACAAAGGGGGATATTGTTGGACATTATGAGCCCCTAAGATAAAATGTTGTCATTTATGTCAAAAGGTTATTTGATGTCAAAATGATCTATGATGGCATGCACTATGTTTTGTGAAAACCAAGTCAAGAAAAATAAAAGGTTTTATTTAAAACCATGGATGGCAGATTTGAAATGGGTTTTTCTTAAAACCCAAGTTGGATTTTCATTTCATCGAAAAAGGTACCCCAGTGATGGAGATATTTAATTTTAAATATTTAGTTTAGATTTTAAATAATTTAAAATTTTAATTTTAATTTTCAAATTAAAAAAAAAGGTCTACCACTAATGTCATTCAATATGAGGGAGAAGACTATATAAAAGGATGACTAAGGTTTATTATTCCTCATCCTTGCTCTTGTGGTTAATGTGATTATTGAAAAGTGAAAAGAGCTCGTGTGAAAAACATTTAAAGGTAGAGGCAACGAATAAATCGAGGTGTGGTCAGATTCCAAGACATCATGGGCAGTGTGGCCTATTGGCAACTCAAGCAGCACAAAGGCATTGGGAGGCAAGTGGTTGAGTGTTTGAATCATGTGCACTTCATTTTATTTGAGAAAGGATAAATTTGTTTTGTGTTGGCTATTGCATGGAGGATAAAGGAGAGTGAGGTGTCTTTGGTCTTGTGTGGAGCGCTAGCTCACGTGGTGCGCAAGCGTCTGTTACGACACAAGAGCTGCAGGACTCAGGTTTGGATCCTACAAACTCCCTTTTTCTGTGTAAAATGGAAATAGTGCACTGGTTGTGGTTTTTCGTGTGCATGCTACCAAGGTTTATATGCTGTGTTTGATATTCCAAAATTCGTGCCAAGGTATGCATTAAAGTTGTAAAAGAAAATAAAACAATTTTTTTTGTTTTACTGGGTGCTAAAAGTTAGTTTAAAATATGTGCATAAATTTTATAGTAAAAGTGGTTTTTGGAGAGATAAGTAAGTAGGCATAGATTTTAATTTCTTTTAGGGTATAAGTGGTTTGAGGAGTAATAAGGATTATTACTTATTTGGCACATTATTGAGATGTTATTTGGAGAGTGCTTTTAATTATTGAAACATTCTTGAGAAAAATATTTTGCTTGAGGGTTATTGAATATATCTTTGGTGGACGTGATTATTGAGTTGGAGTAAAAATGTGTAAATTGATTTATGCTTTATTTTGTGATTATTATTTGAAGTCCACTAACCCTCATTGAGATTGGAAAGGAAAGTTGTGTTGAGTGTGGCAGATTTTATGGACAACTTCTTGGCATCAATAAGGTATGGGCACATTCTTCTATTGATTGTTTATGGTGGTTAATTTCTAAAATATCATTGGAGATAAAATGATTTATTGTGGTTTTCTTTTCAAAATTGTTGGTTTAAATGCTTCAAGGTTTTTTGGTTTGAGTGTTGTGATTAAACCTTGTTTTATAAGCATTGTTGTTGAAGCCCATTAGTTGAGCAAAGAACTTGAACTTGAGTTAGAAAAGAACATGAGTATCATTGTTATGTGAGATTTGTGGTTGAGCATTTTTGGAAAAAATTTGAGTTGATTGATTCATGCTTGGACTAGG
This sequence comes from Wollemia nobilis, assembly GCA_028583015.1. Classification (NCBI taxonomy): domain Eukaryota; kingdom Viridiplantae; phylum Streptophyta; class Pinopsida; order Araucariales; family Araucariaceae; genus Wollemia; species Wollemia nobilis. The sequence goes on from JAQPPZ010017192.1 coordinate 5,677,121, forward strand.
GTTTGTGAGAAAGAGTCGTTCCTATAGGTGATTGGTTGAGTAGAGTTGTTTGATCCTAGTCAAGTGAATGTGTGAAGTGGTTGTTCAAGTTCCATAAAACAAACTATTCTATATTTTGATTTGAGTTGAGAAATAAATTGAGTTTGTGAATAGAACATATTGAGTCTCTAACAATTCTCTTTATGCTTCTATAATATTGAGCTGAGTTGAGATTGATTTGAGTTGAGATTGGGATTTGAGTATAGAACATATTGAGTCTCTAACAATTCTCTTTATGACTCTATGATATTGAATTAAGATATTGATTGAGCATTGAGTTTAGAACATATTGAGTCTCTAAAAATTCTCTTTATGATTCTATGAGATTGGACAAGTTCTGTGTGAGCTTGTTAAGCTGATTTGAGGTAAGTCTTTGAGAAGGCTTATGGACTGATTTTGAGTAAGATTTTGTGAAATATTGCTATGTAGATTTGAGCAAGTCCTAGAGAGGACTTATTGAGCATATTTGAGCAGGTTCTGAGTGAACCTATTGAGCAGATTTGAGTAGGTTTTGAGTGAGCCTATTGAAAATATTTGAGCAGGTTCTGAGTGAGCCTATTGAGCATATTTGAGCAGGTTCTAAGTGAACCTATTGAGCATATTTGAACAGGTTCTGAGTGATCCTATTGAGCTGATTTGAGTAGGTTCTGAGTGAGCCTATTGAGCAAAATTTAACCAGGTTCTGAGTGAACCTATTAAACAGATTTGAGGAGGTTCTAAGTGAACCTATTGAAAGAGCTTTAGATGTGACAGAGTACAGAGGATAGATTCTCAATGGATATAGATCTAGCAGCCAGGATAATTGAAGATAGATCTGAGTGAGGAGTCTTCAAGTGGACAGAGATCCACAAGTCATAGCAGTAGAGAGACAAAGTCTTCTAGAAGATCACTAGCCAAAGAAGAAGGGGAAAGAGTTCTCTTGTGGAAGAGATCCATGAACTTGAGATTAGGGGATAAGCATCTCCTTTGGATAGAGATCCATAAACATTGTAATTGGGAAGAATTCCCAAAGAGATTGATTGAGAAAGTTTTAGTAAAATATTTTCTCCATGGAGTAGCCCACATTGGGTGAACCACGTAAATTTTGGTGTCTCTATTGTGTATGGTGTTTTGTGCATTTCTTTGAATATTTCTATTGATACTACTATCTATACACTACATAATATTGAATTGAAAGTTGAATTGAAATAAAAAGTAAAAAGTGGTCTTATACTATTCACCCCCCTCTTATTATAAGCTTGTGTTCTTCATGCACTTTTGGTCCATCTCTATGATGAGCTCTACCAAATTATGTAGTGTGGGGGAGCTATATTTGGGTGTAGCTTGCTTCTATAGATCTAGGGGTGGGAGCACATCGAGATAGACAGGCCTAGCAGATTTGCCCTAGGGATTATAGGACTAGTGATGGTGGCACAGTGCTATGGTGCTTGATGGCCATGGGAGGTAGATTCACATCAAAGAAAATCTTATGGTGGCACAGTGCTATGGTCATTAATAGGGCTACAGGTGAGCCATATTGTATGGAGACCCTATTTGGATTGTCCATATTTGGAGGAGGTAAACAAGTACCTAGACTGAACAAGATGCAATAGATGGGTCATTAGGTACAAATTAGGGGTGAGGGAGTTCTTCTATTTTTCCTATACGACTAAGTAGTTTGGGATTAGATAGAATGTTCTAGAAGAGCTATTCCTCTATCATCACCTAAATGCAAAGATGCAACTTGCAAGGCACCAAGTTACAGCTCTAACAGAGGAGGCTAACGCTCCTATAGCAGATACAAGGGTAATGGATGTTGGGATTACTAGTGAGTATGACACCTGGTGGAATATTCAGCTATGGTAGGGTGGCATTAGCCTAGGCTAGGATAGGGATGAGCTAATAGCAAAGGATGGTGATGGTGATGGGAAACGAGTGCATCGTAGGATAGATGAGGCATGGGGATAAGATGTAGAGCAAGTAGATGAGTTCCATAATGAGAAGAAGGGAGATGAGGAGGATTCATATGATGAGGTATCCCAACTGTGGTCTTAGGTACACATCCTGTAGGCATGGTTGTATACAATGCAAAGATAAATCATGGAGTGAGATACATCTCTCACTATAACATAGATCCAACTGAGTGTAGGGGAGAGGCAGTTGTGAGGGTATGCAGAGGAGAGGACCACTCTGTAATTGCAAGTGGATTCAGATCAAACCACTATAGATTAGGTCACTGCATAGAGGGATATACTGTAGGTACAACTCAATTCCAATACTATTGAGAGATATGTTCTCAGGATACAGCTAGGGGCTACTACTATGGTTCCAAGCTAGGTTGCAATAGGATAGGTTATAGTCGATATCTCTATTGGAGGAGATGCAATAGCATTACAGGAACAGGTGGCTAGATTGCAGGGTTTGGTTAGCCAATATGATGTGAGGCACCAATATGATGGTACATACATTCTACAATTGGAGGGGTATATGGCTATGCTTGGTGGTACTCTGCCTACATGGTCTACTTCAAGAGGATCTCACAAGAGTGGGTGAAGTGATTCTGGGTATTCCTTAGTATATCCTAGTCATCAGTTAGGTGCACGATCAGAGAGATAGATAAGCACTAGCTCTAAGCAGCCTTGCAGAGATGGAGTTGAGGGTGGAGGTGACTTAGGAGGTGTAGCTCTAAGCAACCTTGTAGAGGTGTTGCTTGATATGTCATGATGACTATATCACTTTTGAGTGTAAGGTTTGAGGACCTACATATTTGTAGCATGTAGGAATGTGTACCATATGTACTTATTAACATTCAGACATATATATGATACTTTACTTATTTCTTATTATGTGTATTATGTTTTTGTTGTATGTTCATGTGATGCAAATGTAGATGCAATGCTTATATGATTCTTTTATTATGCTATATGGATGTGATGTACTAATGACATGTACTAGCTATATGATAGATGTATGAGAATATGTTGTGATCTATATGTGTAGATGCAATATTATATATGCATGTATCGATGCAAGGGTGAATGTTAAATGCATGTTTATTTTGTTTCAATTGTGTATGCATTTAATCTATATGATATGATATGATAGATGAGATGTAATGTAATGCATTGATTACATGGGGATGATCTAATGCAAATGAAACTGTATGTTTTAGTCATTTAAAACATGAGGAATGAATCTAATATGTATTTAACAAACTAATGGATGATGCCATAGAATGTATGAAAATCATGAATGTAAATGGTAACTCTTATCATAATAATTAATCATTTGAGCATCCATATGTGAGATGAGATGATGTAAGATGTATGGGTTTTCCTTATAAGATTCTGCAAGTTAAAAGATATGCAAAAACTAGTTAGTGGTCATCTAAATATCATTGTTGATTTCCATTTGGTATCTATCCCATTTCATGAACATCCCTTAATAAACAAAATTTCATAAGAAAAATGGTGATTTATTTATGAGATGATTTGTTGCTACAAGAGATTTTTAAGGTTTTCTAAGAGACCCAAACATCCTAGTTGATTAATCAAAAGTTGTATAATGACTACACAAGACTCCTAAAATATAAAAGCTCTTGTGATGAAGACCAAGATATTCATTATCCCTGTGTGTGCAAATAAATATATTATATGAAACATAATACTACATCATTACCAGGAATTATTCATTCAGCCCATTTTTTTAATGAGGATCACCAAATTTTCATCATGATCCTAAGTTTGGATGCGGTTGGACTAAACTACTAGGTAATGTAGGCCACCTAAAGCTAGCTCATTTGTAAATTTCTTAGAACCACCCCATTGCCATGAGGGATTCATTCAGGACATTGTTGTAATGGAGATCACTCAATGTCTTAGAATACTGACCATTCCAAGGATTCAAGCTCTTCACCCCTTTCTTTTATTTTCATTTATTAGGATACTTGCTCATGCTCAGTGATGAAAATCGCTATTTATTTTGCATTTTTTTTAGCAAGGGATTTGCTTTTGCTTTGTTTCAATAATTTGCTTATTTTGTATGAAATCAACGGATTTATTGGGTAGGGGGGAGCTTGTCCTTTTGTCAATGATCAGTATCCTAGACCATGTGCATCACAAGATGAGCAAGTAAAAATATTTCACTTAAGATGACCAGGATCACTTTGTAGTGTTTATCCTTCCTTGTTCAAACTAGGTTTGTTAATGTTTAAATTATGATGGAATTTTGATATATGAAAAGTGCTATCAAAACTAGACCTCATCTTTTGAAATTAAATATAGCTTTCTATAAAATTCAAAAAATACAACTAGGTATGGTTGAATGATCATAAACCCTAGTATATTCGTCATAGCAACTAGATGGGTTGTGTTGAAAAACACAATTACTCACAAAGGCGATGGATGATAACGATGAAAAGATGCATGATTAGCATACAAACATGGTGTCATTTGTAAGATTGTAAACACAACCTATCCTAATGCAAGTGTAATATATGAAAATGCCTAATGCAATGTAATTAAATGAATGCATTTACAAAATGTAGATGCAAAAGAATTTTTTTTTGTGTTTTTGTTTTTTAATTTTTTATTTTTCAACTGTTTTTGAGTTTTTAAATCTTAAATATTTTGAATATTTTTGTATTTTGATATTTTATGATTTTTTTTATTTTTATGTTTTTAAGGGGAAGGTACACTACCTTAGGTACCCCCAGTGTGTGTGCCACTCAATGAAAGTGAAGGAGGTATGATACATTTGGAGGTCTCACTTGGCTTCATTGATCGTGATGTGGATGGTGGGGAAGGTATGTTACCTTGAGGAACCCTAGAGTTCATGTTGTCCACTATAATGTAATCAGCTTGCTTAGGAAGTGTGACAAAAATCAACCCTTCCAATTGGGGTACGGACCTCTGCAAGGTACCCATTTATTGGTGGGGTAAAATGAGTGAATTGTTTGCACGAAGATCATTTTGTTCTATCAGGTTTTGGACCACCTTCCTGAATGAATGACAGTCGTGGATGTCATGCCCAAGTGTATGATGGTAGATAGAATAAAGGTTTTCATCCTATAACCCAAGTTTAGGTACTCTAGGTTTGACCTCTAGTAATGCAATTGCATTTGCCTCATAAGCTTTTGAAATAGGGTTATGGTAGTCATCTAAAATGAAACTACTCAGTGAGTTGGGTTGTTGGGCCTTGTCACAACCCGTTACCCTCGAATCCTATCAATAGGACATTAATTGATCTTGGGATCAATTAATGTTCAACAAAAAGGGTCATATACCTTAAAGAAGTTTACAAAATTCCAATTTAGGAATTTTGAAGGAATTTAGGAGAGAAAATAATAAAAATAATTAAGCATGTTTAATGTTTAATAATAAGGTTAATTGTATTTAATATTAATGTAAATAAATGTCCAATTATTATTGGACCAAATTAGGCACTAGTATTATTTAATACTAAAAGCCTATCTTATTTCCCTCACAACATAATTTAGTTGGTGGAGAGAAAGGTGATATTCTTTCCTCTATTGTTTAATTTGTGATGCTTTGGAGGGATGTGGACCAAAGGGGGACATAAAATAAAACAAAGGGACCACCTATCTTGTTCCTAGCAGGACCCTTTTTCTTTCATACTTTTGGCTTATACTCCACATGGTAGCTTTAGGATGACTAGAATGGTAGGTGGAATTCTTCCAATTTCAATCTTGCAACACCCGTCTATCAAATAGTAGTAGATAGCCACCCCTTTTTATTAAAATAATTAGGTTTCCACAAAGTGGACCCAATTTTTATTGAACTTTAAAAGACTTTATAATTACTAAAAACATATATAAGAATTATCCCATCCTTTTTGTAATTATCTATTTAGCTTCCCTACATCGATGGAAATAAAAGGGAGATCTCTCCTATTATCATTAATAGTCCTAGCTTTGTATCTATTCTATACCTCAACAGTATTGGTTTTGCATTTGTTCCCATGAAAAGGGAACATAAAACAAGAGAAGGTCACCTACCTTATCCTTATTTAGACTTCCTGGATTACCCTCTACGTGACATGATAAGTCTTAAGGGACCCAAGGCATATTTTAATAATAAAATAATAAGGCCACTATTTGGCCATAAGTGGGAAATTTTCCTATAAATAGAGGGAACCTTGGGAAGAAAGGGGTATCAAATAAATCTTGGAGCTTAGGGAGTATGCTCTCCACTTTGGTGGATCAAAAACCAAAAAGCTTTGGGAGAGTACTAATATTTAGGTTTAGGCTGGGAAATCTTGGACTTAGGGAGTATGCTCTCTACCCTATTGGTAGATCAGAAACCAAAAAGTCTTTGGAGAGTACTAATTCCTAAATTAAAGGAATTTGGCCAATATTAGTGGACTAAAAGAGGTAGATCTGGAAGGAAGCATGGACGGGAGCACAAAAAGGAGGTAGGAGACACGCTTTGGATACTGACAACAGAAGACTAGTACAACCCAACTTGGTTTATGAGGTTGGATCTCTTCTTTGTAGAAGTGATGTTACATTTTATTATGTAGGATAAACAAAGTCATGAATAATCATTTTTCTTTTTTATTAAGGAAATATTTAGAAAGTAGACTTTTAAAGGTATTGCAGAAATACTTGGAGGATAGCCTTCTTAATATATAATAAAAATGCTTAGATAATTAGTTTTACTTATTGTATTCAATAGATGTGTGGAATTCATAGAAGTTATTCATAATGGTATATAATTTTTGCTTAAGTGGATCTCTAATGTGATGTTTCATATCTATGGTTATAATGAATATAATCTACCCTAAAAGGGCTCCATTATGTTCCTAAGAGACTTAAAGTTATATGATCATACTTAAGATGGCATTCCATGGATTCTTATCATGATTGTGATACTGTTGTCTTAGAAATCTCTTCTAGATGAGGAGGATCATCTCTAAGACCTATGAATAACCACTAATAAGGTTATTTCATCTATGATGGTTTTCCATTGGTGTGGTTCTCCATATTCAATGCATTCACCTACGTATTGATCTTGGTGGACAGTATGTTTATTGGTGATTTCCCTTCTATGGGGTGAAACCTTACGCTTTGCCAACGTTCTTATACCAATGGGGTACAAGGGTTTCATAGAAGCTGATCACTTCTACCTTAAGAGACTCTGATAAAGTCTCAATAGCTCTTGATGCTATATGCCTTGATAAGATTTGATCCAAATGGAATGAGTCTATCTTAGGTCATGACTATGTCTCTTGCCTCATGGAAAATGTAAGTGTGAAAAAATGGTTTAGTAGTGACAACTGGGGTTGTTACAGTTGGTATCAGAGCCTAGGATAACTAATGGACTCTATTTAAGGTATAGGTTAGCAAAGACTTGGGACATGAAACTCGAGAAAAACTTCCACAACTTTAAAATGCACACTTGGTAAGGATAAGGTTAGTGTATGAGATCATGATGTTTGAGTTCCTATTCCCCATGAGTAGATCCACAATCGTTCGAAAGTGGAAGAGCTAAGCGAACCCTCCTGTATGGGTTTTAAGCGATGTACCTTAGACTCTTTTGGAAAATCACTCAACATCTATGTCTTTTGGTTGCCTACTCCTTATCTTCAAGTGTGTCTAACAACTTGAGTTAGTGGAATAATCAAAATAATGTTTTCATTAATTAATTTTTGTCGTAGGCCATGAGACTGAACATGTCAAATACAACGAACTTTGGTGGATTACTATTTTGAGTAGTAACAGTTTACCCAGAGATAGTCGTGGACCTGAACCTTTACCATGGTTATAGATACCACTCTCCTTGTTGTAATATAATAGATGTGATTCACACTATTTAAGCACTAAAATGAGACATGACATGACGCATATGGTATTTTCCTCTATATATGAGAACTAATAGTAAATACCAAAATGAGAACTGAGCTATTATCAAAAATGACTAAAATCTAGTTTAAGACTTATCACCATGAGTGAATATAAGTTAGTCATTGAAAAACTAACTACTAGCAATTTAAGAGCAATAAATAAGCAAAATAATGTTTTCTTTGTTTGATCAATGTTACAATGCACTTAGGGGTCCCCAATTAGAAGTTAAGGTGTAGTAAATGGCGTAAGAAGACATCTAGCAACACAAAAACCTGAAACTTCACTAAGCTAAGAGGATAACCATAACTATGGAAGCCATGGAAACCCAAGAATGGCGAAAGGAAGCAAGGACACATTTAGGCATGGAAACCGTCCCAAATTTCACCAAGAACTTCATACTTTTCTTGATATGAAATTTTGGGGTGAACTATGACTAAACTCCACCAATCAGCTCTGTTAATCCGTGTGTCTCGGCTCAATAGTAAGGTATGCCACCTGACCACTCGGGTTGTGTTCGAAAGCATAGGAGTGTACCGCACTATTTAAATTAGGAAACTCCTCAACTCATCATACATGTGGTATTATTTTTCAAAGGAAAATAGAACATCAAATAATGGACCAAAACATAGAATGCTTTATTAAGAATTACATTGTATACAACGATACCAGAACTAGGATTTGGACATAGTAACGAGGAAAAACATCATGTCACTAATCTGAGTCTAAACTATCAACATCTTGGTTTGGAGACCAGTCATGCTCTGAGTAAACAACTAGAGGAGGAACATTATAATAAATTATTAAGTATCTACCAAATGCATAATATGGCCAAGGAGTTCCATAAGATCGAGGTAATAGAATATCCATTTCTGTCAGACACCTAGTTGAAGTGAATCTATTTTCAATATCCCAAAACAAGTGAGTTTGCATATATCTCTGATAGAGAAGGCTCTGGTAAAGACTACTACAAAAAGCTACTTCTCCAGTGGGGATATATTTCTTCACTACCTCCAAATAACATGATGGTAGAAACTGAAAGGGAATATTTAGTGGATCACCTATAGGATGCAACCAGGAATTTCCAAACGAGACATGGAAAGTCCAGTTTAGCCAACTAAAAAATTGGTCGAACCACTCAAAATGACTTAAAGGACTCTCAAACGCTAATTAATTATGGGAATTATTCCTTAAACAACATCGCAGTGAGAATATTGGATAGAAGTATTGCAATAAATATGATCCATGGATAGGAGGGCATCTCGAGCTTCGATAGCTTGAACTTGTAAGAAATTATGTAATTCTCCCCTATGTCAAAGCAAGTATCGAGGATTCCAAACTAGAGACTCATAGAATTCATGTTGAGGTTCTTCAGAGATAAACATTATGGCTAAATTGGATTTCCATCAAAGGAAGGAACGGGAATATCTTTCTCTTAAAGAATGTTTGATATTAATAGGTAATTTTGTCTAGATTTGGAGAAGTGTACTAGATGACAGAGCACTAAAATAAGAGTGCACGATAATAACTAGTGGAATTACGTGAGAAGACAATGATAGGACTTCACATGAAAATAAGAGGACACGTGCCATCTTGTAAATTGAAAAAGGCATGATGTGTCTTGATTAGTCAACACAAAATCATTTATAGGACAATCAAGCTGAAGAAAAGAGTGTATCATGGAGGAAAAATGATTCACCTCAGGATTTTCAGGATACGATTGGTAAATGTATGAACAAAATCGATATGGATGGACCTAACAGTAATTTGTGTAGTTTTACGCCATGACATTCAATGCAATCATATTTATGGTGGGATTCATCTGGATGATACTGGTTTTAAGTGGAGTGAACCCCATTATGTGCCTTATGATTCTTTTGCTATTGGTTACCGATCTATTATTGCATATACCTTGAAAAGTAGAAGTTGACCTAAAGCAGTGCTAGATTTAGCAGGCAGAATAAACATGGTAATAATTAGAAAACCCATCAATGTGACAAAGAGGAAATCTCCAGTGCAACATGCCCTTGAGGATGCTTGGGCACAAGAAAGATTAAGGTTAATCACAGAGAGATATTCTACCATCGCATAATGAGACCAACTTATATTTGAAAAACTACAAAGAAATAATTGGAGAGCAACAACAATGGCAGCCATGCTCACAGAAAATCCTCAATTTCGTCAACTAAGGGAAGAATTCACTGCAGCATTCATGGAATCTTGCTTGGTTGCCTTAAAAAATCATGGTATGCTCCTCCCATCACAACCAACTATTAATACACAACTTGGGAGAAGGGGAGGCAGTGATCTTGTAGTTGCTGGAGCAGTAGCTCCACCACCATCTCCATTCGTAAGTACCAGCATAGTACAAGGAGGAAAACAGACCCAGGAGCATCAATCTTAAGACCACGTAGGCCATAATTTTTTAATAGTTTATTGATGCCAAGGATGAGCCATAAACATTAGTAATTTTAAAATTTTATATTTTTGTTTGAATGTTATCTGAATATTATTGTTTATGATAGATTTAATTAGTATGTAATACAAAAGAATGCATGAATGTTAAATTTTATCTGATCAAATGAATATGATGAATGGATTGGTGTCCATTCTTGGAGAAGGTATGGGACTTCTCCATGATGGTAAACACTAGGGGACATCTGGGTGGATGCTATGGTAACAAAATGCATACCAGGATATATGTGAATATCCTGAATTGAGACTATGAAATTATGTTGTATCTTTGTTAGCACTTTGTTTTCTTAGGTTAATTCATGCCAAAGGTTAACCAAATTATACTGTGATACTCCTTGGTGGGAATTTTGATAAAATTAACAAGACTTTTTATGTTTAGTAAGGTACAAATCAATAATTTCATGATTTCTCTGTAACATCATTTTGCAAATTCTAATACTACAGTTCTCTAGATCAATTGTTTGTGCAATTTAAAATAAGTCAAAACTGTAGTTTTATGTTTATATTGTGTATTGATGATGCTTTTAATACTTGTTGATATGTAAAATGGATGTTATATTGTCTACAAGGACATGGTATTGCTGATATTTTGTATTTTTGCATGTCCATGTGCTCTCATGGATGGAATATGAAGTTGACCATCAAGGATGAGATGCAGTAAGTTTATAAAAATTTGATGATTCAAATTGTATAGCAGCAGGATGAATACTACCTTTGCTAATTAAATGTATTCAATTAAGGAAATTGTACAAACATAGAGGACTGTGTTTATTTTAAGGGGGGGTGTATGTTATGACCCATTACCCTCGAATCCTATCAATAGGACATTAATTGATCTTGGGATCAATTAATGTTCAACAAAAAGGGTCATATACCTTAAAGAAGTTTACAAAATTCCAATTTAGGAATTTTGAAGGAATTTAGGAGAGAAAATAATAAAAATAATTAAGCATGTTTAATGTTTAATAATAAAGTTAATTGTATTTAATATTAATGTAAATAAATGTCCAATTCTTATTGGACCAAATTAGGCACTAGTATTATTTAATACTAAAAGCCTATCTTATTTCCCTCATGACATAATTTAGTTGGTGGAGAGAAAGGTGATATTTTCTCCTCTATTTTTTAATTAGTGATGCTTTGGAGGGATGTGGACCAAAGTGGGGCATAAAACAAAACAAAGGGACCACCTATCTTGTTCTTAGCAGGACCCTTTTTCTTTCATACTTTTGGCTTATACTCCACATGGTAGCTTTAGGATGACTAGAATGGTAGGTGGGATTCTTCCAATTTCAATCTTGCAACACCCATCTATCAAATAGTAGTAGATAGCCACCCCTTTTTATTAAAATAATTAGGTGTCCACAAAGTGGACCCAATTTTTATTGAACTTTAAAAGACTTTAGAATTACTAAAACAATATATAAGAATTATCCCATCCTTTTTGGAATTATCCATTTAGCTTCCCTACATCGGTGGAAATAAAAGGGAGATCTCTCCTATTATCATTAATAGTCCTAGGTTTGTATTTATTCTATACCTCAACAATATTGGCTTTGTATTTGTTCCCATGAAAAGGGAACATAAAAAAATAGAAGGTCACCTACCTTATCCTTATTTGGACTTCCTGGATTACCCTCTATGTGACATGATGTCTTAAGGGACCCAAGGCATCTTTTAATAATAAAATAATAAGGCCACTATTTGGCCATAAGTGGGAAATTTTCCTATAAATAGAGGGAACCTTGGGAAGAAAGGGGTATCAAATAAATCCTGGAGCTTACGGAGTATGCTCTCCACTTTGGTGGATCAAAAACCAAAAAGCTTTGGGAGAGTACTAATATTTAGGTTTAGGCTAGGAAATCTTGGACTTAGGGAGTATGCTCTCTACCCTATTGGTAGATCAGAAACCAAAAATTCTTTGGAGAGTACTAAGTCCTAAATTAAAGGCATTTGTCCAATATGAGTGGACTAAAAGAGGAAGATTTGGAAGTGAGCATGGATGGGAGCACAAAAAGGAGGTAGGAGACAAGCTTTGGAGACTGACAGTAGAAGACTAGTACAACCCAACTTGGCTTATGAGGTTGGATCTCTTCTTTGTATAAGTGATGTTACATTTGATTCTGTAGGATAAACAAAGTCATGAATAATCATTTTTCTTTTTTATTGAGAAAATATTTAGAAAGTAGACTTTTAAAAGTATTGCAGAAATACTTGGAGGATAGACTTCTTAATGTATAATAAAAATGCTTAGATTTTAGTTTTTCTAGAGTAATTTGGAAATACTAAGATAATGGACTTTTAAAAGTATTATGGTAATACTTAGATAACAAACTTTTTGACATATCATGGAAATATATCGTTGAGATGCATAGATATTTTACGAAAATCTATACTGATGATATGCTTAATTATATTTGAGGGAATACATTGTTTATTTGCTGTAAAAAAGAAGAAAACATTGAATAAATAAGTGATGTGGGGGTCCCTCTATATGGAAGAACTAGGAAGGTCTTCCTTGTGTACTAACCAACCTAGGGTGAATATTAACGCATGGTAGGTTAAATGGATGGCCACATGGTGGCTAGGAGTTAGAAGTGAGAAGGGGCTTAGGTAACCAATGGGGGCTAAGTGAACAGTGAATAGTGAATAGTGAACAGTGAATAGTGAACAGTGAATAGTGAACAGTGAGCAGTGAACAGTGAATAGTGAACAGTGAATAGTAGATGAATAGTGGAAATATACAACTAGTTGGTAGGGAAAGGGAAATAACACCCTTTTCTATATTTTAAATGTAATCAAATGCTTGAAAATTTTAGAAGAATATTTAGAGGAAATTATGGGGTTTCCCCATTATATCCAATCATACGATTAATGACCATACATAGTATTTATGAAAATTGGTATGATTTAGAAGTTAGAACGGATGAGAGGAGATTGAATCCTCTCAAACCATGAAATCTATAATAAATAACCAAGGAAAGAATAGACAAGGATCTATTATTGGTTTGATGCATAGAAAATGTGAGATAATACTACCTTAATATGATTAAGGTTATAAATAAGGGTGGATGGAGAATCCATTCTTGAGGAAGTTATAGGCTTCCTTTTTCATACATTTAGTATGGCAACGTAGAGAAGATAAGAATGTATTTGTATTCATTCTTGAGGGAGTTTATAAGGTTCCCTCCTAAGTTGATGAGACTTCTCCAAAATGTGATTCCAATGATTATCATAAACATATGTAAAATATTAACATTCATATGACGACTATAAGAAAGGGACTGGTAGTTTCCTTAATTTGCATAATTGATTTTAAAGGAACAGGTGGATTCCTTTTTGGTATGAGAAATACCTTAATGATAAAATGATGACTTAGAGAAATGAATTGGGTAACTTCCTTAATTGCATCATAAACATGATATGGAATAATGGTATTCCTTGACTTATATTTGATTAAAAGGGATCGGTAGATACCCTTATGTACTTGTAATATTGGTATCTTAAGTTTATGAATATGAGGAAAGAATACATTTTGGAGGCTGGGTTTTTTCCGTCAGGGTTTTCCCAGGATAAAACATTGTGTCACTCTATTTTGTGGATTGATGTGTTATTTCTTGTATTTTTACTTCCAAACTGAAAATGATATATGTGGATGAGATGGTTAAATGATATAACGGAATAGTTATGCATTTTTACAATTGAATACTATTCATTCAGCAATTTCATTTATGATGCTAAGAATGTATGCATAATTTCTAACATGTAGATAATTTAATGATATGTGTTTGTACCATTTACTTTTTGGATTAAATTGGTTAAATGTTAATGATGAAGATAATTAGTTTTACTTCTTGTATTCAATAGATGTGTGGAATTCATAGAAGCTATTCATAATGGTATATAATTTCCGCTTAAGTGGATCTCTAATGTGATGTTTCAAATCTATGGTTATAATGAATATAATCTACCCTAAAAGGGCTCCATTATGTTCCTAAGAGACTTAAAGTTATATGATCATACTTAAGATGGCATTCCATGGATTCTTATCACGATTGTGATACTATTGTCTTAGAAATCTCTTCTAGATGAGGAGGATCATATCTAAGACCTATGAATAACCACTAATAAGGTTATTTCATCTATGATGGTTTTCCATTAGTGTGGTTCTCCATCTTCAAGGCATTCACCTACGTACTGGTCTTGGTGGACAGTATGTTTATTGGTGATTTCTCTTCTATGGGGTGAAACCTTACGCTTGGTCAGCGTTCTTATACGAATGGGGTATGAGGGTTTCGTAGAAGCTTATAACTTCTACCTTAAGAGACTCATATCAAGTCTCAATAGCTCTTGATGTTATATGCCTTGATAAGCTTTGATCCAAATGGAATGAGTCTATCTTAGGTCATGAATATGTCTCTTGCCTCATGGAAAATGTAAGTGTGAAAAAAAAATGGTTGAGTAGTGACAACTGGGGTTGTTATAGGCCTACAAGGTGGTGGATGACCTTTGGGTCACAAATGGAAAGATGTGGCTTCTATTTTGGTAGGCTGAGGCACTATGGATGAGTCCTCTATGGGAAAGGCTCCATTATCAATGAGATCTTGAACCACGTTATTGAATCCATAATAGTTGCAAATACCATGGCCCTCTATTTGATGATAGATACAAAAGTTATCCTCTCTATAACCCTTAGGTTTAGCTTTGTTTGGATCTAAAGGGTGTATTTTAGGTAAGGTGATGACCTTAGCTTCTTGCATATTTTGAAAAATATCTCACAAAGGCTCGTTTAAAGGAGTTCAAATGTTTTGTTGGTGTTTTGGACGTGTGGCATGCACTAGATTATTTTTATGACCAGGTTGAGTCCTAAGTATTTTGATTGCTAGCTTAGGGGACTCTCCTTGTTATTTTGGTGCAAGGGATGGATTATCTACTATGCTTATTTTTCAATTAAAAAATTGAAGTTGTTTCCTTTCAATCATATTATGTATCATGGCTCTGAAAACACCACATGATTGGATGTTATGGTCATTTTGTCTATGATATAAGCACTATTCATCTTCCTCATATCCCTGGGGTTTCAAATGATTAGGATCTAAAGATCAAACCTCAGGCAAGGTGATGGCATTTATAGTGCATAATCAATTGAAATTTGATATTATCGGCTCAAGTAACGGTGGATACTTGCTAGGTTCATGGTGCAGCTAAATTGGTGCATGCTCTTACTAAGGCATTTCTTGTGGTTGCATAGGAGGTGGTTTGACCTTAGATGCATGTTGTTTTTGTGATTCTAAAGTTTTGACCTAGCTCAAGATAAATTGCAACATATCACTTTGTTGTTCTATTCACACCTTTATATTATACAGGTGATTGTGCATGTGCTCCAAGATGGATAAGACCTTCATGTGTATTTCTAGTGACTAGCTTGGAATACCATCGTTGACTAAAGGGGATGAAATAGTGGGTGTTACAAAACCCTTAGGTACATGCAAATCCTTAGTCGCATTCATTTTAAACGATGTGGATATTGTTTCACTTTGTAGTGTTGAACTATGCCAGCTTGGGTTCCCCCAGTATGATGTGGGGGAGTTGCCCATTCTTGCTCTTTGGGAGGTGCTATGAGAAATGAGTTAGGGGTGACTAATTTCAAAGGTTTGGGTACCTTCGATGTAGTAGCGATATTTGATAGCATCATTTGTTGTTTTATCTTCTTTAGAGTTACTCGGCCTTCTAACTTAATTTTGGCCATTCCCATAAACTCGTGACAAGGTGCTTTGGCTTTCGAACTAGTTGTGAGTGGATCATCAACTATTTGAGAGGATTTTTTATCAGTTATGTTAGCTGACGTTGTCTTCTCCTCATCTGGTAAGGTGATACCATGAGTTTGGATGATGGGAGAAGGTGGAAATGTTTTGATGCAAGCTTCATTCAAATGTTTGATGAGTTCATCTAGGTGAATGTTTTGAGGATCACATGTTTCCAGAGTGTCTTGTGGCTCCTCAACCTTCTTGTAATATTTGAATGGTTTAGGATCATTGAGGATCACATACACTTGCCCTTGGTGTATAAATTTTAGGCTTTGGTACACTATGGAGGGTACGCATTCCATGTCCCTCTTCCATGGTCTACCTAACAATATTTTATATTACCTCTCACCCCCAAGATATGACACAACATATGTATTATATTTATCCCAACTTGTATACGTAGGACTATTGTACTGATTTTCAGAGAGGTGGCATCATTGAAGGTTCTCAATATGAATTTTGAGTCCTTAATATGTGAGGATGGTAGATTTAAATGTTTCAAAGTTGTAGTTGTGATGATGTTGGTCGATGACCTAGTTTTAATCAATACTCTCTTATATAGAATCTGATTAATGCTTGCTATAATGTGTAGTGGAATATCGGGTTCATCTTTAGATATTGGCTTAATCTCCAACCTAAAAAAGGTAGTCATAGGGTCATTTTTAAGTGAATTAAATTTATTTTTGGTATGGATTGTGATAAATGATCAGCTTTAGTTGGATTTTTTGATATGTTGGGTTGATCAAGGCATCTTTTTCTTCCTACTTCAGTATTGATCCTATTGATAAAGCCCTTCTAAGGTGGATCTATGTGCACATCATTGACATGCTTAACTTGATTGTTGTTGATCCCATGATTGGAAAGAGATTTTTGAATATGTCGATATTTTGATTATCGATGGCCAAAGAACTATCTATTTGTAATTTGTTTTTATCCAACATATTCTACACTAAATTCTTGAACACGATGTAATCATGGATATTATGGCTATTTTTCCAATGATAAACACAATAGAGATATTCCCTATACCCCTTAGGCTTGGGACAATTAGGATCTAGAGTGTGTATCTCAAGTAAGCTGAGAGCCTTGGCCTTGCATAGGTGATTAAAAATAGATGCCAAAGGTTAAGGTAATGACGTGTAATTTCAAGGTGCTCGGTGTTGTTGCTTTTGTGCTCAGTTGTCATTGCATTGTTTGTAGTGCACTGGGGGAGGGTGGGCTTGATAATTCTATGGTTGTTGGCTCTTTTTTATTTTAGGAATATTCAACACGATCTGATTTACAATGGTAGGTTTACCCTAATATGGTTGATGTCATGTGTTCTTGTTATTCCACTCTTTCTTCATTTGAAGTTTCAGGTTTCCTTCTTGTAGTTTGATATCTTCGATTATTTTTGCTTGTGCCAAAGCCTCTTCAAATGTCATATATTGTTGTAGTTGAAACAATAGCAATATGTGTTTCGCACAGATTTTCATAAAAATTCGGGTTAGTTCTATGGTTGGAATGGAGAACAAAAGTTTTGCTATTAGTTTTCTCCATATTTTTCCATAATTTATGACTGGATCATCATCATACTATCATAGATTCGCCAAGTTAGATAGATTAGTTTTATTCTTGACACCAAATGAGAAGCATTCAAGGAAAGCATTTTCCAACTATTTGAAGTTGATGTTATGCCTAGGTAATTGATTATACCATTGATGGTTGCACCCAAGAGGGTAATCATGAAAGTTCTTAACAACAATATGTTATTGTGTTGCGGTTGGAAACACAAATTCATGAATCTTGTTATATGTTCATGCACGTCTTCATCACCTTTGAATTTATCCAATCTAGGTATTTTTAAATGCTTAGGATAAGTAGGGCTTGGCATTGACGAACACAATGGTTGATTGTGTGTCTTCCTTAAAGTGGGTTTTTGACCAACCACTTCTTTTTTCTCAAGATTTTTGACTCTCTCTACAAGCACTTTGTAGTCTTGAGAAGAGATTATCTCTTCCTCCTGACAAGCGAAGGTAAGTTCCTTTAGTTCGAGGTGGTTGATTGTATTCATCAGCCATGTCTATAGAAGATTGTTTAGGATACTGTTGATCCTGGTTATCTCATTCTGACTCTTCATACTGACTATACTATGGTTATTTTGGTGCTAAATGCTTATGTGATCAAGAAGTATTTTGAGAAGTATGGTGAATATAATCGTCTACTTGCCTAGTATGCAGCTTAGGGCGTGATGTAGCACGTCTCTCATTTCACTACTACCTATACTCACTACGAGGAGGTAGGTCGGATCAATCCAATCTATTTGATCACTCTTTGTGCTCCTGTTGATCAAGGAGGCATTTTTATAGGTGGTTTTCATATAACTGTTGTTGGTGCAACTGTTGTTTTTTATGCTTTAATGTTCTTTCTCTAAGTGCTTGTGTTCCACACGCAAATCCTCCAATTGATCTTAGAGAATTTGTTCTCTTTGAATTACATCTGACCTATGTGACCGATATAATTTATTCATCATATAATGTCTTTGGCTTCATAACTCCATATGATGGGCTTAGTTTACCTTAAATTGTTCAACAAGGTTGGTTACTCACTTTCGTTGATTAATCGAGGTTGTATTGACATTAAGCTCTTCCCTAGGGGCATGATCCTCATGTAAGGAAGTTATGGGGGTGTCGTGTGTTTTCTTGGGACATTTGCCATGGGTAAAAATAGGATACAACTGGGTTTTAGTTCCCTCTTCCATAATGTGTTTTTTAGTGGATCCTGTGGATCCTCAAGGAGTACGATCACAATATATGCTTTCATGCTCAAATATCCTATGTTCTATCCTTCCAGCACCTTGATCTAAGAAGTTAAGATGATGGGTATTCCATAGTTGATCGAGGGAAGTACCTCCTTCACCAATATTGTGGTCGGATAAATAACACCCTCTATGATCGAAAGTATTTGGTATTATGATGGACACGCAAACAGTCGCAATCCCTTTATCCTTCCCGTTATTGGGTGGATTTGATATTTCAATGTGATGAGATGAAGTAGGTTTAGAAATTATCTTGTCTGGATCACAATAAGATCTAGTTTGGTTCTCCTAGGTGGGATATCTTGGTGAGATCTACCATGAGTGGTGTTGTCTCCTTTGAGACTACCTGATATTCATGTTGGAAATTTGAGAATAATAGATTGTCATTGATGTAAAAATGTCATGGGCTATGAAAGAACAACAAGGAAAAGGTTGAAGGCCAAGTTTGAAGACTATGTGAAAAAAGAAAGCAAGTTGAAAAAGACTAATATTATAATATTTTAATATTATAATATCCGGCCAACAGGGCCTTTCAAAAGGAAAAGAAAGCAAGTTTAAAATAAATAATATTATAATGATTTGCATTATAATATATGGGACAAAGGTTAAAATATTTATTAATAGGTGGCAAAATATTCTCCTTAAGGAAAGACCCAAAAGTAATGTTGATATTTAAATTATAATATTTAAATTCATTGAATTTAAATAATTATAATTAAAATATAATATAAATCAAAAATCCAAAGTTTGATTTTGATATGCGTCGATGTCACAAGGTAATTTGAAGCACATATAAATATTCAAAGGTTTTGCACTTGGTAAAGAAATTATCCCACAAATTAATCTCCTTCGCATGTGCTCGATTGACTTTCAAAAGGGAAAAGAAGACAGGTTTTGCTAAATTTTAGGCAGACATTGTGGGGTAAAAAGAAAATATGATAAACTTAGGTTCATCCATGTTGGCTAGCATAGATAGCAGTTGAGGCTTGGATAAGGTATTCATGGAGGTTGGTCTTGATTTTGAATCCTATGTAGTTCATTTTTGTGAAGGAGGAAAGAGCTTTTCATTTTTGGCGAAACTTGTGAGAAGACATTGTATGGAAGAGAGTGCAAACATTTTTGTGAAGTGGGCAAATTATTAAGGTATGCAATTTTTTATTTAAATTTTTCAAAGGTTTTGGAAAACAAAAAATGTTTTGAGGCCATGTGATATTAAAAGGACCAAGTGTGGAATTTTTTAGGGAGTCATAAGGTGTGTTAATTAAATATTTTATTTTGGGTGCTTAGGAAATAAATCAAGTATTGAATATTATAAGGTGTAAACAAGGAACTTATTTTTGATGTGTGTTGAATATTATTTTGAAAGCATTGGGGATTATAAGGTGTAAACAAGAAAATTTATTTTTGATATGTGTTGAAAATTATTTTGAAAGCATTGGATATTATAAGGTGTAGAAAAGGAACTTTATTTTTGATGTATATTGAATATTATTTTTAAAGTGGAGTGATAAGGTGTATTTGTGAATTGACATTTTACTACATTTCTTGTATGGTAAAATATTTTTTGAGGTGAATATTCTTTTGGAGATTTTTTAGATAGACTGTTGCTATCTAACCTAGAATTGGCAAAAATATTTTATTGTGAGTAAAACAGGTTTTGAAGATATATCTCCATCAAAGCAAAGAGGTATGGGCACATCATCCTTTGTTTGTTGGAATGAATGTTGTAAAATATAATGTGGAGTGAAAATGATTGTTTGATAAATATTGTTGGAAATATTTAAGTGAATTTTTATATGCTTCATCGATGGATGTTTAGAGAACATTTGAGATTGAGGATTATTTGAGTTAGGGTTTGAGACCCACATTGTGCACATTGTTTGGAGAAGTATGAAAATAATTGTTTAGGGTTTGTGAGCAAGTTATGTTTCATTAGTTGAATTATTGAGTAAAACTCTTGAGCATTAGTTTTGAGTGATATTGAAAGTGAATGTGCAAACATTAGAAATCATATTTGTGAAAGCGATAGACTTAATGATTGAGTAGAACATATTGATTTTTGATAGAGTACATCATTCTCTATATTTTCTAGAGGTTAAACAAATTTTGGATGAAATATGTCTAAACTGCTTCAAGTTAAAGGAATTACTTTGAATATTAGACAAAGCATTTGATAGCATTGTGTACAAGATTTGAGATTCATTGAGCATATTTTGTGAGTTATTTTGAGTATGTATTAAGACAGATTTGAGCAAGTCTTGGTGAATACTTGAAGGTAGATTTGAAGTAAGTCTTGGTGAATACTTGAGAGCGGATTGAGCAAGTTCTTGAGAAGACTTGAAGGTAGATTTGAAGTAAGTCTTGGTGAAGACTTGAGAATAGATTGAGCAAGTTCTTGAGAGGACTTGAAGGTAAACTTGAAGTAAGCCTTTGTAAGAACTTGTAAGTAGAGTTGATTGGTGATTTGTTCAAACTTGGTGTTAAGGCTTAGGGTAAATCTGAGCAGAGTTTATTGGTGATTTGTTCAAGCTTTGTGTTAATTCTTGGGGTAAATTTGAGTAGATTTGATTGGTAATTTTTTCAAGCTTTGTGTTAAGGCTTGGGAAAAATCTGAGCAGAGTTGATTGGTAATTTTTTCAAGCTTTGTGTTAAGGCTTGGGGAAAATATGAGCAGAGTTGATTGTTTATTTGTTAAATATTTGTGTTAAGTATTGAGGATAGATTTGATATAGAGGTTAGTGTAGATTTGTGAGTAGATTTGTGAGTAGATGTATGATAATATTTATGAGCAGAGTTATAGCATACTTGTACTACACTTGGGACAGAGTTTGGTGTAGATATAAGACATAGTTGAGAGTAATATTTAGAGATGATAGAGTAGAGGATAGGAGTCTCTAGTGGATAGAGATCCATTAGCCAAGGTAGTGAGGATAGAGGTCTTATATGGAGAGAGATCCACAAGCCAGAGCAGTGGGGGTAGAAGTCTTCTAGAAGATCATCAGCTAGAGCAGAGGGGAAAGAGTTCTCATGTGGATAGATATCCACAAACTAGAGCATAGAAAAAAGAGTTCTCCTATAGATAGAGATCCACAAACTAGGGAAATATTTCTCTTATGGATAGAGATCCACGAACCAGTGTAAGGGAAAAGAGTTCTCCTATGGAGTGTGATTCACAAACCAGTTGGGAAGATAGAGTTCTTCTATGGAGAGAGATCCACGAACCAGTTGAGGATATACAGATCTCCTAGATCAAGTTCCAAAAACCAAAGAAAAGTAGAAAGATATCTCCTGTGGAGAGAGATCCACAAATCGGAGCATTAGGGGATTGGTGTCTTCTTTGGACAGAAGTTTGTAAACATTGTAATAGGTAATCGATTTCCAAGAAGATTTGTTGAGAAAATTTAGTAGAATTATTTTCTCCATGGAGTATCCTACATTGGGTGAACCATGTTAAATTGGTGTCTGTATTGTGTGTGATGACTTGTGTAATTATTTGATTACCGATATTGATATTACCATTGATAATATTGGATAATATTGTGGGAAAGAAAAGTAAAATTTGGTCTTATACTGTTCACCCCCCTCTCAATATAAGCTTGTGTTCTTCAGTTCAATCAGGTATGTTTTGGGAGGGTTTACTGCCTCTAGGGTAGTCTGGGCCCTATGGTGCATTGGGTGCCACCACAGTCATGGACTGAGAATGACCTCGTGTAGTGACCATAGCTTTATGAATTATCTCTTGTGTAAGTTTTAAGAAACATACAAAGTATACAAGGTGATTATCTTGTTTAAGTTTTCTTTGTGTTTCCTAAAACTTGTTTCATGCATTTTTATTTGTTGTGAATACAATCTTAACTCTTATTGTGTTTGCAATAGTTGATGTAATTCTTAGATTGTTTAAAGCTTTCACCTATACACTCGCAATGACAAACCCAGTAATGACATCCAGGTTGTCTACCCATCGAAATATGGAGATGAAATCCATACCTAATTAGGGAGCATAGGTACTACCAATTCTCACCTAGCACATCATGGTCAGTGATACACCCCTCCAAAGAGGAATGCATACAATTTTCTATGGATAAGATAGTTCTTGAATCGGCCTTGGCCACAGATGGGTAACGATGATACAATGTCATAAAAGTCAATCGAGTGGTAATGACTTCCACCATTGGTCTTGATCAATGGGTTGGATGTGAAATCCCAATGCCACTAATGTTTATCCTTGGATCATGGTGTGTGATTGGTTCATTTTAATATGCATAAAAAGAAAAATGCATCATACAAAATTCAATGATTTTTCACCTATATGCATGAAAATTACGTTTTATTTTTAGAAATAAATGCATACACAAATGATCTTTACAGTTCAGAGAATGCACATGCAACTAAAATGATATAGCCTTTGATCAGGCTCCAAGCACACAGTCCTACAAAAAAATCTAATAGTAGCCACCTTTGTGATCAATGGGCTATAGTCATAGCCACTGTACATAGGTGTAGCTAAGATCCTAGCTACTGGCTTCTAGGGTAGCTGACAGAAGTGGCCATTGTTCCTAGCAGTGGCTAGCAACAGACACGTAATTTACCCTCAAAATTTGACTATGTATTCTAATTATTGCTAAATTTATTATTTAAACACATAGAATGAGGATAGAGAGTAGGAAAATAGATAGAGGACTACTTACATGTAGATCCTCATCTGATGAAGAAATAGGCTGCTGACTATTTTTACTAATTTTTATGCTAGTCGTTGTCGATAAGGGTAGATGTGATGCTAGTTACTAAAGTTAATTGCAACTGGATCTACTAGCCACTGTCAATCAGAGTGGTTGTACATGCATGAAGGAAAAATACAAAAACATCAATAAATAGCACAAAATTAGGGTTGGTCCCACCATGATCGCCACTTTTAAAGCTCTAAAAATCATACATCTAGGCTAATTGCAACATGATAAAAAATTTAAAGCTATGAAGCATGTATAACCAAATAAATTGACAAAAATAAATGCCTCCTTTGTATTAATAAATTTCAAAGCTCAGTTACATATTTTTTCCTCTTAGGGATACCAAATTTAATACATGATTACAATCACTTTGAGCTCCAAAATGGGGGAGATGTATTCTAAAAGCTCTTTAGATATCCACTACATTACTTATAACAAGGCTTATTATTTGTATCCTTATTTGATTCTAAGTAATATGATCTTGATGATGCTCTTGTATCCTTGATTGTCCCTGTCACCTGCACATAAATAAACTAGAAAACACATCAATAGCACATGATGCCTCTCAAGATGAGACTAGTTTCTTGAAATATGCAAATAGGAAAGAAATGTATGAAATGATAAAGAAATACTTGAAAACATAAAATAAAGCTTGAAGGATTGAATGTAAATAATAAAAATGCTACTATACTAGGTTAGAAATCCAATGAAAAGACTACTAATCTAATCTAACGGTTAAAAATAGGGGAAAAGAGACATCAGATCTTGTCTAATTTTAATTAGAGTAGCTAGTTCTGCTAGCCACTATAAATTTTGATGACTAAGCCTGTGGGTTGCTGTTAAAAATAGCGGTCATGGGACGAGGGCTCTACTCTCTAAATCTCATGCACAGCATCAATCAATTTCACTGCAAATGGGTTTGACGTTCTTGGTGCATTCTCTCAAAATGAATTTGGGTAAGAAATTGGTTCATATTGCATTGAATTGAGTGCTTAAACAATGGTTTTTCTTCTCAAAATGTGGTAGTATCCATTGGTAGATTTGCACTTGTCATTGCTCAATTGGACAACACTTCCTTACTCCTCAAAGGGTGTGAATTCGCTCTCCAATCCGATAGGTCTTCGCTACAATGAATTTGATATCAATTGAATAGTTTTGGAGGCCTATAAATAGACTATAAAATTCCTTGGTCTAGCTTCTCTAGGAAGCCAGGATGAAGAACCTGCTGAGCTAGAACGGTTAGGCAAAGCTTCTGGAGGCTTCTGGAACCCAAACCATTACTAATTTTTTATATGCAACTAATTTTTCTCGGCTTAAGGAACCCAAGTTTGTTATAGGGTTAGCCACTCTCACTAAACATTTCTAGGGATCTAGCCACTATCAATATGCATGGCTATCCCGTAGCCGCTCTAATCTTCAATGGTTGGGATATTAGTGGTTATTGATATCAGCGGCTAGAACAGCTTAGGACTAGACTGCCCTAAATGAGTGGTTAAAATCACTGTTGGGTCTTGCAAAAGTTTAAATTTATTCATATGGTTTTAAAAGGTGCCCATATGGGTAGTCTCCTAAACATGACGTGATTTAGGTGTCTACAATTACAAAAGTACCTTTTTCAAGGCTTACAAGGGTCCAAAGGGATTATATATACAAAACAATATAAAGTCATTCATGGCCTCAAGTGAAGCTTAATCACCCCATATTTCAATAGATGAGTCCTTTTGAGTGGTATTTTCACCCAGTTGTGAAAGTACACTCTCCTTTAGGATTTGGGTTCCAAATCCCCTCTTGCAAAGAAGTTAAACAAACAACTTCTCCAAGGTCTCCATTGTATTAGCATTTGCATATGTGTATTAGTAATCTCAAATAAAGATATTCAATTTAAATGCTTGGAACACCTTAGTGATTGCAAGTAACTCGTAAACAAGGGGCAATGTTGGTTTATTTTACCATGAAACTTCAGTGATTGTTCATTGAACCAAAATAAAGCAAATGTGAGTTGGCCCTCATATGACCACGATGTAGTGCCTTAATTCCTTTTATCTCGAGGGTTTTAAAATAGATTTTATCTTGCATTAAGTCCTCAATGATGAATAGGGTCTTCAAATGTAGCTTCAAAATGTCACTTTAATTATCCTTCTTAAATGAAATCAGATTTTCATCAAGACGAATAATTTAGTGCTTTGATTGCTCCCAAAATGGTAATTTGCAAAGTGCCATAAAACACGACTCCTTCATTGAAATTAGAATTTTCATGAAGGGAATGTCATCATAGGCTCATTGAATGAAACATGAAACTGAAAAAATGAAATTCGGCCCAAAAATGGAAATTTTCTATTTTTGGATTTTTCAAAATCTGTAATAGAAACAACAACTTCGATGAATTTTTAAAAATACTAAACAACTCCAAAAATGAAATTTCAAAGTGCGTATTGGAAGTATGAAGTATAGCCTACGCAATGGTGAAATTGTTTTTGGGTTTTGAAATTTTTTAAATGTTTATTTTAATGCCTGAAAATTTAAAATAAGTTAAAATTTCTGGAAAAATAAAATGCGAAAAAATGAAAATGAAATGCAGAAAGCTGAAAATAAAATGCATTCAGTATGATGCTATCCTATTTCGACAAAACCGAAGATGTGAGGTCTCCATGCATGCAACCTAACCTATTGGACTTGCAAAACAAGCACAATCCCCATAGACTAAGTGTTGGTTCCTAGGGTTTAAAATAAATTTCAGGTTCAAGCATTCACATGAAGCAACCAAGCAAACTTGCATTAACTCCATCTACAAACTCGAAATCTGAAAAAGAGAAAAGAAATAGACATTAAATCCATAGCATGCAAAGAGAATCTCCTTCTTTCTTGCCCACAAGATGCAAATTTCTGAAAACTCCTGCATTAAAAATGTGTCATTTTACAATAGCAAAATTTTGGTTTTCCCAAACCAGTCCATGGAAGAAAAACGACTCAAACAGGTCCAGAATGGCCCTCTTGCCTTCAAATCTGCAACTCTGCTCGCAGCAATTTCCAACCCTTCAAAACATCCTTGCCTGGCGTATTTAAAATTTTTAGGAAGCTTTTCATTTCATTTTCCAATGGTTGTTCATTTCACCTTCCCTTGTGCATGCATGTGTTTTGGTTTCCAAAAAGGCTTTTCGTTTCTATTTTGTGGCCCTTCGTTTCATTTTCTCCACATGGGCTTGCGTCCGTTTCCTTCCGTGTGTAACGACCATCTTAAATGATTTCAAATCATTAAAGATTCCTTATGTAACGTTTTGTCTTATTCATTGGATTTTGTCCTTATGTCCACGTCACTATGCAGGTTTTTCCCTTGGCGAAAATCGGACATGTCGCGAAATCGCGACACTTCTTGTTTCTCTGCTTGTCTACCCCTTTTGAATCACAAAAATACATGTCGTGATATCGCGACACTTTCCTCCTTCTCTTTTCTTTTAGCCGAAAATGCAACATGTCGCGATATCGCGACACTTTTCTCTTCTCTCTTTTGGCCGGAAGATGCAACATGTCGCGATATCGCGACACTTTTTCTTTCTCTTCTTTGGCCGTGACGATGCAACATGTCGCGATATCGCGACACTTTTTTCTTCTCTTTTGGCCGTGACGATGCAACATGTCGCGATATCGCGACACTTTTTCTCTTTTGGCCGTGACGATGCAACATGTCGCGATATCGCGACACTTTTTCTCTTTTGGCCGCGACGATGCAACATGTCGCGATATCGCGACACTTTTTCTCTTTTGGCCGCGATGATGCAACATGTCGCGATATCGCGACACTTTTTCCTCCTTGCTCTCTCCCTTTGCTTTGGACCGTGAAAATGCAACATGTCGCGATATCGCGACACTTTTTTCTCCTTGTGGTGTTTTGCTTTTTCTTTGATCTTTAGCATATGGGCCACTTCGGTCTTCTTGGAAAACATGCAAAAAAGGTGGGTCCCCAATTTTGGGGTACGTTGTGGAGCAGCCACAACAAATGGCGACTCTACTGGGAAATGCTCCTGAGCATTTCGGTGAGAACTCAACCTGAAAACACATAGACTCAAATACAAGCGTCAGCAAATATCCCAAGAATGAAACTAGACGAGAAATACATGAAGCATTAGAATTATTAAGCATCAGCTCGGTGTGTGCAATGTGCTTCATTCCCTATCGTTTGAAACTCGTTCAACTTTCCATTGTCGGTTTCACTTATGATTCGTATGCAAGGCTATGAATGATTTGTGCAGGATTTGATGTATGACAACTATGTTAGAGATATAACAACCTGCTTTGCAAAGGCTCAAACTTTCTAGTATCATGAACAAACATATTAAAACTGTCAAACCCTCTTAGGACCAAATATATGTATACTGAATTAATTTACTAGATCCCAAAGTTGGTTATGTGCCCCTACCATCTTGAACCCATGTGCAAGTGTAAGTGAAATCAGAGCTTTGGGGAATAGGATTCCCAACCTAAGCGAGATGGGAATTTAACCCTATCCTTACTACTCGGATCTGGAGTTCATTACCTCATCTTGAACAAAATGATTTAACCTGTTATGGATGAAATTGTCAGGCTAGCCTGTCCGTTTGAGCGATCAGTGGTCTTGCTTTTAGACAAGACATGTTGCCACGCATGAGCATACTCCACTGCCAGTCAGGCATCTATAGCCCCGGTGGAGATCAACCCCATAATCCAGGATTTGACTTTACTTTTGATTTCTTGAACCTTGGGGATGACTACCCATCCTTGCAAGGGACATGTAGTACGATCCTTCCAATCCAATATCAATGATGCAATAAAAGTAGAATGAAAAATATTTTCTTTGGAATTTCAAGTTCTTGAGTGGGCAAAATAGAAGCTTTGGGGAATCGGATTCTCAACCTAAGCGAGATGAGAATTAGACCCTATCCTTACTACTCCATGAAGGTCAAATCGGAGCTTTGGGGAGTTGGATCCTCAACCTAAGTTCGATGGGGATTTAACCCTATCCTTACTACTCTAGATTTTAGGCTTTAAGCACTATGGGAGTGGTAAAAACCATTGTTTTAAGGATTATGTTGCATAATAGGACAGACACGAAATACTCCTTTCGCCTCACCTTTTCTTCCAAGTATGGTTTTGACCATTTTGCTCAAGATCCTCTTTAATATGTGTAGAACGTGCTTGGTTCAAGATAGTTCGGGCATCGGTTCCCAACCTTAGGATCCTTTTAATATATGTTATGTAATAACCCTAAGAGGATTCGACACCTTTTCAATGATTGTACATGAAATGAAGATGCAACTGAGATGAAATGTATATGCAATGTGGAATGTAACATGAGATATGAATGCATTGCTCCTTTTGAAATGCGGATGGAGTATACCACCTACTTTGCCATAATTTATAAAACTGACAACTTCATGCATCACAAGTTCCAAACGATATTCTTTAATGTGTTTGCGATATTCGTGGAGCTTTCTGCAATACAATTCCGATGTTTCATATTCTCCTAGCCTTAGTCAACATTCATAAGGACATAAGTTGACATCTCGCTTTTTTTTTTTTTTTTTAAAACAAACCAAAAGTGTCCAAAGGACCAACACACAAAACTTAAAACCAAAATGAGATCCAATCCAAAACCAAAACACAAAAACCAACATGTATATACAAATGTACAATATAATACAAGATGGTGCAAAGTTTGGATTATCATTTTCCCGGATCCCAAACCTGATTAGAATTCTTTAAAAGACATATGACGTGATACGCATACCAAGTTTGGAAGGAATCAAATAAGAACAAGACTAGACCAAACAAAGCAACCAACTTCAACTTTCCCCTCTCATCCCACCAATTAGATTTAGTTCCATTAGTATTCTCATAGGTGAGATTCAAATTACCAAATTGATTAGACAATGGTTGATTTTCAATTCTTTCTTGTCTATTCTTTAAGGTGCAAATTTCATAATTCCATTCATGATTTAAAACTAGGCTTTCTTTATTCAAAATGAAATTTTGTAAGCAAGAGCCTATTTCTAAAAAATTCAAAGCTAATTCATTTTCCATGTTCTTAGGCCAATCAAAATTGTGCAACAATTTACCAGCATCTAGGATCTTTACTAAATGGGGATCATTAAGAGTTTTTATCCTAGGTTCAAGAATTAATTGTTGATGAATTTGATTTAGCAATTTAAGTGCATCAAGCTCCTTTTCATTCATTAAAGTAATGTTATCAAAGGTGTGGTTAGAAATTAATCCTTGTTCTTCATTCACCTTCAATGGTATTTCATCATGAATATCATTTGAATTATACAAATCTTCACCTAAATCTTGGATGTTTGGACACAAAGGTTTAGATTTTACCTTTTTCACCTTTTCATTTACCAAAATTTGATGAGGATTTGCCATTCCCTCTTTCACCTCATGGTCTTCATATTCTTCATTGATTACTTGTTCATCAAACATACCAAAATTGGGCACCCAATTGAAAACATGCCCATCCTTTTCAACCCTCAAATATTCTTGGTCAAAGTGTATGTCAAGTAACTCATCTTCATGATCAATCACTTTCGTTGCTTCTAATAGATCAACCACTTTGTCATTTAATTCCAATTCTTTGTTCACTATCCATGGTATCTCTTCCAAAACATCCTCAAATTGTACAGGAGTTGTAATATCTTCCTTTGAGTAGGCGATTATGTTGTCCTGTATATCAATTGGCACACAAGTTTCATTAGCAGTTTTGGAGTGAATGTAGTCTTCCCACTTCTTCCAAGCATCATAATAATCATCTTCCAAAGTCAAGTGGTGACGTTCAACTACTTCTTCAACATCTTCCAATTCATCAATGTGTTTCTCATCAAATTCACCTTCACCTTCTTTAGATGATTCAATAATTTTCAAAAGTGGGTTGTTTCTTGAATTCAAATTTGTAAGGCTATCATCGTCCAAATTAGTAACCCATGATTCAATTTTATCACAATTTGGAGGGTGAAGAATTTTTTGATCATTAGTTCCAAGCTTCTCATCGAGAGTTTCTTCCAAGAACAAGTGGTGAAATTCTATCATATCTTCAAATTCATTTATTGGTTTTCTTCCAATTTCACTTTCAACCACTTCATCCAATTCTATGGTAGGTTCCGTCCTATCACATATTTCAAACATTGTTGAATTTAGAACCCCTTCATCTAAATAATCGTGTATCTCTATGAATGAGTTCATTTCTGCATAATCCTCACTGGTGGATGTTGGCTTAGCAATTTGCACCTCCTCTTGGACTACATCTAAGGTGGTTGTAACATTTGGACCTTCAAATTCATCCCCTTGATCATTTACCTTAGGTATCATTGGAGTGGAGGGTGCTACATTTGATGGTTGGTGTAGGTTGGCATCACTAACTCCAAAAGAACAATCTCTCATGTGAACATGTTGTGCCTTTTCTTCTTCCAAAACTTGTTCTACCTTTTCAAAGATCTCATAGATTGTCTCTAGAGACAGGTCATCCAAGTTTTCCTTAATGAGTGTAACAAGTTTGGGGTGTATGGCTCCCATGTATACTTGAATAGCTTCCTCTTTCGATGTACCCAAACTTTCCCACATTTGAGAGTACAATTCACGAAACCTCACATTGAATTGACTCATGGACTCATTAGGCTCTTTACACATAGAGGTGAATTGATTTTGCAACCTATCTAAGTCAACTTGATTACCAAAGTGATAAAGATAGGCTGCTTCTAATTGGCTCCAAGAAGTCTTAACCTCCATGGGTAAATGGCAATACCACGAGAATGATCTATCACCCACAATGTATGGGAAGAACCTACAAGCAATAGGCTCACAAAATACTTGAAATTGACATAATGTGAACTTATAGATATGTAGATTTTGTAGGTATCCTGATGCCACTTCTTGATTAAAAAGTCGCAGAAACTCCAATAACATTTCATGAATTTGATAAGATGTTCCAAAGGTAGAATGACATTCATAATACTTTCCTAATGCAGATACCATCTTTTCTCTTAGGGACATCATTTCTTCCCTTAGGGATACAATTTGCTCCTCAAATGTTGCCATTAGTGAAACTCAAAGAATAACTTCAAAACCAATTTGTTAGTCATGAATAAAAGAAGGAACCATGACAAAGCAACATTCTAAAAATGTAAATTAGTTTCTGATTCACCAGATCGCATATGCGCAAGTGAAGAGCATACTCCTAGTGTTGTAGGCTTTATGATTCACAAGATCGCATTACACGCAAGTGAAGAGCATAATACCGACAACAAATACATTTTAGACAACATAATTCCTTACAAATAAGCATGAAATGACTCGCAAATATCAAACATGTAACGTATGAATAATCATGTTAGCATCAACCAAGAGAGGTATCCATTAAAATCAAATGAAAGTAATTGCATGGAGACAACCTCGTTAGTCAAGACCAACAAAATCAAATCAAAACCCATTATTCCTGTATGAACAATCAAAAGCGTTAGAACAATGCATAGCAATTCATGTCCTCCTTTTAACACTACAAGGTTGTATTGTTAAAAGAGGGCTAAAGATAATAATCAATAGGGCATGAAATATTCAAAATTTAAATCCCTATAGCATTTAAATCACACTGAAATAAACCAATTCGGGCCCTCCTTCTAGCGCCAATCTGTTGAGTGGTATTTTCACCCAATTGTGAAAGTACACTCTCCTTTAGGATTTGGGTTCCAAATCCCCTCTTGCAAAGAAGTTAAACAAACAACTTCTCCAAGGTCTCCGTTGTATTAGCATTTGCATATGTGTATTAGTAATCTCAAATAAAGATATTCAATTTAAATGCTTGGAACACCTTAGTGATTGCAAGTAACTGTAAACAAGGGGCAATGTTGGTTTATTTCACCATGAAACTTTAGTGATTGTTCATTATCAAATAGCAAATTGAGTTGCCCTCTATACACCTTATATTATATTCTAAGTCTCTTGATAGGTCTCAGTATCAATCCTTTTTTCCTCAGAAAATCCGTTTCAATCACCTATAATTTCATAAGAAGTCCATACGAATCTAACAAAAACCAAAAGAAATTTCATATTTTCAAAATTAATAAAAACAGAATTTTAAAAAACTAAACAACTAATAAATCAAATGATAATAAAGACCAAAGAAATTGTTTTTGGATTTTGAAATTTTTTAAATGTTTATTTTAATGCCTGAAAATTTAAAATAAGTTAAAATTTCTGGAAAAATAAAATGCAGAAAAATGAAAATGAAATGTAGAAAACTGAAAATAAAATGCATTCAGTATGATGCTATCCTATTTCGACAAAACCGAAGATGTGAGGTCTCCATGCATGCAACCTAACCTATTGGACTTGCAAAACAAGCACAATCCCCATAGACTAAGTGTTGGTTCCTAGGGTTTAAAATAAATTTCAGGTTCAAGCATTCACATGAAGCAACCAAGCAAACTTGCATTAACTCCATCTACAAACTCGAAATCTGAAAAAGAGAAAAGAAATAGACATTAAATCCATAGCATGCAAAGAGAATCTCCTTCTTTCTTGCCC
This sequence comes from Wollemia nobilis, assembly GCA_028583015.1. Lineage (NCBI taxonomy): Eukaryota > Viridiplantae > Streptophyta > Pinopsida > Araucariales > Araucariaceae > Wollemia > Wollemia nobilis. Next base: position 5,710,352 of record JAQPPZ010017192.1, read on the forward strand.
TCAAGATGCAAATTTTTGAAAACTCCTGCATTAAAAATGTGTCATTTTACAATAGCAGAATTTCTGGTTTTCCCAAACCAGTCCATGGAAGAAAAACGACTCAAACTAGTCCTAGAATGGCCCTCTTGCCTTCAAATCTGCAACTCTGCTCGTAGCAATTTCCAACCCTTCAAAACATCCTTGCCTGGCGTATTTAAACTTTTCAGGAAGCTTTTCGTTTCATTTTCCAATGGTTGTTCGTTTCACCTTCCCTTGTGCATGCATGTGTTTCGGTTTCCAAAAAGGCTTTTCGCTTCTATTTTGTGGCCCTTCGTTTCATTTTCTCCACATGGGCTTGCGTCCGTTTCCTTCCGTGTATAACGACCATCTTAAATGATTTCAAATCATTAAAGATTCCTTATGTAACGTTTTGTCTTATTCATTGGATTTTGTCCTTATGTCCACGTCACTATGCAGGTCTGTTCCCTTGGCAAAAATCGGACATGTCGCGAAATCGCGACACTTCTTGTTTCTCTGCTTGCCTGCCCCTTTTGAATCGCGAAAATGCAACATGTCGCGATATCGTGACACTTTTGCCTCCTTGCTCTCTTTTGTTGCTTTTAGCCACGAAAATGCAACATGTCGCGATATCGCGACACTTTTTCTCTCTTTTGGCCGCGAAAATGCAACATGTCGCGATATCGCGACACTTTTTCCTTCTTTCCTTCTCTTTTGGCCGCGAAAATGCAACATGTCGCGATATCGCGACACTTTTTCTTCTCTTTTGGCCGTGACAATGCAACATGTCGCGATATCGCGACACTTTTTCTCTTTTGGCCGCGACGATGCAACATGTCGCGATATCGCGACACTTTTTCTCTTTTGGCCGCGACGATGCAACATGTCGTGATATCGCGACACTTTTTCTCTTTTGGCCGTGACGATGCAACATGTCGCGATATCGCGACACTTTTTCCTCTTTTGGCCGCGACGATGCAACATGTCGCGATATCGCGACACTTTTTCTCTTTTGGCCGCGACGATGCAACATGTCGCGATATCGCGACACTTTTTCCTCCTTGCTCTCTCCCTTTGCTTTGGACCGCGAAAATGCAACATGTCGCGATATCGTGACACTTTTTTCTCCTTGCGGTGTTTTGCTTTTTCTTTGATCTTTAGCATATGGGCCACTTCGGTCTTCTTGGAAAACATGCAAAAAAGGTGGGTCCCCAATTTTGGGGTACGTTGTGGAGCAGCCACAACAAGGCCATAGTAGAATAGAAGGTTATAGTAGAAGAGGTAAAGTCATATTTGTGGAGAGGAATTTTTAATGTCACTATTGCAAAAGTTATGGCCACTATGAAAGAGAACATACAATATAGACAAACAATGAAGGAGTAAAATAGGAAAAAAAATTACATGGAAAAGATGAAAGCTCAAAAAATATGCTCATGTCATGTAATGTGGAAAAAATTTCAACTAAAGAGTCTTAGCACTTAGATTTTGGTTGTTCAAATCATATGATCAATAATAAGGAGTTATTTATAGAGTTATATGACTCATACAAGAGCAAGGTGAAAATGAAAGACAATAAAACATTATAGGTTGAAGGAAAAGGAACCTTACAAATTGAAACAAAATATGGAAATAAAATATCCAACATACTTATTTCATACTAGGCTTGAAACACAATATGTTGAGTGTGGGGATCTTGTAGAGAAAAGCTACAAAGTGTTGTTTGAGAATAAGGAATTCATCTATGACAAAGCAAATGGAAACCAAGAAATGGTTGGTGTACCTATGACAAAGAATATGGCATTTCCTTTGAGCTTGTAGGAGAAAAAAAAATAGTATCACGTAGTCATTGAGGACAATAATTATTTATGGTACAAAAGGTATGCTCACTTGAATTTTTAATGCTTGTATTTGTTGAAAGCCAAATATATAGTCCATGGACTTCCTTGTGTAGGAGCAAGAAATAGTGTGAAGGTTGCACAATCGAAAAATATCATAGACATATATTTGCAAAAGGAAGAGCATGGAGAGCACCATGTCAATTTTAGTTGATTTCTTTAGATATTTATCATCCAATACATACAGTAAGTGTTGATAAGTCCCTTTACTTTATCACTTTTATTGATTCTAGAAAACTTGAAAATATTTTTCGAATGAATAAAAGTGATGTTTTGAAGGATTCAAGAGTTTTAAAGTCATAATCAATAATAAAAGCAAATATATAACCAAAATATTATAGATTGGTCATCATGGTGAGTTTTGTTCCAAGAAATTCAATCAATTTTATGTTGAGCATGGGATACAAAGATAATGGACAATATCTTATACACATCAGCAAAATATAGTTGTAGAAAGTAAGAATATGATAATCATGGAGATAGCAAGAAGCATGGTACTACAAAAAAATTTGGGTAAATATTTCTAGTTTAAACCAGTCATAATAGCAATGTACATCCTCAATATAAATCCCATAATGACAATAAAGAGTATGAATCCTCATGAGGTATGGTATAGAAAGAGCCTTCAATAAGTCACATGAGAGTATTTGGTTGTTTGGCTTATATTTATGTTGAAGATAATAAAATGAAGAAATTAGAATCAAAGAGTCAAGGATGCATTTTTGCTGGTTATTCTAAAGAAAACAAGGTATGTAGATATTATGAACCTAAATTTAGACAATGAATTGCGTCTAGATATGTGATTTTTAATTAAGAGGAAGTACATGAAGAACAAATGGAAAACACTAAGAAGACAATTGTAATTTAAGATTTTGGTGTGTTACATAAATTAAGTGGAGGCACAAGCATTTCTCTTACAAAAGTGAATAAAGGGTACTAAATTTTGGATTAAAATTATAATAGGATGTTCAAAATATGCAAAGAACAAGTCCAAGAACAAAGAACAAAAAGATAAAATGGTCAACTATACACTATTGTCCAAGATTGAATGGATTACTCAAGATTTAATAAAACATCCCAAAAGGTATGGACCAAATCCATGAAATAATAAATGAATGTGACTCAAAATAAGGAGTTGTATGAACTTCCAAATATCAAGGTAATTGGAGTGAAATGGATGTTCAAGACCAAGTATAATATCAATGGATCAATCAAAAGGCATGAAACAAGGTTAGTGGAAAAGGGGTATGCATAAAAAATTAGTATAGATTATGATGAGACATATGCACATATTGCAAGGCAAGACACAACAAAAATGGTCTTAGCCTTAGCCGCCCAAAAAGGATGGTTTACATATCAACATGATGTAAAGAGTGCATTCTTGAATAACAAGATTAAATAAGTGTTTGTGGAACATCCACAAGGATCAAAAGTGAAAGATAATATATATATATAGATATATATATACAAGTAAATATATATAAATATATATATATATATATGGATTTTAACAAGCATAAGTGCATGGTATTCAATAATTTGTTTATACTTGAAGTGTAGGCTTGTGAGAATTAATAATTAACCTAGACTATACTACAAAAGGAAAGGTGGTGATATTTTGATTGTTTGCTTATATGTTGATGATCTAATTTTCATATGAATTTCATAAAAAATGAAAATAGAATTCAAGCAAGGCATGATGCAAAAATTTGAAATGAGCAATTTGGGTTTGATGCATTATTTTCTTGGTATGGGGGTACATCATACATATTATTGAATCTTCATTTTTCAATCTAAATAAGCACATGATATGTTGAAGAAGCTTGACATGGAAATTTATAAATAAGTTGTTACCCACTTGCAAAAGGAGAAATAATATGCAAGGATTATTTATGTGGAGTGGATGAGAGGATATATAGAAGTTTAATTGGAAGCCTTATGTACTTGACAATAACAAGACCATATATTGCATATGTAGTCTCTTTAGTTTCAATATTCATGAATGAGCTATCAAAATATCATATAAGAGAAGCTAAGATAATTTTGAAGTATATGAAAGGAACATTCAATTATGGAATCCATTATACTTTAACTAAAAATACTAAGTTGGTTGGAAATAGTGATTGAAATTGTGAAGGCTCAACTAATAATAAGAAATCTACATCAAGAAATTATTTTTCATTGAGAAATAAATTGGTGACTTGGAGTTTGAAGAAATAAGTTGAAGAGAAATAATACCCGGATAAACAAAATCTAGAAAAATAGTTTGTGTAGAATCAAAGGAAAAACAAAGAAGAAGAAACACATTACACAAGAATTTATCCTAGGAAATATTTTCAGAAAAAAACCCAGCAAGAATATTTCCTTATTGTATAAACTTGACCGTCTTTAATACATTAATATCCTTATCCATTTTTTGCTTGCTTTCACTTGTGATTAAATTTCTTACGCATTCCACACACATGTCAAACCCTCATTCAAGTGTTGTTTTATATACCAACAACACAAGAAGGAGAAGTACAATACAATGGGTGCAAAACCATGGGCCGACTATACATTAACCCAAAACTGCCCATATGGGTCTTAAAAATAGCTTAAACCCCCAAAACAATTCTTGAGGGCTATCACCCCCATACCCCCACTCAAGGCCCGACCTGACCCCGAACCCTAATAAGTATAGGAGAAAAGTGTCCAGTTATTTGAGAGTTAACCCCACCTGAATAACATGGAAAATGTTCAACATAATTCCAACATTCTCCCACTTGTTGAATATGTTCCACAGGGGCTAAAAAATACCATTGTCAATTGTTAAGGGTAACCATACCCATAGATCTTCTACACCAAGAAAATTTATGAGCATGTACAACCTTTGTTAACAAATCAACAATATTCTTCTATGTATCAACTTTCTCCAATATCACCTGGTTCTCTTCAACCATCTCTCTCACAAAATGGTACTTGATATCAATATGTTTTGACCGATCATGAAAACCAAGATTGTTTGCCAAAAATATTGCACTCTAATTATCATTTTCAATTCTCACAACTTTTTGTTTAAGATCAACTATTGGACATAGCCTTTGTAGCCACACTACTTTACAAATATGATTTGTTGCATTGAACTCTATTTCTATAGTGGAAAAAGCAACCACTGATTGCATTTTACTCATCCAACTTATTGCCCCTCCAAACAACCTAAACACATAAGCACTCATGGATCTTCTCTTGTCAAGATCTCTAGCCTAGTCAACATCCACAAAGCCTTGTAGATTTACAATATTATTGTCTCCAAATTTTTCTTGGTAATAGATAGCATAATTTGTAGTTCCACACAGGTATCTAAAGATCCTCTTCACAACAATCCAATGTTCCTTTTCTATATTGGACATATATCCACTAACTACTCCCACTGCATGTGCAATATCAAGTCTGGTACAAACCATTTCATACATTAGTCTACTAACAACGTTGGAATAAGGAACATGATGCATTTATTCAATTTCCACATTTGTTTTAGGACACTATTCAACATATAACTTTTGACCAACAAGATATGGAGTACATATTGGTTTACAATCATGCATCCTAAACCTTTGTAGTATCAAATCAATATATTTCTTTTGATTTAACCATAACTTTCTATTTGCATGATCCCTTATTATTTCCATATCCAAAATAAATTTTGCAAAACCTAAATCATGTTAGCTTTTGAAGCTATAAACATAAAGGAAATGCAACCACAAGTATGGAAATAAGCATGCAATGTTATAACTATGATAATGGCTAACTAATATGTATGAAAATATAATAAGAAATTTCATAAATAACTCAAGAAATAACCATTAATTAAAGCTAACAAGAATTACAATGTTATTCAATGGAGGTCACAACCTCTCCATATTTGTAAAAATGGATCTACATTGTATCTACTACTACTCTATCTATGCACTCCAAAATCCTCTCTCTTCTACTCTATGAAGGCCTATTTATAATGAGATGCAACTCTTTGCCTCCAATATTCCTATGACACCTCAATATTCTATTCTAAAGACTTATGTACATGTGGACTACATTCACATTTACATAATTGCACATTCTAACACTTGTGCATTTGTTACATTGCCTTAATAAATTACTTAAGTCCTAATAAACTCCTAATCTAAATATGTACCCATGATGGTACATTAGTAAAGAACCAAATAATGTAATATATTCCAACACCCCCTGTATTACATTATTTAGGTATTGAAGACTTTAGTCTTCAATAAGGTCTTCATCCTGGTTCTAAAATTTGAGCTTCTCTCCTCTACTTTCTTCATTTTCTACTTTGTCTGAATTTGAATGTGTATCTTGTTTTGATTCTTCTTCTTTTGCTTCAGTCTTTATGTTGTCTCTCCATGTTTTCTTCATCCCACTATTTGTTGGTATTCTAAAGTGTTTGGTATAACTCTTGAAGTCTTCTAGATAACCTTGTTGAACTAGAGATCTGATAATCTTGTGAGTCATAAGTGAATCATAACTGCTTCCTCTTATGTTCCATGGTTTCTTGTATGGCCTGTATCTTTGATCTTCAAAAATATCAAGCTTGAATTCAGTGTCAATTTATGCCTCTAAAATAAGAACTTGGAAGAAACAATGACCAAATATTTTATAGTAATTATCCTTGTAGTAAAAAAAGAAATGTGAATGAGATTTTCCTTTACAATATTTGCATGGATGGACACTCCAACAACTTACTTTCTCATGACCAAATTTGTTGCAATAAGTGTAAAATAAAGATATCCCAACTTCTTTGTCATCTATTTTAGGAATATCATGTTTATCTATTTCTTTGATGAAATAGTTAAGCCATGTGTGAACAATTGAGGCAATTCCAACTTTACTTCTTTCACTAATTTGTATGATGTCTTTCTGATCAATATTTTTCCTTATTTTTTTAATATGATCTTCAATATCTTTATTGGTATTGTTGTCATTTACTTCCTTCACTGTCTCATTGGAAGATATTCCTAAAAAATTTACTTTTTTCAAACTATTAGTTTGTGGGTTTTTAGAAATTTCTTTAATCCCTATTGATTCTTCTCTTTCATTTACATATTCCATTACAATTTTTGGATTACCAATCATGCTTTCCATTGAATCAACTATATTTCTAAGCCATATTGGTATTTTCCTTGCTCCTTTTCTAATTGTATTATTTGATGAGTTCTTTGGAGTAGACATTCTTATAGCTTCTTAGTTTATAAATTGAGAAAATTTTTGATAGAACCTTTGAAGTAGTCTACCTTATGACTCCCTAGTAAAAGGATTAACTATTACCTTTCAATTTGAGAGATCAATCTTGAAGAAAAACTTTTCCAATTTTTAAGTTTTGTAAAAATATCCTTTTGTGATAGTATGCTTAGCTTTCTAGGTTTGAGTTGAATTCCTTTTGTCTCCCTAATAATGATATGATAAGTTTAATATAATGTTCAACTCTTTAAAACAACCGTTTTCCTTGTAGAAATCTCAAAGATGCAATTAGATAAAAATTCTCAATATATTCAAGATAGTTAAGTTGGGCTCTCTATGTCTCTTTAATTTTGAGTATGAGACTAATAAAATCAATCTTGCAACTTTCAAATGAATCTATAGATTGACTTGCCTCTACCTTTGTTTAATGAAGTTTCTAAATTTCTAAAATTTCAATTTGGAGTAGGATTCCTTGTATCTCCCAAGTTAGAAATTTAGAAAGACTAAATATTTGCAAATTATATTTCACTAACCTTATGTCTCCTTGTTTATGGTTTGCAAATATTTGAAGCAATAATAATAAATATTTTAATGCTTCTATTTTCTACTTCCTTCTCAAGATAATCAAAATGCTTTCTAGAGATTAACACCTTATTACTCCTATAATTCAATATCTCTAGAGTATAAATTTTAGTTTATTTTAACCTATAAACTTGTAAAATAACTCTTACCTTTCCAATGCTTAATTAGGACTTGCAAGTTCTTTGTAATCAACTTGAACTCCTATAACTTGATGGCAGTTGACTCCTTGTCAACTTTGATATGCTACATAAAAATCCCACTCCTTCTTTGACATTGAATTGTGTACCTTATTCAAGATTCAAAAGTGACCCTATGCTCTTCTCTTCAACCGACGAGTGTGCTTCTATTTGATTTCTATATGCTTACTTGTGCACTCCAATTCAACTAGCAAGCTAGACCTTCAACATTGATATTATGCCTATGCTTCTTCTTCAAAAGGTAAACTAAAATGCTTTATCACTCCTCGATCTTCGTGTGCTATAGACTCTTTAATGATACCTTAATTTTACTTTATTATTTTTAATGTGATGTATCTTATATGATTGTTGCACAAGTGCTTATTTTAAGGTGTGTTTCTACATAATTAGAACGTGGTGTAGGAAGGATGGTGTATACGTTTGCCCCCCTGTGCTCTTAAAATGATTCTCTTGACTTTATCAAAATATTGGCTTCAACTTCCTTTGCAAGCTGAGATAAACTGAAGTCAATATTACCTTCAAACCCTTGGCAATACTTTTCTTGCTTGGTTACTTTTGCACTCAATAATCCAAGCTTTTCAATAAATTTTTGCACTATAGAATATGCAAATTTTTAGAGTCTTCTCTTGCTTAGAATAGTCAATAGAATTTTGATATTTTTATCTCTCGAAATATATCTAACTTCTATTCTTATGTGCATGTTGATCCTTGAAGATTATAACTTATGCACCACCTTGAAGACTTCAAATAGAAACCTATTTATGCAACTTTTAAATCTTGAAACTAGTGCTCAATAAACTTTAATAAGAAACCAAATATAAAATTTTAGCTAATGAACCTTTTGCACCTTTGTTGCATACCTTTCTACCTCTATAGATGATGATGATGATGGTGATTTGAATCATCAAATAATTACCTTTTGTATATGATATTGCAGCTCTTCTAGGTTGTCCAAAAAATAGATCTTTTGCTCACCTATTTGCAACTTTAACACTCCACTAATTTTCTGCTCAAAACTGTGATTTGGTGGCTCCAATACACCTTCATGATATACCTCTAAAATCTGAACCTTAGCAGCTACTAATACTGCCCAAATTATTGCTTTCTCGCTATCCTAAAATCTAAAAAAAATCATATTGTAAAGTAGTCAAAACCTTCACCGAAACGTTGTCCTTGAATCTCAAAATTTTGGTAGGAAACTCCTCCAAATCATAGCTGATATATTCCTCAAGAACCCTTCAATGACAATCCCCAAATCTCTCATATTTGGTGGTTTCTCTATATCCTTTGTCTTGTCAAATTTTGACTTCAAACTATATCTTCTTCTTAAGAATCTAAAAGTCTTGATATATTCTCTAAACTACTCCAAAATTTGATAAACTTCTTGCCAAATATATCTCCCTTCGGCTTATTATCGGATGGAGATAATTTTTCCAATTTCTTTACTATCATAAGTCTCTCCTTGGTAGTAATTTTTTCCAATGAGTTCTTCTAGGAACTCCTTCAATGAGGTTCTCCAAGGATTCTCCTTATTTCTCCTTGAGACCTCTCCAAGGTCTTCAATATTGCAACTTCAAAAATATTTCAATGGGACCTTCCTTGGTCTCCTTCTTGGATCTCCTAAATTTGTTGCTATTGAAATATAAATTATGACTTTTTGTTAGTCATTATCTATCCTCAATATTCCACTATGGGAGTTCTTCGATAAGGCCTTATATGGACCTCTTCTTCAATGTGAAGTTTTCAATCTTCAATGGAGATCACCAATATTCAATATTCACTAGGACTCTTCTCCTAGAGTATCTTCTTCCTTCAATGGGGTCTTATTTCTAGGACCTCTTCCTTGATTTGCAATCTTCAATATGGCTTCCTTCGCCACTAGATCTTCTTCTCAGTCTCTAGATTGTTGTTTTAGGCACTGGATTGATTCCAAAGAAGATATTCTTCCTAAATCTTGTATGAAGCTTCCCAAATTTCTTTTAGTCTCCTTTCTTCTGCAACAAAGTATTAGGCAACGATAAAAGAAATTTCTTTAAATCTATAGAAAATAATCTTCACTAGTTGGATTTCCAATCTAGTGGAATCAATACTGAGTTATAGTCTTCACAAGTTTTTTTGTAACTCTGTGGAAAAACTCTAGCCAAAAATAATTTTAGAAATTCTAAAAATGATATTTGCAATCTCCTCTCAATATCTCTTGTGGCTCTTCTCTATTTCCTATTAATCTACCTAGTGCTCTGATACCATTATTAGCTTTTGAAGCTATAAACTTGAAGAAAATGCAACCACAAGTATGGAAATAAGAATTCAATATTATAACTATGATAATGGCTAAATAATATGCATGAAAATATAATAAAAAAACTTCAAAAATAACTCAAGAAATAGTCATTAATGAAATATCACAAAAATATACAATGTTATTCAGTGGAGGTCACAACCTCTCCATATTTACAAAAATGAATCTACATTGTATCTACTACTACTCTATCTATGCACTCCAAAATCCTCTCTCTCTTCTACTTTATGAAGGCCTATTTATAATGATATGCAACTCTTTGCCTTCAATATTCCTATGACACCTCACTATTCTATTCTAATGACTTATGTACATGTGGACTACATGCACATTTACATCATTGCACATTCTAACACTTGTGAATTTATTAAATTGCTTTAATAAAGTAATTAAGTCCTAATGAACTCCTAATATAAATATGTGCCCATGATCATACATTAGTAAAGAACAAAATAATGTAATAAATTCCAAAAAATCCTTCATATCAAATTCAAAAGATAGCTGACATTTTAGTAACTTTATCATCTCCTTATTGTTATCAATTAATGACATGTCATTCACATACAAAATAATGATAAAAAAACATCACCTTCCTTTTTGAAATAAACACATGGATCTGCTTTGCTTTTTCCAATCCCAAGTATCAAAACAAACCTATCAAATTTTTGGTTCCACATTCTTGGAGATTGCTTTAATCCATAAAGATAATTCTTTAACTTGTATACCAAGTCCTCCTTACCTTTTACTCTGAAGCATTATGGTTATGACATATATGTCTTCATCAATTTCACCATGTAGAAAAGTTGTCTAATTCCATTTGTTCTATTTCAAAATCAAAAGTAGCAAAAATAGCCAATAGAGCTCTAATTGATGTTATTTTAGCCATAGGAGAAAAAATCTCACCAAAGACAATTCCCTCAACTTGAGAAAATCCTTTTTCTACGAGGCGAGATTTGTACTTCTCCAAATTTCCTTTCACACTATACTTTTTCTTGAATAACCACTTACAACCAACGAGTTTTCTTTCAGGGGTAGTTTAACCAAGTCCCATGTCTTATTTTTATCCAGGGACTCCATTTCTTCCTCCATATCCCTTTTCCAAGACTTATTCTCACTTTGATTCAAATGCCTTCTTTATAGTCTTGGTTTCTTCATCAATAACTGATTACTTAAATGCAGAACATAAAATTTAAAGGGTTATACCTTTCTGGGAGTCTTCTCACTCAATCTAATATTCTCAAAATTGGAGTTCCAGGTTCTGCATATTCAACTTCCTCCTCATATTCTTCCTTTTAATATTCCTCTTCAAACTCTCTCTGTAATTCATATTCTTCTTTAGCATCAAGTTCTACCACAAGTTCTTCCTCCTATTCCAATTTTACCTCAACTCTTTCAGGTTTTTTGCTTGGTTACATTTCTTATTTTCGAACCCCTACTGTTTCTCTAGAGATCACATTACGACTGTAAGCAATATTATGTGTTTCTAGGTTCCACGACTTATATCCTAAAACACTAATACTATAAACCATAAATATATATTTTTTAGATTTATAGTCTAGCTTAGTCATTTTCTTTTTTGGGACATACATGTAAGCCTTGCAACCAAAAATCTTATATAAATGAGAGAGGGTTTCTTACCAGTCCACACTTCCTATAGATTTTTGTCCACCAAATATGAGGTAGGATATTTTTTGATGAGGTAACAGGCAATTAACATGGCTTATACCCAAAATTTCATTTCTAGCCTTGCACCACTTAGCATACTTTTGGTCTTATCCATCAACATTTTGTTCATCCATTCTGCAAATCCATTTTTTTGTGGAGTATATGGAGTTGTTCTCTACATTTTTATTCCCCAATCCTTGCAAAACTGCTTAAATTTATTAGAGTAATACTCACCATCATTGTCACTTCTCAAAATCTTTATCTTTTTCTCTGTTTGATTTTCTACAAGAGCCTTGAACTCTTTAAATTTTTTGAAAACATCATATTTATACCATAAAAAATATACCCAGGTCTTTCTTTATAATTCATCTATAAATGTAACAAAATATATAGATTTACCTAATGATGGTACTTTTGCAGGTCCAAACACATCACTGTGAAGTAGATGCAAAATTCTTTCAAATCTTGTGGCTCTACTAGAAAACTTGACTCGGGTTTGCTTTCCAAAGACATAGTGCTCACAAAAATTCAAATTTAATGGGTAGTCAAAAATTATTTCAACCATACCTTTCATTTTTAATGTTCGAAGTCCTTTCTCACCAATGTATCCCATGCATTGATGCCACACCATTGTCTTCGCTACAACAATACTTGGATATTCTTCTACCATATTAATTTCATGTACAACTAAAGATTTATTTCAATCAATACTTACAATGCTAGACTCAAGTTTGAACAAAGTTCCTATATGAACTCCCCTTGCCAACACTAAGAATCCACGAACAATCTTGCAATTGTCCTTATTGAATATCACAGTTACACCTGTGTCATTCATCTTACCAATGGATATCAAATTTCTTGTAAAACTTGGAATATGCAACACCCTAGGAAGCATCTTAATTCTTCCATATTTTAACCTCAACTTGACTCTTCCTCAATTTATTATTGTATGTATCAAATTATCTTCCAAGAATACTTCACCTTCATTTATCTTTTCATATTCATATAACCCCTCCCTATGAGAATTCATATGAAAAGAAGCACCTGAGTCAGTCAGCCATGAGTAATGGTGTTCACTTGAGCATGTTGCAACCATAAATAGGTCTCATGAATCTTCATTTTTGGTCTTCATTTTTATAGAAGTTCCATGATGTTAAAAGCATTTATATGTTCATCCATAGAGTCACTATAATTCATCCGAAGTGAATATACCTTATTTTGAAGAAAGAGTTTATTTACCCGTAACTTTATTTGATATAACACTCCCAGTTTTTCCTATAACACCTTTGTCGTGGTATTTGTCGATACATTCAGCAATACTAAATTAGATAAGCATAATTTGATAGAGCTCCTTGTCTTCCTATCGATCTTTAGTCACTCCTTATTTGTCATTCCTACTTATTTTACTCCTAAGACCGCAACCCACTGATCTCTATCGACCAATAGATCCTCCATATTAAGTTTCCATAACTCAAATTTTTGTCCATTAATATCTCTACCTGTATGATTTCGATCATTTTTCCTTCACCTAGATTCTTTCACACACTTCTCCCACTCAAGAATCAATTTATCTCATGGTTGAAACCCTTACTCCTCAAACAAAGCTAAAACCTAGCTCTAATACCAAATGAAGAGATAATATCCTGATAAACGAAATCTAGAAAAGCAGTAAGTGTAGGAACCAAATAAAAATAAAGAAGAAATACATTACACAAGAATTTATTCTAGGAAATCATTTCAGGAAAAAACCTAGCAAGAATATTTCTTTATTTTATAAACTTGATCGTCTCTAATACAATAATATCCTTATCCATGTTTTGCTTGTGATTATATTGCTTGTGCATATCACACATATGTCAAACTCTCATTCAAGTGTTATTTTATATACCAACAATACAAGAAGTAAAATTACAATAACATTGGAGAACAACCATGGGCTGACTATACATTAACCCAAAACCACCCATATGGATCTAAAAAATAGATTAAACCCCCCAAAAACAATTCTTGAGGGCTAACACCCCCGTATCACCGTTCAAAGCCCAGCTTGACCTCAACTTGAACCCCGACGAGTATAGGAGTAAAGTTTCCAATCCTCTCAAAGTTAACCCCACCTGAATAACATGGAAAATATTCAACACAATTCCAACACAATCAATGGTTACACTCTCAAAAGTAGAGTTAGAGTATAAACTTTTTACATTAACAAGCACATAAGCAATATGATTGAGACAGATCCTAGAAGACCTTGATGAAAAGAAAGAAAGACCAACTACCATTTTTTATGACAATATAAATGCATATCAAATGACTAGAAATTATATTTCTCATATAAAATCAAATCACGTTGGTTTGAATCATCATTTTTTTAGAGAATTGGTTTAGGAAAAGGAAATTGAATTGAAACATTGTAATTTAAAATATCAATATGCATACACTTTTATAAAGATAGTGGTAAAGAATTATTTTATTTCACTTAAAGGTAGAATGAAAATTTTTCCTTTCAGTCTCAAGGGTAAGAATGTTCAAAATTATGGTATTGAATAAGACAAAGAAATACAACATGACAAGATTAACATAAAAATTAAAACATAAAATTGGAATTAAATATGAAAATTTTAAAAAGAAAAAATAAATATCCTTATCCATGTTTGGAGAGAATGTGAAGCACAAAGAGATTCTTGAGACAACCAATATCCTATTGTGCATATAAATATAAAATTTTAGGTAATTGTATCGAAGTAGTATGTATAGATTTGAAAATTGAAGAAATATTTATTGGAGGATTTTGAGCAATTTTATTTTTTTTTCATTTTTATTTTTATGTTGTGTTAATATCTATTTCATAATACCACCACATCTCATCCCCTCATTGACCATGTTGTCTTATATTTTTAGGTTCCACTTGGTTCCCCATCACTCGTCTAATCCTAGTCATTTCTAACCTCACCAATCCATTTTGATCACTAACTCGATGCATAATACAAAAGTGTACTAAAATAAGGTTCCTATAAGTCTATAACACCCATGACCATATTGAGTACTCCTTTTGCTTCACCAAATCCATGTGGTCTTTTACCATAAAAAAAAATCTCATTCCATTCTCATCTCTCACCCTATTAGAAATGGTCATTGTCCTTACAATGCTTGGTATGATTAAGATTGTAAAAGCATACATAGTCTAATCAAACATTTATGATGCATAGATCCTCCAAGTCAAAGCAAGTGCAAAAAATTTATAGAAGCATTTTTAGGAGGAAAAAGAGAAACTATATTGTGAACAAGCATCAAACTATACTTAACAAACTTCTATTCACTTCCAAACTCTTTCAAAGAGTCTTCGTCCCAAAAAAATCAATATGTGCAATATCTAACCTCTCTACTTGTTTTAAATATGCATCTAGCCTAGACAATATTCTAAATCAACCAAGCATTTGAGTTAGCTTGAAACTAATTCAATGTTATTTCTTTTGTGACAACCTAATCCTTTGTACCATGCTTAAGCTACAATTTAATAAAGAGTAAGACGTTGAAAACCTCAAAGTTGAATCGTTGAGACGTTGAGAGTATATATATATATATATATATATATATATATATATATATATATATATATATATACCTTGTCAAAACTAATAATTGATGGTGAAAAAGAAAAAAAAATGTTTATGGCCTAAGATTTATTCCTTATTTGGAATCAATATGGAAGCACAATAATCAATAGAGCTTTTTGTTTGAGTGTTTTATCAAGAAAAAAATAGAAAACTTTATTCAAAAACTAAAATATTCAAAAACATCATTTATCCATTTGTATAGACTAATATAAATCAATAGGTTTTCTTGCTCATATTTTTTATCCTAAGGGGAAAACCTGAAAACTCAACAACTAAAAGCTATGTTCAAAAATTTTCTATAACACTCGTACAAACTGACCAATGAAAAATATTTTCATTCTAAGATAAATGACGACAAAGAGTGACCAAGTCCATATAATTGACCATGGAAAATAAAAAACTGAAGGGTTTCCTCCGAAAGTGGGACAATCAAGATTGCTTCTTGTATCCTTGACATTTCTAGAATGTTGGACATTTATTGTAACATAAAGTGGTATACTTGCCTTTATTTGACTATTACTCCATTGTTTATAACCAAAGTTATTGTACTTGTTGCCTATGTAGGGGAAATGAGCTTCCACATTGATGTAGTAGGTGTCTAAAAATACATACTAAACTTAAATTGTTAACATTGATGTGTGCATTTTATCTATATTTTAGTTGAAATATGATTCATTCTACTATACTATAGGACATTCTCAAACAATGAACATAACCTTAAGAATGATAATATTTTGTTGCTCTCAAACCACAACATTGAATTGTTCCTCTAGGCTTGTTTATACTCAATAGAAAATGCATAAAATATTGTTGGTAGACAATGCTTAAACACTCTAGTAAGCATAGTAAAACATATATATCTCATTAAGGATGCAGATCACAAACTATGTCAAAAATTTAATAATAACCACAAGTTGTATCATTCATAATCAACTTGTTTCACATTAATGGCAAATGTAAATAATAAAATAAAACAAAAATTAAACAATTTTACATTCTATAATAGCTAATTAAAGCAATCACATTAATCCTATTAGTCTACATAAAGAGAAAAACTATAAAAGAATCAATCAATCACTCTCTTTTATTTTCTTCCTCTATATGTAACTCTAGCTCACAATTACAACCAACCATGACATATATTACTTTTCCTCATGTGTGGAAGAGAAAGTGGATGACATGGGACAACAGGAACCACTTATCTAGATAAAAAAATATTTACCTTTTAATATTATTGGCTAATGACTTTACAATGATTATAAACAATGGATATGTACATATATATATACACTACATTATAATAATTAATGTACACAAATTATATATATAAATTAAAAATTCTTAATTTGTTAATAAAATACCCTTTTTCTCAACAGGTTTGGTTAGAAGCTGAATAGATAATTTGAGTACAAAATATTTGGGAAGGCGAAACAGTGGAGGTATGCTTAAGACAATGGTTTTTGAAACAAGAGTTGAAACAGATTCTTTTTTGACCTGTCGTATATGTTGGGGTATATGGCTGTCACAAAATGCAGTTATTTTTGAAGGGGAGTTAATTCCCCCATTTCAAGTCATATTTTAAGTGAGGACTTTGGTCTTAATCAACAAAGGGCTTGACAAACATAAGAAACCTTGACAAGTAGACAATTTGTTCATTGAAAAGTCTCATCCATGGGATTTTTTTGATGGGGCTAGTCAGAGACAGTCATATTTTAGTAGCATGGGAGGCATTTTGTACTTCTTGGATACCCACTATATCAAATTTAAAGCAGGTCTTGGGACAGGTTCCAATAATTTTGTTGAGTTTCAGGCATTGAGATTGTTAATGAAGTGTGTTGTAGAGAGAAATGTGAAAAAATTATAATTTTTTTGAGATTCCACTCTAGTCATCAATTGGATGAATAGATCTACTCAATTAAAAAATAAACTACTTAGACCAATGAAAGATGAACTACTAGAGGTGATTTCTATTTTTAAAAATATCTCTTTTACACATGTTTATAGGGAATTAAATCAAGAAGCAGATAGGTTATCAAAAGAAGGTCAACAGGTTCCATAAGGTTTCTTGCAAATGGAAGAGAACAAGGATGGAGTTTCTTCTTTCACCCACATATCATATCCCTAGTTTCTATGCTAGCTCTGGGTTTTTTACTATGGGCCTGTTTCATTTTATTAGAGCTTTATGGTAGTTTCTAATTGTTTCTTTTCTATTCTACTAGTTTCTTTTTCACTGATTTCTATCCAGATTTTGGTCATGGAGGTTGTTTGGATGATTAAGTATTGATATATAAGGATATTTATCCTTATTATCCCCATGCTATTTTGAAGATGAGATTTTTTCCTCTTTGATTTTCCCGATTGTAATTATATCTTGAATCCCAATAATCTACTTTTATCTGGGTTTTTGTTTGTACTAAGGCACCTTAGAAGTGTAATTTTCTTTAACTTTTGAAATAAAATTATGATTTTTTTTCTTCTAAAAAAAATTAAAAAATATTATTTATATACATAAATATTTGTATATTTTTTACAAGCCATGTACTATAATTGAACCCTCTACAAAAATATTAGAATTATACCTTTGAAGGAAACTAATAATTTCATGAGCATACATAAAACCTAAACCAAACACACTTGGACTTAAATTTAATAAAAAACCTTGTTACTAATGCATGCAGCCTACCCTCCAAGGAGAGGAGGAACTCAATATGACCACTTAAAAAAATAAGAGAGGAGGAACTCAATATGACTACTTGAAAATCAAAATGTTAAAATAATATTTTTTGGGGGGATACATAGAGGAATCGACAACTACCTTTTTTTTTTGAACAACTGGTCACAAAGTCAAGTCGCATTGCCTCCAATCGTAGTGTCAAATCATGGTGCTACCATTATAACCCCTATCTCACCTCGGTAAAAATGACCCAGAGTGAATAAGACCCTTGGTAGCTCGGGGTTGGTATCGTCACCATCAAGTTGGTGCACACTCAACAAACTCATGTTAGACTACTACATTTGCCCAAATTGGGTATGCCTCGAGGTTTGAACCTAAGTCTCCTCTTGATAAGTGTCCAACGTCTTACCAATCCACTAACCCTTGAGGATTGGTGGACTGCGGGGCTTTGAATTTCCTTGAGAGCATGAGAATGAGAATAACAAATGTTATTTATTATTTGGTCGTAAAAGTTGACAAATTAAAAATGAAAATGATTTTTGAATATTTTTATTTAAAATTTAAAAGAATTAATTTATAATTAAAAATTAATATAATATTTAAAATATATAAGATTATAAGTTATGGGCTTGAGTAAAAGAAATATGTTTATGAATGCAATTAAGATTGAGGTGGTAAGAAAAAGCAGAGGGTTTTGAGAGGATGGCAGGAGCAGGAGCAGGAGTAGGATCGAGATCAGGGACAACAATGGGATCTAGAGCAGTGGGCTCTACAGTAACGGGACTTGGAGCAGTGGCAGTTCTCGGGGCGGGTTCAGGCCAGGCTGGGCCCGATGTCGAACCCCACCAGGAATCTAGGGGCCCGAGCCCCGAAGGTAGCAAGGGCACCTCTAGGGCCCCCTCCTCAAACAAAGAACCTCCTGACAAAGTCATCGAGGGATCTGCCCTCGAGGGGTCCAGCAAACCCTCGTTTGTGTAGATCCTGGCGGGAGAGTCCAGTCATCCCCGGGCATCGTCCTCGGGGCTCTCCTTGGAAGGGACACACATTTCGATCAAGGATGACATGTTTTCATCCTTCGTGTCAGATTCTTCCTTCTCCCTGGTCGGGAAGTTCATTGGGGGTCACCCGGATATGGAAACCATTCATCGATGGGCCTTCTCCAAATGGAAGACCACAGGACACATGCAGATCGTTGCCCTATCTAAAGGGTTCTTCCTCATCAAGCTTAACAACAAGGAAGACACTAGCAGGATTCTCACGGGCGGGCCCTAGTTTCTAGGGCATAGAAGCCTCTTCCTCAGACGTTGGGCTGCCAATTTCAACCCCAACACTCAGAGCATAAACTATACCCCGATCTGGGTCAGATTTCTCGATCTCCCCTTCCACCTCTGGTGGGAGGACGTGCTCAGACTCATCGCCTAGGCCATAGGGGATCTCGTGGCTTTCGACTCAGCCACCAGGGTTGGATCCCACATGGTCCATGCCAGGTTATGCATTTTTGTGAACCTTGAATCGAAGCTCCCATCCGTGGTCACCATCTCATCAGGATCCTACTTTTTGTGCCAAACCCTAGAATATGAAAACAAACCAGCCTTCTGCACCCACTGCAACATGCAGGGGCATCTCCCCAATCAGTGTCCCCTCTCTAAGAAGCCCTAAGCCCTAGCTTCAGAGGACCCCATCCAAAGGCATAGTCACAAGATAGGTTCCACCCTCGCGTCCCTTCCCAAGGCAGGCACCCTCCTCATAGATATCCATCCCAAGATTGGTGTGGGAAGATGTCCATTCCAGTTGACAAAGGAAAATATAAGGCTGACCCCATCCCAATGGATGATCAAAACCAGGTATGCTCCAACCCTGACCCCAACCTCGAGGTCTCTTCTATGGCCCTGCAATGTCCTGAGGAACTTCCCCACCAGGTCGATGGCCTTCCCAAAACCCCTTTCTCCCAAGTGACCTCCCTGGTCGACCCCCTCCCCTCCCATCCCCTAGTCAAGGGTGATCCCATCCCGGAGGTAGCCCCGAAAAGCCTCCTTGCGCATCCCGCGCCTCCCCCCTTCTCCAAGGATCCTCCATATTCTATTGATCCCCCCTCTTGAACCTCTCCCTCCCTCTCTAGGATTTCTTAGAAGTCGGATCTGAGGCATCCGAGGGTGACGACGATGGTAGCCCGACCTTCTCCTAGTTCAACCCTGAAGGGTTCGATCCCAAATGGACTCGCAAAAAAAAATTGTAATGTATTTTGGAAGCAAGAAGAAAAGAGGTCGACCCACCCTCAAAGAATAGCGTAACAAGCAAGCAGAGGATGAGATTGCCAATGGCCTGCAGATGACCCTCCTGGTTGATGCCCTCAGCCTCTCGAAAGAAGAACTCCTGAGATCCAAACCTCCCACCCAATAGGGGAAGGGAGGCAAATGACCCCCCAAAGGTGTCAGATGAAGATCATTACCTGGAATGCTAGAGGGCTCAATGGAGCCCCCATGAGACGTGTCCTAGCCTAGCTCCACAGGGACCACAAACCTTCTATTCTACTTCTCCAAGAAACCAAGCTTGACGAGTTATCCTCCCCCAAGGTGGCCAAGGTGATCTGGAACAATGGTGACTCCCTCTCCACCCCGACCCTCGACTCTACAGGAGGGTTGATGTGTCTGTGGGACCTAGGCACTCTCGAAGGAAGATTGATCTCGTCCTCCCCCATAATCCTCAATGTCATGTTTCACAGCTTGGAGTCAGGGCAGACCTAGATCCTTTCCAACATCTATGCCCCTAACAGCCCGATCGAAAGAGCCTCCCTATGGAACGAAGTCAGCCTCATGAGAGAGGCATTCGCACCCCTCCCCTGGATCCTAGCAGGCGACTTCAATAGCCCCCTCTTCCCCTTAGACAAACGTGGGGGAACAGTCTTGAATTCTAGAAGCATGGAGGACTTTGGGGAGTTCACCGATGCCAATGAGCTCATGGATGTTCACCTAAAGGGCGCCAAGTTCACATGGAGCAACAGACGAGTAGGGGCCAACCTCATACAGGTCAAGCTAGATAGAGTGTTCCTGTCCAGAGAGGCCATTCCCCTATTTTTTGATGCTACTCTCCTGGCCCTCCCCAAAATAGCTTTGGATCACAACCCCCTCCTCTTCGAAGCTGGCAGACGCCCTCCCCACAAGTGCCCTTTTCGGTTTGAATCCATGTGGCTTCACCACCCCGATCTCAAGGATCAAGTGGGCAGGTGGTGGAGTCACCCCACCACGGGGCTCCCCGTAGCTCAACTCTACCAGAAGCTGAAGGTTCTGAAGGACAACCTCAAAGTCTGGAATAGGGAGGTGTTCGAAAACATCTTTGAGAGCAAGGATATTCTGAAGAAAATATTGGAAGACCTTCAGTGCAAATTCTAGGATGGAAGTGAGGATCCAGGATCGAGAGAGGAGGAACAAAGAGTCCTTGTTGATTATCACAATGTTTTGGCCAGGGAGGAGACCTTTTGGAGGTAAAATTTGAGAGCCCTCTAGCTCAAGGATGGTGATGCCAACACCAAATTTTTCCATACTTCCACCCTCAAAAATTGAAGCACCAACAGAATCCCTAAGCTCATCTGTAGTGATGGTAGGACCACGAGGGATGAGGAAGAAATTAGATTAGAGGCAACTAGCTTCTTCCAGGAGCTCCTTGGAACTAATTCCTAGCATTCCCCTAAGCGGACGCTGCCCTCCTTGAGCACATCCCCCCCTCTATTTCCCTTGATACCAACGAGGTTCTTCTTAGACCGATCTCGTATGGGGAGATCAGAGTGGCCCTATTCTCCATGAAACTAGACGCTGCCTCGAGCTCGGATGGCTTCCCTCCCTACTTCTTCCATACCTTCTGATACCTGGTAGGCCAAGAGGTGTGTGTTGCAGTTCGTGATCTCTAATTCACCAGATCCATCCCTAGAGGCATCAATTCCACTTTCATTGCCCTAATCCCCAAAACTCCAATGGCCAAATCCCTATCAGACTTCCACCCCATTAGCCTATGCAATGTCCTCTACAAAATCCTCACCAAGGCTCTAGAAAATAGACTCAAAGACATCCTCCCCCTTATCATTACCCCCTATCAGGGGAGCTTTGTCAAAGGAAGAATGATCACAGATGGGATTGTCATCATCCATGAGGTCCTCCACTCAGCTTCCCTGGCCAAAAGACCAGTGTTTCTCCTCAAGCTAGACATGAACAAAGCCTTCGATAGGGTCAGCTGGGAGTTCCTTGCCAAGGTCCTCCTCAAATTTGGCTTCCACCCCTCCTGGGTTGATCTCATCAAGTGGTGCATGTCATCCCCGTGGTTCTCGATTTTGGTCAATGGATCCCCGGTTGGCTTCTTTCCCAGCGCCAGAGGGCTCCGACTAGGCGACCCTCTATCCCCCATCCTCTTCATCATTTTGGCAGAGACCCTGGGATGCGCCATCTCGAGTGCAACCAAAAGTGGGCTCATCTCTGGCATCAGACCGACGTCAGGATTGGCCCCGGTATCCCACCAGCAGTTTGTGGATGACACCATCTTAGCTACCGTCGCTTCGGTGGCTCAAGCTAAAGTCATCAAGCAGATTCTACACCTGTACGAGGAGGCAACCGGGCAAAAAATCAACCTTCGAAAGAGCAAAATTTACTTCATCCACACTCCCTCGGCTAGGCAGGCTAAGATAGCCCGGATCCTGGGATGCTCCCCGGACACCCTCCCCACCACCTACCTTGGGCTTCCCCTGTTTGTGGGCTTCCCCTCCAAGGCTCTATGGAGCAACCTGGTCAAAATAATCCAGAAGAAGTTGGCTTCATGGAAAGGGCATCTCCTCTCCCAGGCGGGCAAAGCCACCCTCACGTCCGCCTATCTCCAAAGCATCCTGGTGTACTTCATGTTCGTATTTAAAATCTTGACCTCGATTGGTGCCCGCATAGAGTAGATCCAAAAGTGCTTCTTGTGGTCTGGAAGCAAAGAGAGGAAGAGGATTCTGCTGGTCACTTGGCCCCTGGTATGTCGGCCCAAGGATGAAGGTGGGATCGGCCTCTGCTAGATTTCCTTGATGAATAAAGCCCTCTTGGCCAAGCATGCCTGGAAGGTTTTCACCAACTTCTCGATCGAGTGGGTTAGCATTATCAGTAGGAAATACCTCCAGCAGCACCCCTTCCTCAGTGACCATCAGCCCCGGGATGGTTCTACCTTCTGGAAATCCTTGATCCACACAAAGGACCTCATCCGAAAAGGAACCAGGTGGATTCTTGGTGACGGGACCAGGATCAGCTTCTGGGATGATAGGTGGCTCTAGGATGGAGCCCTAAGAGAAGACATCGACCTCCTGGTCTTGAGGCCGCACTTGGAAGCCTCCAAAGGAACCAAGGTGGCAGATTACATCATCAAGGGTCAGGGCAGAGCATACTGGGGGCCCATCGAAGTTCCACGGTTTCCCCGCTAGGCCGACAACCTCTCGGCCCTTCTTGACACTGCCATCATCCCTTCAGTTGAGAGTGAGGACAGGTGTGTTTGGCATGGCACCAACAATGGCTCCTTCTCGGTCAAGTCCACCCATGCCCTCCAAAGGGACCCCCATGAGGCCCATTTCCTAGTCAAGCAGGTGTGGGCTAAGAAGTTGATCCCCAAGATCAGCTTCTTCATCTGGATGGCCATCCAAAACAAGATCCTCACCATTGAAAATCTAGCCAAGAGGGGATTCCTGATCCCAAATAGATGTTACTTGTGCTGCATTGATTGGGAGTCGATGACCCATCTCTTCTTCAGGTGCCCCTTCTCCTTTGAGGCTCTAGGATACCTCCTCGCCCAGTTCTCCATCCAATGGGCCCCTCTCGGCTCCATCCCCGACATCTTCATCCAATGGCCCAATCCCTTTTCCCATCCCACCCTCCGATCCCTCTAGGCCTTCTGCCTACCCCACCTGCTCTGGCAACTTTGGCTTGAGTGCAATAGCAGAGCTTTCTCCTCCCCGCCCTGGGACCCCCGGCGGTGGCAGTCAAAGTGATCGCCTTTGCATCAGAGAACTCCTGCATCCTTCCCCGACCTACCCTCCATGGAAGGCGAGCGAGTTAACCCTCCTCAACTCCCTGGAGTGCAGACGCTCCCCCCTTGCTCCCATCCCTCCCCCTCTCCTAGAGCCTCTACTAGATGGTTGGCCCCCCCCTCCCGGGTGGGTCAAGCTGAACTTCGATGGAGCATCCAAAGGCAATCTCGACCCCTCGAGCGCTGGCAGGGTCATCCGTGACCACTCAAGGCATTTTATTCTTACCTACGTGGAGTTCCTGGGCGTTCAAACCAACAACTTCGTGAAAGCTTCGGCACTCCTCCATGGGCTGATCATTCTCCGGGATTCCCCCACCAGGGTGATCATCGAGGGTGACTCCCTAAACATTATCAATGTCATGACCAAGCAAGGGGATCTATCGTGGTGCATAGCCAACATCATTCAGGAAGCCCGAGTCATCCTCCTGGAGCTCCCCCACTTCTCCGTGTGCCACGTCTATCGTGAAGGGAACAAGCTAGCAGACCTCATGGCAAACATAGCAGCCTCGTCATTAGGTCTCCGTATCTGGTGAGATGGCTTTCCCGATGACCTATTGGACACGACATCCCAAGACCAGCCTCTAAACCACGATGCCAACATAGAATACTAGCACGTTCGATCTCAAGGCCCCGTTGACTTGGAGCCCCAGGCCCCACTCTGATTTTTTGGGGGTCATTGACCTCTTCTTGAAGCCTCCAATGGTCACCATTTCTGATTTCTCTATCTGTAGTGGACACCTCACCACTAGGACAGATTCGAGCAGGTCTCTCCACATCCATGTAGGCCTCATCATCAATGTTGTATTTGGCCCCATGCCACCTCAGCCCACATGTCAGGTCATCCTCATCTTATCCGCACCTCTTTTTGACAAGGTAGTTACCCTATGTAAGTCATCCACCTGGCCCACTCCCATAATGCCTCCTCATCATTCACGTCCTAAGGCTCCCATTTCTCGTTGGCTTTCTCCCATTATTTTTTGTGCTCATCACCTTTCTCCCTGTCTTCACCACCTTTCCAGTGGGTCGGCCATCTCCCTCGACGTAGATTCTCGACGCATGTAGCTACCCTGTGGCCCTTCGAATTTCTCCTCGCCTATTTCTTCCCCATGGGAGAGCCTTCGTATCATTTCCCCTATCTCTTCCCCCCGACGGTTACCTGTGTTCATGCTCTCTGATCAACTCCAATCCCCTCCGCTGATCCTCATCGCTCCCTACCTCTGCTCTCACCATGTCCAAAGTCATTTACGTCGAGCCCTCCACCCTCACCCTGAGTAGTTCCGCCCAGGTTTTCATGGACGCCAAGTCCCTTACCCCTTTCCTTCGCAAATTCGTTGGCCCAGATGAGGAGATCACCCAGGCCTTCCTCGACACATGGAATAATGGCGAGGTGGTCGTGAAAGGTGTCCATTTCAAGGTTACCAAAGAATTCTTGTTCGAAGTTACGGGGCTTCACCACGAGGAAAAGGGGAAGTTTATCCAACGCGATAGGCACAACTGGGAGGAGGAGCTCATCCACTTCCCGGAGCACGGCTGGGACAAGACCACCCTCTTTAGATCATAGCTGCCCAAACCTTACGATGAGGCCATCGTGCCCATCATGCAATTTGTGACCTACGACGACCCTGACCAGAAGCTGTGCAACTTCCATCTCAGCTTCATCAACCATATTCGCGGTGCCACCCTCCTGTGCACTCCCTAATACCTTTCGTACTCCCTCACCATTGCAGTTGAGAAATCCCAGGAAGCCCATACCCGTCCTGTCCACCCAGACCTCATGGTTGTCCTCTATCGCCATGCTCTCGCTAACCAGCCTCCTCTCCAGCATATCCCTCCCCTTTTCGCTAATCCCCCTCCCGAGTATTCGGCCTCATCTAATCCTGAGTCTAAGGTGTGGGAGTATAGCCCTAGCGGCCTCAATAATTCTCCCCCTCCCAAGAAGCACAGACCCACCCCGAAGCAACAAGCGTCGTACCAGGCCCATGGCGGTTGTAGTGCCTCAAGTGGCCCTACCCTTGACAACAGCTCGGCCCTAGGGGTGTTGACCCCTAGTGGCCCTGGTGTTCTTGATCATAGCAGATCCTCAAGTAGGCTCAAGAAGGCAAAGGTGGAATTCAAGGGCACCACAGACATCAGCTCAGACTCAGATGGCAAATTGGGGGTCTTCTCGATCAGAATTCTCCTAGACATGATGATAAATTCTCTGACCTCGATAGCCAATGTGGCTTCGACCTTAGTGCGTGTGTTCAAAGAGCTTTGTCGCAAGCTTGGAGCTGGTTTCTATAGGGACAAGAAATAGATGCTAGTCCCGATCCAGTGGGGTCCCCTATCCCGAGGCAATTTTGGTGGTCCAGGTTTTCTGATGGATTTCTAGGCATGGTTGTTGTTTCTAATTTTTATGTTGTTTTTGCATGGGGTTTCGTCCTATCCCGGATATAGTTTTCTTTTTGTTGGATGTCGAGGTTTCCGTTTCCCTAGGTTTGCTATGGGTGTCCACCCCTGGTCTTTGCGGGGTTCTGCCCTGTCTTCGAAATAGGGGGCTATGGTGGGTTGTCTGGGATCCCGATGTAGCACCCTAAAATTGGCATAGTAAACCTTAGCAAATAATTAAAATTACCTTAGTAATAATTCAAATTCAAATTTTAATCCCAAAATCGCTCCCAAACCGCCTACTGCCCGTTTCCTCATTTTCCACACCATTTTTAGAGTTTGTTTCGTCTGTTGGATGATATCGTCTCTGATCAGACGATATCGTCTAGAGCAAAACATCTAGTCAATTTTGTCCCAAAACTAATTTTTTATAATTAGCTTTTGTTTCAATGGCGTCTCTAATCTGGGCAGAAGCATGTTTGCACCGTTAGAGACCTCCCCCATTGGAGATCTCCCAAAATGGGATGATCTCCAACCTCCCAAGCTCCCTCCTAAGCCTATTTAATCTTAGGCCCTCCCCTTGACATCCCCCTGGTTGAAATTTCCTGTAACACGAATTCTACATGCATTAGACCATCTTAAATCACCATTTGTTTTCATATTTTTCTAAGTTTGTTTGCAGGAACTTTGTTATTCTTCAGCCGGAGCAAGCTTAGATCGTCGCAGACGATCTTGTCCAATTTAAGATGATTTCATACCAATCCGAGATGATTTCGACTGCAGTCAACATTGGGGGCAATTACTGCCCAGAGTTTGCATTTTTCTCTTCTCATCTGCTGTTTTATTCTGCATCTAGTCAGTTTATTATTATTTTATGCTATTTTGCATCTTGGAGTTCACCCATATAGCTTTAATGCATAATAAAATCATAAATTGTCATTAAATCATTGTAATGCACTCATGTTTTTTTTTGTTATTGTTATTTTAACATTATTACTGTCATTCTACATCATTGCCCTCTGTTGGCATAGCTGCATTTTTTGTATTTTGTATCTATTTCTTTGATTGCAGGTTTCTGACGAATTCATCAGATCTCAAATGATCATGTCAGATCGGAGATGATTCTGTCAAATTCCAGACGATCTTGACTGCTTCAAAAATTAGAACCTCCATCAGACATCCAGAACCAGGTATGGATTTCTTCACTTAATTATTCTCTGTGTTTTCTATCTAAATCTGTTTTCTGTCTTCATTTAATTTGCATTTTCATAATAGAACAATTTAGATTCATCTGGCCAAACCTAGGAATTTGAATGATTAAATGTAAAATTGAACACATCAAACACATTCCCAACCTAGGCGTGGAAACTGCCACTAAACGTTTCCTAGTGAACCCACCATCCATCGAAAATTCACCCTTATACACCTCCCCCAAGAGGCAGGACCTTCAAAGGGCCTCTCAGTCCGAGGTATTGTCCCATCCTTTTCCCATCCTCCTTCCGGGTGTGGATCCTTTAGCCTGAAGGTAAGGGTGTGAAAAATTTGGAGCGATACATTTTGGTGAACCCGACATGAAACTAAAACCTTTTGAAAACAAAACAAAAAATAAAAAAACATAGATGCATTTCAAATCATTAGAAAACAACTAAGTTGCATATCATGTCTAGATGGTAGCTCCTAAGAAAAGACTA
This sequence comes from Wollemia nobilis, assembly GCA_028583015.1. Lineage (NCBI taxonomy): Eukaryota > Viridiplantae > Streptophyta > Pinopsida > Araucariales > Araucariaceae > Wollemia > Wollemia nobilis. Next base: position 5,738,601 of record JAQPPZ010017192.1, read on the forward strand.
GTTGTCACTATAAATGTTGAAAACCAATTAGCAGCCATAGAAGTTAATTTTGTGCTTAGTGTGCCTGAAACAGATAGAAATCAACTTTTGTGGAAAAAACTTGATAGGAGACTAGGTATATTTTCATCTAGATCAATACAACTTACACAAATCAAGAGGTTTTCCCTAGATAGGATCCTGGATCCTCATCAACTCATTTTTTATCATGAACTTTAGAGAGCCTGCCATAGGTGGTTAGCCTATAGGAGAGCTCTTGTGTCTTCAGAATTGTTCACCTTCGAGGAATACCTCGAGAACGCAATTGTGGTACGCCAACTTCTAGTTCATATAGAAGTCCAAGAAACCGATCTTATGATTAGAAAAATATGGAATAGAGTTCCTAGAGCTATGTTATATTGTGAATATTGTTGTGAGAATTATTATTATCAACCAGAATCTGAAATACACTGTATTGCTATAGCACATTTCATTAAATTTTTGAAAGAAATTTTTCAATTTGAAGAAGAACACTTCATGACTCCTGAAGAACTCGAGCCCATTAATGATATTTATAAATTGTTTATAGAAGACTAGATCATTGCTTTCATTATTATTATCTCTTGCATTTAGTTTGTTGTTTGTTATCTTTATAATATTGTTACAAAAACAAAAAAATAGAAAAACAAGAAAAACCAAAAATATAACAAAACTAAAACATTTTATTTTTATTTTTTTTTATTACTATAGTAGGTATATAATTAAAATATATACCTCTTAAGCTTGTTGCATATATATATATATATATATATATATATATATATATATATATATATATATATATATATATATATATATTTGCTGAAATCTAAATTTAAGCACAATGCCTAGACTTAGGAATGGTAAACAAACTGAAGAAGAAGAAGAAGAAGAAGATTGGTTAGGAGACAAAACAAAAAACCCAAATGTCCTTCCTAAGGATTCAATTCCGGAAGGATAAACTCTAGACCAACCAGAAGATGAGCTGGCTAAAGAAAATGAACAACAAGAAAATCTTAAAGAGGAAGGATCCTCATCCCCTAGAATGGCTCCAGATGGAACTATTGCTTTTGATAACTTAGATCATTTCTGGAAATTTTTCAATAATAACATTGGTGCTCTTAATATGGCAGTTCGTATTGATAGAGGATAAATTAGTGACACTCAAGCAGCCATGGAAGATATGTTTAACATACACACTAATCCCTTGTCCTTTGTTGATCAAGAAAGTGATAAGGCTGGCCCATCCAATAGAGATATGGTCACTATGATTCAGAACATGCAAAAACAACAGGTTACCCAACCCCCTAAGGAACCTGTTATTGAGCCTAAAATCATTCCCACACAAAATAAACCTTCTTTCACTGCTTTATTTCGCCAAACTACTGATCAATATGCTTCAAATCGACAAAAACCTAAAATGAAGCCAAACACCAATTTTTAACAATTTGGGATACAACATAATACAACTTCAAAACTTCTTCATAACACCCTTCCTACCAACAATTTACACAATAGCAACATTTCATCTAATCTTCATGTCCCTCCATCATATGTTCACAAATCCCACATTGATGCCCTACCAAATCAATATGGTGGGCAAACCAGTAATCTGGAAGCCATGGTGAAACAGTTAGCTTCGCGTATGGACCAGATAGATCCCTACCGTCCCTCGTACAATTATCGAGAGATGTGTAGTCAACCTTTGGATCCCATAGTTGTAGCACAACCATACCCTAAACACTTTCCCATGCCCGTCCCGCCTATATATAAAGAAACCGAAGATCCCATAGAGCATCTTCGCATGTTTAGGATAGCATGTCATGATATATCACATGATGACTTGCTATTACTAAAAATGTTCCCAAAAAGTTTAGGAGGAATGGCATTGGAGTGGTACTATCAATTGCCCACTCATTCTTTGAGAAATTTTGAAGAAACAACTGAATCTTTTGTCCATCAATTTAGTGCCTACATCGAGAGGCATGTCACCATTAAAAATTTATACAACTTAAAACAAGACAAAGATGAATGTTTTGCTGATTTCTTAGCTAGATGGAGGCAGTTGACAGGAAAACTGCACTTTGTGCTACCTTATAGGGAAATGTTGGATATTTTTACCAATAATTTGCAAGCACAAATATCCTATGAGTTATCAACTGCTACTTTAACCACCTTCGATCAAGATATAGACTTAGCTCAAAGAGTGGAAGATGCTCTCATTAAGAGAGGTCACCTCAAAAAGAAAGATGATGAGAAAACATCCAAAAATTAGTATAAAAACAAACAAGTTGTAGGTGACGGAGTCACTGATAGTAGAAACATTGCTAATATCAATACAACAAAGACAACAGAAAAATTTATATTAAAACCTCATGATAAACCTCCTCGAGAATTTACTAGATTGAATCAACCTTTATCAACCATTCTACCTCAATTATTAGCACGAGGCTTGATTCAATTACCAGCTATCCGGGAACCTGATCCAACTATACCCGGATACAGAGCTGATTTACATTGTGATTTTCATAGAGAACCTGGACATGCTACAAACTCTTGCAAAATATTGAAACATAAAATACAAGATCTGATTGATAATAATGAAATGGAGGTGCAAGCCTTCCAACCTAAACAAAATGCTCCTAATAACGCTCAAAATACCATTCCGCAAAATCAGAATCAAAATGCTAATCAATCATTAGGTATATTTCAACATCCTTTACCAAAACATGGTAAAGAAGTGGCTAATCAAATCGAACATCATAATGTTCCCCCTCCTACTCGATATGTAGGGACTATTAGCGAACAATTGCCTATTCAAGATCCTCAAATATTTGGCACAACTTTATCCATAGTCACGACCAGGCCCCTACATAATATTCAAACTCCCGATCCTAGTGATGTAGAATCGGATACTGCAAGTGAAGTAGACATCACCTCAAACCAATCGAATAGTTTTGAAAACGAATCAGATCCTATTCAACCTATCACAGATGCTATGGTTTCGGAAGAACCATTTCCTAGAAGAGTTACTACTCGACCCTCTTCTAATCAGTTCCTTCCTAATGAACAAGCCATAAACGCTCAACCAAGACCAGTTCAAGCATCTTCAATATAACATTGTAGGTACCATCGGAGTTGTTACCAGACAACAGGCTCAAAACTCTCAACAAGATCAAACTCAGAATGATGGATCAGCTCCATTTGTTTTGAAAAATCCCAATAAAGGGAATCATATGTCTAATGTTCAACCAAAACCTCCTTACAATATTAATGAACAATTATCCAATACTATAGCCAGAATTTCCCTTTTGGACTTGTTAAGATCTTCTCCTATCCATAGGGATGAATTAATGCTCACATTAAGCCAAATGATGGTACCTCAAAATATTCAACCCGAAGCCATGTCCAATACCATCATCACTCGAGAAGTCGATTGTATTGACTTTCGGGATAAAGACATCCCACAACATAGTTTACATAAGGATAACCCCTTATATATTACTGCTCTAATTGGAGATATAGCTATTAAACGAGTCTTGATTGATAATGGTTCATCTTTAAATATATGCACTTTTGACTTCTACCAAATATTTGGCTTTAGAAGTGATGAAATGAAAAAAACGGATATGATTATCAAAGCTTTCAATGACAAGACACAAGAAACATGTAGAGTCATTACTATACCCTTGCAAGTTGGTCCTCAAACCCTAGATACAACCGTGTTTATTGTACATTGCCCAGCATCGTACAATATACTTTTGATTCTCCATTGGATCAATGCGATGCGAGCGGTTCCCTCCACTTTACATCAGTGTGTTAAATTTGAATTTAAAAATCAGTTGGTCACTATCCATGGTGACCTAGACCCTTTGATATGTGTGCTTTGGCAGAACCTGTTGGAGTGCAATTTTGCCCTTCTCTGTCATCCACACATCCTAATTATTATTTTCCATCTAAACGTGTGAAACACACACCCATAACATCCTCTACCCCATCATCTACACCTATACATTTACCTCAACCATCTTCTGAACAAACCACACTAGAACCTCAATAGGATCTTAAATCCACAACCAATCCTTCATGTTCCATCCCTATAATTTCAAAACCTTTAGACCCATTTATTAACACCTCCGCATTTTCTACATCTATCACACCTTCACATCTAAAGATATAGGGAATGATCCTTATACATCTTATGCTCTTTCTGATGAGCTTTTACCGGATTTATCTAAAATTTTTATATCAGAAAAAACAAATGCTTTTATGCAAGATTCACTTCTTTTAAATAACTTTCCGCCATCTCCTCGTACTTTGGGCCTCCCACAACCTATGGGAAGTACTTACCAAGTCGGGAGTTGTGCTTTTATTTATAAAGGATATGATTGGGGAAGAATACCCCGAAACATCAAGACGCATTATGATAGATATGCTCGATGCTATTTTGCTAATGAATATATTAAAGCTAAACCCATAATGCTTAAAATGGGATATAAAGGGAAAGGCTTGGGACCTTTCCAAAATGGTATGAAAGAACCTATCGAGGTAGAACCATGGCCCGCCCGATGTGGTGTGGGCCTAGTTTCCTAGTAAGGGTCAACCCTTCCCTTTTGAAGGTAATGATCAACTCATATGTTATCAAGATTATCTAGATAAACAAGATTCTTTGTGTCTAAAGAATAATCCCTTTACATGCAATATGCTATCCATAGCTTACCCTGAATTGATTGCTGAATCCGACGATGAGTTAGAGGGAGATATCTTCCATGATGTCTCCGTTGAAGAGTTGTTACACAATGGTTTTTATTTTGATGGTTCTATACCAACTATAGCCCAACCTTGAGGCCACGACTCCTCACGATGAATTATCCAACTTAACCTTAAAATAATTACAAGAATTGGGCGTCTCACCTACCCCACCTAATTTTGAAAGAGATCTACACATGGAAGTAGAAAACTTCATTAAAGTTAACATTGGAACTGAGGATAATCCTCACCTAATCAATATTGGATCAGAATTAAGTCAAGAAAAATAGAATGAATACATTGCATTTCTTAAATATTATGAAGATGTCTTTGCTTGGACATATGAAGACATGCTAGGTCTGGACCCTTCTGTAGTCATGCATCATCTAGTAGTCCATCCGGATGCTAAAACGGTTAAACAGAAACTTAGAAAAATGCATCCCAAAATGACCTTGCTAGTCAAAGGGGAGTTAGAAAAAATCCTGAACATTGTTTTTATACAAGCTATTGATTATGCTGAATGGATCTCAAATGTAGTTCCAGTCACCAAGAAAGAAGCTACCAAAGTTAGGGTTTGCACATATTTTAGAGATATTAACGTTGCATGCCCTAAACATGATTTTCCTCTTCCAAACATGGATCAAATCATTGAATTTACTATCGGGAGTGGAATGATGTCCCTAATGGATGGATTTTCCAGCTATAATCAGATCAAGATAGCTCCTGAAGATCAGGCTAAAATAGCCTTTATTACCCCTTGGGGTACCTTTTGTTGGAAAGTGATGGCATTTGGTTTAAAGAATGCAGGTGCAACATATCAACGAGCTATGACTTATATTTTTCATGATATGATGCATGATATCCTACATGATTATGTACATGATATTATAGCTCGCTTTATTAAAGAAGATGATCATTTAGATGATTTGAGAAAAGTTTTTAATTGGTTAAGAGAATACCTTATTCGATTAAATCCAGCCAAATGCATATTCTGAGTCAAGTCTGGTAAACTATTGGGGGTTTTAGTTTCTTTATGTGGTATCAAAATTGACCCTCTCAAGATTGTGACTATCACTGATATGCTCACACCTACCAATCTCTCTGAGTTACGAAGTTTACAAGGTAAGCTTCAAGCCATTCGTCGCTTCATCGATAAGCTGGCGGACAAAACCGGTCCCTTTCTTAAGCTCCTTAAGAAAGATGTCCCTTTTAATTGGGACGATGAATGTAAGGAAGCTTTTGAACTTCTCAAACAATACCTCCTTAACCCACCCGTGCTTTCATCACCTAAATCTGATCGTCCTTTTATCTTGTACATTTTTGCTTCTGATTCTGCCTTAGGAGCTATGTTAGCTCAGCTTGATAATGAGAAAAGAGAGCGTGCTAATTATTACATTAGCCGAACCCTCATCAGTTATGAAACCCGCTACACAACATTAGAAAAATTATGTCTAGCAGTCGTATTCTCTACACGGAAACTACGACATTATATGCTCAGTCAAAAAACGTATGTCATTGCTAAATATGATCCCTTGCGGTATCTCATGATTCGACCTTATTTATCGGGTCGCACAGCCAAGTGGGTTCTTGCTCTAAGAGAGTTTGAACTCACGTTCATAGGACAGAAGTCTATTAAGGGTCAAATCATAGCAGATCAATTAGTTGCTGCACCCTTAGAGTCTACCCATCCCCTCATCATTGAGTTTCCTGATGAATGCCTTCAATTAGAGGTAGACCATATTGAACAATGGTCCTTATACTTTGATGGAGCTCGATGCATGAGTGGGGCTAGTGCAGGTATTATTTTAATATCTCCACAAAAACACATTATACCTTTGTCCTTTAAATTAACATTTGCTTGCACCAATAATACTGCCGAATATGAGGCTCTAATCCTTGGATTACGAGCTGCCTTGGTGTTAAAAATCAAACATTTGCTAGTTTTTGGTGATTCTCAACTTGTTATAAACCAAATTAATGATGTTTATCAAACCAGAGATGATAAATTGCGCCCATATAAAGCATATGTTTTGCAATTGTTATCCTTGTTTGATAAAGTCACTTTGGAAGCTATTCCACGAACTAGCAACCGTGCAGCTGATGCTATGGCCGTAGCTGCATCGCTTCTGCCCTTGGAGTTAGATGACGAATATGCCACCATAATTATTCGTCGACTCTAGGAACCCGCTTCAAATAAGTCATGCTTAGAACCTTTGGATGTGTTTCTAATCAATGAAACTACTCCTGAACCTTGGTATACGGATATATTTGATTTTCTTCAAAATGGGACTTTCCCCGCCAATTCTAATAGAAACCAAAGATCGGTTATTACGTATACGAGCAAGTCGATTTGTAATAATTGGTAATACTTTATATAGGATATCTTTTGAAGGTATCCTATTGAGATGTTTGAATCTAGAAGAATCCAAATCAGCTTTAAGTGAAGCCCACGATGGATCTTGTGTAGGACACTTCAGTGGTAGTGTCATTGCTAAAAAGCTCCTTAGGATAGGCTATTTTTGGCCTACCATGGAAAATGATGCACATGATTATGTGTGCCATTGCAACAAGTGCCAGAAACATGCTGACCTTGTCCATGCGCTTGCACAAGAGCTACAGGCTATTTCATCTCCTTGGCCCTTTTCAAAATGGGGCTTAGACATTATTGGTAAAATTAATCATGTGTCATCTGATGGACACAACTGAGTATTTCATGAAGTGGGTTGAAGCTATGCCTTTAGCTTCCTGCACTGGAACACAAGTCTCTAAATTTATTTTTAATCAAATTATTTGTAGGTTCGGAATTCCTGCAAATCTCATCTCAGACAATGGAACTTGTTTCAAAAACAAAGATGTCAAGAAATTATGCCAAAAATATAAGATTCAACATTGCTGGTCCACTCCCTATTATCCTCAGGGTAATGGTTAACTAGAAGCATCTAACAAAGCCTTAATCAAAATTCTTAAAATATTGGTCAATAAATCTGGCCGCGACTAGCACATTCAATTATATCCAGCTTTGTGGGCCTATCGAACTAGTGTTCGAACTCCCACAGGTACTTCACCTTTTGTCTTGGTTTATGGCGCTGAAGCTGTTTTTCCCTTTGAATTAGAAGTTCCTTCTTTGGCTCTACTACTTCAAGATACCGAAGTAGGAGATGAATATTGAGCTAGCAGACTCAGTCAACTGGAACTCCTAGATGAAAGTTGCATCAATGCTTTGGAGCATCTTCGTGCCTACCAAAACAAGCTTAAAAGATCATATGCCAAGAAAGTTCATCATCGATCCTTTGAGGCCGACGACCTTGTTTTAAAATAAAATAAAAAAAATACTAATGCAACTAAAGACCTTAAAGGTAAATTTGAGCCCAACTGGCTTGGACCATATATTATCACTGCTAAATTTGAATCAGGAGCATACAAATTAGCTACCTTAGATGGTAAAGATTTAAAAGAACCTATGAATATTATGCATCTTAAGCGATATTATGCATAAAATTTGGTCATTTCATCATTTGTACATATTTTGCATGTTGTCTCATTTTAAAAATATATATATAACTATTTAAACAAAAACAAACAAAATAATAAAAAGTAAAAACAACAATATTATTGACTCTTTTGAAACCAAAAAAAATAATAATAATAAAGAAGAAAGAGAGAGTCAAGATCATCAAACTCCTCAAAAATATTTGTTGTATATATTTCTTCTTCAAGTATTGCAGTTATATTTTCAAATTATTTTTGGATAAATTAGCATTTATTTGGAATCCCTCACTATCACAAACACAAAAATAAATATCTTGATTTTATCTCGCATGATTACTAATCTCTCTTATATCAAAGTCCACAAAATTTAATTAAATAAAGTTTGAGCATAGAGAATTGATCTTGTTATTTACTTAAACCAAGCACATCCTTTCACAATAAAATAATTATATTTGTAATGTCCATGCTATGCTACATAGTAGAAGTGGTTTCTTGAGCGAAAAGTTTCCCCTGCTATCCTATCATGCACATGGCCTAGAATATTTGAGAATTGGCAAAAGGACAAGCTCACCCCTACCCAGAATAAAAATCCCTTGCTCTACGGCTAATCCAAGCAAGTATCCCTAGCATAGGAAGCAAAAGAAAAAGAAAAATCAAACAAAATTATGAGCAAAAGAAGCATTATTCCAGTATCATTTTGTACTATCTCAGCACTATTTTAGCATTATCTCAAATACAAAAGCAACAATACAAAAAGAGAAAAGAAAGAGAAAAGCAAAAGCAAAAAGCAATAAAATCCCTTTCCCTACCCATTGAAAAGAAAAGAAGGGTTGATGAGTTTGAATCCCTGGAATTCTCAATTATTCGAAAACTGTGAGATAAGCCCCATAACATGTGGTTTGTGCCCAACCCGCTTGGCCTTGGGTAACTCCTAGCGTGGTGATATGTCTGTCACATTAGTGACCTTCTTTTGTACAGACCTATGTCTACTTATGGATTAGCTAGCTCTTGATAACCCGACCTACATAGTAGTCTGGTATGGTTATATGCATCTAAATCATGGTTAATGAACACTTATTTGGTTCATTCAAATCACTTGTATCAAATTATCTTGCTCATAACTGATAAATGAACAATGCAATTGCACACACATTTGTATTTGAGATATTTTGTGTATCATTATGATAAATCAATATTGGTAATGAACTCACATACGCACATGGGATTCCTTATAAATCTAACTTTTGTCTTTAAGATACTTTGAAATATTTTTGCAAATTGTTTGGAATAAATTCATTTTCTTCTTTGAAGAACAGTTGTTTAGTATAAAGACAACTCCATGCATTATCAAAAATCAAAATCATTTTCAAAAACATGCAATAAAGTTACATTTATATATAACTTTTGCCTTTCGCAATGATGGTATAGTTCCAAAACCAAAATTGGAATTTTATGCCTAGCGCAAGTCCTCATCTTCATATTTTCTGTTCATTTTCAAAAATTAAAAATCAACCATGCAATAAAACTATTATATTATTTTCTTCTTTGGATTTTCGCGATGATGGTATAAGTCTATACCTATAATTCTATGCCTAGCGCAAACCATTGTACCAATTTTATTCTCCATTTATTTAAAATCATAAAAACATATGACTTAAATCATTATGTTACACAATTATGCTTTAAAACAAACAAACACTTATTCTATTTCATGTCATTATGTCAAACTTCAAATTTTGCAATGATGGTATAATTCCTAGGGAATTATCCAAAAAATTTATCACACTTAGGAATTTATGCCTAGCAAAATCATTTTAAAATATTTCATGCATAATATTTTCATGGAAATCTGAAAACAAATCATCATCATCATCATCATTTGCATCATCACAACAAAGTCTTAAGACAAGTCTCTTAAGCACTCTTTTACTTTTAGCAATATTTCTATACTGGGATTAGCTTGACGACCGAGTGAGCGGCAACTCTATGAAATGGTCTATAATAGCGACAATGTCCTTTGAAATTATTGTTAAAAGTCCCCTTTTATTTTTATCAAATTATCTCACAAACAACCAATTTATTTACATCAGATTATTTCATTTAAATTTTAAAAACATGACATTCAAACCATAATATTTCCAAACAACATAATTACATGAATCATCAAATTAATCACACCAAAACATTAAAGCATCATACAAATACATAAGACAAGTCATATGATCAAAAATATCTCATCTATATATATATCAACAACATCTACATCATCTCAAAACTAGATTGGTATGCCACAATCTGTACCTCGGCATACTCAATCCTCTATCAAAAATAATAATAAGCACTATGTATCAATCTGTGTAGTGCAATCTGTAGTAGCTAGCCTCGAGAACCCCTCGAGCTCTCAGCCTCATCTCCTCCCCCACCCTGAGGTGGACGAGGTGGCCCCATCGTAGTCCGGGTGGTGCTATGAGTCCTGGACTCTGATCGTGATGATGTCCTCGATGACCTCATCATGATAGGCTTTGCAATATGGGTTGACAGTGGTAACCTCTACCCCTCTGGTACCATATGGTGGTATAGTGTCTGATAGAATGTGACCTGGGAAATAGCCCGTGCTAGGTCCCAAGTGCTCGCCCCTCTGCTCCATGCTCTAAGGCGTGCAACCTCATCTCTGAGCTATGTAGCCTCAGCTCGGTGGCATGTAGCCTCATCCTGTAGAGTCTACACCTGTGCTTGGAGACGGATAGTCTTCGCCCAAAGAGTAGCCATCTCACTACTCTCTCCTATGTCCACACCCTTGCCCTTATCGGGTGACGGTGGCCTCTCTCTCCGTGGAGAAGGGGGTCTCTCCTCCCTCCTTTCCCGTTGCTATGGCCTCTACTGAGCCTGTGGCCTCCTCTACTCTCTCCCACCGTGACCCTATGCTGCCTCCATGGCCACCTGGCATCGCCTCCCCATCCGACACACAACTGCATGAATCAGACCCTGCGCCCTCGTCATTCGAGGAGGGCAGATGCCTGTGTACTAGGCATTGTAGTTGTCGGCTACCCTAGCGTCGTCCCCATCCATTGGCTGAATGGGCGCATCATCTGCGTCTTGACTCTAGAAGCGCTGCATATCTGGAGCCCCGCTAACTGTAGTGTTATCCTGGACATTTTGAGAAAACTCGTAGTCTCTGAGAGATGGGATCCCCTACTGTAGACCGAACTACCTCAAAACTCGATCGTAGCGATGGAGCTCCACCTCTCCCCTCTCCATCCTCAGCCAACAGGTTTGCCTAACGTGATCCAGCTCCTATCCGTCCTTGGCCCACCCTGGATGATCTCTCCAAGGCCTCCAGGTGATCTTGTCAGAGACGAGGTCGTCAAGTAGTCTCTAGGACATTGGCAGATCTATCTGTCGCTGTGACCCTCTCTGGAGCCACCAGTAGAAAGCTCAGGGCCTCTCCCCATCAATCCCTGTTAGTGGGAGCCCTATCGACCTTCGCACCGTGATGTGCTCCCAACACCAAACCTGTAGTAGTTATGTCATAACCATACATCGATCGCCCTTGTATATGACCCCATGTAGGATCCTATACAATCGACATAGTACAAAACTCCCCCAAGCAAACCTGTACCCATGGTCTCTCATATCGTAGACCACATCTATCAGTAGCCATGGTACTCTACATCCACTCTGATGGCATAGCAGCAGACCACCTACAACCCTAGCCAAAACCTGTGTTAGTCTAGATGCCCCAGGCATCTGGCGTAGCGACTCAATGTTCACTCCGCCCTTCTCCAAGGTGAAGCTCGGATCTCTGCACAGTCGCATCATCGCGTGGCCCTGATTGGTCATGGGATTTATTAGTCGTCCTTGTATGGGGATCCTCAAAATCCTCCATACATGTGTGGGAGTCATCTCCCCTGTCAATAACCAAAAATAGGAAGAACCCGGATACCACCTCTCTGCTAGGGCTGTCAATAGCCCCATATCTGTAGAAACCTCGTGGCATATCTCGCCACATGCTACAAGCCGACTTGAGTCAACCGATCTCGCTCTCGCTCGCGATAGAGCGGCCAAGTCATCCCTTAGCCCGTCGTATTTCCATTCTCTCGCTCTTTAGTAATCCTCTCTCGCAACATAAACAAGAAAACAATAAAAATCATTAATAAAACAAGTGATTAAAAATGCAAGTAACACAAGTTTAATTTGAGCAAATTCGTCTTCGATTTTGCAAGCCGAAATCATCCCTTATTTGATGAAATCGTCCCCATTTCGTCGATTTTGCCCCTAGACGAAATCGACGATATCGAGATGATTTCAACGAAATTGAGACGATTTCGTCCCGACGACATCGACGGCCCAAAAATGGTCGCGATGCTCAAAAATCATTTAAAATTAATCTAACAACCATAACAAAATCAAAATTAAAGCATTCTACATTAAGTTTGGACCCTTACCCGTAGCCCGCGCCGGACCTCTATCGATCTGTGCGCTGTCTCGACCATTTTGTTTGCAAGAGCTCCAGAAACCAAAAAATGAACAGTAACACTAAATTAGGGTTTTTCCCTATTTTTCTTAATTTTATTCAAAAACACTTAACAACATTTTAAAAATTTTGCTTTTCCGCGTTTTTACCTCGAACGTTCGATTTGGGTAAAAACACGGATGGGGCACCATAGTAAGTTGTTGTACGATTCGACCAAGAATAATCACCTAAAAATGGGAATAATCTTTGCTTTCTCGTAGATCGATAAGAACTCATCTTTAACGCATTTTCTTCGAAAAATTTGCTAAAGAGGGGGTAAAATGTAGCACCCTAAAATTGGCGCAATAAACCTTAGCAAATAATTAAAATTACCTTAGTAATAATTCAAATTCAAATTTTAACCCCAAAACCGCTCCCAAACCGCCTGTTGCCCGTTTCCTCGTTTTTCACACCATTTTTAGAGTTTGTTTCGTCTGTTGGACGATATCGTCTTAGATCAGACGATATCGCCTCAGATCGGACGATTTCATCTGGAGCAGAACGTCCAGCCGATTTTGTCCCAAAACTAATTTTTTATAATTAGCTTATGTTTCAATGGCGTCTCTAATCTGGGCAGAAGCGTGTTTGCACCGTTAGAGACCTCCCCCGTTGGAGATCTCCCAAAATGGGATGATCTCCAACCTCCCAACATCCCTCCTAAGCCTATTTAATCTTAGGCCCTCCCCTTGACATCCCCCTGGCTGAAATTTCCTGTAACACGAGTTCTACATGCATTAGACCATCTTAAATCACCATTTGTTTTCATATTTTTCTAATTTTGTTTGCAAGAACTTTGTTATTCTTCATCCAGAGTAAGCTCAGATCGTCGCAGACGATCCTGTCCAATTTGAGACAATTTCGTACCAATCCGAGACGATTTCGATTATAGTCAACATTGGGGGCAATTATCGCCCGTAGTTTGCATTTTTCTCTTCTCATCTACTGTTTTATTCTCGCATCTAGTCGGCTTTATTATTATTTTCTGCTATTCTGCATCTTGGAGTTCACCCATATATCTTTAATGCATAATAAAATCATAAATTGTCATTAAATCATTGTAATGCACTCGTGTTTTTGTTTGTTATTGTTATTTTAACATTATTACTATCATTCTACATCATTGCCCTCTGTTGGCATAGCTGCATTTTCTGTATTTTGTATCTATTTCTCTGATTGCAGGTCTCTGACGAATTCGTCAGATCTCAAACGATCCTGTCAGATCGAAAACGATTATGTCAAATTCCAGACGATCTTGACTGCTTCAAAAATTAGAACCTCCATCAGACATCTGGAACCAGGTATGGATTTCTTCACTTAATTATTCTCTATTTTTTCTGTCTAAATCTATTTTTTGCCTTCATTTAATTTGCATTTTCATAATAGAACAATTTAGATTCATCTAGCCAAACCTAGGATTTGAATGATTAAATGTAAAATTGAACACATCAAACACATTCCCAACCTAGGCGTGGAAACTGCCACTAAACGTTTCCTGGTGAACCCACCATCCGTCAAAAATTCACCCTTATACACCTCCCCCGAGAGGCGGGACCTTCAAAGGGCCTCTCAGTCTGAGGTATTGTCCCATTCCTTTCCCATCCTCCTTTCGAGCGCGGATCCTTTAGCCTGAAGGTAAGGGTGCGAAAAATTTGGAGCGATACACCCGAATCTCGATTTTTGTTATGGTTGTCCATCCCTGGTCTAGTGTGATAGGTTTTTTGGTAATGTAATGCTCAGGCATCTATTGTAATAAGGTTTTGGGTCCCTTTTAAAAAACCCCTCTGTATATAAACTGTTACTTATAAAAAAAAAATATTATAAGTTATATAATATAATTTTTATATAATATAATTTATTTATTTATTTGATATATAACTTTATTTTTTTTTAAATTTAAATATTTAAATTATATTAATTGACTGATAACAAATGAGTCAAATAAGCCAGTGTGTGAGTTGGAAGGGAGTGCAAGAGCTCGAAGTGAGTGCAGTTGAAAGCGAGCACAAGCGCAAGCTAGGAGTGAGTGTAGTCAAAAGTGAGTGCAAGTGCGAGTCGAGAGTGAGTGCAACAATGAGTGCGAGTGCGAGCGCGAGCCTGGAGGGAGTACAACCACAAGCCAAGAGTGAGTGCAGCATCGAATATGAGTGCAAACCACAAGTGAGTGTAGTCAAAAGCGAGTGCAAGTGTGAGTTGGGAGTGAGTGTAGCCAAAAGCGAGTGCGAGCGCAAGCTGGGAATGAGGAAGTGTGAGAAGGAAGTAGAAAGCAAAGTGTGATCTAGTTGAAAAAAATCTAGTGCGAGTTGGGAGGAAGTGCGATCTAAGAGGGAGTGCAAGCCAAGATTTAGTCATGGCGAAAGAGCAACGAGTTCATCCAAAGTGCATCAATGCTTCAAATCCTTACCACGAATGTGTGAAACATTATTTCCAAAAAATTGCTGAAGCAAATGAATATTAGGAAAAATAAGAGACAAGTGTTATTGTGAGCCAAGAGGGAGTGCAAACCAAGAGCAAGTGCAAGGCAAGAAAGAGTGCAAGTCGAGAGGGAAGGTGAGCCAAGAGGGAGTGCAAGCCAATAGCAAGCCCCATTAGCTAGTACAAAAGGAAAGTCATATTTGAAAGCCCTAATGGGAAGTCATGGTGCCCTAGTTGGAAGTATGGAGGCCCAAGTTGGAGATAAGCAGAAGAGCAAATACATGGCAAGTTCAATCCAAGTAGCAAATGTTACACCAGAAGTGAGTATCAAGGATGAGATGATTGATCATGGTATAATGGTTCTTAAAAGTAGAGGGTTAATATGTAAGTTTCATAGATCATGGCCAAGATTTTTGGAGATTCAAAATTGGATCAAGTGGAAGTGAGGATTAAATTCAAATTACTCGTGACTCTTCTTCCTAAAGGTTTTTTCTCATCATATTTTATAGTTTAGAATTTAAAGATAAAACAATGGGAAGAGATGCACTTTATTTGAGACCATGAAATAAAAACAAATTGTTGAGACAAAAACTATTAAGAAGCTTCCAGTATGGGTTAGGCTTTTTGGACTTCCATATCAGCTTATAAATAAGGATGTTCGAAGAATATTGGAAATACCCTAGGGGAATTCATCAAGGAAGGACTAACTACTAAGGAGTGAAAGCATGCTATATATACTCGAGTATGTGTTGCTATGGATATTTCAAAACCTTTACCACAATCTATTAAGATAAAATATGAATCAAGAGAATGGGATCAACAAATAGATTATGAAAATAGTGTATTTCATTACCACAATTGTTATGAGATTGAACACATGGCAAGAGTTTGCAAAGTGAAATATATGAAGAAAGAGAAAAAAATTATAGCCATGAGATAAACTTCAAAACTAAGCAAGGAAATCATACAGTAATAGAATCTAGATCAGATCAATAATATTCCACTCCAAAAAAAGAGGTTAAAAAAGCTTATCTACAGTATCCTTTGGCAAGTTCAAAATAAATTTAAGGTGCAAAAGAAGATGTGCAAAGAAATTCTAAAAGAAATACAACAAAAGAGGTCATGTTTATTCCAGGTAAATCATCTTTGTTTTCCTCAAGTAGAATAGAATCCTCTCCAAGTAATAAGAGTGAAAGGGATGAAGATGGTATCCCTTGCACTTCAAGGTTTCAAGAGCAGCATAATAAATAAATAAATAAATAAGGAGGAAACCCATAACAATTTAGGTAAATAGAGCAAAATAAGAAGGTAATTGCTACATAAGAGTATCCTTGCACTTTAGGGTTTCTAAGACAACATAAATAAGATTGTGCTTTTGAGGTTATTCCTTGCACTTTAGATTCTTCGAAACAAGACAAACCTAGAGATAATAAGTATTACTATGAGTAGTGTAAGAAGATTGAAGAGATTAATGAAGATGAAGGTTTTGTTGGGAATGAAAAAAAGAGAGGAAGACCCAAGGAGCAAAAACAAAGAGAAAAAGAAATCCATAGGGATATTGATATGGGAAAACAAAAGCAAATATCACAAGCACTAACAATAAGTGGAATGAAAATAAAATTAAAAAATAACAATGAAAATAATATCTTGGAATATTAGGGGAATGAATAAGAATCCTAAAAAAAGTATTAATAAATTGTGATGTTGTTATAGATAAGACATTTATATATATAGAAGTTGGGAAACAAATATTTTAGCCATTAGCGGTGTTAAATTTCATCTTGGTAGAATTTTAATTTCAGAAGGCATATGATATAAAATAGTTGGTTGTGAAAACTTAATAATTTGAGGAAGATGGAGATTGATAAAAAAAACAAATAAAAAATATCAAGCAAAGTTGAATATATTTTAATTAACTTATTAAAAATGTAATGAAAACAATGTAATATTTTATTTTTGTAATAATTTTTTTTTTTTTTTGAAAAACCTAGATTATATTATTTCATTAATCATAACATTACAATATTTTGGTGCTAGCACTCTCCACCAGCTAAAAAACAAAATGAGGTGGATCAGGAGTAAAGCATCCATAACTGAATATACATAAGAATAGAAGCTAATATCAACAAAAATACTATAGTTATATCTTGCTGTAATACATCAGATATCAGCATTCATCTGTGGGAGAGTCTGTTATATGAAGAAATTTTGGGTATGTCTTTCATGATATCTTTTGAAGTCTTCAAAGAAGAAAAATAAGTAATCAAAACCTGAACCTGCTCATCATTGTTAATTGCCTTCTTAGTTTCCTGTTGGACCTTCTAAAGATCCTGAATCATATGAGAAAGTTGATGAAGTTTATCAATAACATCTCGAGGTGTGCTAGAAGGTCCATAGACTTGGGAATGAATGTGTCCCATATGTAACAAAAGATCAAAGGTCAAGTTTGCTAAAACTATATCCCATGGAGGAGTAGATCCAATAAACACCTTTTTGCATCTGCACTTCCAAATGTGCTTGAGAAGGATGAGTCTACAAACATCCTAGAGTTTGGGGCATTGATCCAAATTGAGAAAAACCAAGCAAAGAAAGCTTCCAAGATCTAGTGAAAAAGGCAAAAATAAAAGAGTATAAGACATCCCAAAATTGTTTAGCCATGTCACAAAATCAAAACAAGTGAATAAGAGTTTATAAAGCATTACAAAAATTGCATTGAGGGGGAATGTGTAAAATCACAACCAAACTTTCATCAGTTGGAGGTTTTTGATGCAAAATCCGTCAACCATGAAGTTGAGTTTTTTATTCAATAGGAGCTTTCCAAATTTAAGTAGCAAGAAACTACCATTGGGCATTGGTAAAATTCACTTGCCACTTGACATTGAGCTTAGAGTCTAAAGAAGGGAGACACAAAAGATTTTTGTATAACCAACTAGAAGTAATGCAAGAGATTCTATGACCATTAAGTCATCTCCAGTCATTCCAAATATTATGGGCAGTTGTTCCCAACTTCATAAGGACCTCACAAGGGATGGAAGCCACAACTAAGACATAAGACTCTTTGAACCTAGAGGGAAGGGAGAAATAATTGCAGATCTGGTTCCAGGTAAGAATTGAGCAACTACTCGGATCCCAGATATCTCTAATTCTATTAATTCCTTCTTCAAAAAAAACCAGCCCATGAATAGCATTGCATAAAGCTAAAGGTTTATCATTATGGAGGATAAGTTTATTCCACCAAATATTGTTTAGACTAATGCTCAGACCATGTCTCAAGGAGTCAGACTTCCAAGCCAATAAATGAGAAATTGATTGCCAAGCTTTCCAGTTTTGGGTAATTGGAATAGAACCTTTAACTATAAAATAAGAGGTATTAAGGACCTTATCCTCCCAAGGGGTTTCTTTCCATTTACTTTTGTGAGTAGCTAGAGAGATTCAATACCGAAATAGGTGTTTCCAATTTTCATCACCAATAATGGCTCTAGCAATCCATTTTGCAGCCAAAATTTTGCTCTAGGCAAGAGGATCAATGATGCCTAGACCTCCTAAAAAAGAGGAAAAGTGGGTGTCATACCCACCTCTCCATCCCATTTAGTCCATAAAAATTTACGAATGGCCTGCGTTAATTTATTATAGGCTACCTTGGGGGCCACCCAACAAGAAGAGTAATAAACATGAGAGGTTGCCATAATTTTATTTGCAACTTCAATTCTTCTTGCTAAGGAAAGAAACCAAGTTGGCGAAGCATTAAATGTTTTTGAAGTCTTTCCATAACCCAGTTCCACATATTCTTAGGAGAGATATTAATCCCAAAGGCAATTCCCAAATAACGCACAATCATACCATGAGGGATGATCTTCCACTCAATTAAGGAGTTGTATCCACGAGGAGAGGAAGAGGTATCGAAGACTTCAGTTTTAGAATTGTTAATATGAGAACCAAAGACATCACAAAACAATTAAACAATCTCTTTAGTCGTTTCCACCTCTTGTTGAGTATTTTGAAGAAAAAGAAGGGAATCATCAGCAAAATGAAATTTAAGAACATGCTTATCCCTAGGAAGCTTAATACCCTGAATGAGGCCATCAAAATGAGCCTTATGAAGAAGATAACCAAGAGCATCGGCAGCCAAAACATACAAAAAAGGAGCAAGGGGGAAACCTTGTCTAATAGACCGATGAAGAGGGAAGGAGGAGGAAAGAGCTCCATTAACCTAAACACAAGCTGAAGTATCACCAAAGAGCATACCAATTTGATTACAGAATTTTGGACCGAAACCAAGCCAAAAAGGCATACTTGGAATAAAATCCTATATGATTCTATCATAAGCTTTGTCAAAATCTAACTAAACCAAGAGGGCATTTGATTAGAATCGATATTGCGAAGTTTCTCAAACCATCATAAGATTATCTAAAATATAACAACCTTTGAAAAAAGTAGATTGTTCTGGCCGAACAATCACTTAAACAACAGTTTTGATTTTTAAAACTATAACTTTAACTATGATCTTCTAAAAAAAACATTAAATCTCCAATTACATATTCTTCTTCATAACAATTCTTTTGGAGCTTATATCAATCTTGTCAAAAAAAATTTAAGAAAGGCACTAATGTTTCCAAGTTTGACTACTAAAAAAAAAAAAGCTTATATCGCTTGGACAAGCTCACAACATGAAAGGAAATGCGCAACTACACTCACATCACGGGAGTCCCTACTCAAAATGGCAAAGGAGATCGTCTTAAAGGAAGTTTTGCCCTCACTTTAATATTTATAAGATGCCAAGAAAGTACATACCCTAGATCTAAAATAAAGATCCACAGGTCTATTTTATGGGACTTTCCCATAGCTCTAAAACAAAGCACACAAAGTACAGAGCTTCGAACGAATTATACTTAATTATTTAAATTAAGTATATAGAAGAAAGAAACATTATAGTTGTCCAAAGTAGATTAATAAGAATAAGATTTGTCTGTTGAGAGTGGAAAGTTTTGGTATAGTAGGACTTACACAAGCAATAAATAAACGAGTGCAAAAAAAAAAATGCCCCCGAATTTTTGGATGCGTTCATTCAAAGCCGGTTGTGCTACACTAATGGAATCTGATGGAGATTTTTTTAATATGGTACTATCATTAGACGGCACCCTGGATTAATAAATTAATCTGAGAGTAAGTCCGATGATAAATAAATTTTTCTGTCGGGTGCTGGATATCTAAGATACATTGAAGTTTTAGTTTATCAGACTAGAATCCAGTTTCTCATCTAACCTTGGAACTCTAACTATTCCAATACATTGCAATGACGTTTGAGCCACTCGTAAAGATCTTCTCAATTTTAAGGAATAAGAGATAACTGAGGTGTAAAATTTGATTGATGTAAGCGGTAAATTTATTGTAAAAGTAATAGTTTTTGAGGTTTAAATTTTATTTAATATAAAAGATTAAAAAAAAATTAGAAATTTATAATAAATTTATTTTAAAATAAAGTTGAATGGTTCAATAGATGAAACTTCGTAGTGCAGATTGTGATGTTGCATTATTGGGTTCGAGAATTCCGGCACGTATGTTTGATTGATATTTTCATTTCAGACGCAATCACATGTGGTTAAATGCTGGATTATCAATCAACATAATGCAACGGCGTGAAGCTTAGCATGAAAGCCTTCGATTTGTTCAACGTTGTGCATTATTTGCTAAGGTTTATTTGCTAAGGTTTATCGTAATCATAGTGTTATGCAGATGAATAAAACAAGTGATGCAGAAGGTTATGAGGTGAGTTCTCCGATACGAAGTATAATTTTAAATATTTTATCCTCCCTATATAATTTAATTTTATAAAATATTATTTTTAAATATAGATAATTAGAAAAACTTAAACTAGTATAGTTAAGGCACATTTAGTTAACAATAAATATATGGCTAATGCATGGCCAAAGATGGGCCGTTCAATAATTTGGTTTTAGATTTTTAGTATATGTTGTTATATGATGTTTTATATATATATATATATATATATATATATATATATATATATATATATATATATATATTTTGCACGTCGTTTACAAATATTAGCATTCGTTTGAGCAAACACAAGAGGAATAGATCTCACAACCACATGGATGATAATAACTAGGCAACTGCCATTACACCAAATGTCATTCGGCCATATGATGTTTTTCATTTATAATATTTGAGTATTTAAGATTACTTGGCCTTTCTTAGTGAACTGAATGAAACCTCACTTCTTCCACATACTTGTTTTTTAATTTAAAAGTAAAAGTCCTTGATCTTATTTTGTGGGATTCTTCACTCTTATTAACATTGAGTTTGGGCATGTGTGGGGGTTGGCTCTCTTACTTTCTAATCGATCAATATGATGATACAAGTCTAATAACATATTTCATGATTGTACCTGTGGGTGCAGCGCAATGGTTCGGGCTTTGGCTTTTCTTCGGAAGGTCCAAGATTCAAGTCCAAGATTCAAACCATGGCGTGAGTGTGTGGGTGAGTGTGTGAGGGGGTAGGTGTGTGGTGGCTTTGTGTTAAATTCCCTATTGATAAGTATAGCTCTCGGCTTTAGGAGGGGTCATGGTTGGGAGGGGGACTGCTTAGCCCTAACCCTATACGTGGGCAAGTGTTTGAGGGGGTGGGTGTGTGGTGGTTTTGTGTTAAATTCCCTATTGATAAGTATAGCTCTCAACTTTAGGAGGGGTCATCAAACTGGACGAGTGTGTGAGGGGTGGATTGTGGTGGCTTTGTGTTAAATTCCCTATTGATAAGTATAGCTTTCAACTTTAAGAGGGGTCATGGTTGGGAGGAAACTGCTCAACCTTGTACGTGGGCAAGTGTGTGTAAGGGGGTGGGTGTGTGATGGCTTTGTGTTAAATTCCCTATTGATAAGTATAGCTCTCAACTTTAAAAGGGGTCATGGTTGGGAGGGGATTGCTCAACCCCCGTACGTGGGCGTGTGTGGGGGGTGGGTGTGTGGTGGCTTTGTGTTAAATTTTCTATTAATAAGTATAGCTCTCAACTTTAGAAAGGGTCATGGTTGGGAGGAAACTGCTCAACCTTGTACGTCGACAAGTGGGTGAGGGGGTGGGTGAGGGGGTGGGTGTGTGGTGGCTTTATGTTAAATTTCTTATTGATAAGTATAGCTCTCAACTTTACGAGGGATCATGGTTGGGAGGACACTGCTCAGCCCTACACTTTTCTCATAATAACCGAATCCAAACAATATATATTTCATGATTAAAATATATTTTCATGTTAGTATCTATTTATCTTAATAAAATTTATTAAAATTTTAGTGGAGTTGTAACAGGTTAAAGAATTCTTTGTGAAAACCCATCTCTTAATATTACCAAATTTAAGAAGATTTAAAAATAAAAACATCATCCTTGTAGTGGTAAGCCCATCAATTACTTTCTCTCTCGGTTTTATAAAGATAAGGAGAAATCCGATCCCTCGCTTGTTTAACTTCAACAAACAACAAGGATAATGTCATGCGTTACAACAGACAACAAGGTTGAACTTGTCCCTAATAAATCTATTTTTTTTAAATAGTTGTTAACATTTCACCTCGAAAAGCCACGAGTGGACACATGCCAAGCTGGATAGTACTTCTTAGTAGTAACAAAATGGGGATTGTTTAATACAATATGAAAAAATATTAGAACATTTAATTGCACAATCAATTCTACCAATTAAGTATGCCATGGTATGGATGGTGGAAATTAAGTATGCCATGGTATGAATTGAACTTAGAATATGAAAATTAATTGCACAATCAATTCTACCAATTAAGTATGCCATGGTATGGATGGTAGAAATTAACTATGCCATGGTATAGATAATTGCACAATCAATTCTACCAATTAAGTATGCCATGGTATGGATGGTGGAAATTAACTATGCCATGGTATAGATAGTGCAAATATAAATTCACTATGCAAGGTATACATAGTGTGGCTAGGATAAAGGTTTAGATAGTCTTAGAGAAGGTCTAATAAAGTAAAGTTTTAACAAAAGTTTATATTAAATATAAGAAAATTTATCTAGATTAAAAAATGTTTTTTATAAATTATACCATAAGATTTTATTAAATATAAAATAAAATAGTGTGTAATTATTATTTATATAAATACATAAAGAATAGAAAGTTATTTCTTATAAATTATTTTGATTCAATTCAAATAGATTATGAGTATCAACCTCAACCAATTTTTTCTATTAAATGTTATTTTTTTCTATGACAACTTAATCTTTTGTATCATGTTTAAGCTACAACCTAACAAAGCTTGAGATGTTGAAAACCTCAAAGTTGAATCAATGTTAATACATATACTTTGTGAAATGTAATAGTTGATAGTGAAAAATAAATAAAGATATCTATGGTCTAAGATTTCTTCCATATTTGCAGTCAATATGTAAGCATAATAATTAATATATTTGTTTTCTCTAGTGTTTTATCAAGGAAAAAAAAGGAAAATTTTACTCAAAAACTAAAATCTTTATTCAAAAACATCATTTATCCATTTGTATAGACTAATAAAAACCAATATGTTTTTTGGTTCATGCATTTTTTAAGAGGAAACCCTAAAAGCTCAACTTGAAAACTAAAAGCTATGTTCAAACATTGTCTATCCACTCGTATAAACTAACTAATGAAGAATATTTCCATGTTAAGATAAATGACAACAAACATTGATCAAGTTCATATAATTGGCCATGGAAAATAATAAAAACTGAAGAGTTTTCTCCAAAAGTGGGACAATCGAGATTGCTTCTTGTATCCTTGGCATTTATAGAATGCTAGAGATATTTATTGTAACATAAGATAGTGGTAGACTTGCCCTTATTCGACTATTACTCCATCATTTATAACCAAAGTTATTGTACTTCTTGCCCACATGGGGATAATAAAATTCCATATGGATGTAGTAGACTCTACAAACACATACCAAACTTCAATTGGTAACGTTAATGTGTTCATTTTATCTATCATTCAATTGAAATATTGTTCATTCTACTAAACTATAGGGCATTCCCAAACAATGAGCCCAACCTTAAGAATGATAATATTTTGTTGCTCTAAAACCTCAACATTGAATTTTTCCTCTAGGCTTGTTTAATCAACAGAAAATGCATAAAATAATATTGGTAGACAATGCTTAAAACACTCTTGAGAGGATAGTAAAATATATGTATCTCACTAAGGATGCACATCCAAACTATATCAAAGAACTGGTAGTAACCACAAGTCATATCATCCATAGTCAACTCGTTTCACACTAGTGCCAAATAAGAATAATATTATAAAACAAAAAACAATTTTTGCATTCCATAACAACTAACTAAAGCAATCATATTCATCCTATTGTTGGTCTACATAAAGAGAAATATTGCAAAAGAATCAATCAATGACTCTATTTTTTAACTATTTTTCCTCTATTGTTACTCTAGCTCACAATTGCAACCAACGTTAAGCCTAATTTTACATGTAGTGCTCCAATGCACTCTTGAACCCAATATTGATTTCTAGTTAACTATCTACTTCATCCTTTGGAGACAAATGAGCATGACAGTTACTATACAAAAAGAGCCCCTAGTATTTTGGGCAACTATCTACCCACCAAGACTAGAACAAAGAAAAAATGTTGATTTTGTTGCAATATTTGACATCAAAAGAATCATCCCTATAAAAGAATCCATGCCCTATTTATTATCAGTAGTATAGTGATTGTGGTGACCGCATGAATACATTTTTCCTCATCAACAAAGGGAGATAGGTTCAAAATCAAAAGCTCAATTCTCTCAATCCTTTATTGTTGTAAATTATTGGGGGTTTCCTTGGTGATATAAATAGTTTTGTGGTCTCTAATGCCCTTGTGGTGTCATAACGACATCTCTTATGCCTTCCCAGAGCCTACAAAATAGAGCATTTGTGGACACTGGGGGAATTCTTCTTACTAGAATTAAGAGACAATCATAAAATGAAACAACAAGATATAGTGTCATTTTGTCGATTCTTTTTTCTTATTTGTTGGACATGGAGGCTTGGGAAAGAGGTCTTTTCACTTAGTCGAAAGTTGTTTCTTATCAATAATATCCTTCTCTTCCTATAATGACAATGATGATCATGAAAAAAAACAAAAGTTATCAAGGCTATAGGATTTCTTGCTCATGGTACATTCAAAATATTTTAAAAGTTATGTTGCAACAATATCAATATTAACAAGGCCCCTCTCAAAGCAATCTTCTATATTTTGAAGTTTTATTTCAAATTCGACCATGGCAACAGTAAATTATCTAAATTATTTTTCCTCGTGTGAAAAGATAAATGACATAAAACAACAAAAACCACTTAACTAAATAATAAAATATTTACTTGTTAATAGTTTTAGCTTAACAATAACTAAAAACAAAAAAAATTATACATAAATAAATACATTATAATAATTAATATTTATATATCTTAATATACACAATAAATATACATATTAAAAAAATCTCCCTTATATACATAATTTTTTGTATATCATAAATTATTTTTACAAAACCCTAATGGTATTTGGTGTAATGGCAATTGCCTAGTTATTATCATCCATGTGGTTGCGAGGTCGATTCCTCTTGTGTTTGCTCGCTGATATTTGTACATATTTGTAAACCATGTTCAATATACAAAAATCCTAAACTATTATTAAACCTTTCACAAAAATATTAGCATCATACTTTTGAATGACACTTGCATTATCGGTAATGTAACCTGAGTTCAATCTCAATAATAAATGTGTATAAGAAGTTTTACTCTAAATAAATTAATTAATTAATTAATAATGTAATAAAAGTCGTGTACATATATAAAACCTAAACCAAACACATTTGGATTTGGGTTTAATAAAAGCCTGCCTTGTTACTAATGCATGGAGCCTACCCTGCAAGGAGACGAGGAACTCAATATAACTACTTTAGAAAATAAAAGGAGATGAGGAACTTAATACGACTAATTGAAAACCAAAATGATCGAATAATATTTCTTTTTATTAGGAAGAGCCTACGGTAGACGAGCTGACTGCTTGAAAAAAAAAAAATTATTATTATTTTTTATTAGAAAATTTAAAAAAATAAATTTATAATTAAAAAAATAATATAAGATATAAAATTATAAATTAAAAAATAAAATATTTATTTATTTAAATTTGATATATAACCTAGATGTTTAAATTATACAAATCAATCGACTAATTTTAACTTGTTAACAAAGGAGTCAAACAAAAATGAAGAAAGGCATTGAGGTTTCCAAGTTTGACTCTACTAAATAAAGCTTATATCGCTTGGACAAGCTCACTACATGAAAGAAATTGACACTTAGGCTTCCAAAGGGAATACGCAACTACACTCACATCACCGGAGTCCCCTATTCAAAATGGCAAAGGAGGAGATCGATTTTAAAGAAGTTTTGCCCTCACTTTAATATTTGTAAGATGCCAAGGAAGTAGATTCCCTAGATGTAAAAATTATGATCCACAGGTCTATTTAATGGAACTTTCCTATAGTTTTAAAATAAAATACACGAAAAGAACATTTGTTTTATTCAGAATACGATTAATACAAATACGATTTGTTTCTTCAGAGTGGACAGAAAGTTTTATTTTTAGCGTTTTGGCATAGTAGGACTTATACAAGGAAAAAATAAATAAACTAACGCTAAAAATAAAAAAGAGCAACATATCATGACCCCCCAAAAGATCTTCTCAATTCTAAGGAATGAGAGGATAACTTAGGCGGTATAAGAATTGAATGGTTCAATAAAAAGATTAGATTTAGTTGAAGTTTAGTAGTGCAGATTGTGATGGTGATCATGCATTATTGGGATGGGGAATGCCGGCAAGTATGTTTGATTGATATTTTCATTTCGGACGCAATCACGTGTGATTAAATAATGCAACTCATCGTCGGCGTGAAGCTTTGCACGAAAGCCTTCGTTGAACGTGCATTATTTGCTAAGGTTTATCGTAATCTTTGTGTTATGCAGATGAAAAAAACAAGTGATTTCGAAGGTTGGTAGGTGAATTCTGCAAATATTATTGAACTCGACCAATTCACTCTAATAATTTTCCATAATTTTATTAGTTGAAACTGGGAGAACCGTGAGTAATTTAAAGTTTAATTTTAAATATATTATTATACATATATAATTTTATTTAATAATATATTATTTTTAATTATAAATAATTAGAAAAAATTAAACTTGTATAGTTAGGGTACATGTAGTTAACAATAAATATACGGCTAATGGATGCATTGAATGACCAAAGATTTGATGTTCAATAATTTGGTTTTAGATTATTAGTATATTTTTTTAAGCGATGTTATCCACTTACAATATTCGAGTCTTTGAAACCATCATTTATTTCCTCTTTTCTAAATGTTCACCAACTAAAGTAAAAAAATTCATCCTTTATGTTCTTTCTAATCACTCAACTCATGTTCGCTAATGAAATCGGTTTTGTAAAGATAAAATCTGATCCTCTTGTTAATGAAATCGGTTTCATAAAAGATAAGGAAAATTCCGATCCTCGTTTGTTTAGGCAATGGCCCTTACGGGTGCAACTTGGTGCCTAATAATTTTTTTTGAAATCTGATCGTCTTGTTAATGAAATCAGTTTTATAAAGACAAGGAAAAATCCGATCCTCGTTTGTTCAGGCAATGGCCCTTACGGGTGCAACTTGGTCCCTATTATTTTGTTTTTTTTTTAACAGTTGTTAATATCTAGCCAGAAGTGGACACATGCCATGTTGGATAGTCCAATTGTAATCCTCAAAAGCCAGAAGTGGCAAAGTGGGAATTGTTTAATACAAAAGAATATTAATGTACAAAAGATTTTTCTATATCTAATTAGAATTAATGAAAGAGATTTTATGACCATTAGGTTATTTCTAGTCATTCTATATATTATGGGTAGTTATTCTTAATTTTATAAGGACCTCACAAGGGATAGAAGCCACAATTAAGTCATAGAACTCTTACAACCTAGAGGGAAGGGAACAATAATTGTAAATCTGGTTCTAGGTAAGAATTGAGATCTTTAATATTATTAATTCCTTTCTTCAAAAAAAATTAAGACCATGAATAACCCTGCATAAAGCTAAAGGTTTATCATTATGGAGGATAAGTTTATTCCACCAAAGATTATTTAGGCAGATGCTTAGATGATGTTTCAAGGATTCAGATTTTCGAGGTAATAAATGAAAAATTGATTGCCAAGCTTTTTAGTTTTGGGTAACTGGAATAAATTCATTTGCCGTAAAGGTGCATTAAGGACCTTATCCTTCCAAAGGGTTTCTTTCCATTTATCTTTGTAAGTAGCTAGAGAGATTTTGTAACGAAATAGGTGTTTCCAATTTTCATCACCAATGATGGCTTTAGCAACCCATTTTGCAACCAAACTTTTGCTTTGGGTAAGAGGATCAATGATGCCTAGACCTCCTAAAACCTTAGGTTGTACAAAGTTTCTAAAATATGGGTGTCATTTCCACCTCCCCATCCCATTTGGTCCATAAAAATTTACGAATGGCTTAAGTTAATTTGTTACAAGCTACCTTGAGGGCCATCCAGCAAAACGTGTAATAAACATGAGAGGTTGCCATAATTTTATTCTCAATTTAAATTCTTCCCGCTAAAGAAAGAAACCGAACTTATCAAACATTAAAAAAAAGTGAAGTCTTGCTATAACCCAATTCCACATATCCTTAGGAGAGATATTAATCCTAAAGAGAATTTCCAAATAACACACAATATCTAACTTGAACTTAAAATATGATATTTTTAATGGAACCTTTATAATCCCTAATAATAGTATATAATATTATAAGTAAAAACAAAATCAATAAAACCCCACCAGACGTATGGACCTATCTATCCTCCAACTATATTGATCAACTATTGATTGTTCATTATATTATATGATTTTGGGAGTAGATAGCTTGATTGTCATATTATTTCTAAATGATTGTTTTGTAAGCTATTATTTATTTGTTATGACTTACGGTATGTGAAAAGGTCAATAATAATATCCAATAGGTCAATTTCCTCCACAAAGGTCAGGTTTTAAGTTTTTAATGTCCTATTTCATTTCATTTTCATTGCCTTTAATTGTTTTATATAGTTGTAGGCTATTAAGATTCTTAGTCCATTTAGTGGGGACTCTAATATAATGTTAGAATGAAGTAGATTTTTATCGTGGCACAAAATCTGGTTAATGCCATATAATTTATTTATTCTAAAAGCGTTTCATGATTGCCGAGAGAACATTGTCTTACTTGGGTAGACCAATTGGTTAAGAGTTTTTTTTTTTTTATAACGACTTATACAAACGGAAAAAATCAAATAAAAAAAATTATACAAAACGACAAATCAGAGCCGGTAAGCGTAGAAATTGCAGGTGGCGCTACATTTAAGGAATACGACGTAGCTCTTTTAGTATACAAACAAGGAGGCAGTACGATCTTTACGTGGCAGTCCGGAAATAAATAAGTCGTGGAAGAATGAAAACACACAATGGGAACAGTGGGTTTTTAATTATTGAGTTGCATCGTTTGTCAAAGTGGGATCTTTCAACGGTGATGCCGCGGCAGAAGTCACTCGAAACATGACACATGAATTTTTTTGTGGCGTCTCGCAAGCCGAAGAGACCGTGTACTTTTCGTGTCGTTCGAGCCACGGATGGGTGGTTGTCACTTTGAAGGAAAGGATGACTTAACCGGCAAAGCAAAAATAATGGATCTCAGAAAATAAATCGGTAAAAGATCAGCGCTGAATGAAATCTTGCACGAGGGGGCTCTATAATTCTGTAACGTAATCAAAATAATTCTGGCACGTCTATTTGACTGGACTTTCAATCAATATAATGCAGGTCTATCATCAGCGCATACGACAAAAGAGAATTAATGTGAAGCTTTGCACGAAAGCGTTGTATTGGCAAAGCCTCTGGTGTCGGAACGGGCCAAAACTAAGGAAGGTTGAAGGAACTACCTTTCACTTATGTTCCTGACTTCAAGATTCTATTGACGGTTTTCACCATTTTTCACGTTTCTATATTTGTGCATTCGCCATATACAAATATGGGTTAGCTCGCTTATATAGAAAACCTTAACCTTTAGATTATCTTAAAATTAAATATATAACTGTGAAATATCTTAACCTTCACATCATCCTCTGTAATAAAATTAAATATTTAACTTTGATCGAGTTGATGTCAGCTCTCATATTAAAAAAAACATATGAATTGTTATTTTAATAAATTATAAAAAAATATATGAATTGTTATTTTAATAAATTATAAAAAAATATATGAATTGTTATTTTAATAAATTAGTTGTACTTGTAAGGACCCAACTTGCATTATCGATGATGTGAATGTATATAAAAAGTATTATTCAAAAAAATAAAAAAATAAACTAGGTGGAGATTTTATTTTTTCATTTTAAAAGTAAAAAATAAAGAACTTTGGGACCAGTGATTCTAGTTATTAATTAAATAGACTTATTGGGTTACGGATATTCAATAAAAAGTGAAATATCCATCCCTTACAGTGGTAAGCCAACCAATTCTTTATAAAGATAAGGAGAAATCCGATCCATCCAGAACCACCCAGTGTTTAAAAAGATAAGGAGACATCCGATCCATCGTGTTGTGTGATCTATAACGAATCACCTTTTGTAATCCCAAAAAGCCATCGCTGTAGAAATATAAATATTAGACCATTTAACTTGGAATGAGAAATGAAAATTGAAACAACCAACTTGGAATGAAAACATGAAAAATAAACCAACATTTATGAATGGTACCATCAACCATTAATCCATTCCAGGGCAGGTAGGCATCAAGCCTATGTCCTGGCAGGTAGGCATCAAGCCTATGTCTTGGCACAGGGCACAGTAAAAGAAGGTGTCTCTGTACACAGGATAAAGCATTAAAAATAATAAATGCCTTGCATTCCGTAATTACCATTCATGCAATTTGGCAAACAATAGCAAATATACCAGGATAAGGGACCATGCAATTTGGCAAACAATAGCAAATATACCAGGATAAGGGACCATGCAATTTGGCAAACAATAGCAAGAATACCAGGACAAGGGACGGGCTAAGGATGTATGATAGGCCCTGTCTTCCATTTAATGAAGATCACATGAACAATTCAAAAGAGTTCAGAAATCTGCAGAAAATCCCAGTGGTTAAGGCTTTGGACTTGGGTTGACATGTTCGAAATCTCCACTAATCTGCTAAAAGGATAAGCTGTATCTGCTGAAAAGGTTCACATGTTTAATGTGCAGAAAAATGTGATCATGCATCACATTTTTCTGCACATTAAACATGTGAACCTTTTCAGCAGATCAAGAGACAGATTTCTTACGAGAGTATCTTTTTAGCAGATTAGTGAGGGATTTCAAACATGTGGGCTTTTTCAGCAGATCAAGAGGCAGAGATTTTCTAAGAGAGTATATTTTTAGCAGATTCGTGGGGGAGAGATTCCAATTAAAATTAGGAATGTCTTTAATGATTTTTTAGGGGTAAAGTTTCCAACACTAATAAGTGCAAATAGAGGTCATAACAAAATAAATTTAGTATATTAACCACCAGGCAGTTGCATGCTGACCTTATTTTGCAATGAAAATCAGGTTCAATTCAAGGCAATGGACAGAAAAGAAAATTTCCATAAACTCCCTATTTCGGTTAAAAGAAAAAGTCATATACCAGACGGAACTCTTGCCAAACGTTCAAAACTCGGTCAAAAGCAGGGGACAAAAATAAAAATCGACCAAGACAGTAAAAAATGATAATCACACTTAAACAAGGTTCTTTTGCTTGCTTCAGTTTTTTTTATGAGACGATAAAAGAGTTGATATATATTTTATGAAACAATTTGTGACATCATACAAACATAAAACTGACACCTAAATGCCAGAGTTGTCAATACAGGTTGGCTGAATCCTGAATTAAGAATCTTAGAAAGAAATAAAAAAAATTAAACCCTGTAATGGAGGCAGATCTGAAAACATTAACAAATTGAAATGCACATAATTTCCTTCTGCATTCCCCTAATTTATATAGACTCATGCCGTCTAAGAACAAAATGATCACTCAACAACATCATACAACATTTCCCCTGCATCAACAATAGAAACACAATAATCCACTCTACCTACTCATACACAATAATCAACATTTCCCCAGTAGAAACACAATAATCACGTCTACCTACTCATACACAATATTCAACATTTCCCCAATAGAAACACAACAAACGTCTACCTACTCATTCACAAGAGAGTAAATGAAGATCAATGCAATGCTGGTTTACAAGAGAATAAATAGATATCTCATTCAGAAGAGAATAAATAAATATCAATGCAATGCTCTTTTACAATAGAATAAATTAAGAGCTCATTTACAATAGAATAAATTAAGACCAATACAAAGCTCATTTTCAAGAGAGAGAATAAATGAAATCAATGCAATGTAATGCCCATATACAAGAAATGAATGAACACCAATCCAATGCACTATGGTAAAAGTCTATCATGTTGCTCTCGCATATACAAAATCAAACCCAACACCAAAGGCAGAAAAATTAAGTAGACAAAAGGATTAAGTAAACAGCAGACTGTACAACATAAACCTCAATACTACAAGATTGATGCAACAAACAAATCTGCATAACAATCCAACAATTGGAATTCAACATTAACCTCATTACAATCTGCATATCCAACATAATCCCTGACCCAAACATCCCTAACAATTTCCGCTGCCCTGCCCTCTCAATTTAAACAGGTTCAGCTCTCCGCTGCCCTGCCTTCTCAGCTTAAACAGGATCAACTCTAGAAATTTCTATTCTCAAATATTCTCAAGTAGGATATATACATACAAATCCCTAATTCAAATCCCGAACTCACCACAAGATCCAATCAATCGTCTCAAGCCTTTTCTTCTCTATAAAATCCACAAATCCCTCTTGAAACAGATTCACCAAAATCTTCTATACCTAGATATCAATTGACAATTAAAATAGAAAACAACATTCCAAAAAGGACAAATTAAACAAATAATACATTTGTATTAACACATACCTATATCATATCAACAGAAAAAACAAAGAAACCATTTACAGATGAAAAAAAAAAAAAACCTTTTACAGATGAAAAGGCAGAATAGTCATTTACAAATATGTGACTAATATTATATAGAAGACAGAAAAAAGTAGTTTACAAAGTAAAACGCAATGTCACCAAATGAAACTGAAGCTGATTATTAACATTCATTGCAACTTACAGGAACGGCTTGATGTTCCCCTTCATTGTTTTTTTCCCCTACTAAAGTAGCTCGATACATATGCCTTATAAGATGCAGTCTTCCGCATCCATATTCTCCTATCTTCGGAATATACAATTTTATGAACCGAAGAGAATACTTGTCATCAACACAAGACTTCAATTTTTTTAAATATTTTTTGCCATAGAAATTTATCTTCAACGAGCCAAAGTGGAGAAGCAGCTGCTGGCACGCGTGAGCCGCGGGTGCCCGACGTCGGCCTCCTTAACGCGCGGGCTATTCGGAGTGGATCGGAGGGCCCTAGGCGAGTCGAGGCTCCTCCTCAGCAACTGCCTCATGGCCCCCACCAGATGTACGGCCGGGTTAGTGCGCACATCCGATCGAAACTGCTTACAGAAGGTCATGTGCGCCTGCAGGGCCTCCTCCATGCCGATAATCCTGTTCGCTCTGCAGAGCTCGTCCTTTACCGCCTCGGCACAAAGCCCGCAGATCCAGCGCCCATAGAACCGCTCGCGTACGCGGGCTATGTAAGCCAGCGTACATTCCTCCTTCAATCCACAACACTCGCACACGGCAAATTCGACCTCCGAGCTCTGCGAAGCGCTCGCAAATTTGGACACATAAGGGACCGTTTCCGCACCAGGAACAGCAGAAGCGCTAGTAGCCATACGACCCACTGCTTAACAAAAGAAAAAAATTATATTTGTTCTTCTTCTCTGAAATGTCTGAAAATAGCTCTCTCAATCAATCAATCTATCTATCTATCTATCTTTCCTTCTCCCCCATCGCATTCCCGCCTGCACTTTTTCGCTCCTGCGCCGCCAACGCCTGGTGCCCAATTATTATCTTCTGGAGCATTGACACAGCAGCAACTTAAGCTTCTGTTTTGCTCGTGGCGCGACTCGAACCCTCGACCGCTCCGGACCCAGTTATGAGCTGAGCAAGCGAGAGTATTTGTTTCTTGTTTCCTTGTCCTCGTCCGCTTTTGTAGTGCTCCGCACTCCTCCGAATTATTGAAACCCTTGATTGCGGTTACTCCCACATGTCATATGATGGCGTTCCAAGTTAGCATTTAATGCCAAGGTCCAGTGCGCGTTGGGGCCGTGCCAGCTGGATGGGGAACAGGGCCCACGGTTTTCCCATCTAACCGCGGTGGGCCCACGCAACGTGTTTCTGCTGTGGCATTGCCGCCTCTTCCGTGTCCTTGGATCCTAGCGTGTGTCCCAATCCGAGGCGTCCACGTTGATAGCAACCTCGATGCTATCTTCTTCTTCATCATTGCCCATGATCCATGATGGGCATCGATGGCCCATGCATGATGCGCATGACCGAGCCTACGTGTATCGCATTCCGACACGTCATCCCAACATGTAAGGTGTTGGTATGCTCCCGCTGTCGTCCTGTCATAGTTGAGTTGGACTCCTAAATGCTTTGGGAATCCCCATATGACACTGTCAAAGCTAAATATAGTCAAAAATGCAAAAACCCAGACCTGAGAGTCATGCAGGTCTATTGGAAGAGCAGTACACTGCAAGTTGCCACATGGACAATGCGCAAATTCATGGATGGAATAAGTCCCCACGCACTTTTTTTTTTATTTTTACCCGTCAAATACAATGACATGTCACATTGTAATTTGTTTTTTCTTAATACGCACTCGACAATAATTGGGCCACGTTTGCAAAGCTTGGAATAAGGAAATAAACTTTGTTTTTTCTTAATACGCACTCGACAATAATTGGGCCACGTTTGCAAAGCTTGGAATAAGGAATTGTTTATTTGAGATATCATTTTAAGTGGAGTAGTGGTTGAACAAAACCCTCAAAATGATTGGGCAGATGCGCAGTCCCACCAAAATTTGCGGTTTATTTGTGAATATCTTATGGCTTAAGCGTTTCATCAACAAAATTATTTAGACAAGTCGCATCACGTTTTTTTTTTTTTTTTTTTGGTAAGAGGTGATATTTTCCTAAATTGGGGAGAGTAAGATAACGGAAGCGAAAAATTGGAAAGGGTTATATTGATTAGGTTTTGTAAATAAATTCCACCTAACTAGGATTAATTTATAAAAGTTTCTATGAAAAAAAAATTGGAGTTTCCACAATTAATGGGACATTTATTTGAGGTCATCCTTTTTTGTTAACCCGGTGTGATCATGTCACGCGGGAGGGCTACCAAATGTATTTAGGTCACAAGAGGAGCATGGGAATTGGGGAACTGTTTTCGTCCACGTGACCTCCTAGAATTGTGCACCTGTAAAGGTATGATCACATTAGTCGGTAGAGACCCCATGTGACGGGTGACTCACCCTTCTATTTTCTCACAAACGTAGGTATCTTGCATTAAAAATCTTGTGATAAATGGGTCAACAGTAGGTCAAGCAGACTAAATGCGTTGTCTTCTATATTTCATGTCTGGAAATTTGAAATGGGGCTTGTACACGCCTCACGTTTAAGCTATAGAGCATAGTCGAGGTAGAATATTTTTTTGGTTAAGAACCTGAAATCACGGGGGACGTTTTTTTTTTGGACTCAATTTTTTATATTTAGAGTTTTTATCTATCATGTTTATTATAAAAATAAATTTAAATTTATTAAAAAAATATTGATTTTTAAGTAAAATATAATGGATGGAGTTTTTAATAACTAACATGACTTATAAGTGAAGTGTTCCGAGAACTTCTTTTGTTTATTTAAATAAACGTTTTTTTCCAGGTAATTAATTATTTAATTAATATGTTCAACACTTCAATCATATTTTCTAAATGTCATAGATCCTAAACATTAACATAAAAGAATAATTTATTTATGTTTTTATTTAATATAAAAAATTATTAATATTATTAAATTGAATTTATTTATGTTTTTATTTAATATAAAAAAATATTAATTTTATTAAATTGTTGTTGAAGGATGTTTTCATTTGGATGTGGACATTCTAGTTGTGATTGTGATTGTTCATTCATGAAATATGAATCTTTTGTTGTAATGTTGGAAGTTAAGGATAGGGAATGCTTGTTGAAGGATGTATTAGGAAAATTTATTTTAATTATTTTTTAATTATTTTATATTTTTTTTTATATATAAGTTTGCTATATTGGGTTTTCATGGCCCTTTTAGATGTGAAATGTGTGAAGAGAATGTAGAAAATATTAACCATCTTTTTATTGAGTGTACTTTAGCCTCTGAGCTATGGAGGAGAATGGCAACTTTACTTGGCTTACAGTGGTCCAATTTTTTCACTTTTGAACAGCTTTGGAGGGATTGGCCTAATCAAGAGGGTGTTGATCATTTTATTAGGCAGTTAGTTTGGATGGGTTCTACCATTCTTCTTTGGAATATTTGGAATGAAAGGAACGACCAAATTTTTAATCAAGATAGGAAGGATATTCACTATATTTGGCAAAATACCGTAGCCAACTTAGTTGAATCTGTCCATCATCTCCTTAATCACCCCCAAAACTCCCACCAAATATGGGATCAAGTGATGCAAAGATTGAAGATTAAAACTTCTAAGGGCAACCAACTTAAAGGGAATGTGAGTATTAGTAAGATGGATAGGAATAGAAATTGGCAACCTCCTCCTAAGGATTTTGGAAAAGTCAATACTGATGGAGCCTCTAGAGGGAACCCTGGAAAAGCCAGTGTGGGAGGAATTGGTAGACTTTTAGATGGCTCCCTGGTTTTTACTTTTGCTTGAGAATTTGGGTATTCTTTCCAATAACCTTGCTGAGGGGTATGGTATCCTTAGAGGCCTTTAGGAGGCTACTAAGGTTGGATGGGAAAAGGTGTTAGTTGAGTCTGACTCTCAACTTATGATTAATCTCTTGAAGACTCCTTCTAAGAATCATAAGGTGGATTGGAGAATAAAAAGAATTATTGAGAAGATTCGGTTAATCTAGATGGGATTTTTGAAAGTTGATTACAATCATATGGTCAGAGATCAAAACAAGAGTGCTGATGCTTTAGCTAATTGGGCTTTGGACAAAGGTGATCTTACTTGTTATGGCCACCCTCCTATATGGTGGGCTTCTCAAATTAGGGAAGCTCTTCTTTCTATCATTGCTTTGGATGGCTCCAGTTTTGAAGGTACCTAGTTTCTTCTTATTTTTATTTTATTTTTTTCTCTTTGGTTCATTCAGTTTTTTTAGTTCCCTAGCTCATTCTATTATTTATTTTGTTTCCTCTGTTGATTCTTGCATTAATAGTCTTCTGGTCTAGATATGTCATTGTTTTGTTCAATTTTTTTTTTCTTTTGTCTTCTTTGTTTTTTTGTTTAGTTTTTTAAGGTGGGTGCGTTCTTTTGTTTTGTTTTTGTGTTCTTTGTGTTGTTTTTTTGTTGTTCTTGTGTTTTTGTTGTTTTGTTTTTTTTCTATGTTTTTTGTTATTGTTCTTGTGTTTTTTTCGTTCTTGTTCTTGGGCTTCTCTTTGTTTGTGTTATTTCATTTTTTTATGTGTGAGTGTTTTCTATGTTTTTTGTTTTTGTTTATTGTCTGTTGTTGGTTGTTTTTATTTTTATTTTATTTATTTTATTTTTTAGGTTTTGGTTGTGTTTATTTTTCATGTTTTTTTGGGTTATGTCTTTGTAGTGTTCTGTTGTTTTTGTCTTGTTTGTGTTTTGTTATGTGGTTCTTGTGTTTTTCTATGTGGTTTGTGTTGTGGTTTCTTTTATCTTATTGTGCGTGTTTGGTTGTGCTTTTGGTTTTGACACACTCAAAGAGTTTGTTTTTTATTTTATTTTATTATTTTTGTTGTTATTTACTTTTTTTTAATTTGGTTTTGTGTGTTTGTTTTCTCCTTGAGTATGTCAAAGGTGGTAGGCCAGGTCCGAGTCCTGGGCGTTTTTGGCGGAATGGATACCCCTGCCTCCTTGGGTCTTACCCGAAAGTGGCATCCCTTTTGGGATGTTTTCCACAAATAATAAAAAAAAAAGTTTGTTATATTTATATTAATTTTTTTTTAATTATTTTATATATATATATATATATATATATATATATATATGTATTTTTTTTTTTTGATATATAAGGGAGTTGGTTACATTTATATTATTTTTAATCATCGTTAAAGTGTAGCTTCAAATCATAGAGGTTGCTTCTAACAAGCTTATACCACTTCGTTGTTGTTGATCCAACGTGAGGGGGTTATTGTTGACCCGGGATCATCGATCATTCAGAATTCATATAATTGTCATCCATCTGACACACACTTGAAGATTCATATCATACTTTACCTTTACAATAGGTATGCTCCCAAGATTTGAACCTAGGTCTCTTCTTGGTAAGTGCTTGCAAGACAATTACCAATCTACCTAACCTCTAAAGGACTAATTGTTTTTTTATAATTATACAACTAAATTGTAATTATCAATTTAAATTAAAGTTCACAACCCTCTATGTGGTTAGAGTTAAATTATTTGATGATTTTATTTAAACATGATTAGTGTTAAGCATTCTTGATTCATGCATCCTTGGGCTAATACTTTGGGTTGACTGACCTTATCTCAATCTTAAACCTCTTTTCTTAGGGTCAAGTTCCTTCTAGTTTTTAAGGTGTTCTAAGTTCATTATATATATATATATATATATATATATATATATAGAGAGAGAGAGAGAGAGAGTGAAAAATTCCCTTATGGGTTCGCTTTGGTCTGATAGACCACGATCAGAGGGTTCTACATCATCAAAGTCACTCGGGAGTCGTGCTCGGACCTTGCCCGCACCAACATTATCAATTGGATTTTGGGTACCCAATTCAACTTTTTGGTAGGGTGGAGATTCGAACCTAGGACCTTCCTTGGAGGATTGCCCTCTCCTATTCACCTACAACACCTTGGTTGGTTCACTTAATATTTAAATAAACTCTTTTTAGTATGATGTGTTCTTAAGATATGTTTAAGTATATTATTAATAATAATTCTAATATAAATTAATTTTTAATTAGTATATTATTGTAAATTAAATTTTTTATATTAACTAAAAATTTTAGATTTTAATTAAAAGGATGAGTTTAATTGATTAATGAAAATTAGGGTTTAAACTTTGATAAAATTATTAAAATTATTTATAGTATTTGTGATTTATATGTGGTTTTTATTGGGTTATTCTTATCAAAATATTAAATCATTACATTTGTTAACAGATAAATTAACTATATCTAACATGTCTTTTTTTTCAATGGTTTATATGGGATTGAAACGGGCCCCACCCGGATTACATCCTCATTACATAGGGGTGTTATAACAAAGCTTGGATATTATACATGTATCGTTTGGCATAATTCGGACTTGGGTCTCCTTGAAATGTTGAGGAATCTAATCGGTTGAGCTAATGCCACTTGATATTTTATTATATATAGATTTTTATTTTTTATCAAAAATAATTCATCAACTTCCTTGAAGAGCTATATTTTCACAATTAGCTTCTTGACATCATTTTGATTAAGAGTTAAAATCTCATTTAGCAAGTTGTTTTCTAAAATTTGAATTTCATCGAGATGGAGATCAACACCATGGTTGGCTAATACTCAATTTCCTTCTTCATAGATATGGTGACATTTCTAAGAGATTGACTCCAATAATAAATGATAAACATCAACCATAATATTATTTCTTATCCAATCTCCATATCCATTTTTGTTGATAGCATTAATAATAATTTGTGAATTTCTTGAAATATATTTCCATTCTTTTTTCTATTGCAATCTTAATCCCTGTAAGAAGTGCCCTAGCCTCTTCATAGTTGTTAGTAAGTGTGGAGAATTTTACATTTATTATTTTAAAAAACACCACCTCCACTAACTTTTCCTATATTTCCTTTAGAAGCACCATCAAAATTAATTTTGATAAACCTAATTTTTGGACATTTTTGTTTTACCCTAGATCAAAGTAGATCCATTGTTTTAATTTCATTATTGCATATGATATTTCCATGTATGTTCAAATACTATAACCAAGTTATTACCTCCTCTTTTTTTGCACATGAGACTTCCCATGATGAGCACCATATCTATAAATATTCTGCAAGTGATGAAATAATACAATTTCAAACTTGGACATGGTTTGACATTTATTTTTAAAATTTCTATTATTCCTTTTAAGGCATAAATTTTAACAAAAAATGCCAAGACCAATCCTCCACAAAATACATAAAGCTTTAGCTTTGAAATAATTAATCCAACCTTGCATCAACTCTTTCAGTGTTGATGGAGCTACTCAATATATTTTCATATATTTAAAAAATAATCTCAAATGGTGTGAGCACAAGGACAATGAAGAAGTAATTTTGATGTTTCTAAATTCTTCTCACATAAGGCACATTTGAAAGGTCCATCATATCCTCTTCTTTGTAGACTCTCTCTTGTAAGAATCTTACTTTGAACTGTTAACCAAATGAATGTTGAGGCCGTAGGGAGAGGCTCTAGTGACCACACATTCTTCCAAATAAAATATGTGGGAGTAGAAAATTTTGAATTGCTCTAAATCCTTATATCTTAATTTGATCGACTATCCACTATTTTTTGAATAGATTCCAAACCAAATCATACTTTCCTATAAAAATTGGTAAATAAAGTTCTTGAAGCATATTTTGAAGCTCATTTGTAATTTTTTTAAGTTCCTCTCCTTCAACCAAATTACTAATATAAATCCATGATCTAGAGTTGTTGCTCATATGAATATAGTCCTTGGACATTTATAAGCTAGGTATGCCTAAGTCAATGGTTCCCATTTTGAGTCAAAGATAATAGGATAAGGCTTCAACCAAGCATCAAACCAAGAATTTAAATAATTCCCCTTCTTGAATGGCCATCTAATATATTTCTTGATCAATTACAAACAATTTGATATGAATTTCCGTGTTGATAATCCTTTGGATAGGGTTCTTTTCCTAAATAATTTTATTACAACAAGAGAACCTATATATTTTTACGTAATATTTTTGGCCAATTCTTTCATTGATATTTGAATAATCTCCATCGAAGCTTTGCCCCTAAGGCGAAACTCATAAGTCTACAATTCCACAAGTTTGTTCCTCCAATATTATTTCCTTTGCAAACCTTATCCCACTTACAAAGAGGAAACCTAAGGATTTTCTTGCATCCTTTCCAGACAAAGTCTCTTTGAGTTTTATCATCTATTGGCAATCTTGAAAGTGACATCATATAAATAGAGATGGATTGCAATGTAGTCTTTATGAGTTGTAGCCTTCTTGCCGTGCTTAAGAACTTACTTTTTCAACCTGTCAAACAAGCGTTCATTCTTTCCAAACAAGAGATCTAAAGCTCCATGTTATTTCCTTTATGAGACAAATGAACATCCAAGTAGGTTAATGGGAATTTTTTGTTTTAAACCAAAAAATATCCATAATAATTCATAGTAAATCTAGGCTAATGTTAATAAAAACAAATCCTAGATTTTGTAGTATTAATTGACTATCCAATACCCTTCTCATAGCATGGTAATATTGATTTTAACTCCATGGCCTCGTGGAATGAGGGATGACCCAAGAGAAAAGTATTTTCAACAAATTGGAGGTGAGATTTCAAGGGACTATTTTTGTAACCTAGATACCTTTAATTTTTCTTTCCATTTTATCTTTGAGAAAGCTCTCCCTAATACCTCTGCAAGAATAATGAATATTAAGAAGATAGTGGATCACCTTGGCAAAGTCTACAAGATGAATTAAATTAACTAACAAGAGAATCATTTATCAAAATAGAATATTTCACAATGCTATAACAATATTTAATCCATTTACACCAACTATAATCAAAATAAAACTTTTTGAGAATATCATATAGAAAAATCTAGGAAACCCTATCATATGCTTGTTCATATTTAATTTCATAAGCATAACTAATTTTTCATAGAATGAAGAGAATGTATGGCCTCATGTACAACGATTATACCATCAAGAATTTGTCTACCATGAACAAAACCACCTTTTTCCTCTGAGATAACACAATTTGAAATACATTTTCAACCTATTTGTCATTATTTTTAAAATGATCTTATAGACCATATTACAAAGGCTTATTGGATAAAAATTATCAAAATATTTTGTATTGTCTTTATTGGGAACCAATGTAATAAAGTGGCATTGATCTCACTTATTATAGCCTTCCTTTTCTAGGCCTCTTTGGCTATAATTAACATATCACTCTTCATTAAATCCTAAATTTTTTAAAAGAAAACTGTAGAAAATTCATTAGGGCTAGGTGTCTTGTTTGGATGGAAAGAGAAAACTACTTTATGTAACTCTTCCATAGATATCTTCTTCATCAATCTTTCATTTTATCCATGTGTGAAAATTGATGGAATATTTTATAAAATCTTATCTTGCACCTCCTTACCTTGCCTAGTATCTGACAATTTTTTTTTGAAATAATTAATTGATTTCGTCCTTATATCTTATTATTTTTTAATGTTTCTCCTATTTAGAGTAAAAATATTTTGATGTGATGGAAAGAAAATTTGTTTTTGCTATAGCTTGAAACAAATTGTATTTCTATCTCCTTCCTTAAGCCATTTCTCCCTAGATTTTTGGAACCACTATGACTCCTCCTTTCTCAATACGTTATAATGATCATAAAGTAATTGGATTCAATATATTTCTTTTCTTGGATATGACTCCTCCTTGCTATAGCTTGGATTCAATATATTTCTTTTCTTTAAAAATGTTACCAAAAGGTTTGGCAATCCTAATTTTCATTTATCCCTTTAAATATGTCATATTTTGAACAAACCTATACATATATGATCCTTCAAAATTTGCTTCATCTCACCATAATGTAACCATTTGGAATAAATCAAGGACTTGGAGCCACATCGACTCGAACAAAATGGTTCTAGATGACTATTATTGGGTAAATAACAAGTCAAAATAATGGGTTTGTGATTCAATCCTAATCATGATAAAAACTCTGAAGAAATTGTATATCTATTTGTAGCCATGTTTTGGATAACAAAAAAAATTCTAATCATTTTGTTATATGAGTTTATCCAATGCATCTATTATCCCATGTATATTGAAAACTTGAAGCACTAATATCTGAAAGACCATTTGAATTGACATATGAAGCAAAATATTACATTTATTTAGACCATCCTGGAGTACCACCCTTATTTTCCAAAAGAGATTGAACAAAGTTGAAATCACCCCCAAGAATGTTGGGTGTGTTGTATCCTTTGCATGAAAAAAGAAAAAAAAAACCAAGAAAGCCAAAAAGCTAAAAAATCTAAAAGGTAAAAAGATGTATCTAAAGATAGAAAAGCATGGTCTATAGTTAAGAAAAGCTATTGTAATGATTCTATATATTGATGTATCCCTCACTAGTTGACCTATCCATCCATCCCCACTTGGGTGGATCATCCAATCTATGCATGGTTCATAGTTGGATTAGATTGGGTGTGAGGCACCAAAATATACATAAGGATATGCACCAGAATATGCATATGAATAATAAAGAAGAAGAGCAAGAGGAGTGGCTCTAGTTTTTTGTTGGTTTCCCTAATCAAGGGTTTTCAAGATAAATATTCGTGTTCATTGTGTGTGCATATTATTTTTCCTTCTATTTTATGATTATATTTGCTCTAATATCTCAAGAATACGTTTATCAATCTCTTCATCTGGTATCAGAGTGTGGTTATTGACTTCAGGAAGACATCTTTGTTGTTAGGGTTGGATGGTTCAAGGGTCGTGAGTCCTAAGGTGTTTGGATGGTATAAAGGGGACTGTGTGGGCACTATGGTAATGCGCGTTGCTCTTGTGTGATGAGTATGCTATGCTAGAGGGACAATGGGTATTACGGATTGACCTTAAATGATATGTGCTTATTGGTACTAGGAGTGCTTTGAGCAGGTATTTAGCATTATGGCTTCTCTAGTGTGTGAGGGGTTTGTGTTGTATTGCTCTTATGTATAAGAGGTGTGCATAAAGAGGATAGTCAACCTAGATAAAGGTTATGTGTTCTTGTGTGACAGGGTGTTATGCTGGAGGAGCAGAGGATCTTGTGTATGAATAATTTATTGGGATTAGGGTTGCATGTCTAGTTAAGACCCAAATAGTGGGTTGTGAGTTGAGTCATGGAGAAGGATTGTCAAGAGCACAACAAGTGCATGTAGCAACAAGGTACTTGGATGGTACGACTAAAGTTTGATGGATAAGCTTGGTTGATAATATGACAACATGCAAAACCATGAGGAGCGTGGATTCTTGGAAGGAGCTCGGAGTGATAAGTTTTGACCTAGTATGCAAAGTGGCTGACAACGGTCATGGGCTTGGATGGAGCTCAAAAGTCACAAGTCAGAGATGTCAATGGAGTCATTGTTATTGTAGATTCATTAACTAAGTCTGTGAGTACTAAGAAGTTTTCTAGGTGCAAGGAGACAATGGACTTAGTTTCCATAAGTAGCTGAATTTTAGATTTGTATAGGCCCCACTATAAAGTATTCAACAAGCGAAATATTGTTGGGTGTGTTGTAT
This sequence comes from Wollemia nobilis, assembly GCA_028583015.1. Taxonomy (NCBI): domain Eukaryota; kingdom Viridiplantae; phylum Streptophyta; class Pinopsida; order Araucariales; family Araucariaceae; genus Wollemia; species Wollemia nobilis. The sequence goes on from JAQPPZ010017192.1 coordinate 5,783,595, forward strand.
CTTTGCATGAAAAAAGAAAAAAATCCAAGAAAGCCAAAAAGCTAAAAAATCTAAAAGGTAAAAAGATATATCTAAATATAGAAAATCATGGTTTGTAGTTAAAAAAATCTATTGTAATGATTTTATATATTGATGTATCCCTCACTAGTTGACCTATCCATCCATCTCCACTTGGGTGGATCATCCAATCTATGCATGGTCCATAGTTGGATTAGATTGGGTGTGAGGCACTAGAATATGTATAAGGATATGCACTAGAATATGCATATGAATAATAAAGAAGAGTAAGAGGAGTAGCTCTGATTTTATGCTAGTTTTCCTTATCAAGGGTTTCTAGGATAAATATTTGTGTTCATTATGTGCATATTATTTTTCCTTCTATTTTATGATTATGTTTGCACAAATATCTCAAGAATAAGTTTATCAATCTCTTCAAAACCTCGAGTAAAAAACAAATAGTGGGGATCTTATTTTTGGGGTAGTCTCCTTAAATTAGTAAGTATGGGTGGTTTTAGCCCATGGTATTATTCTTGGGTAATCTTATTTTATCCCATGGTCTTATTTATGGATAGTCTCCTTAAATTAGCATGTATGGGTGGTTTTAACCCATGGTCTTATTTTTTGGGTGGTCTTATTTTAGCCCATGGACTTATTTTTGGGAGTTGTGGGATGTCTATATATATTGTAACTACTTTGTAAAAGTGCATAAGAATATGCACCAAATGTGCATATGAATAATAAATAAGAAGAGCAAGAGGAGTGGCTCTAGTTTTCTATTGGTTTTTCTCGATCAAGGGTTTCTAGGATAAATATTCATGTTCATTGTGTGTGCATATTATTTTTCCTTCTATTTTATGATTATGTTTGCACTAATATCTCAAGAATATGTTTATCAATCTATTTATCTAGTATCAAAGTGTGGTTATTGGCTTCAAGGAGATACCTTTGTTGCAAGGGTTCAACTCGGTTTGATAAGAGCAAGGGTATCTCGGGCCTACGATAAACCTCTTTTTTGAGTGGAAGTTTTGTGTAGGTGAATTTAGTGTGAAGGAAAATGGCTAGCAATACAAGAATCGAGATCGAAAATTTTCATGGTAAGAGCTTTGAGTTATGGAATCTAAATATGGAAGATTTGCTTATGGATAGAGATCAATGGGTTGTTGTGTTAGGAAAAAACCTATGGCTATGACACAAGAAGATTGGAAGAAGTTAGATAGGAAGGCAAAGAGTATTATTTTACTATGCCTTGTAGATTCAGTGTTGATCAATTTCTTTGAAGAAAATAATACTAAGAAGCTATAGGAGAAGTTAGGGGCTTTATATCAGTCAAAGTACTTGGTACACAAACTATTTCTTTGAAATTTGTATCTCCTTTAGATGAATTATGGGGATTCTATGTAAGAACATGTCAATGCTTTTAACACTATGGTAATTCAATTAGCCTTTGTTGATATTAAACTAACTAAAAAATATAAGTGTATTACTTTGTTATATTATTTGCCAGATTTATGGGATAATTTAGTTATGACATTTGAAAGTACTACTGCAACTACTTTGAGGCTTGAAAATGTGGTTGCATCTTTGTTATCAAAATAAATGAGACAAAAATATGTGGAGGGCTCATCCAAGTATGCCTTGTTTGTAAGGGGTCATTGCCAAGATAAAAATAAGCATAAATTTGGTGACAAGTCAAAATGAAGAGGGAGATCTAAATCTCCTAGAAAATTTATTCAAAGATGTTGGATATGCAGTAAAGTTGGGCATTTAAAGAAAAATTGTAGATCCAAAAATATTGATAGAAATAAGGGATCTAATGATGCTTCTTCCATAGAAGAAAATACCTCAATAGAAGGAGGGGATGTATACTTGGCATCTTCAAGTACATAATCATATCGTGATGCATGGTTGATTGACTCAAGGGTTTCTTTTCATATGATTACTCATAGAGAATGGTTTTGTGAATATGAAGAGTATAATGAAGGTGATGTCTTCCTAGGAGATGACTTGACAACCAAAATCATAGGATGTGGAAGAGTCAAATTGTTACTAAAATATGGAAGGGTTAAAACCCTCCTTGGTGTTTTGCATATTCCAATGTTGGCCAAAAACTTGATATCTATGAGTAGAATGAGTGATGTAGATGTGTATATAGTATTTGAAAAGGATACCTGTAGGATGGTTTGAAGAGCAATGGTTTTGGGAAGAGGAGTTTGGATTGGAACATTGTACAAGCTATTGGATAGCACTATGACTAAGGGATGTAATAGTTCTATTATTCTTGAAAATTAAACAAACAAAAACTCTACTCTTCATGTAGAGAAGACGTTGCTTTTGCATCAAATAATGAGACATATAGGAGAAAATATCCTTTGAGATTTACATACTAAAGGTATGGTTGAAGGTATTTTTGAATTTTTTGTAGATTTTGATTTTTGTGAACATTGTGTATATGGTAAATAAAATCGGGTAAAGTTTCCATCTGGTGTTGCAAGAGCAAAAGGAATTTTGGAGCTAGTACATAGTGATTTGTTTGGATATGTGCCTATTCCATCACTTGGAAAATAATTGTGCTATGTTTAATTTATAGATGATTTTAAAGCTATGCATGGATACATATCCTCCAAAAAAATCTGATATCTTCGTAAAATTCAAAGAGTTTAAGGCTCTTATAGAAAACTAGACTGAGAAGAAGATAAAGGTGTTGTGGACATATAATGTAGGAGAGTTCTGTAGTATTGAATTTGAGGCATTCTATAAGCAATGTAAAATAGAAAGGTAAAATATGACTCCATACACTCCTCAACAAAATGGAGTTGCAAAAATAATGAATAGAAGATTGATAGAAAAGGCAAGGAGTATGCTCAATGGTGTAGGCTTAGCATAGGAAGTTTGGGCGGAGGCTGTGGATATTGCATGTTACTTGGTAAATGGATCACCTACATCAACATTGTATGATAAAACTCCATATGAGGCATGTATTAGTAAGAAACCCTCTCTTGAACATCTTAGAGTTTTTGGTTGTGATGCTTATGGCATGTTCCAAAGGAAATAAATAGTAAGATAATAAAGCATATAAGTGTGTCTTTATTGGTTATAAAGATGGCATAAAAGGCTACAAATTTTAGAATCCAAAAACTAGGATAGTTGTTTATAGCTAATATGTAATATTTAAATAATTTAAAAGTTCTCCTGAGCAGGAAGAACAACCAAGAGAGGAAGAACCCAAAAATGTGTAGTTTGAGTTCATGGATGAAAAAATTGACTCAACAAAATATGATGAACCAGATCCTCAAACTCCAGTCATGAAAATATCAACTTGAGAAATAAGGAAACCAAAAAGGTACAGTTCACCTAATTTTTAGTCTACTTTGATTTTATCTATTACTGATGATGATCCTAGAACTGTTAAGGAGGCAATTAATGCAAAGGATGGTAAATTTTGGAAGAAGGCCATGGATGATGAGATAAAATCTTTTAATAAAAATAATACATGGGACTTGGTGAAGTTTCCTGCTAGAAGAAAACCAATTGGTAGCAAATGGGTCTTCAAGAAGAATTTTAATGCAGAAGGTAAAGTTGAGAAGTACAAAGCTCGACTGGTAGCAAAGGAATATTCCCAAGTACAAGGAATTGATTTTGGTGAGGTTTTCTCCCCTATTGCTAAACTAACTTCTATTAAATTTATTTTGTCTATTGTTGCTACATTTGATCTAGAAGTAGAGCAAATGGATGTGAAGACAATATTCCTACATGGGAATCTAGAGGAAGAAATCTATGTCTCAACCATAAGGCTTTATAGTAAAAGGAAAGGAAGACTTTGTATGCAGGTTGAAGAAATATTTAGAAGCATTAGTGCAATATTTGTATTTGAATACCTCCCAGGGCAATTAGTCCCAGGGCCTAGGGTGGCGATTAGTCCACTAAGTCAATTCTCCAATATGTGATATTTAGTCCAACACCTCTTCTCTAGTGTAACTCAATAGGATTTGATCCTAGGATGAGGCTTTGATACCACTGTAGAGTTGTCATTATACCAAAACCTCAAGGTACTGGTGTCCAATATAATCTCTATATTTAAATACCTCATGAGGCTATTAGTCTTAGGGTACAAGGTGGTAGTTAGTCCACTAAGTCAAATCCCCAAGGTGCGGTGGTTAGTCCAACAAAAACAAAATATTGAGGGTCTTATTTTTTGGGCAATATCCTTAAATTAGGAAGTATGGGTCGTTTTAGTCCATGGTATTATTCTTGGGCAGAATTATTTTATTCCATGGTCTTATTTGTGGGTAGTCTCCTTAAATGAGCATGTATGGGATGTTTTAGTCCATCGTCTTATTTGTGGGGTGGTCTTATTTTAGTCCATGGACTTATTTTTGCGAGCCATGGGATGTCTATATATTGTAACTATTTTGTAAAAGTGCATAAGAATATGCATCATCTTATGTATATGAATAATAAATAAGAAGAGCAAGAGGATTGACTCTAGATTTCTATTGGTTTTTTCCGATCAAGGGTTTCCAAGATAAATATTTGTGTTCATTGTGTGTGCATATTATTTTTCCTTCTATTTTATGATTATGTTTGCACTAATATCTCAAGAATAGGTTTATCAATCTCTTTATCTAGTATTAGAGCATGGTCATTGCCTTCATGAGGACACCTTTATTTCTAGGGTTTAGCTCAATTTGAGAAGAGCAAGGGTATCTTGGATTTGCGATAAACCTATTTTTTGAGTTGGAGTTTTGTGTAGGTGAATCCAGTACGAATGAAAATGACTAGCAATACAAGGATCAAGATCAAAAAAATTTACAACAAGAGCTTTTAGTTATGGATCTTAAATATGGAAGATTTTCTTGTGGATAGAGATCAATGGGATGTGTTAGGAAAAAACTTGTGGCTATGACACAAAAAGACTAGGACAAGTTGGATAGGAAGGTAAAGATAACTATTTGGTTGTGCCTTGTAGATTCAGTGTCGATCAATGTCTTTAAAGAAAATATTGCTACGGAGATATGGGAGAAGTTAGGGGCTTTATATTTGTTAAAATCCCTGGTAAAAAACTATTTCTTTGAAATTTGTATCTCTTTCGGATGAATGATAGGGATTCTATGGAAAAACATCTCAATGCTTTTAACACTATGGTAAGTTAATTAGCCTCTATTGATATTAAATTTACTGAAGAATATAAGTGTATTACTTTTTTATGTTCTTTTCCAGATCATGGGATAATTTAGTTATGACAATTAGGAGTACTATTGCAACTACTTTGAGGTTTGAAAATGTGGTTGCATCCTTGTTATCGAAAGAAATGAGATGAAAATATATGAAGGGCTCGTCCAAGGATACATTTTTTGTAAGATATCATTCCCAAGATAAAAATAAGCATAACTTCGATGATAGGTCAAATTTAAGAGGGAGATCTAAATCTCCTAGAAAATTTATTCGAAGATGTTGGATGCGGTAAAGCTTGACATTTGAAGAAAAATTGTAGATCCAAAAATATTGATAGAAATAAGGGATCTAATGATGCTTCTTCCATAGAAGAAAATACCTCAATAGAAGGAGGGGATGTATACTTGGCATATTTGAGTACACAATTAGATTATGATGCATGGTTGATTGACTCAGGGGCTTCTTTTCATATGACTCCTCATAGAGAATGGTTTTATGAATATGAAGAGTATAATGGAGGTGATGTCTTCCTAGGAGATGACTCGATAACCAAAATCATAGTATGTGGAAGATTCAAACTATTACTGAAATATGAAAGGGTTAAAACCCTCCCTAGTGTTTTGCATATTCTAGTATTGGCCAAAAACTTGATATCTATGAGTAGAATGAGTGTAGGTGTGCAGATAGTATTTTAAAAGGATACCTTAAGGATGGTTCAAGGAGCAATGGTGTTGGCAAGAGGAGTTTGGATTGGAATATTGTACAAGCTATTGTGTAGCACTATGACTGAGGGGTGTATTAGTTCTATTGTTCTTGAAAATGAAACAGCTAAAAACTCTAATGTTCATATAGAGAAGACAATGCGTTGGCATCAAAGAATGGGATATATCAAAGAAAAGGGCCTTTGATATTTGCACACTAAAGGTATGGTTGAAGGTATTTTTGACTTTTCTTTAGATTTTGATTTTTGTGAACATTGTGTATATGGTAAACAAATTTAGGTAAAATTTTCATCTAGTGTTGTAGGAGCAAAATGAATTTTGGGGTTGATACATAGTGAGTTGTTTGACCTGTACCTGTTCCATCACTTGGAAAATCATTGTACTATATTTTATTTATAGATAATTTTTCAAGGTATGAGTGGATATATTTCCTCCAAAGAAATCTGATGTCTTTGCAAAATTTAAAAAGTTCAAGGCTCTTGTAGAAAACCAGACTAAGAAGAAGATAAAGGTGTTGCAGATAAATAATGGAGAAAAGTTTTGTAGCAATAAATTTGAGGTGTTATGTAAGTAGTGCAAAATATCAAGGCAAAAGGTGACTCCATACACTCCTTAATAGAATGGAGTTGCAGAAATAATGAATATAAAATTGATGGAAAAGGCAAGGAGTATGCTCAATGGTGCAGGCTTAGTACATGAATTATGGGTAGAGGTTGTGGACACTACATGTTACTTGGTAAATCGATCACCTACATTAGCATTGGTTGATAAAACTTTGTATGAGGCATGGACTAGTAAGAAACCCTCTCTTGAACATCTTATATTTTTTGGTTGTGATGCTTATGTGCATGTTCCAAAGGAAAAAAGGAGTAAGTTGGATAATAACGTAGAAAAGTGTATCTTCATTTGTTATAAATATGAAGTAGAAGGATACAAACTTTGGAACCCAGAAACTAGGACAATTGTTTATAGTCTAGATGTAATCTTCATAGAATTTAAAAGTGCTCCTGAGCAAGAAGAACAACCAAGAGAGGAAGAACCCAAAAATGTGTAGTTTGAGTCCATGGATGAACAATATGACTCAATAGAATATGATGAACCAAATTCTCAAACTCCAGTCTTGAGAAGGTCAACTTGAGAAAGAAGGAAAACAAAAAGGTACACTTCACCTAATTTTTATTCTACTTTTGTTTTATCTGTTACTAATGATGATCCTAGAATTGTTAAGGAGGCAGTTAATGCAAAGGATGGTAAATTCTAGAAGGCCATGGATGATGAGATAAAATCTTTGGATAAAAATAAAACATGGGACTTGGTGAAGTTGTTTGCTGGAAGAAAATCAATTGGTAATAAATGGGTCTTTAAGAAGTTTAATGCATAAGGTAAATTCAAGAATCACAAAGCTTGACTGGTAGCAAAGGGATATTTCCAAGTACAAGGAATTGATTTTGGTGAGGTTTTCTCTCCTGCTGCCAAATTAACTTCTATTAGATTTCTTTTGTCTATTATTGTTGCATTTGATCTAGAAGTAGATAAAATGGATGTGAAGACAACATTCCTACATGGGGATCTAGAAGAAGAAATATATGTCTCAACCAAAAGGTTTTACAGTAAAAAGAAAGGAAGAATTTGTATGTAGGTTGAAGAAATCTTTGTATGGTTTAAAACAATCACCTAGGATGTGGTATCAAAAGTTTGATACTTATGTATTGGGACTTGGTTTTTCACGAAGTAAAGTTGATCATTGTGTGTACATCAAACAGGTTGGTGATCACTTTATTATTGTGGCATTATATGTTGATGATATATTGTTAATTGGAAATAACAGGGAAATTATACAAAATTTTAAGTCTCAATTATCCTCTTAATTTGATGTGAAGGATCTTAGTCCTATAAATTTCATCTTGGGTATGCAAATTAATAGGGATTGATCAAATAAGATACTCTTGTTGAATCAGATAAAATATATTGAGACAATATTAAAGAGATTTAATATACAAGATTGTAAACAAGTCAAGACTCACATTTCTTTGGGTGTGTAGTTATCTACAAAATAATGTCTAAAGATACAACAAGAGGAACAAGAAATATCTTGTGCTCCTTATGCTGTTGGCAATTTTGGGTTTGAGATCCTAGCTTCTTGTCTATGAGTTGTCATTGATGTCAAAAGGAAATGGCATTAATGTTAAGAGGATGTGTTGGCTTCAAAGGTGGAAGATTCCAAGAGAATCCGGAGAGATTCCATTGGCAAGGGTTTTTCATTAAAACCAAGTTAAATGGTTTTTATTAAAACCAATGGAGGTTCTCTTTATTATTTATTTAATTATTATTTAAAACCCTTCAAGGTTTTAATTAATTAATTATTTAATTAATTAAGGGAGAAATTATTTTTAATTTATTAAAAATACTTAAGGGTTTTTAAACCCTTTAGAAAGCAAATTTCGATTAAATTCGAAATTACTTTTCTTTGCAATCGACGTGTTCTAAAGTCCACGTATGGACTATAAATATGAGAAGGTTCCTAAGGTTAAAGTCTCTTGGAAAATCGAAGGCAATTAATTGGTTTGGCTGCGATCGAATGTTATGTTTACGCTGCGAAAGAGGAGAGCTCGTGGTTTGAAAAGCTTTCGGAAAGCTTGACCGTTCATGTGGAAGGAAGTCCGTCTTGGACTTCGTAAGCCTCTTGTGGGCTAGTGGCAGCGAAGGCTGCGTTTGGGCCTTGCGTAGGCGGAGGTCTGCGTTTCGATCCCCGTGGAGGGAGTTGTGCATGGATTAGTCACGTTTTTATTAAAACGTGTTTTGTGCCGCGAATTTTGGATTCTTCAAGGGCAGCCATTATAAGGTGTGATTATTTTCTTGATATGATTTTTGGCATTGTTTAGCATTGTTTAAAAGACATAGGAGAAATAAGGGGATATTTCTTTGGTTGTATTTTTGAGATTAGTCTTTTGCTATGCTAAATTTAAAAATGGAGATATAAGGTGTAAGTTTTGGTTGTTGTGTTTTTGGCTTCTTTGGTGGTTGTTTTTAAAGAAGAGGAGCTAAAAGGTGTATTAAGGAAAGTTTTTATATATGCTCATTTATCTTGGTTCTAACCCTAACTTGGTTGGAAGTTTGAGGGTTGTGTGTGGTGACGACTTTAAGGATCAATTTTCTTCTACTCCAAAAAGGTATGGGCACATTTTTCTTATGAGTATGATTGGTGTATGTTTTTCGAAATAAGGTTGGAGTGAAAAGGTTTTCAACTAGGTTTCCTTTGGTTGGGTGTAAATCCTATTTTCTGGTTTGTTGAAGACTACTTATGCATTGTTATCCTTAAGGAGAGTTTTTGGTGAATGCATAATTTTTGGTTTGAGATAGTGGAAGCTTTGTGCACTAGGGTTTATATTTGTGAGTCTAGCTACTTGCATTGAGTTGGTGGAACCCTTGGTTGGCTGTTTTGAGTTTGATGGTTGAGTTGCTTCCATAGAGGTTGTTTGATCAAGTTATTGCTTTACTTGATTCATGATATTGGGCTTACTCCATTGAGTTGATTTGAGCAAGTTATTCTTTGCATTTGGTGATATTGTGTTGGTGGCTGTTTTGTTCAAATATCTTTGGAGGGAAAAGGATTTCTACTTGTTTCCTTTTCTTGTGATGATTGGTTGAATGCTTCAAGGTTGATGTTGAGTTGAATGGTGTTGGTTGACTAAACCTTGTTTGATGAGCATTGTTGTTGAAACCCTAATTGATGGTGAAAAGAACATGAGTATCATTGTTATGTGATTCTTTGCATAGTTGGCAATTGTTGGGGTTTCATGTTCTTGAAAGAAAACATTCTATCCTATCCATTTCAGATATTGAGTTGAGTTTTCAGATTTGAGATTGAGATTGAGCTGAGTTGATTTGAGTTGAGTTTTGAGATTGGGATTTGAGTATAGAACATATTGAGTCTCTAACAATTCTCTTTATGCTTCTATGAGTTTGACAAATCACATTGGGTCTCTAACAATTCACTTTGTGATTTCCTACTAAGAAAGTTTTTCTTGGTGAGCTTGCTGAGTTTTTGGACGAGGTTCCGGTGGGGACTTGTGAGAGTTTTGGACAGTTCCATGGGGACTTTGGGAATTTGGACGTGGTGGGGACGTTGGGGACAGATTTGGACAGGTCCTAGTAGAGGACTTGTGAGTTGAGTTTGATAGTTCTATCAGAGAACTTGAGGACAGAGGTGCATTGGTTCTATGAGAAGAACATGAGGACAGATTTGGCAAGTCTTTGAGAAGGCTTGTATGCAGAGGATTGATTTGTTCAAGAGTTGGACAGATCTGACAGACAGAGGAAGACTTGTACTAGACCGATTGATTGTGTTTGGTATAGGTTGTTGAGCTACTATGGACGTGATCATAGAAGGCGAAGGTCTCTTAGGCTAAGCATTGAGGACAGGAGGTCTTCGGTGGAAAGGAGTTCCACGTGCTGGCAAGAGGTAGAGGCAGTTGATCTTCCGAGGGATCATTTCCAGAGCAGAGGGGAAGGTATCTCCTTTGAGCGAGAGGCTCATAAATTTTGATTGGGGAAGGTATCTCCTTTGAGCAGAGGCTCATAAATTTTGATTTGGGGAAGGTATCTCCTTTGGGCCGAGGCTCATAAACATTGTAATTGGGAAGGATTCCCAAAGAACTTTGAGATAACTTTTAGAGAAAAGTTTTGTGGACGTAGCTCGGCCATTCTAGGTGAACCACGTTAAAATTGGTGTCACTTTGTGGATGATATTATGCATTGCTTTGATATTGCTTTGGGTATATTGCTTTACTATTTTTGAAGTATAAAGGAAAAAGTAAAAAGAGGTCTTATACTGTTCAGCCCCCCCTCTCAGTATAAGCTTGTGTTCTTCAATTGGTATTAGAGCAGGTGCCTTCGAAAAGTTTAACAACTTGAAGGAAAAGCTAGTAAAGAACACAATGGATCATTCAAGTGGCAATGCAGCACCTATTCTTGATGGGTCAGATTTTGGTCTTTGGAGTGCAAGGATGAAGGTTCATCTAATGGCACTTGGGAATGAGGTTTGGGAAGTGATTGAAGATGAGTACACTATTCCTGAACATGGTCCTAATACTAAAGAAGAAAGGCTCCTACATCACAGCAATTCAAAAGCAATGAATGCAATCTCGAAAGGCTTACAGAAAGTAGATCTCACCAAAGTGATTCACTGCAAGACAACTAGTGAAATGTGGAAACAGTTGAAGGTGGTTCATACGGGTGATACAAATGTCGGAAAGGCCAAGTTGAGACACTTCAAAGGTATGTTTGAACAACTCAAGATGAATGATGATGAAAATATTAGTGACTACATGCTTCGTATGGATGAGGTTGTTAACTCCATGAAAGACTTAGGTCTTGAGCTTGCTGAAAATGATGTTTGTGATAAGATTTTAAGATCTCTTCCTAATAGATTTAGTGAAAATATTTCTGCTATTGAGGAAGCTAAAGATTTGGATAAGTTGAAAAAGGATGAGCTCCATAGTATACTTGCAGCATTTGAGTTGAGAACTCAAGTGAAGGTTGATGTCAAGAAAGAGGCGACTTTCAAGGCTACCAAGAATTCCAAGGGTAAACAACTTCAAGATAGTGATGAGTCTTCTAGTGATGAAGAGGCATATTACAGAAAGAAAGGCAAGTTCTCTAGAAAGCACAAAAGTATGAAAAATATAATATGTTTCAATTGTGGAAAGTTTGGTCATTATGCTACTAGCTTGTACTATTCCCAAGAATGAAAGTGATGAAGATAAACAGGATTCTAAGAGCAAGGATTCAGAAAAGCACAAGCATCACAGGAAAAACAAAGATGAGCACAACAATCAAGGAAAGAGGTATTCTCACAAGCACAAGAAGAGTTTCTACCTAGACAAAGCAAGTAAGTGTTCTAGTAGTGATAGTGAAAGTTCTTCAAGTGATAATGAAAATGAGATGTTGTTCATATCAGAAAAAGAGGAAGAACCGAAACATAGATTCATTATCATGAAATGTCTTAGATGTGGAAATTTTGGTCACCTTGAGGATGATTGCACAAATAATGATTTGGTTTCTAGTATGTATGAGGATGCTTCAGAAAACTATAAGGAAGATGCATGTATGGTTTTTGAAAAGGGTAGCACCTCTAGTGATAAGAAATCTGAAAAAGGCTTTGATGATTCAAAAAGCAAACAAATAAAGGATCTTGAAAGTGAACTTATTAGTGCTCTTAGTGTTTTGGAAAAGGAAAGAAAGAAGAATGCTAGACTCAAGGATAAGTTAGATGAATGTTGTATGGAGAGAGATGATCTTATAGAAAGTCTTGACTTCTCTATAGCTAAGACACAAGAACTCAAGGATGAGTTAGAGTCTAAGGTTCTTGAGTATAGTGAGTTAGAACAGAAAATGGCTTCTTTGAAAGAGGAAACTAAAGAGTACAAGGATAAGCTTTACGAGGTTTCAAGATAGCTCCAAAAAGGTTAAGTCACTCATCAAAGGTCAAAGAAAGACAACGAGATAAAACAGGCCTTGGTTTTGTTAAGCCACACAAGGAACAAGTTGGAGAGTCTAGTAAGAGACTCCAAAAGGAAGAGAGTTCGATGACGAAAGTATTTCATAAAAGGAGTCCTTGAATGATAGATGCAAGAAACAGAAAATAGAATTCAGAATGAGAAGAAGAAGTTTTCAGAACCTAAGAGGTCAATTAAAGGAAAGTTTCAAGGCGGATGTTTTGCTTGTCACAGGTTTGGTCACATGGCTTCACATTGCATGGCTCAAGTGAAGGAGGTAAATGACAGTTTCAGAAGTGCTAGTTACTTTCAAGGGTATTGCTACTCTTGTCAACAGTTTGGGCACAAGGCAGTTTATTGCAAGGCAAATAACAAGAACAGGTTTGGTCAGAACAGGTTTGGCCAGAACAGGTTTGGTCAGAACAGGTTTGGCCAAAGGTTTGGTCAGAACAGGTTTGGTCAGAACTGGTGGATTCAAAGATCAGGTTTACCTCAAAGAAACAACATCGTCAAGTGTTTCAAGTGCAACAATGAAGGTCACACAATCAGACAGTGTAGAGCTGAAATTCTAGAATACAGGAACAAGAACAGTGGCATGATCAGGTCCAAGGATCAAGGCATGGACAAGAACAGGGATGAGAACAAGAACAAGAACAGTGATAGGAATAGGAATATGGACAAAGAGTTCAAGAGAAGGCCCGGAAAGGAAGTTATAGATGCTGATGATGATCAGTGCCTAATGGGAGTTTTACTCCCACCCAAGAATTAATCACCTCATCGGGGAGGTGGGGGAGGGACTAAGCTAAGAGGCTCATTCTTAGTCCCGAGCCCCAAAGGTGACCCTTTGCCATTGATGACAAAGGGGGAGAGATTTGAGTAAGGGGGAGAGCCTCAAGACAGGGGGAGCTGTTTATGTTGAGTTTATGTGTTGTTGAGAAGCATGGTTTGCCATCAATGACAAAGGGGGAGATTGTTGGCAATTTTGGGTTTGAGATCCTAGCTTCTTGTCTATGAGTTGTCATTGATGTCAAAAGGAAATGGCATTAATGTTAAGAGGATGTGTTGGCTTCAAAGGTGGAAGATTCCAAGAGAATCCGGAGAGATTCCATTGGCAAGGGTTTTTCATTAAAACCAAGTTAAATGGTTTTTATTAAAACCAATGGAGGTTCTCTTTATTATTTATTTAATTATTATTTAAAACCCTTCAAGGTTTTAATTAATTAATTATTTAATTAATTAAGGGAGAAATTATTTTTAATTTATTAAAAATACTTAAGGGTTTTTAAACCCTTTAGAAAGCAAATTTCGATTAAATTCGAAATTACTTTTCTTTGCAGTCGACGTGTTCTAAAGTCCACGTATGGACTATAAATATGAGAAGGTTCCTAAGGTTAAAGTCTCTTGGAAAATCGAAGGCAATTAATTGGTTTGGCTGCGATCGAATGTTATATTTACGCTGCGAAAGAGGAGAGCTCGTGGTTTGAAAAGCTTTCGGAAAGCTTGACCGTTCATGTGGAAGGAAGTCCGTCTTGGACTTCGTAAGCCTCTTGTGGGCTAGTGGCAGTGAAGGCTGCGTTTGGGCCTTGCGTAGGTGGAGGTCTGCGTTTCGATCCCCGTGGAGGGAGCTGTGCATGGATTAGTCACGTTTTTATTAAAACGTGTTTTGTGCCGCGAATTTCGGATTCTTCAAGGGCAGCCATTATAAGGTGTGATTATTTTCTTGATATGATTTTTGGCATTGTTTAGCATTGTTTAAAAGACATAGGAGAAATAAGGGGATATTTCTTTGGTTGTATTTTTGAGATTAGTCTTTTGCTATGCTAAATTTAAAAATGGAGATATAAGGTGTAAGTTTTGGTTGTTGTGTTTTTGGCTTCTTTGGTGGTTGTTTTTAAAGAAGAGGAGCTAAAAGGTGTATTAAGGAAAGTTTTTATATATGCTCATTTATCTTGGTTCTAACCCTAACTTGGTTGGAAGTTTGAGGGTTGTGTGTGGTGACAGCTTTAAGGATCAATTTTCTTCTACTCCAAAAAGGTATGGGCACATTTTTCTTATGAGTATGATTGGTGTATGTTTTTCTGAAATAAGGTTGGAGTGAAAAGGTTTTCAACTAGGTTTCCTTTGGTTGGGTGTAAATCCTATTTTCTGGTTTGTTGAAGACTACTTATGCATTGTTATCCTTAAGGAGAGTTTTTGGTGAATGCATAATTTTTGGTTTGAGATAGTGGAAGCTTTGTGCACTAGGGTTTATATTTGTGAGTCTAGCTACTTGCATTGAGTTGGTGGAACCCTTGGTTGGCTGTTTTGAGTTTGATGGTTGAGTTGCTTCCATAGAGGTTGTTTGATCAAGTTATTGCTTTACTTGATTCATGATATTGGGCTTACTCCATTGAGTTGATTTGAGCAAGTTATTCTTTGCATTTGGTGATATTGTGTTGGTGGTTGTTTTGTTCAAATATCTTTGGAGGGAAAAGGATTTCTACTTGTTTCCTTTTCTTGTGATGATTGGTTGAATGCTTCAAGGTTGATGTTGAGTTGAATGGTGTTGGTTGACTAAACCTTGTTTGATGAGCATTGTTGTTGAAACCCTAATTGATGGTGAAAAGAACATGAGTATCATTGTTATGTGATTCTTTGCATAGTTGGCAATTGTTGGGGTTTCATGTTCTTGAAAGAAAACATTCTATCCTATCCATTTCAGATATTGAGTTGAGTTTTCAGATTTGAGATTGAGATTGAGTTGAGTTGATTTGAGTTGAGTTTTGAGATTGGGATTTGAGTATAGAACATATTGAGTCTCTAACAATTCTCTTTATGCTTCTATGAGTTTGAAAAATCACATTGGGTCTCTAACAATTCACTTTGTGATTTCCTACTAAGAAAGTTTTTCTTGGTGAGCTTGCTGAGTTTTTGGACAGGTTCCAGTGGGGACTTGTGAGCGGTTTTTGGACAGGTTCTAGTGGGGACTTGTGAGTAGTTTTTGGACAGGTTCCAGTGGGGACTTGTGAGATTTGGATAGGTTTCGGTGGGGACTTGTGGAGGATTTGGACAGGTCCTAGCGAGAGGACTTGTGAGCTGAGTTTGATAGTTCTATCGGAGAACTTGAGGACAGAGGTGCATTGGTTCTATGAGAAGAACCCGAGGACAGATTTGGCAAGTCTTTGAGAAGGCTTGTATGCAGAGGATTGATTTGTTCAAGAGTTGGACAGATCCGACAGACGAGAGGAAGACTTGTACTAGACCGATTGACTGTGTTTGGTACAGGTTGCTTGAGCTCGTTGTGGACGTGATCATAGAAGGCGAAGGTCTCTTAGGCTAAGCATTGAGGACGAGGAGGTCTTCGGTGGAAAGGAGTTCCACGTGCTGGCAAGAGGTAGAGGCGAGTTGATCTTCCGAGGGATCATTTCCGGAGCAGAGGGGAAGGTATCTCCTTTGAGCGAGAGGCTCATAAATTCTGATTGGGGGAAGGTATCTCCTTTGAGCGAGAGGCTCATAAATTCTGATTGGGGGAAGGTATCTCCTTTGGGCCGAGGCTCATAAACATTGTAATTGGGAAGGATTCCCAAAGAACTTTGAGATAACTTTTAGAGAAAAGTTTTGTGGACGTAGCCTGACCATTTCGGGTGAACCACGTTAAAATTGGTGTCACTTTGTGGATGATATTATGCATTGCTTTGATATTGCTTTGGGTATATTGCTTTACTGTTTTGAAGTATAAAGGAAAAAGTAAAAAGAGGTCTTATACTGTTCACCCCCCCTCTCAGTATAAGCTTGTGTTCTTCATATGCAAGTGTTATTGGGAGTTTTATGTATGCTATGGTATGTACTAGACTAGACATTACCCATGCAGTGGGAGTTCTGAGTAGATATATGTCAAAACCAGGAAAATAACATTGGACTATTGTAAAACAAATTCTTAGATACTTGTGTGGCACAATATATTATGCAATCTGCTATCAAGGAATACCTAGACCAAACAAGGTAATGAATGTACAAGGTTTTATTGATACATATTGGAATGGATATCTTGATCACCAAAGATCCACAAGTGGTTATGTATTTGACTTGTTTGGTGGAGTAGTCAGTTGGATGAGCAAGAAGCAAGTTGTAGTGGTATTTTCAACTATAGAAGTTGAGTACATAGCAACAACTCATGCAATTAAGAAAGTAATATGGTTACAAATATTGTGTGCTAATATTGGGTTCTTACAAGAAGTTGTAAGGATAAATTATGACAGTTAAAATGCAATATATTTGGCAAAGAATCCTACTTATCAATCTAAGATAAAGCATATTGCAGTATAGTGCCATTTTATTAGAGACATGGTTGAAGACAAGAAGTTGACACTGGAGAAAATTAATACTTTGAAAATATTGTAGATTCACTAAGCCTATGAGTATTAATTTTTCTTGGTGCAAGAAGACAATGGGCTTAGTTGCCCCAAGCAGTTGAATTTGTGTTTTGTAGAGGCCCCATTGCAAAGTATTCAACAAGTGGAAGATTGTTGGATGTGTTGTATTCTTTTCAAGAAAAAAAATAATCATCAATTATCATTACTGTTTGATAAAAATATGCTAAGGTCCATCTAATATATTTCATAGTGAGTAACTATAGTTGGAGCATATACATTTACAACCCCAACTTTAGTTTTTTCTTTCCTACAAAATAGTCCATAAAACTAATTACTTTTTGCTTCTAAAAATTACCCATCCCATTTGCATTTGTCCCATATTGTTGAAATACCACCTGAAGATCCTATAGAGTAAACTCCTAGACAATCACCCATCTTCCAAATCTTTTTAAAAGCATCATTACATTCCTTACAACTTATTTTTTATCTTGTATTAAAAGGACTATAACAACTAATAAATTCCTTAATAACTCTTTATTTAGGGGTCTTATTTGTATCCCTAATATTCCATGATATTATTTTCATCATCGTCACTTTTTATTTTTATTAGTAGGCTTAGCTCCACTTCTTGTTAACACTTGTGATATTTTTATTTGGATTTCCAATTCAATATCCCTCCGGGTTTATTATTCTCTTTGTTCATGCTTTGATGACCTTCTCCTTTTTCTATTCCTATCAACACTTTCATCTTCATAAATCTCTTCTATATTTCCATATTGTCTGTAATGAGACTTATCTTCTAAATATTTTTGTTGCCCTAAAGAATTTGAAATACAAGAAAAGACCTCATAAACACTTTATTTTTTATGTTTTCCCAAAAATATTGAAGTGCATGTATTATCCTCCATAGTCATTACCTTCTTATGCTACCATGAAAACCCTAATTTTCCTTGGTTATCCTCTATATATTTTTCTTTATTATGTTGCTTTTGAAACCCCAAAGTGCAACAAATACACTTTGTACTACTTCCGTTTTATTGCAAGGATAAGATTCTAGGCTACTTGAGAAAAATGAAGATGATTACTTCAGTTAACCTTGAAATTCTTCATCTCATTTGCTTTAAAATTTGCCTCTCCACCTTCCTTCACACCTTTAACTCATGTATTTAAACTTGTGCATTGTACTTCCTCATATCTTTTGTCATTTTTTATTCTAATGGTTGATTCAAGTGAACTATAATGGCCTTTGCCATTTGATGATGCAAAGGTTTTTTCTTGCAACTTTCTTAGGAGTCAAAAATATTTGATTTGATCTAACTTCTCCTATGATATGATCTCCTTGTTTCATATTGAATTTTACCTCATGCCCCAAATTTTCCATATTTTTTTCCATTATTTTCACTTTGCAACTGTAGACCAAAAATGGCCACATACTTAGCAAAATTTGACTAAATGATAATGTTCTTATTCCGCTCCAAAATCAGGTTGATGGTATGAGTCCGTTGGGAAATATCTCCACTTGAAGGTTTGAGCATATTCTACGAAATTCCATTTCGGGTCCGAAATAATGATGGGTTTCAAATTCGTAAAATTTGTAAGATATCGTGACGTCAGCAATAAAAAGTGCGGATTTGGTTCTTGTCGTATGTCCGATTCCGAAAAGTCTTTTTTCTTCCCACTTCGGAAGAGCTTTCTTGCTTTCCACTCCGGATTGATGAAAGTTCCAAAATCCGTAAAAGTTTGTAAGAGATGATGACGTCAGTGGAAGAAATATGCGGATTCATGATCCAAGAAATGAACAAGGATTCTCTTCCCAGAATGAAGATAAAGCGAAAGGGGAAAATAATCTAAGTATTTGACTCCAAGCCCGGATTTGTATTATCTCTAAATTTTGTAAAAGTCATGAGGAGATGATGACGTCAGCGATGAAAATATGTGGATTAACAAAGACAAAACGAAAGATAAAAGAGCCCGAAGTAGATTCAGGGTTTTGATGTTGCGGATCCGAATTCAAGATTTTGATGATGAGGAAAAGAGCGGGATGGCTTTCAACTCATGTCGGACTTAATCTAAGTCATCCAAAATGGAGAATCAATGGTGGAGGTTGACCTATCATATTTTTGTTATTCAAAATATTTTTGCATCAAAACTATGGCGTGCAGCTAGAAGATGGAACGTCAAAGACTTTCAAGAAAATCTAACCAGAATCAGTTACAGATCGACGGTGTCAAGTTGTTCTCAAGAAAGATCGACGGGACACGTGATCTAGAAGATTCTGAACTTCAGTTCTTCTGGTCGACCATCAAGTTGCAGAGATCCCAAACGGCCATGGTAGATGTTCTACCAGCAGATTTCTTGGAGTTTGAACAAACTAGCTAACGCCAGCTAATATTTTGTTGAGCTATTGTAACAAGATTGAATATACTGTTTCTTGAATATTATAATATGAAAACTATAAAGAGAAATCAAACGCTCGATTTAAAGGGTCAGCTCTAGCATGTTTGCCTATGCTACTATAAATATTTAAGGACTGAATGCAAGAAGCAATACATTGATCTTCGCCTCAAGGTTGCATTTCTATATTGGATGTTAGAGGTTCGAATTTCATAGTTGTATTTATGTAAATGCTTAGATGGTTAGTTTGTGCCGATCATGGATTACTAGTTGTTATGACTAATTGAAATCTATTGTGAAGTTTGTTCTTTTTTATTAGAAGGTGCATTTTTTGTAAAATCTGGGTTGTGGTGAATTCTACTATTTGGATTATCATTTCCTGGATATTGAAATTGCTTACTGTAGCATTTATCTGTTATGCTTTAAATATCTAAAATGAGTTATCTTGGGATAAAAGTTGATCTGGATGTATATCTTTAATATGGTTTTTTGGAAGCTTTTTATGGTAATGCAATGTTTTTAACCTATCCGTCAACTAATATCTATATTTCTCTAACATTACCCTTTTCTAACCCTAAAATCTAAGCCCTAATTGAGCATAATTGTGTCAACAATCTGCTAAGTTGACAAGGAACCAACCTACTCTAGAGGTTGGATCTGAAACCCCTATTTTAGTCCATCCAATATTGAGTGTTGATCTATAGCTATCGAGTGCAAGCCTAAGTAGAAAGTAGGAAGATATACAACCGCAGTATCAAGAAAACTTGGTGCAATTCAATGCCCAATAGTTTTTGGCACGCCTAGTGGGACAGTTCACAAGGAACATGAAACCTATATTAAGAGTTATTGTTATCTCTACCCGAAGGAATCAAGATTCGATGAATTGTCTTGACCTTGTTAGTAGAGAAAATAAAGTTCACCTAGCGAATCCCTGGTCAGAAGACCCTGAAAAGTATTGTAGATCAGTGCCCTTTCATGTATACCAGGTCCTTCAAGAGGAACAACCATGATTCTTTATTTCACTTTGAGTTACCCTTGAGAGGGTCTACTGTTATCAAAAGTTTGTATCGATATTTTATTGAAGAAGAAGATCTTCTAGAAGAAAACCCAATAGTTCCCCTAAGAAGACCTGTAGCCAGAAACATGGCACACAATGTGGCCCCAAACATGCCACTACAAAAGTACCCAAACTGGGACTCAACTGGGCTCCTTAGTTTAGCCCAAATGGATGCCATTCCTCAAGTTGTATCTAAGGTAACACCCACATATGATGGATTTGGAAAGACAGCTTACAAGAACTGCCAATATATCTTGAATCTGGCAGCAATCCATAATATAAAAGAGGAAAATATTATTGTTAGGATTCTAGCCCTGTCATTTCGTGGAAAGATATTACACTGGTTCATAACCCTGGAATATAAGTCTATTGATTCATGGCAGTCATTGGCTGAGCCATTCATAGAAGAATTTAATGAATATGCTGATCCTTTTTCCCTGCTAAATCAATTTACAGCTATGCAAAAAACATAGCAAGAAATCATCTCTAATTTTAATTTGATATTTAGCAAAACTTGGAAGAGAATTCCCCCTGAAGCTAGACCAGCTACTTGTTTGGCTTATATGTATTACATCTATGCCCTAGGATCAGAGCTAGGTTTCTAGACATAGCAATCTGGAATTGAAACCTTTCCCCAAGTCTATAATGATGTCGTCCATGCTAAAAATATCCTAATCAATGTAGGAAGAGTTCCCGCCAAGACCGTGTTGCCTTACAATTTAGAAATAGTAGGAGCCATGAGTAATCTACAAAATCATCTCACATGTATCCTCCCTCTGTACCATCTTCATTTCCTAAGATGAATCCTATTCTTGGATCTAAAGTTGTGTCCTCCACACCTTCTTTCCCTCCTCTTCCTTCCCAACCTTCTCAAGAATTTTTTGTTATCCTGGACATACAAAATACCATGAAATATCTGAGTAACATAATGAATTCAATGGAGAAGAGAGATCAAGAAAGGTCACAACAGAGGAGATTTCCATATGTGAACAAAGATCAAAGGCCTGGTCCTAGCAATAGTGTCGGGGTTAGAGTGAATGCAGCATATGAGGATCCAGAATGTTCTGTAGATTCCACCTTTGCAAATTTTTGGTGTTTAGTATGCAATAACCCCCATGATTCACAATCTTGTGTGATGTATCAACACCATGTTCAACAAGCTATGGATCAAGCTGAAAGAAATTAGAAGGGAAGAGTTAATATGTTATGGCACCCTGATCAGATCATGGTTGGAAAAGACTTAGAGGAAGAAGGCCCAATTTTTGTTATGATGAGGTCTAGAAATAAAGCTTTAAAATTAGAACCTCATAAAATGGGAAATTTACAGGTCCCTTCCCAGAAGAAATTTGATTTCCCCCCTCAGAACAGTGACATTTTTCCCATTCCTCGAGATAAGGGAAAGGAGAAGACCGAAAATTTCCCAAGGATTTTGGAAATAGTAACGAAAGGAGATAGGATGAAATCCAAGAATTAAGAGAAAGAAAGGCTTAGGTTCCTCTCTATTACTAAAATACAAAGGTTAGAGGTAACCCAACAATACAAAAGAAGGTATGGTGAGCCAGACAAAGAACTGGAAAGACTATCCCTAACCAAGTCTGAGTATAACATTGTGGAAGAGATGAAAAAGATTCCATCAAAAGCTAGCCTGTATGATACCCTTTTCATTTTGGGCCAAATTGACTTACTTAAAGCTTCCCTCAGTAAAAGTCCCCAGAGCAGATTCGCTACCACCATCCTCAGTATACCCTTAGAAAAGAAATAAATGACAACTGATGTCTTAAAGAACAAACCTCCTCCCTTTTATATATCCTTAATAATGGAGGGATGGGTAGTCTAGAATTGCATGATTGATTTAGGAGCATCAACCACGGTTATGCCTAAAGCGGTCTGTGAAGAGATGGGGATGGAATATACTTGATCTTGTCTAGGAGTATTGCAACTAGATGGGACACCTATAAAGACGGTTGGAGTTATTAAAGATGTACTGATGAGGTTGCACAGAGCCCCTAAGGTGACAATAGTGCAAGAAATAGTGGTGGTGGATTTAGAACCCTATTTTGGATTATGTCTCTCAAGAGAATTTATTGCAAATCTTGGAGGATGTATGTATATGGATTATTCTAGCATGGTAATACCTTTCAAGGGAAAGAGGATAAGTATAACTCCTAAGAAACCAGATGCTTATCATATTGAGAAAATTGAAGAAGACATGTGTAACCTTAATCCTGTGAAGGAATTTGAGCTAGTAGAAAACATTGAAGAACTAGATATTGAAGATGAGTTGCCTTTCAAAAATTATTACAGTCAATTTAGAACTAGTATGTGTATATACAACATCACAAATGAATTGGAATAGAAACTCCCGACTATTTCTAATAAATCCCTAAGAAATGATGAAACATGGGTTATGCACTTTGATGGTGCTAAATGCAGAAATGGTGCAGGGGCTGGTGTAGTTCTGCAATCACAGTCAGAAGGGGTGAAGAATTTTTCTTATAGACTAACATGGTCATGCACCAATAACGCTACAGAATACGAGGCATTGTACCTTGGATTAATGCAATATGAAAGCATGGACATCAAGGTTTTGAAAATATATGGTGATTCTGAGATAATAGTACATCAGGTAAGAAATAAGTGTAGCAATAAGCATCATTACTTAAAAGCTTACCGAAACAGAGTTTGGGACCTAATGGATTCATTTGATGCCCTGAACCTAAATTTTTTGCCTAGATAAGAGAATCACCTGGAAGATGCATTGGCAACTAAGGGAGCTAATTTCAATCCTCCTATAGATTTTGGAACTAAGAAGACCAAGGGGATTAAAATGGTTTTCAGGCCTGCAATACCGAATAAGAAAATATTCTGGCAGGTTTTCGAGAGTGATGAAAAAATTCTTGACTTTATGATAAAAGAAGCATGCTTCACGACTGTACAAGAAGAAGACTTGGAGGAGATAGACTAGCAAGACTTCATCCAGCTGAGAAACAATCACATCCCAAAGGGGTTGGTTATCCTTGAAATTTTATTTGATAATGACGATAGAAAGAAAGTGGGAGTTATGAAGGTTGGTGAAAATATCTATAAAGAAATAGAAGTCAGAATCGAAAGTTAGAGTGAATGCAGCATATGAGGATCCAGAATGTTTTGTAGATTTTGCCCTTGCAAATGTCTAGTGTTTAGTATGCAATAAACCCCATGATTCACAATCTTGTGTGATGTATCAACACCATGTTCAACAAGCTATGGATCAAGCTAAAAGAAATTAGAAGGTAAGAGTTAATATGTTATGGCACCCTTATCAGATCATGGTTGGAAAATACTGAGGAAGAAGGCCCAATTGTTGTTATGACGAGGTCCGAAAACAAATATTTACAAGTAGACCCTCATAAAATGGGAAATTTCTAGGTCCCTTCCCAGAAGAAAGTTGATTTCCTCCCTCAGAACAGTGACATTTTTCCCATTCCCCGAGCTAATGGAAAGGAGAAGACCGAAAATTTTCCTAGGATTTTGAAAAGAGTAACAGAGGGAGATAGGATGAAATCCAAGAATGAAGAGAAAGAAAGGCTTAGGTTCCTCTCTATTACTAAAATACAAAGGTTAGAGGTAACCCAACAATACAAAAGAAGGTATGGTGAGCCAGACAGAGAATTGGAAAGACTATCCCTAACCAAGTCTGAGTATAACATTGTGGAAGAGATGAAAAATATTCCATCAAAATCTAGCCTGTATGATACCCTTTTCATTCCGCGCCAAATTGACTTACTTAAAGCTTCCCTCAATAAAAGTCCCCAGAGCAGATTCGCTACCACCATCCTTAGTATATCCTCAGAAAAGAAAGAAATGACACATGTTGTCTTAAAGAACAAACCTCCCCCCTTTTATATATCCTTAAGAATGGAGGGATGGGTAGTCCAGAATTGCATGATTGATTCAGGAGCATCAACCATGGTTATGCCTAGAGCGGTCTGTGAAGAGATGGGTATGGAATATACCCGATCTTGTTCGGGAATATTGTAACTAGATGGGACACCTGTAAATACGGTTGTAGTAATTAAAGATGTACTGATGAGGTTACACAGAGCCCCTGAGGTGGCAATAGTGCAAGAAATAGTGGTGGTGGATTTAGAACCCTATTTTGGATTATGTCTCTCAAGAGAATTTATTGCAAATCGTGGAGGATGTATGTATATGGATTATTCTAGCATGGTAATACCTTTCAAGGGAAAGAGGATAAGGATAACTCTTGAAAAACCAGTTGCTTATCATATTGAGAAAATTGAAGAAGACATGTGTAACCTTAATCATGTGGAGGAATTTGAGCTAGTGGAAAACATTGAAGAACTAGATATTGAAGATGAGTTGCCTTTCAAAAAGTATTACAGTCAATTTAGAACTAGTATGTGTACATACAACATCACAAATGAATTGGAAAAGAAACTCCTGACTATTTCTAATAAATCCCTAAGAAATGATGAAACATATGTTATGTACTTTGATGGTGCTAAATGCAGAAATGGTGCAGGGGCTGGTGTAGTTCTGCAATCACAGTCATAAGGGGTGAAGAATTTTTCTTATAGACTGACATGGTCATGCACCAATAACGCTACAGAATACAAGGTTTTGTACCTTGGATTAATGCAATATGAAAGCATGGACATCAAGGTTTTGAACATATATGGTGATTCTAAGATAATAGTACATTAGGTAAGAAATAAGTGTAGCAGTAAGCATCATTACTTAAAAGCTTACCGAAACAGAGTTTGGGACCTAATGGATTCATTTGATGCCCTGAACCTAAATTTTGTGCCTAGATAAGAGAATCACCTAGAAGATGCATTGGCAACTAAGGAAGCTAATTTCAATCCTCCTATAGATTTTGGAACTAAGAAGACCAAGGGGATTAAAATGGTTTTCAGGCCTACAGTACCGGATAAGCAAATATTCTGGTAGGTTTTCGAGAGTGATGAACAAATTCTTGACTTTATGATAAAAGAAGCATGCTTCACGACTATTCAAGAAGAAGACTTGGAGGAGATAGACTAGCAGGACTTCATCCAGCTGGGAAAAAATCACATCCCAAAGGGGTTGGTTATCCTTGAAAGTTTATTTGATAATGAAGATAGAAAGAAAGTGGGAGTTATGAAGGTTAGTGAAAATATCTATAAAGAAATAGAAGTCAGAATCAAAATTTAGATTGAATGCAGCATATGAGGATCCAGAATGTTCTGTAGATTCCACCCTTGCAAATGTCTGGTGTTTAGTATGCAATAACCCCCATGATTCACAATCTTGTGTGATGTATCAACACCATGTTCAACAAGCTATGGATCAAGCTGAAAGGAATTAGTAGGTAAGAGTTAATATGTTACGACACCCTGATCAGATCATGGTTGGAAAATACTTAGAGGAAGAAGGCCCAATTGTTGTTATGACGAGGTTCGAAAACAAATTTTTACAAGTAGACCCTCATAAAATGGGAAATTTCTAGGTCCCTTCCTAGAAGAAAGTTGATTTCCCACCTTATAACAGTGACATTTTTCCCATTCCCCGAGCTAAGGGAAAGGAGAAGACCAACAATTTCCCTAGGATTTCAAAAAGAGTAACGGAATGAGATAGGATGAAATCCAAGAATGAAGAGCAAGAAAGGCTTAGGTTCCCCTCTATTACTAAAATACAAAGGTTAGAGGTAACCCAACAATACAAAAGAAGGTATGGTGATCCAGACAGAGAACTAGAAAGACTATCCCTAACCAAGTCTGAGTATAACATTGTGGAAGAGATGAAAAATATTCCATCAAAATCTAGCCTGTATGATACCCTTTTCATTTCAGGCCAAATTGACTTACTTAAAGCTTCCCTCAGTAAAAGTCCCCAGAGTAGATTCGCTACCACCATCCTTAGTATACCCTTAGAAAAGAAAGAAATGACACCTGTTGTCCTAAAGAACAAACCTCCCCCCTTTTATATATCCTTAAGAATGGAGGGATGGGTAGTCTAGAATTGCATGATTGATTCAGGAGCATCAACCACGGTTATGCCTAAAGCGGTCTATGAAGATATGGGGATGGAATATACCCGATCTTGTCCAGGAGTATTGCAACTAGATGGGACACCTGTAAATATGGTTGGAGTTATTAAAGATGTATTGATGAGGTTACACAGAGCCCCTGAGGTGACAATAGTGCAAGAAATAGTGGTGGTGGATTTAGAACCCTATTTTGGATTGTCTCTCAAGAGAATTTACTGCAAATCTTGGAGGATGTATGTATATGGATTATTCTAGCATGGTAATACCTTTCAAGGGAAAGAGGATAAGGATAACTCCTGAGAAACCAATTTCTTATCATATTGAGAAAATTGAAGAAGACATGTGTAACCTTAATCCTATGGAGGAATTTGAGCTAGTAGAAAACATTGAAGAACTAGATATTGAAGATGAGTTGCCTTTCAAAGAGGATTACAGTCAATTTGGAACTGGTATGGGTACATACAATATCACAAATGAATTGGAAAAGAAACTCCCGACTATTTCTAATAAATCCCTAAGAAATAATGAAACATGGGTTATGCACTTTGATGGTGCTAAATGCAAAAATGGTGCAGGGGTTGGTGTAGTTCTGCAATCACAGTCAGAAGGGGTGAAGAATTTTTCTTATAGACTGACATGGTCATGCACCAATAATGCTATAGAATATGAGGCTTTGTGCCTTGGATTAATGCAAGATGAAAGCATGGGCATCAAGATTTTGAACATATATGGTGATTCTGAGTTAATAGTACATCAGGTAAGAAATAAGTGTAGCAGTAAGCATCATTACTTAAAAGCTTACCAAAACAGATTTTGGGACCTAATGGATTCATTTGATGCCCTGAACCTAAATTTTGTGCCTAGAGAAGAGAATCACCTAGAAGATGCATTGGCAACTAAGGGAGCTAATTTCAATCCTCCTATAGATTTTGGAACTAAGAAGACCAAGGGGATTAAAATGGTTTTCAGGCCTGCAGTACTGGATAAGCAAATATTCTGGCAGGTTTTTGAGAGTGATGAACAGATTCTGGACTTTATGATAAAAGAAGCATGCTTCACGACTGTCCAAGAAGAAGACTTGGAGGAGATAGACCAGCAGGACTTCATCCAGCTGAGAAACAATCACATCCCAAAGGGGTTGGTTACCCTTGAAAGTTTATTTGATAATGAAGATAGAAAGAAAGTGGGAGTTATGAAGGTTGGTGAAAATATCTATAAAGAAATAGAAGTCAAAATTGAAAAGAAGTTAAATATTGGGGTCCAATGTTCTGCTGAGGAAGCAGAAGATATTAAAGCTTTATGTTTAAAATACCAAGATACGGTAGCTTGGTCATATGAGGACCTTAAGGTTTATGACAAAAGGATTATTCAACATACTATTGAGTTAGAGCCTGATGCTAAACCATTTCGACAAAAATAGAGGCCTGTCAATCCAAGGATAGAAGTCATTATGAGAGAAGAACTTTTGAAGTTGTTAAAGGCTAGGATAATATATCCGATAAAACACTCTACTTGGGTAGCTAATTTGGTACCTGTAAGAAAGAAGAATGGGGACATACGCCTATGTGTAGATTTCAGGAATCTGAATCAAGCTTCCCTCAAGGATCACTATCCCCTTCCTCAGATTGATCAGATTTTACAAGTAGTAGCTGGAGCAGAGAGGTTTTCTCTACTGGATGGTTATTCTGGATATAACCAGATCTGGGTAAAATATCAAGATCAATATAAGACAACATTTACTACAAAGTGGGGAACATTTTCCTATCAGAGGATGCCTTTTGGGCTATCTAATGCAGGAGCTACATTTCAGAGGGCCATGGATTATGCCTTTGGTACACTTATAAACAAAGTCATTCTGATTTACCTAGATGACATGACTGTGTTTTCTCATGATAAAAATGATCATCTATATCATTTGGAACAAGTTTTTCAAAAATGCAGAGAATTTGGTATTTCACTGAATCCTAAGAAGTCATTCTTTGTAGTACATGAGGGAAAACTGTTAGGACATGTAGTCTCAAAAGAAGGTATGGCCATAGAACCGGATAGAATTAAAGCAATCCTAGCTATTCCTTTACCTACTAATCAGAAGATGTTGCAGTATTTCTTAGGCCAGATCAATTTTGTTAGAAAGTTCATTTCTGATTTTGCATAGAAGGTGAGGCCTATATCTGAACTACTCAAGAAGAAGGTAGAGTTCAAGTGGACTGAGGTTAGGAAGAAAGCTTTTGAAATCATCAAGCAATCCATTTCTACAGCCCCAGTTTTGATAAATCCTGATTTCAGCAAATATTTTATCCTATATGCTTATGGAGCTGAACAAAGTTATGCTTCAGTACTCACTCAAAAGGATGATCAAGGGGATGAACACCCTATGTTCTTTTGGAGTTAGAATTTACATGACTATCAAGTGAAATATAATTTTATTGAAAAACAAGTGTTTGTTGTGATGAAGTCACTTAAGAAGTTCAGACAATATCTGGTGCAGAGCAAAACTCTGGTGTATGTAGTTCATCCAGATGTGAGAAGTTTTATTTTACAAGGTGACCTTGGAGATAAAAGGGCTGGTTGGATTACTAAGATCCAGGAATATGATGTGGAAATATGACCTACCAAGCTGGTAAGAGGCAGAGCCTTGTGCCAAGGATTGACATATATTTCAGCTCTGGCCGGAGTAACAAATTGTCAGATGACAGAAGAAGATCAAATAGAGATTGTTCACACTCTGGATTCTGATTGGATCGAACAAATGACCAGGTATTTTCAAACTGGTGTATGCCCACCTGATCTGAATTCTTCTCAAAGAAGGAGGTATAGAATTCATGCTTTGAAATATGCATTATTACTAGAAGGGTTATTCAAAATAAACTTGGATGGTGTTCTCCTAAAATGTTTGAGGGAGGACCAACAAAAGAGAGTCCTAGAAGAATTTCATGGAGGATCATCCGGTGGTCATGGCTCAGGCAGAGTTACAACTTTGAAAATAATAAGAGCAGGCTATTATTGGCCTACTATCTTTAAGGATGCTTTCAAAGTTACTCAGGTTTGTGATAAATGTCAGAGGTATGTTGGAAGAACTAGAAATGTTGCATCTCCTCTAAAGCCTATTCAAGTTGAAGAACCTTTCTAGCAATGGGGATTGGATTTCATAGGAGTTATAAACCCTAACTCTTCATCAGAACATAAGTTCATCTTGATAACTACTGATTATCTAACCAGATGGGTAGAGGCTATTCCTACAAAAAGGGCAGATCAAGATGTTGTGATCAACTTTATGGAGAGTTTAATTGCCAGATTTGGAATCCCAAAAGCTTTGGTGAGTGATAATGGTCCTGCTTTTATAGGGGCCAAGTATATTGAGTTTTCTAGTAAGTATGGCATCACTCTCAAAAATACTTCAAATTATTATCCTCAAGGTAATGGACTTGCAGAATCTACTAACAAGAACCTATTGAGGATTTTGAGAAAGTCCCTGGAAGGTAACAAGAGGAGTTGGCATCTACTGCTTGACCATGCTCTATGGGCAGACAGGATTACCATTAATAAATCTATCAAAAATTCCCCTTATGCACTGGTATACGAAAAATAAGCAGTATTGCCAATCCACTTGGAGATCCCGACACTTAAATTTGTCAATTTAAAAGAGGAAGAATTAAAGGTAGATCCTGTAAAAACCAGATTGACACACTTGTTGCAACTGGAGGAAAGTCGGACTCAAGCATATGATCATTTTTAGAAGCACTCATCAGATATTAAAGCATGGTTTGATAAAAAGGCCAGGTTCAGAAAACTTCAGGTCGAAGACTCAGTTCTCAGGTGGAATGTGGACAGAGCAAAGCCGGGAAAACATGAGAAATTTGATTCCTTTTGGGATGGTCCTTTTGAAATAGTGGAAGCTAAAGAATCTAATGTATTCCAGCTGAAGGATCCAGAAGGGAACATTCAACCAATTTCGGTGAATGGTTTCCACCTCAAGCTTTACTATCTGTAAGTTGTTATCTCATTGTAACATATGTACATAAATATTTCCCTTTCTTTTTGCACTTTGTTCTTGTTTTTGCACTTTGTAAATTGGTCCTTTTTTTGAAAAGGTACTCCAACAAAAAGAGAAAAAAGAAAAAAATTGTTTCAAAAAAATGACTAAGTGTTGAGAGGGGCGTGCTAAGGTTCTATTCCATAGACGGTACCACCCAAGGTTCTTCGAAATGATGTTTTGCCTTCGAATCCGCATGATTGGATCCGGATGGACAATTCCACAGGATGATCCACCAGGAGAAATACGAGAATGGTAATAATCCGGAAATCCCTCAAAGCTTGGAATAGGTCGGAGCGGAATCAATTCAAAATCAAATGACAAGTTCTAAAATGATGCGTGGAGACTAAATATTGCTCGCACATTTAATCCTAATGAACTCACGCATGAAATGAAGAGTAGCCGAAGGGATGTGATGGGCTAGCAGCACAATTTCAAAATTTGACCAATGAAGAGGTACAACGCCACCTTTGCGCCACCAAATTGAATGATGAAACGGATTGGAAAGTGTGCCCACAAAGATATCGCACAACAGCTGCATTAATGACAAAAGATACGCGGGTTCCAGAAAGGGGAAGTAATGAAAAGCATTTGCCAAATTCACTTCGAGGTCCCTTGCTTCTACAGAAAAGTAAAAGAAGTACAACCATACTTGGAAGAATTCACTACAAAAAATTGGGAAAACGAAGCTTGCTACTATCAGAATGGCATCCAGAAAATCATCCACTGAATCAATGAGGACAACGACAAGATTGTAGGTGCATGCACATCGCACCAGTCGAATCGTAGACACAGTGATGGCTAGAGTGGAAAGGACCCACCTCAGGACCGATTTTGAATTCCCATATTTTGAAGGAAAGCCAATGCAGCGGTGAGGTATGATAGCCATAAAATCCTTTTTGTTCTCTTACATTTGTGATTTTGTACATCACTGTCCCGAACTAGTCTCTGCTATGATTCAGTTCTATGACCCAAAAAATAGGACAGTTAGAACCCATGAGGGCACTCCCCTATTTTCTATCACAAGGGAGACATGTTATGAATTGTTTGCCATGGGGGTAGGTCCACCATCAAAACCCAGACCATTTAGTGTAGCAGAGCTAGATAGGGCTTACAATAACATGATGGCTATAGAAGAAAAAAGAGAGGCACTAGAAAGGTGGCTTCGGCTTAATTTCATAAGGATAAGGAACGAAGCTGAGATGCCTGAGGTCCCGATTCATATTGATGAAATTGCATACCCAGAGTTATTTTCTATGTTGGCCTTGATGGAGGGTTTGGACTCGACAAAATGGTGCACGGTTGGCAAATCACCACGGCATATTGTATGTCTGATGAAAGGATGTACAAAAAGGGGGCAAAAAAGAGGGGCATCAGAGTAATTTACTTTGACTGGCCGACTTTTCTTGCTCAAAATATTCATGAGCAGATGGTAGACATGAAGAGAGGTGTTGGTACTCCCAGCTTCAGACACTGCTCGAGTCTGGTATGGATGTTTTATGCAGCTATCAGGAACAAAATGTCATGGATTACAGCTAAGGATAAGACTGATGATGGAGAACCATTGCCAGTCTATTATTGGATAGATCTTTTGAAAAGCAGCAGGTCCCATTACAGGTTCAATTTGAAATTTTTGGAACCTGCCCTCAAAATAATGTACAATGAGTGCCCTAGGTTACCTGCTTTGGCTAAGCAGATTCTGAGGAGAGAATACGCTGAGGAGGGAGATTGGTATCTGCTGACAGAGGGCATAGTAATCAGGTTGTATGGTTTCTTAGGTAAACCCTTTATTTTACCTCACTTTGTTACAGAAAGACTATTCACCCTAGAGTATCTGAGACAGGTGGTATACATTGACACGAGCTTCGGTTCTGCAAGAAAGAAGAAGTCTCTAATTACTTACCACCCTAAAAATAGTATTCTTGTAGCCGAATGGCAGGGCCAACTAATTGAGCGGTATCTTGATAG
Source organism: Wollemia nobilis (assembly GCA_028583015.1). Taxonomy (NCBI): domain Eukaryota; kingdom Viridiplantae; phylum Streptophyta; class Pinopsida; order Araucariales; family Araucariaceae; genus Wollemia; species Wollemia nobilis. The sequence goes on from JAQPPZ010017192.1 coordinate 5,815,821, forward strand.
ATTAGGTCTGCTTTATATTCCTCAAAGGTGGAGTTATGATCCCGATGGTATTTTTACCATAAGGAATAAAGCCCTCAATGGAGATAAAGCCTATAAATTTGAAAAAATGCCTAGGGCTATTTTTGAACAGGGGAGGAATAATGATGAAACTTCTCTTGTGGAGTGGAATGTTTCAAATATGGGTCAATTGCCTCCATGGTTGGATTTCTATGAACAGGTAGTAGATTTTGATCCAGAGAATGAGACCAGTCATCAGCTTATCGAAGATATTATTGATAGAGTGACAATTGAATCTGTTAATTTAAAAGACCTCCCTTCTAGATAATATATATCACAGAGAGGAAAACCGGTAGAAAAGGGACCTTGGAAGGTGGAGAAGATTGCAGATTGGTGGCGTATGAGGATTGAAAATGGAAAACCTTTTCCCAAATCAAAGTTTGGAATGAAGATGGATAAGGAATTTTTTGGGATTTATAATAAAAATTTTGAAACCTGGAAGCCAAAATATGTCAGGAAAATAGTTTTGATAAGTGAAAGGCCTCAAAAATATTTTGAATCATTACCTTCTCTAATGCGACAGAGGATTCTGGTAGAAACGCGAGAGGTTCCTTCGACCGCTGCCAAAATACCAAATATTTTTGAACCCCTCTCTGAGCAGGTGGAAAAGCTTCTCGAGAATGCTAAATTAATAAATGAGACACCATGTTCTGAGGAAGTAGTGGTTAATATCCCGTTAATTGAAGTAAGATCCCCACTTTCTTCTATTGTCCCTACAACTTTGTATGAGTTACGACCCATAGCTGAGCAGTATTTACATTCAAGGGTAGAACAGGGAAACGAAGGAGGGGAAGATTCTGAAGGAGAAAGTGCCACTTATCAAATAGTGTATAGAAGGACTAAGAGGGCCCTAGAAATAGAGGAGAAAGAAATCTCTAAGAAGCAAAAAATAGGTCTAAAAGGAATGAATGGAGAAGTAGTTGTTGTTACTACAGAAGGGTTGGTTGACCGAGAACAACAACCGGTAATAGAAGCTAAACAGGAAAACCCTGCATCTACAAGCAAAGGTACGGTTTCTAAACTCTCTTCTCCTTCTCATATTCATGAATCCCTGGAAGGATTTCCCTCCTTTTCTGTTCAAGATGCGGTAAAGTTACCTCCTCCACCTTTCAGTTCTTCTCCCAATCCATCAATAACCTTAGAGGTACCAGTCAGTTCTACATTGTCGCAACCTCCTCCAAACCCACTCTCAACCTCTCAGGTCTCCACTCCCATGTCTGCCATTGTTACATCTTTGTCTCTTTCATTATCATCATCAATGGGACACTGCATTCCAAATTCATCCATTCCATCCACTAGCAATTTGGTCTCTGTTTCGCTTAATTTACCTGTATCAACGATAGCAATAGTCACCGAGTCCACCATTGTAACAGAAGTTGCGGTTAGAATGTCTTCATCCCTACCAACAAAGGGGTAGTCTACCCTTATGTTTTTGATGCCATTATCTCCTTTGGTGGCTGATGTTTCAAGGTCTGTTGCTAAACCCCGAGAGCAGGAGAATGTTCAGAGCATAAGTGATTACTGGGTAGAAAAGCTTATCAAGCCTTCTAGCCGGATGGCTGTGACCAGAACAACACACGAGAGGATCAAGGCCTAAAAGAACAAGCCAGAAAGAACCAAGATAAGAGAAGAAAAAGAAGAAGACAAACCAGTAAGATAAGGGCCAAGGCCCACTTAGAAACTTTTTGTGTGAAGACAGATATAGCCAAAGACAAGGTGAATAAATTAGAACAATAGATTGAAAGGCTTAAAAAGAATTTCAATGATAAAAAGGAAGTGGAAAAGGCTTTAAGAGAAGAGGTGAAGGGTTGGCAAGAAAAATTTCAAGAAGCTAGTAAGTTGAAAGATCATTTAGAAGAACAGAAGAGACTGCATAAATAGCAGGCCAGAGAAATTCAAAATCTGAAACATCAGCTTCAGGTTGAGAAGGCCAAAACCTCAGGGTTTTCCAAGGATGATTTGAAAATAATAAAGCAGGAGTTGCTTTCTGAAGTCCAAGAGAAATGTTTTGGTCTTCAACTTATAATCGACTACCTGAAATATGTGAGTCAGCTACTATTCACCATTCAGGTAGATACATATCGAATCTTAAGGGAATTACAATCTATGGTGACTCCGATAGAACAAATAGACCGGTTGGTTAGTAGTAGGTTTGACGACACTGCTAAACAAATTTCTAATAAAGAGTGGAATCTAGCCAAGATAGCTTCAAAGATAGTGTTGAAAAGGCACAAAGTAGCACAGAAAGTTTGGTTGTTATGTAATAGGATGGATAGAAGAGTCAAAGAGATCATTGACATAAATAAGGAGATGATTCATCTTGGTTTCAAAGGACTCTGGAAGGAATATCATAGCTTGTTATCTATGGAAGAAGTTCAGCAGAGCATCAAAGATATTTTGCAGGATGAAGTTGAGATTGATTCATTACCAGAACCATTATTACAAGAACAAGCTGCCAAATTGATTGTGGACTATACCCATTTTAGATATTTGATGGAATATTTGGTGATTAAGGGGAAGGCTACTAATTATGAGGATGTTGGAGAGCTACAATATGTTTACAAGCAACTTAAAGAAATGTCAAACCCTTCCAAGGAAGTTTGGAGACATGCCCTCCAATCTTTAGAATCAATGATTAAATTGTTGGGGAACACCTCTGGTGGAGATAATCAGAATGTACAAACTCCGGAGGAAGAAGAAGAAGAAGATGAAGATGAAGAAGGTGTGGAAGAGTAAGGATAAGATTGAGCACTCACATGCCCAGGAGAGCCTCACACTCAAGTCATTTCTATTTTTGTTTGTACAAATACATCATTTTTTTTTGTATGTTTGTTTTTACTCTGACAGTTGTTAGAAATAAGCAATAAAGGTATGAAGCCTATAGAGCAATAGTTTTTGTGTGAAGATATTCTTTGAAATAAAGCCTTATAAAGGAAGAAGAGTTGTATATAGCTTACAAAGGCAGTAATAATACTGATATTGCAGACACAGTCTCTGGTTAAAAAGGAAGGTTTGATGATGTTCTCGACATGGTTTCTATGTGACCCTCTACCCTCTAGACAAAATTTGTGTTTTCAGAGGGTAGGGTTTGCATGGAAATCATTCTTTAAAACATAATCTCAAAGATAATTCTTGTTTTGACTCCTGAAGCCCAATGGATAAGACTCTGGATTCGATTGGTTTTGCGAGCAAATCCACCCGGGAGGCGCCAGAATGTAGACCAAAAATGGCCACATACTTAGAAAAATTTGACTAAGTGATAATGTTGTTATTCCGCTCCGGAATCAGGTTGATGGTATGAGTCCGCTGGGGAATATCTCCACTTGAATGTTTGATCATATTTTAAGAAATTCCATTCCGGGTCCAGAATAATGATGGGTTTCAAATTTGCAAAAGTTTGTAAGAGATCGTGACGTCAGCAATAAAAAATGCAAATTTGGTTCTTGTCATATGTCCAATTCCGAAAATTCTTTTTCCTTCCCGCTCTGGAAGAGCCTTCTTGCTTTTCGCTCCGGATTGATAGTTCCAAAATCCATAGAATTTTGTAAGAGATGATGACGTCAGTGGAAGAAATGTGCGGATTAGTGATCGGGGAAACAAACAAGGATTCTCTTCCCATAATGAAGATAAAGCGAAACGAAAAGTGTTTGACTTTGGGTCCGGATTTGCATTATCTCTAAATTTCATAAAATTCACAAGGATATGATGATGTCAGCGATGAAAAGATGCGGATTAACAAAGACAAAACAAAATATAAAAGAGCCCGGAGCGGATTCAGGGTTTTGATGCTGTGGATCTAAATTGAATATTCTGATGCTGAGGAAAAGAGCGGGATGGCCTTCAGCTCATGTCGAACTTAATCTAAGTCGTCCAAAAGGGAGAATCAATAGTGGAGGTTGACCTATCATATTATTGCTGTTCAAAAACTTTTTGCATCAGAACTATGGCGTGTAGTTGGAAGATGGAACATCAAAGACTTTCAAGAAAATCTAACCAGAAGCAATTACATATCGACGATGTCAAGTTGTTCTCAAGAAAGATCAATGGGACGCGTGATCTAGAAGATTCTGAACTTTAGTTCTTCTGGTCGACCATCAAGTTGCAGAGATCCCGAACGGCCATGGCGGATGTTCTTCCAACAGATTTCTCAGAGTTTGAACGAACCAGATAACGCCAGCTAATATTTTGTTGAGTTGTTTTAACAAGATTGAATGTATTGTTTCTTGAATATTATAATATGAAAACTATAAAGAGAGATCGAACCCTCAATTTAAAGGGTCGGCTCTAGCGTGTTTTCCTGTGCTACTGTAAATATTTTTGAAGGACTGAATGCAAGGAGTAATACATTGATCTTCGCCTCAAGGCTACATTTTTGTGCTAGATGTTAGAGGTTCTAATTTCATAGTTGTATTTCTATAAATGCTTAGATGGTTAGTTTGTGTCGATCATGGATTACTAGCTGTTATGAGTAATTAAAATCTGTTGTGAAGTTTGTTCTTTGTTATTAGAAATGAAATGAAATGAAAGATTTTAATTATGTTCGCGAGACCCAAATATGGTCTATGGGACTTCAAATATGGAAGTACAATTACTCAAATCATATCATATGATCTTTAATATCTTTGAGAAGGTTGTTCCTTCTCCTGCTGATTTGTGTTAGCAATTCTCCAACTTTTTTATTTTACTTGTCTTCAAATAAATCTACCATAAACTCGTTCCCAAGTGTTTCTTTGTATTTGTCATGGATATCTAAAAAACTCGGGCATTTATAGATGAAGTGTTCCTCTGTCTCTACTTCCCTTGTGTTGCATAGAGTACATATCCTTTCTTCCCATTGTTCTTTGGGCATTGTCCATCTCCTTGTTTCACATCTAAGCCTATGAGAGCTAGTCCTTATCTGAGCAATGAGTATTTTTTCCTTCCACTTGATTTCAGCGCCTATATACGCTTTTTCCTTGTGGTCATACGTTGGGTTAAAATTTGCAATATAATATTATATTTTCCTGCTTGCATTTTTCCACATTCCACTTCTAAACTTTTCACTCACATAATTTTTTATGTCTTTGTTGACATTTGGGCATTCATTTATGTTGATTTCCCAACGTTTCATCCATTTTTTATTTTGTTTCATCCACGTATTCTTTCACCTATGCAACTCTTCGTCCCTAGCTGCTCTAGGCCATCTATCATTTGTCATGTTTTCTATTTTTTTCAAGTAACATAACAACTTGGTCATAGCAATTGCTTCTAAAGGGAACATTCCAATTTTAGCTAGAATAATTTCATAAGGGGTTGTGGCCTTAATTTTGAGAAATTTTGTGATTATGGTGCATTTTAGAAGGTGCATTTCTATAAAATTATCATTTCACATAATTTCAGAATAATTTCACATAATTTTAGAAGGTGCATTTCTATAAAATCTAGGTTATGGTGAATTCTACTATTTAGATTATCATTTCTTGGATATTGAAATTGCTTACTGTAACATTTCTCTGTTATGCTTTAAATATCTGAAACGAGTTATCTTGGGATAAAATTTGATCTGGATGTATATCTTTAATATGGTTTTTTGAAATCTTTTTATGGTAATGCAATGTTGTTAACATATCCGTCCACTGATATCTACATTTCTCTAACCTTACCCTTTTCTAACCCTAAAATCCAAGCCCTAATTGAGCATAATTGTGTCAACAATCTGCTAAGTTGAAAAGTAACCAGATTACTCTGGAGTTTGGATCTGAAACCCCTATTTTAATCCATCCAATGTTGAGTGCTGAGCTACAGCTATCGGGTGCAAGCCTAAGTAGAAATTAGGAAGATAGACAGCCACAGTATCAAGAAAACTTGGTGCAATTCAATGCCCAACATTAACCTCTTTCCACATGTCAATTTTTATGACATTTGCAACATCATAATGCAATGTTCTCATCATCCACTTACTGATTCTATTCTCTTGATTCTTGATTTAATCCTAATGGATTACGGTAAAGGTTTTAAAATATCCATGGCAACACATATTCAAGTGTATATAGCATGCCTTCTCTCCTAAGTAATTGGTCCATCTTAGATGAACTTGCATAGAGTGTTGCTAATATTTTTTAAAACCTCATTATTGTTGAGTTGATAAGGAAGTACAAAAAGCTCATCCACATTGAAATCCTTTTAATAGTCTTTGTCTCCTAGAAATTCTCACCCCATCTTAAATATATTGCATCTTTACCCCTAAACCAAGGGCTTCCATCCTTTATGTTATTTCTTATTTTTAAACTAGAGAATATAATGAGGAAAAATCCTTTTCAAAAGAAAAGTCACGGAGTCATTTAAATTCAATCCCCTCTTCCACTTAATGCACTTTTGAATCTCAACAAAACCTAGCTAGTATCCATGTAACATACATAATAGCCCTCTAGCTTTAAGAACCATTATATCATGCTTGATCATCTCATCCTTGATAATCACTTTTGGTGTAGTGTTTGCTTCTTGGATAGGGTTTGCATAGATTCACTATTCCTCTTATCGCTAACTAGGTCATCCTTACTTCCTATAAGAACTTTCAAAAATGATTTTCTTATCATGTTACATGGATTTTCTTCACATAAATTATTTAGTTTTAGAGTTTCTATAAGATTTAGAACAAGAAGAAATGGTGCTCACTCCTTGCTTACACTTTGCTTCATGCCTCACCCTTGCTCTTGGATCCTATTTGGCAAATATATTTTTTTAAGATTTTAATTTTTATTATTTATTTGTAATACCATAAAATTAATAATTGTATTAATTTTTATTATAAATATATTATTAGAATGCTTAATCAGTGAAATTATTTAACTTTCAAGGAGAGGCCCACATTTAAATATTTTCAAACAATGCATCCATAATTGTCATCCAATATAACCAATTAAATAAGTAAATATACTTAAAAAAAATTAATTAGTTATAATTTTATATTACATTAACAAACTATAATAAATTAGATTTCAATGCATAAATCATTAAAAAAATATTTGTTATTTTAATATGTTTAATTGGATTTTCATAATATTGAGATAATAAAATATGATATTACCCGTTATAATTTATTACGCCGAGAGGCGTTCCTACAATGACAGACAAGGGAGGCAAAGAGGTCATACATGTCATGCCGTAAACAATTTTTTTTTTTATTAAAAAATTTGACGTTAACAAAAACATTTAAAATATTTAAACTAAAACAACCGACTAACCAACCGTTGCAAACGAAATAGGCGCCTCAAAATTGATAACTCTCGACGTTTTTAAATATATATCCTTTATATCTAAACTAGTAAAAATAAATACTAATATTTTAAACTACATCATTTAAATTATTATTATATATGAAATTGAAATAAGTCTTAAAATGATTTTAACTAGGACATTACAATACTGTTTTTTACAATTATGCATTAGTGCTTAACAAGATAGGACTCAGAAAATGGTGGCATTTGTCCCATTAAATTTATGTCTTTGATAATATTTTTGTTTTATATTATTCATAAATTATTTAATTCACTATCTTTAAAAATATAAAGTTATATAAATTTTTTAGATAAAATTAATAAATTTAAAATAAAAATATGGAAGGTCCAAGGTTTAAACCGTGAGTGTGTGAGGGCTGGGTGTGTGGTGGCTTTGTGTTAAATTCTCGCTCTCAACTTGATGAGGAATCATGGTTGGGAGGAGATTGCTCAACCCTTGCACGATCATAAAAGTTTCTCACAATAACCAAATAAAAAAATGCCTTCATTTATCTATAACTTATTTATAAAACTAATTTGATATATTTTTTTGTGGTAATATTAAGAGATAGTGGTTTTGACCAGGAATCCCCAAACTTGTTACAACAACTCCACCAAGGAGACACACCCACCCCCTCACACACTCACCCACACCACGGTTAGTTTGATATATTTGATTAATAATGTAAATAAAAAGTTATTTTCTACCCATACAAATTCTATGTTTTCAATTACATAAATTAATGTAGGGATTGTTTAAGTTCATTATTTTCATATATACTTTAATATAGTTTTTGACCAGGAATGCCCCAACCTGTTACAACAACTCCACCAGGGATACATACACCCACCCCCTCACACATGCCACGGTTAATTTGATATATTTTATTAATAATGTAAATGAAAAGTTATTTTTTACCCGTACAAATTCTATGTTTTCAATTACATAAATTAATGTAGGGATTGTTTAAGTTCATTATTTTTCATATATACTTTAATATAGTTTTCAAGATTTAAAAATAATTTATTTTGTTTTCAAAAATATATAAAAATAAAGACGTACATGTGCATAGGATTTGGAATAATAGTAGAAAGTAGTTTTATTATTAACTAAGGTTCCAAAATTATGGGTGAATCTTAATTTTTATTAAATGATATTAATATAATGGGTTAAATTCCTCAACTTTCGAGAAAAAGACCTAAGTTTGAATTGTGTTAAACGATATATGCACATTTGTCAAGTTGTTGTGTACCACTATGTGGTCATGATGTAATATGGATGGGACTCATTTTAGTCCCATATAACCCATTTCAAAAATAAAGGTGCACATTAATATATGTAAAAACTTGTAGTTATTTTAAAAAAAATCTATTATTAAATTTATGTATATTTAAAAAATAATTTTATAGTTCATAGATTTAAGAGTAAGGGGTTAGGAGTGAAGAGTTTCCCATTATAAGCTAAGGTTCAAATCTTATCGATGAACTGTGTGAGTTGAAAGTGAGTGTAAGCTAGGAGTAAGCCTCCCCTTTCTTGCTTTAGAAATAAAGTATTATGAGTGTAAGCATGAAGTAAGTGTAAGTAAGGAGTGGGCACCATACTTTCTTATTCCAAATATTTAGGAAATAAAAAACTAAAGGATTCTTATGAGGACAAGCTAGGAAGCATGTCACGAAAGACATTTTTGAAAGTCTTAATTAGAAGCAAGGATACCCTAGCTAGAAGTATGGAATTTTTACTTGGGCGTGAGAGGAAGAGGAATATATCCAAGTAGTAAATATTACACTTGAATTGATGATCAAGGATGAGATGGTCGAGCATGACATAATGGTTCTTAAACTTAGAGGGTTAATATACAAGTTCCACAAATACTAGCTAGTTTTCCTAGAGATTCAAAATTGAATAAGTGGAAGTGAGGATGAAATTTAAATTATTCTATGATATTTTTTGAAAGTATTTATCCTCATCATTTTTCTAGTTTAGAAATCAATGATAAAATAATGGGTGATGGCCCATGGCTTAACAGGAGAGATGTATTATATTTAAGACCATGGAGTGAATAGTTTTCTATGGAGATAAAAACTATTAAAAGAATTTTGGTGCGGATTAGATCTTTTGGACCTCCATATTAGCTTACCAATAAGGAGGCTTTGAATAATATTAGCTATACTTGAGGGGAGTTCATCCATAAGGGACCAACTATGAAGGAGCGAAGGCATGTTGTATACACTTGGATATGTGTTGTCATGGATATTTCAAAACCTTTACCTTTATTCTCTTAGATTAAATATAAATCAATAGAATGAGATCAACAAGTGGATTATGAAAACATTACATTTTGATATTGCAAATGTTATGAGACTAGACACATGGCAAGAAATTACAAAGTGAAAACAATGGAGAAAGAGAAAATAATTGAGCATTAGATAAACTAATATGAAGCAAGGAGATAATACCATTAGAAGTTGGATAAAATTAAGGATTTTCCACTTCCATGAAAGTAGTAAAGAAATTCCCTTTGCATTATGATGAAGTCCATTATGGTTTACTTAGATAAACCATTAGAAGAAACAAAGAAGAACACAAGGGATAAGAAAGTGCAATGCACAAGTTGAAATTTAAAAGGAATTCATGGTGCAAAGGAATATGAAAAAGTATATTTTAAAGTAAAGGAGGTGAAAAAAGTTAAGGTTAATCTAGGCAAATCATCTTCATTTTTCTCAAGTAGTATAAAATCCTTTTCTTGTAATAAAATAGAAAGGAGCATAGAATACATCCCTTATACTATAGGGATTTAAGATCAATATAGCAAAGAAATGAGTATGGAGAATATCCATGAAAATTTAGGGTTTCCAAGACAGCATAAGAAATTAATTACTATGGAGGATTATTCTTGCACTTTAGGATCTTTAGGGAAACATTTAAGGTTTTTTGATAAGCATAAGAAGGAAATTACTATGAAGGATCATTCTTGTATTTTACAATTTCCAAGGCAACATAAAGAGGAAAGTGTTTGTGAGGCTATTCCTTGCACTTCAAATTCTCTAAGGCAACATAAATCTTTAGAAGAGAAGTCTCATTATGAATAGTATGGAGAAATAGAATAGATTGATGAAGATAAAAAATTTTGTGGTAATGGAAAAAGGAGAGGAAGTTCCTCAAAGCAAAAACAAAGAGAAGTGAAAAATCAAAGGGTTATTCATTTGGGAAACCAAAAAATATATCACACGTGCTAACAAGAAGTGGTATTAAGCCAAAAATTAAAAAAAAATTAATTATGAAAATTATATCCTAGAATATTAGGCATATGAACAAGGCCCCGAAAAAAAATTTATTAAGGATTTAATAGGTTTTTAAAGTCATTAATTTATTTTAATACAAGAAACAATATTTAGTAAGAAATATAAGGATACATTCAAAAATATTTGGAAGATGGGGGATTGTCGAATAGCTTATTTTAGAGGAGCTTCTAGAGGCGTTGCCACAATATGGAACAAATACAAATGGGATAGAAAATTTCTAGAAGAAAAAAGTAATTGGATTTTTGGTCTAATATTGAATGAAAGATAAAATTATTAAAATTAGGGTTATAAATCTATATGCTTCAACTATAGTTACTCATGAAAGATGTTGGAAGGACCTCAACACATTTTTGTCAAATAAAATGATGATTCATCCTTGTAATCATGGATTCTTAGGGAGGACTTCAACACAATTCTATATCCTTTCAAATAGAAGTACAGTACTTCTATGATGTGAAAGCATCTAGCATATAAAAAATCTCATAATATTAAAGGTTGATTAAAAGTGGTTATGGATGATTCGTTATGGAAACTACCATCTATGAATATAAAATGAAGTGTTTCTTTCCATGTCAAGGTAGAAAATAAAAAAAAAATGGAGAGGAAATAGAAAGGGAGGAAGATGAATCTACGAGAAAAAAGAAATACTGACAAGCATAAAAATATATAGGAAAAGAGAAGAGACGAGATAGCATGACATACATGAAGAAGAAAAGAGAAGAAGAGAGAGAGAGAGGTCTACAGGCATAATATTCTTGAGTAAGATAGAGAGGTTTTTTTGTGAGAAGGTTTGGGTGTATGCATAGTGTAGAGAGTGCATAGGAGAGAGAAATCATTGTGTATTATAGATATGTATGTTTGTAAACATTGATATTTGTTATGACTCTGTAAATGCAAATGTCATACAGGCCAAGTTAATGCCAATATTATTATATCCAATTTTGTGTGCTATGAGAAATTGTATGGTTAAAGTGTGATTGCAGTATATTTCTAGTTGGGAACCTAGAGAGATTCGCACTGGGGAGGATTAGACGTTTTTTGTAGGACTACCCAAACTACCGAACTCGTTTCGGCCATATCTCACTCATCCGAACTCGGATTGAGCTGAAATTTTGAGGGTAGATGCCTGAAAAACCCTAGAACGTCTCCACCAATTTTCATATCATTTGGAGCAACACAGATCCTAGCGCATCCCTATGTGTGAACGATATATTTGGCAAGCGGCTATGCGAGGGTTTCATCGGGGTTGAGTGCAAGCAGCTCCAGAGGTTGGTTTTTAGGGCCTTCGGGCCCTAGCGGCCAATATTTTTGTGGTTTATGCTCAATATTTTAGCAGGAAATGTTGTAGGGGATACAAGATGGGTTAGAAATTTGTCTTTCAACATATCATACTGTGAACTTGAGTGACAACGGCTTCCAATTTGTTGCACAAAAGAAAAGTGAAAACCATACCTTTCCACGACGTCTAGGGCAAGGATTAAAGAGACCACGAAATAAGTTTCAAGCAGTTGATCAAAAAATGGCTCATATCTCAAGTGAATCTGGTGCTAAGGTGCACCCACAAAATAATTCTACTGTGAAAACCCTTGTCAAGGGTAAGAATTTTGAAGACTCGGTCCCAAAAATGAATTTTAGGGATGCCCTTCGTGGTGGACAGCCTCATCCCAATGCTAATATCAATATTAGGGCTTCTCATAAACCTCTAAGAATGCCTAAGATTGATCCTAGGAAAATGGAGTCAGGATGTCTTAAAGCGCTGATGGAACTCCTATTGTTAAGCTTGATATGGGTAACATTTAGACTGGCATTGAAGATTTGGAAAAAAGAGGACTAATTTGTCGGTTCGTGGGTTTTCGTCCGAGTCTATCTGCTTTCAAATTTTGGGCTGCAAAAAGCTGGAAAACTAAAGGTGAGTTACAAATCTCTATTTATCCAAATGGTTATTTTCTTGTTTTATTTGCTAATAATGAAGATAGAGAGAAAAATTTTCAAGGGGGTCCTTGGTTTTTTGGAAGGGCGGGGCTTTTCATGAAGCCCTGGCATACTAAATTTAAAGCCAAAGAAGAGATGCCTTCTATAGCTCCCGTGTGGGTTAGACTCTTTGGCCTCCCTATTGAATTTTGGAATCCTACTGTTTTTTCTTCAATTGGAAACTCTTTAGGAACTTTTATGATGGTTGTTGATTGTACTCAAAATTTTGAACATATTATTTATGCTCGAATTTGTGTTTTAATGGATTTTGACAAACCCCTACCTAAAAATATCACATTACAATTTTGGGAAGACACTTGGGAGCAAGTAGTGGACTATGAGAACATTCCTTTTCGTTGTAGAATTTGCCATGAATATGGTCATTTGGCCAGTGCTTGCCCAAATAAAATTCCTGATCAAAAGAAAGAAGATATAAACTCAGTAGGTTTCCAAATACCTAAGAAGAAGAACAATTAGAAAAAACGAGTAATGAAGGATCAATCAAATTCATTTGCTAATATGTTTGAAATCCTTTCCACAAATGATGTCCCAAGTGAGGAAGAGGAAATAATGGAAACTGAAATCTTAGAAACACAATTTAAATATGAAGGAAAGAACTCGAGAGACAAACCAACAAATCAAAGGTTTTCAACGAGAAAAAAAAAGGAGAAAATTTACACAAGAAAAACAATATTTCAAATGTCAAAACTTCAAATAATGCGAGTCCCAATATAGACTCCATTGAACCATCTAGTAAAATTTTGGTTGTGTATGAGCATTCTTCAAGGTTAGAAGCCATCTCAGATTCAATTGGAATAAGTCAAGAAACAGGGAAAAAAAATTGAAGATGGATTCTAATCAAAAAGTAGGTCGCAAGACCAATCAATATCATATGGTAAAAGAAGGTGAAAATCTTGTAGAGGAAGGTAATATTAATGCCCTTCCCAACATTTTTAGCCCTGGTATTAATGAAGATCATCACTTGGAATATTAGAGGACTCAAAGGGAGTCTTTCAAAACAAAATGAAATTAGAAGAATGATTCAGATAAATCATCCACATCTTGTTTTCCTTCAAGAAACAAAGATGTCAATGGAGGATATGGACTTAATTGCCGGTAAAATTTGGCCAGCTGGAAAAGTGGTTTCCCTCAGTTCCCAAGGGACTTCGGGTGGCATTGCTTGTCTTTGGGACCCAAAAGAGGTAGTTATTCACCATATGGTTGGCATTTGGGGTTTGTTGGCTATAGCTATTCAAAGTAGACATTCCAACCAGATTATGCTCTGCATTACTTGTTTATGCCCCGACTTCTTTGGAGGAAAAAAGAAGACAGTGGAAGGATATTACTCATATTATCTCTCATTTTCCTAAATCTTGGATCTTGATCGGAGGAGATTTCAATACCATCCTCTCTCTGGATGAGAAAATGGGGGGAAATAGAAATTTGGACAAAAGTAATGACCTCATGAGCGAATATATTGCAAACCTCCATCTTGTGGATATCCAACCAGATAATGGCCTTATGACTTGGTCTAACAGAAGGCAAGGCTTAGCTTGTATAATGGAGAGATTGGATAGGTTTTTGCTCTCTGAAAATTTCTTAATCCATGGTCACATTCCTAAAGTGAAGACTCTTAATAATGTTGGTTCGGATCATTGGCCAGTCATGGTGGAAATGTGGAAAACCAATGTGAGTTTCTCTCCTTTTTGTTTTCAATTAATGTGGCTTAGAGACATTTCCTTCAGACCTCGTGTGCAACAATGGTGGAAGGAAGGTAAACCTAGGCATGGGACTAAGATGTTTTGTTTTGCCAAAAGACTGCAATACATTAAATCCAAAATCAAGACTTGGAACTGGAAAGAGTTTGGGGATGTTCATAAAAAAAAACATGAAGTTATTGCTCATCTTGAAAATTTGAATAAGAAAATCCGTTTAGATGGCCTCACGAGAGAAGAGAAGTGCGAGATGAAATTAAACTCACAACTCGGTTAGAGGAATGGGAAAAAAGAGAAGAAATCTTATGGAAGCAAAAATCTAGAATTCAATGGCTCAAAGAAGGAGATCGAAACACAAATTTCTTCCACAAATCTCTTCTAGCTCGAAGATCTCACAACTTTATTTCTTCCTTAAAATCAGATTCCGGAGATGTTGTTTATACTTGGGATGGCATGAACTCTATTGTTGTTGATTACTTTTCCAATATTTTTGCTGCTACTCCTCTTGACTCAGCTTCACAACAAAATGTTCTTCAAGCAATCCCTTCTCTTATCACTTCTGAGAACTCTATTTTGATTGCTCCTGTTACTATCAATGAGCTTCAACAAGTAGTTTTTAAAATGCAAAAAGGGAAAACCCCAGGTCTTGATGGTTTTCCTATTGAGTTCTACCAAGAGTTCTGGGATATCCTTCATGTTGATTTATTAGAGGTGGTGGAAGAAGCCAGGAAATCCAAAGAAATTTTGAAGGTTATCAATAAAACTTATATTACTCTTGTTCCAAAAGCTCAAGAGGTTGATCATATCTCAGCTTTTAGACCTATTGCTTTATGTAATGTTCTTCTCAAAATTATTACTAAAATCATGGCAGAAAGGTTGAAGCCTCTTTTGCATAAGATTATTTCCCCAGAGCAAGGGGGATATGTGGAAGGACGTCAAATAGTAGATGAGATAGTTCTTGCTCAGGAAGCCATCCATTCCATGGATATGCAAAATTCTCCTTCTATGTTCATCCGGTTAGACTTATCCAAAGCTTATGACAGAGTGGATTGGCACTTCCTTATCAAAGTTTTGAGGCAATTTGGTTTCTCTAAGGATTGGATGGATTGGATTATGGGATGTATCTCTTCAGTTTCCTACTTAGTTCTTATCAATGGCAGGCCTTCTCAGTCTTTCCCAGCTTCCAGAGGTATTAGGCAAGGTGACCCGCTATCCCCTTATTTATTCATCATTCTTGTTGAATGCTTGGGTAGGACTATAACCAAAAAGAGGGAAAACAAAACCCTTGAGGGAGTTACCATTGCTCATGGAGCTAGACCTATCTCTCATCTTCAATTTGTGGATGACTCTACCCTTTTAGGTAAAGCTACGAGTTAAGGAAGCTTCTAATATTAAGCAAATCATTAGCTGTTTTTCTAAGGCTACTTGGGCGAGTTGATCAATGAAGACAAATCTAAAGTTATTTTCTTTCACTGCTCTGCTAGACAGGAATCCATGGTCTTGGATAAATTAAGATATAAGAAGACCTCTCTTCCAATCACTTATTTAGGTATTCCCATAAATATTCAAAGGCAAAAAAATAAAGATTGGAATTGGTTGTTGGACAAAGTCAAGAAGAAAATTGGAAAGTGGACCAACAAGTGGCTTTCTTCTAGGGGTAGAATCACCTTGGTAAAATCAGTCCTTCAAGCTATTCCTATTTATGTTTCTTCCATTTTGAATATCCCAAAGGTTGTTCTTCAAGAATTGGATCAAATCAGTCATCGTTTCCTTTGGAGTGGTACTAAGGAGAAAAGAAAATGGGCCTTGGTGAAATGGGATACTTTATGTCTTCCTAAGAGTGAAGGGGGGTTAGGATTCCGGTCTTCAATTAATAACAACAAAGCTTTAGCTACTAAATTATATTGGAGGATGTTGCATAACCCCAATGCTCTTTGGGCCAATAATCTCCATGCTAAATATGCTTGAGAACAAAAGGCCTGAAGACCTTGTTCGCTATCAACTTCCTACCAAAGGTTCTCCCATTTTAGCAGTTCTTAAGAGCTGGTGAGGATTTGATAAAGAAAAAATTATTTTGGATCATTCATAATGGTCAACATGCAAATTTTTGGATAGATTCTTGGGATGGTCACAAGCCTTTGATAACTCAGTTTCCCGATTGGAGGCCTTGGATGGAGGAGCTTCATCGAGCTAATTGGATAAAGGTGGCTAATTACTGTCGGTACCATACTGGTAATTCAAAGGTTGGTAGATATTGGATCCCTATTGAGGACTAGCCTATTCAAATCCCAGAAAGGCAAAGACAAGATATCCAAGGCATCCTTCATATGAGATCCCTCTCTTGGTCCCATGAAAAATATTGTTTTGGATGGAACAACACTACTAAGGGTGAGTATTCAGTTGCTCAAGGTTATTTGACCTTATGCCATAATAATCCCAACCATTCTTCGACATATTTTCTCAATTGTGGGCTCAAAAGCTCTGGCCTAAGGTGAGGTTCTTTAATTGGCTTTTATTGCATCGTAGGGTGCTTACTTGGTGAGCAACTTATGAAGCGTGGTTTTCATGGCCCTTTTAGATGTGAAATGTGTGAAGAGAATGTAGAAAATATCAACCATATTTTTATTGAGTGTACTTTAGCCTCTGAGCTATGGAGGAGAATGGCAACTTTACTTGGCTTACGAGTGGTCCAATTTTTTCACTTTTGAACAGACTTTGGAGGGATTGGCCTAATCAAGAGGGTGTTGATCATTTTATTAGGCTAGTTAGTTTGGATGGGTTCTACCATTCTTCTTTGGAATATTTGGAATGAAAGGAACAACCGAATTTTTAATCAAGATAGGAAGGATATTCACTATATTTGGCAAAATACCATAGCCAACTTAGTTGAATCAGTCCATCAACTCCTTAATCACCCCCAAAACTCCCACCAAATATGGGATCAAGTGATGCAAATATTGAAGATTAAACCTTCTAAGGGCAACCAACTTAAAGGGAATGTGAGTATTAGTAAGATGGATAGGACTAGAAATTGGCAACCTCCTCCTAAGGATTTTGGAAAAGTCAATACTGATGGAGCCTCTAGAGGGAACCCTGGAAAAGCCAGTGTGGGAGGAATTGGTAGACTTTCGGATGGCTCCCTGGTTTTTACTTTTGCTTGAGAATTTGGGTATTCTTTCCAATAACCTTGTTGAGGGGTATGGTATCCTTAGAGGCCTTCAGGAGGCTACTAAGGTTGGATGGGAAAAGGTGTTAGTTGAGTCCGACTCTCAACTTATGATTAATCTCTTGAAGACTCCTTCTAAGAATCATAAGGTGGATTGGAGAATAAAAAGAATTATTGAGAAGATTCGAGTTAATCCGGATGGGATTTTTGAAAGTTGATTACAATCATGTGGTCGAGAGATCAAAACAAGAGTGTTGATGCTTTAGCTAATTGGGCTTTGGACAAAGGTGATCTTACTTGTTATGGCCACCCTCCTATATGGTGGGCTTCTCAAATTAGGGAAGCTCTTCTTTCTATCATTTCTTTGGATGGCTCCAATTCTGAAGGTACCTAGTTTCTTCTTGTTTTTTTTTTTTTGTTTCTCTTTGGTTCATTCAGGTTTTTTTAGTTCCCTAGCTCATTCTATTCTTTATTTTGTTTCCTCTGTTGATTCTTGCATTAATAGTCTTCTGGTCTAGATAGGTCATTGTTTTGTTCATTTTTTTTTTCTTTTGTCTTCTTTGTTTTTTTGTTTAGTTTTTTAAGGTGGGTGGGTTCTTTTGTTTTGTTTTGTTTTTGTGTTCTTTGTGTTGTTTTTGTTGTTCTTGTGTTTTTGTTGTTTTTTTTTTTTTATGTTTTTTGTTATTGTTCTTGTGTTTTTTTCGTTCTTGTTCTTGGGTTTCTCTTTGTTTGTGTTATTTCATTTTTTTATGTGTGAGTGTTTTCTATGTTTTTTGTTTTTGTTTATTGTCTGTTGTTGGTTGTTTTTATTTTTATTTTTATTTTTATTTTATTTATTTTATTTTTAGGTTTTGGTTGTGTTTATTTTTCATGTTTTTTTGGGTTATGTCTTTGTAGTGTTTATTAGAAAATAACTCTATAGAATCTATTATTTCTCCTTTCACTTTAATACATCTACATTCTTATGAACTAAAAAACAACATTTAATAACCTAGGTGTTGTAGGTGAGTTGGAGAGGAGAGGGCAATCCTCCAAGGGAGGTCCCAGGTTCGAATCTCCACCCTACCAAAAATTTGAATTGGGTATCCAAAATCCAATTGATAATGTTGGTGCAGGCAGGGCTGGGTGTAACTCCCGAGTGACTTTAACGGTATAGAACCCCCTGTTCGTGGTCTCTCAGACCAAGGCGACCCCGCAAGGGGTTTTTTGCTTTTAAAAAAAATAAAAACAACATTTAATAATAAGGTTATACTCTTCTTATTTCTCCTTTCCAAATAACTCTTACTTAGATTATTTCTATTTCAATATTACATATTTAATATGTAAATGCTATTAACACCTTTTTCTTGAAGACTCATTTTTAACTTTCTCCTTAAGATTTCATTAAGGCTAATATGGTGCTCTCAAATACTTAATGTAAAATAGATTTAAATTCTCAAATAATGAACCTATGTTGCACCACTATCACATACCTTTCTGGTATCCTTTTTGCTAGTTTCTTTGATGATTTAATTCACCCCTTATTGTAATCTTGATTTTGTAAGTTTTACACCTTTGTTCTCCTTCATAAAACTTACCAAATTCATAGCTCTAATTGTTGCTCAAATTTCTACTAGTTTTTTGCCTAATAATTCTT
Organism: Wollemia nobilis; assembly: GCA_028583015.1. Classification (NCBI taxonomy): domain Eukaryota; kingdom Viridiplantae; phylum Streptophyta; class Pinopsida; order Araucariales; family Araucariaceae; genus Wollemia; species Wollemia nobilis. The sequence continues at coordinate 5,834,925 of JAQPPZ010017192.1, forward strand.
TCCAAATCTGCCCCAAAGTTCTCCAAAACTGTAGCTATTTATCTTCTTCTAATATTATCCATAAAACCTGATTCTGTAGCTCCAAATATTCTTCAAAACCTATGTCTTCAAACTTTGTAACTTGCAGCTATTAATGCTCCCCAAATGCTATTAAAAATTTTGTAACTCTTCAATCAACTCCTCTATTTCATTATCCAAAACTTGCAACAAATATCTCTAGAATGTTGTCTTCTTTTGCTATCTTAGCCTTCTTCAATATTCTATTCGAAGGCACTCCAAAACCTGCCCAAAACTTTCCAAATCTACACCTCAATATCTTCTTCAATTTAGTATCCTTCAACCATTCAATTTATCCTTCAAAAATTTGAAAACTTCTATCAAATTAGCCTTCAAAAATATTGTGGATGTCCTTAAATTTCCCAAAATTATGGGCTCTTCAATATTCTTTACTCCCTCAATCTTCTTGTCAAATTCTGACTTTGAATTCGATCTCCTTAACTATATTCTTCCTCAAGAATTTGAATGTCTTGAGGTATTCAAAAACCTTTTCCAAAATTTGGCAAACTTCTTACCAAAATCTCTTTCTCTTAGGCTTGTTTTCGTATGGCGATAATTATTCCAAATCCTTCTTATCATAAACTTCTCCTTGCTTGCAATCTTCTTCCTCTAGATTTCTCTACAACTCCTCCAATAATCACTCCTTTAATTTTGTAATAAGGCTTTCTATAGCCTTCTTCTTCTCCTCTAAATTCTCTTGAGACCTCTTCTCCTTAGGTCTTCTAATTCTACAATTCCTCAATTCTTCTCAAAACTTCAATGAGACTTTTCCTTGGTCTCTTCAATCTTCCAACTATGGAAATTATGTAATGAGATCGCTTTCCTAGATCTCCAAAATATACTGCTTCTGAATTTTACAATATGACCTTTTCTTAGTCCTTCTCTACTTTAAATATTCTATCTTCAATAGAAGTCTCCTATGATGGTCTCCTCAATCTTCAATCTATAGTTTTCAATCTGCAGTCTTTAATCTTCTAAATCTAGGTTCTTCAATTTGACCTCTTTTAGGTCTTTACAACTTCTTCAATTTGCAGTCTTCAATATTCTATGGGGACCTCCTTCTTGATTCACCTCAATATTCAATATCAATGGGTCCTTTTTTTTGGACCTCCTCAATATTCAATATATACTTTTTTGCAACAAAGAATTAATCCTTGCATGAGGAAAGTACATAGACTTTCAGGAAACGAAGGTGAAATTATTCTCTATATTTAATTTTTAGTAATAAGAAACTTAGACAATAAAAACCAAATACTTAAAAATCTCCAAAATTCTAAAATGAATAAACTTCACTATTTGTTCTTAAAACTAGTGAAAGGAATTCTATGTTGAGTCCTCGTCTTCACAAGTTCTTCTTCAACTCTGTGGAACGACTCTAGCCAACTTGTAATCTGAAATTCCTTCAATTTATCAAAAATCTTTACTAGGACCTCCTTCTTGGGTCTCTTAATCTCCTCAATGTCAAGGTCTATATTCAAGACCTGAAATCTCCTTCTATTCTGAATTTGTTCTTGGAATAGGTAAATCTTCAAACTTCTTTAGTTTTCCTTTCCATAGATAATATCCTTAACTTCACTAGTTTCTCCTTCACCAGTTGAAATATCCTTTGCAACTTTAAAACATATGCAAATGAAAATCTTTTTGTGGCTCTGATGCCACTTTAGATTTTGAATCTTAATACTTAAGATAAAATTATAAAAATATCAATAATAAAGTTACAATATGATATATATGATAATGGTAATATTATAGAAGTATAAAACTCGAAAATAACTTCAACAATCATTCATAAACTTTCCATTAACAAATGCTCAAAAAATGGTACAATAGCTCTAAAAGTATCAAGTAAGTGCCAAGTCATATCCTATCATGTCACTTCATGTTGCATCATGTCACATCACTTTACATATACATATACACTATATATACAATGTAATGTGACTCTTCATATGGAGTACTCTTGGCCTTCACCTTATAGAGACTCTTCCACTTCCTATTCTAAAGACACGTGCACATTGACAACTATGCACATTTACAATACCAAAATACTTTGCACACTTTAATAATACTTGTACACTTATTACATTGCATAAAGTAAATCATAACTTCTAATCTAGAACATTCTTCCTAATCTAAGGATGCAACCAAGATGGTATATTAGCAGGTACCAAATAATATAATATATTTCAACATGATCGAGTACGTTGAAAGGTATAATTTGAAGGATGAACTGATAAAGATTATTGTATTAAGATATGGTCATCTTGTCTCTATGAAGGAGTGTTGTCTTGCTATTGAATGAATGTTAACTTGTTGTTTTAAGGAGTGTTGACATGAGTCTTATGAAGTTTTCGTCTTAAGAATAATAGTCCAACATCTTGGTATCAATCCAAAGAATATTTGCATGCCAAGGAAGTGTTATCATACCATCTAAAAGAGTGTCATTGTGTCACTGAAAGAAACATCATCTTGTCATTACCATATTATAGAATATCAATACATAGAAATCTCCTGAGATAATATTATCAACATGTAGACTTGTTGTCTTGAGATTTTGAGAGTGTTTCCATGAAGGATATCATCTTTTCAATTATCATATTTATCTTTTTTATCTTTCCACTACGAACATTGTTAATTTGTGCCCTTACCATATTTAGTTGTCATCTTATGGAAGTGGCCTCTTGTGCCATTATTATCTCGAGACTTTACCATCTTGAGTAGTCCAATTGTATGTCATCACCATCTCATGTCGACATTGTTGGTTGTATATGTGATTATTGTACACCCATTGTAGGAGGTTGAGTTAATAGTTGGTTGCTCATGAAATTCATCTTTTAATAGATGGCCTTTTCCTATTTGCATCACTTAGTATAAATGCATGTTAGAAGTTTTTAGAAAAAATTACAATGAGGAAGAGGAAGACCGCATGGTCTCGAATCCCAACCAATGGATATAGCTAAAATGAGAGATAAATCACCACCAAGCTAGATGTAATTGAGATTTTCCAAAGGAGAGGCATTCATCTTAAAGAGATTAGTGATAGTAAAGAGGAGGAAACTAGTTACGTGGAAGCTCGAGATAAAGAGCAAGGAGAAGAATTAGAGCAATAGTTGATTCAGATAATCTCAAGCATAGGAAGTAAACCAAATATGGATACTCCAATTTTAATGGAATTTTAAACCTAGAAGAGTTAATAGATTGGATAACTAACATGGAGAGATATGAATCTATGGAGGATCCAAACTAGGTCAAATTTGCATGCACATGATTGAAGGGATACGCTTCAATTTAGTGGGATCATGTCCAAACTAAAAGGTAGAAAAAGTATAAAGATAGAATCCAAACATGGAAAAAGTTTGTATGCAAGTTAAAATAAAAATTTCTACTACATATTACCAAATTGGATTGTTTAAAAGACTTCAAAATCTCAAGCAAAAGGAGTTAGGAGTGAGAGTATACGAAATAATTTTATAAGTTGACCATAAGAGTGAGTTATATTGAAGATGATGAGGAGACAATAGCAAGATACATAAATGGGCTAAGGTTATCCATACAAGATGAAATTGGTTTGCTTTGAATTAGAATAATTGAAGAGGTATATCAATATGCACTCAAGACAAAAGAAAAGTTGACTCACAAGCAACAAAATAATTCTAGAGGAAGAGGATGGTTCTCTAAAGGAATAGAACAATCAAATAGTGGTAGAGGACAACATATGCAAGAAGGAGAAGCTAGTACTTCATAAAGTAATATCAATTATATCATTAGAGAAACAAATATTTCTCAAGTGGAATAGGTGGTTATGATAGAGGAAGGGGTAGAGGATTTCTTGAAATTGATTTAGATGCAGAGAAGTTGGTCATCAAGCATTTGAATGTCCAAGTGTACAACAAGATAGCAATATAGAAAAGGAAGTTAGGAACCATATTGCACGGGTAGACAAAGAAAGTATTATCTCATCGAAAAGTATGAAGAAACTGAAACAAGGAGAATCTCTCATGATGAAGGTGTTGTTAAAACCAACCAAAGAAGAGCAAGAACTATTACAAAGAAGTATTTTTAGAAGCATATGTAAATCAAGAGGCAAGCAAAAGTACAAATAATTTAGCATCTATCAATATGGTAGAAAATCTTGGGAGAAGAAGATTTTACAAGCAAATTTGTATAAGGTCTCTTGGTTGCAAAAGGGGCATCAAATTTTGGTGAATGAACGATGTATAGTAAACATTTAAATTGGTTCTTACAAGGATGAGATACTAAGTGATGTTATGCCCTATGGATGCTTGTCATGTCTTATTGGGAAGACCATGGTAGTTTGATAGAAACGTAGTGAATGATGGTAGGGTGAACACCTAAACTATTGAGAAAGATAGCAAAGTGGTACATGTAGTAAATATTGACTACACTAGGCAACAGTATTCCAAGAAGGGCAACTTCAACCATCAACAGAAAGGAGCAATATGAGAGACTCTAGGGGCCCTGTGACTTATCAATTTGCGCATGTGGTAGGATTACCGAGAAGATGATCGAGATTAAATATCCACTTGAATCATAAAGCAGACATTCAAGAAATGTCATGATCACCTGATGGCTTGTGCCATCCTTTATAGCCTTTGGGGTGATAATTAATATGAACCCGATCATTGGTTGGAGCCCAAGATCTATTTTTGTGATAACTAATATGGATCCACCACTAGCTGAGATTCCACCCAAACAATGGTTGTAGATTCATTCCACCCCTACGTGATCAAGCTTGTAAATATAGTTAGCTTCTGCATTTGATTTGGTTTATGGTAGTCGTTCATGTGGTTATCACCTCCCTACTACCTGTGTAAGAGATCATCCATGGGAGATTAGGGTAGGAAGAATCTAGTAGCTACTAAAGATGAAGATAAACTCAGAATCGCTCATCACATAAATATTTTGCAAATTATCTAATCATGATATTTGATGGTCCTAGCAACCCTACCTATATTTTTCTTCGATGTTGGTCTAATGTGTCATAATTTGAGCTCCTACATGCTAATTTTTCCATCAAAAGGAGCTCAACCCTTAACAGTATACAAGAACATGGGACCATATTAGAGCACTTCAAATATTTAAACCATGTGAATCGTCTAATATTAAATCTATAATGATCATTAGCTTTGTTGCACATTAAAAGGTGGTCAAGCATCAATGCCCTGCTAACCATTTGATCTTCCATCTATGGTTAGTACTCTTTTTGCATCTGAAGCGAGTGACCAAGGGTCGTTAAAGTGATGCAAGCCCTTGATCCTTCATCTAATGACTCATGTTTCTCTTAATGGGAAGTCAATGCAAGGAGAAAGTCCCATTGATAATTAAGATCTAGACATGTGGTAAGTGTAATAGTCACTCGTAAATGGAAGCAGCAGCACCAAAGAGCTCCACTGTTGGTTAAATAGGCTACCAAAGTTGACTAATAAACCTTCTGCAATTACACATGTGATGATTAATTAATCACCCGCCACATGGATGAGCCTACCCTATCAACCTACACTTATCATAAGCATACCTAAGGAGCCCCAATAGTCATTTGATCAAAGGTGGTCATCTCGATGATGACAACATCACTATAGGTGTGTCTTTCCAAAATAACAGGTAGTGGCTAGAAGAATATTGGTTCCTAAAGCCTCAAACTAGGAAAAGTTAATTACAAAAGATCCCTCATACACTCCCCAAGGGGAATCCCTAGTAGAGGTAGTTGATGATGGTAGCAACATATAGCCATCCAATGACTCAGAGGCCTTTAGCATTTATGGTCCTAGACCTAGACACCTTGGGGTAACCAACTATTGGATGTGAAGGGATATTAAGCATGGATCAAATATGGTTTTCTGGATTTCCTGCACAAAGTTTTGGAGGGTAAAGCCTCTCATTTTTATCTATAAATAGGAATGTAATTTTTATTGTTAGGCATTGGAATTTATGTGCTTGTGCCTAATATTTAGAATTGTATGCTCTTTCTCTAACCACCTTTTTGTGTATAAGCTAGACTTGAGCCTTAAATCACATTTTCTAAATAGCATCAAACCTCTTTTGACCTCATGCCTCTATAATTTCTTGATACATGGAAGTTGTGACTAACCTTGTTATCTTATTTTTGTTATATGTTTGAATACTTGGGTATGGGTGGAAACCATATTCAATTTCTAGTTGTTAATATGTGATGAATGTGTTCATTTAAGTTCACTATACATAGAAATATTCTTGATCTTGGTGCATCGCCTTCATAGCTTAGGATTTAATTTTTCCATAAAATTTTAGTTTTGCTTTTTATTTTTCCTTTCCCCTAGCATGTTGCATATAGGACAACGATAAAACTTAAAAGGTGTGCTAATATCACATCATACGAGGATCCAACCTCAGCAAAAATATTGAAAGTTACCCCATGGGCATTTTTACCTCTTGTAAAGCTTTGCACTATGTCGTTCAAAGCAAGGCACCAGTGCCTAGGCACATCAAGCCACTATCACATATGGTCAAGATATTCCAAGGTGACAATAGTTCAAATTGGCATACCCAATGGGACAAGCTTGATATGTCTGTTCCAAAAGAAATAATTATGATTAAGATTTCAATGAAGGTCTTAGTTAGCCTACTTTTTGAAGCATAGAAATATTCACCTAGCAACTCCACTAAAGAAGAAGACCCTAAAGAAGTCATCTAATAAGAGATAAGAGTGATATTATAGTGAAATATCTTTGTCTCTTGACCTATTAAACAATCCAAACCTCCACCTGGAGACTCCATCTCCAAGTAAGGACATAGAAATATATGAGGACGTTTGTCACTAAGTCCTTTGCTAGAGCCAATCTGTAAGTGTTAGTACCTCCTTTGAACCAAAGAATGAGGATAAGGAACCAATGACGTAATATGAAAACATAATAGAACCAACCTCCTAGGACATTTCTCACATGGAACAACAAAGGCCCTGTGATTCCACCTACTTTGCTTGGTACATGGGACTTGATCCTCGCCTTGGCATTTAAATAGTTATCATACTCACAAGAAAATATGCCACTACTTCGATATAACATTTGCACCATATAGTGAGATTGTGTGCAGTGCATAGCATAGCCCTTAGGTTTCTAGTTGTATCCTTCAAAGGAAAATCTCAAGAGTGGTACATCAACCTCACCCCACGCTTCATCAAAAACTGGGATTAGCTCATGAATCTCTTGATAGACAGATTTAGAGAAAATGTGGGCAATGTATCTCTCCTCAAGCAGTTCACGATCATCAATAGGATGCTCATTGAAATAATGGATGATTTTAATGTTCAATTCCATAAGACCTGGCAAAGGATCCCTAGTGAGATCAAGCCTCCCCTAAGTATGGCATTTGTTTATTATTTGAAAGCATTTAATTTATAAATAGCCATGATGGTCAAATCTAAGGTAGGTAACTCCTTGCCAAAAGCTTATGAGATAGTCACTCAAGTTGAGAATGACCTAATCCAGATAGGAAGGATAATCCTTAGGCCTCCCTTACCATTATTTCCCTACACCTAACCCCTCTATCAATCAACTCCATTTGTTTAGTCCACTACTTATCAACCTACACCCACTACAATTTTAGAGAAAACCCAAACTCCTCACCCAACCTGACCAAATCCTTATCCCAATCCTTATGCCTTAGAGTTTAACAAGATGAGGAATATGTTTAGGACAGTCTCCAATGAGATTACAGCTCTTAACAAACAACATAATACCCAAAGGTTTTCTTACCAAAACTATCCAAAGCCTCCTTTCCAATAGGGCAACCAAGGCTACCAATCTTTCCTAAATGGAGTATCAAAGACCTCTACCTCTTCCTAACAGGGATTTTGGACAACCACAAACCTCAGTTTAGCAAATAGTACCTATACCCATTCCCTTACAACAGGTTCCCCCTAATCCAATCAAGGACATAGTGACCACCTAAAATAATTATGTGGAAAATTCCAATGTGTGGTATTGTTCCATCCCTAAGGGTTATGACTCTAACTCTCATAGTGAAAATGAGACTCATCCAACTAGTAAAACCATCCATACCCAACTATCTTCCTCGTATGTAAAGTCATATACATATGCACTAAACCAAGATCCTCCTATTCAGCTACCAAGCCCATCTCTAAGGACTAATTTCCCATCTCTAGAGTAAACCCTGGCTACCTAGGATGAGTCTTAAAGCAAAAGCTTTTTGTTGAGGATTGTGCAAAGGTTAAGTGTGGAGCCTTTTCTTCCCCTCCTCCACAAGTTGTTGGTCGCCTTAGTTGTACCAAGGTTCTTAGCATTAAAAGGTCTTGAGTTTATTGGATTATTCAAATTATTCTAGACCCCTGGTCGATGTGGATGCTTGTAGTGCCATATCAATCATATTTTATATGTGTGTGTGTGTGTGTGCATTCCTAGCCAATCAAAATGATTCATGTGTCAATGACTAGGTAAACTAAATGATCTGAAGTGGCGAAAAGTGATTGGATTGTGTCAATGAATAAAATTCTACTAAGTGGTATACTGGGATTGATCCTTACAACCCTAAGGTTTGAGCTTTTAATTTTTTATTTTTTGGGTCCCATAGGGAAAATATTTTGGAGGTCATAACTTATGCATACAAAAGTGTTTTGAGCCTCTTTTTTCAAATTGTATGATTTCTCGAGCTCTATGCATTGGTAGCATTGATTTATGCACTTGTAGTGGTGTTAGGGATTGGGTTGTGTAAGATGGACCATAAAGCTCTTGTTACTAGCCTTAATTGGTGAAACTATATTGTTTGGTCAACCTAAATGATCAACCTACTACAAAGGACCTATGATGAATATTTCAAGAGGATAAAGTAGTTGTTCTTAACAATGAAACTTGGATCAAAAGGTAGAAGAGGCTCTAGGTTTGTTTTCCTCATCGATTGAATCTAAGTTGATTTTCCATATCAAAGAGGAGAGTGACCTTGTCAAGGTATGGTCAAAACTACATGAATTTTTTGGAAAGGTTAAAACTACTGAAGTGATTTGCTTGAAAATGGAGCTTTCTGTTAAACTAGTTAAGTTTGATAGTGTTGGGGACTATATTGTGAGATTCAAGGCTTTGAGGATAGATATTGCATCTTCTAGAGGTAAAAATAAAGATGGTGTAAAATACGATAAGATTGTCCTTGCTAATCTCTCCCTCCTTTCAAATGTTGAACCTAATGGTTCATACGATTCCTATGTTTCTGGGATCTTAGAAGATTTTTACTCTTGATCAGTTATTTTCTATCTTAGTTACTTTCAACTGGCAATATGGAATTATGGTGGAACTCATAAATATAGGCTCATGCAAAGGAATTCAAATCTAGGAGACTAAGATCCAAGTGCTCAAGGGCGAGGCTAAGTCTTCAAAAAAATCAAAGACCACTTGTAGATATTGTAAAATGGAGGGACATGCAACGAAGAATTGCTTGTTGAAGCTACAAAGGATTGAAGCTAAGTTCTTGAAGTTAGGTGGACGTCTTCCAGATGATGAGGGAGATTCAAATGGATCTACCTCAACTGCAAAGGCCCACTAAAGCATCCATTATGGGGGGACGATATTACTATCACTAGTGTCTTCTCTCCTTGGGCCTTCATTTGAAATTATAATTTGCTTCGTGGCCAAGAGCTAACATTTTCCAGTGTATTGGATAGGCCTAAGGGTATTTCATTGTACAATGTATTTAATATTTTATAACATTTATTATGTAGGCCTTATGGACCTTGGTTAACCTTGTTATGGTTAAACCCACCTTATAAGTTGTAATTAACCTAAAGCCCTCTTGTTTTTCAATGATTTTACACTTTTTTTATGAGGGGTCTCAGTCCCCTCATACTACGAAAGCCCTCTTGTTATGTCAGATTATGTTAAATTTATTGATGTAATAATTAGAGTTTTGGTATTGCTATAATTACCCCCCATACTAATTTTTTATCCGAGAGTTGTGCAAAACACTTGCTCATCTAGAATTTGGATTTTTCTTATATCAACGTGTATTTCATTGATCAAGAAATTCATAACCCCTTGATCACTTACAAAACTTGCCAACTCTCCATGTTATCATGCATATAGGGCCTAAAGATCACTTCAAACTATTTTTCTTCTGCATATAGTAACCCTTGTGTGGGATCAAATTGAGCACCTTTACTGGCTAAAATATCAATCGACTGATTTTGATCTCTTTATTTATATATAGTGATTATTTATGGTGTCTATGAGTGCCCGAAATCTCTTTTATCCTTTTTTGCTTTTTTGTTTGTTTTTGGAAAATATTGTAAATTCCAACAAGCCATGGAACCATATTTTTTAGTTTAGTATATATAATGTGTTTTTCTTTGCTCTTAAATCCTGTGCTATACTTTAAACTGCTAAAAAATAAAATTTACATATTCAAACCCACAGTTTTATTGATTCTTATTCAATGATTCACCATTGGGTTGAAGCCCAATAATTGATCTATACAAGCTACAGAGCAATGAAAGGCCAATGCATGTAAAAGATGTGTATTTTCTACATTTTATCTTTATTCTAATGATAGCTACACCTACTAGTAGGCAACATTTTGTTGCCTATGCAACAATAAACAATGCTTGGTTATTTTGTTGTCTATGTAATGACAAGCAATGCTTACTGAAATTAAAGCATTTTTTATACTGAATTTTTGCATGGTTCCCAACATCCTAATATTTATTGTATATTTGGTTTCTACACAACAAAACTCTAGTATTTAATTCCATTAAGCACCTCATTGTCATTATTCATTACATGAGATCTACATTTTAACAAGTGTGCATTTGGGATTATCTAAGTATGTATTTTAATATAATATATTTTCTTATATCCTCAATAATTCACCTAAATCATCCAAATCAAACGTTGCCCTCTTAACCCCTTACAGTGAGACATTAAAGTGTCATAGAAGGAATGACAGTAAAAATATTCCCTTGCAAATAGGAGGATAATATTTCAAATTAATAAAGCCTCCCTTATTCAAACCACACTCTTTTATAAGGAGTGTTATCTTAAATACTCCATGCAATCAATAAGCTAAGATCTTGTCTCCTGGGAAGTCACAAAGAGTAATGCTTTGTTAGGATTCTCCAACAAAACAAATAATCAAATTTGTTATGAGGTGAAGTGAATATCCAGATCTCCAATGTTCTTAAGCGAAGAGGTGCATGGTGGTGCAGTTTCTAGTGATCCTTCCCCATGCACCCTAGTGAAATTTTGGTCATCCGTACAACCGTACTTTGGGAGAGGAAATGAAAAAAAAAAATGAGTCTTCCTTTGGGAGAGGAAACGAACAGTTTTTGGAGTCTCTGTTTTTCTATAAAATGGGAATGACCCCTTGCATGTAATAATTTAGTGAATGTAAAAGTTTACCAAAATCAATAAAATAACGAAGTTGTCATTGCCCCATGGTTTTACCTGCACACTATAGGGTTTCCACGTAAAAAATTGTTACTATTTTGTTTTTGCATTATTGTTTTGCTTGCTCTTAATATTTGTTTTCTAACATTTGGTATCAGAGTTTCGGTTTTTGTGCAAGTGGTAGTTGCAAAAATGATAGGTGTAACCAAGTTCGAGATTGAGAAGTTTGATGGCAAGAACTTTGCCCTATATAAGATGAAGGTGGAGGATTTGCTAGTTCAAAATGACCAAGCCCTAGCCTTGAAAGGGATCGCGAGTAAACTGAGCAACATGAAATATGAGGAGTGGGCAACACTGGACATGAAAGAGGTTTTTACAATCCATCTTTGCCTAGCAGATGTCTTGTTCAATGTTGCAGAAGAAAATATTGTGGAAGCCCTATGGAAGAAGCTTGAAAAGTTGTATGAGATGAAATCAACAACAAATAAGGTTTTTCTAAAGAAACGACTTTATAGCCTAATGATGGAGGGCTCATCTGTGGTAGATCATTTGAATGAGTTTATTACTCTAATTAGTAAATCGGTCTTAGTTAATGTGAAGATGCAGGATGAGGATAAAGCTATCACCCTATTTTGTTCCCTCCCAAACACTTGGGATCATTTGGTGATGACCATCAATAATTCATCATCAGGAGCTCTAAATTTTGATGAGTTAAGGTAGAAAACATCTTTGAAACCCTCAATCAATGAAGCCCTAGCTGTAAGAGGTCGATTTTTCAAGAGGAGCTAACAAGGTAGATCACAATACAAATCTAAGTCTAGAGGATGCAAGTTGAAAGAGAAGTGTTGGTATTGTGGGAAGCCAAGGCAATCGAAGGACTCTTGGCGAAAAAGGAAAAGAATGGTGAAAAGCGGTTTCAGCCATCAATTGAGGCCATTACGATAGATTCAAGAGAGACAACATGTGAGGCTTTCTGTATCAACAACAACAAATATGTTCTATATACTTGGGTTTTGGACTCGGGTGCATCTTTCCATGTCTCCTCACAAAGACTGGTTTGTCAAATATCAACCACAGTGGTGGGATGGTCTACTTGGGTGATGATCATCCTTTAGAAGTTATAGGAAGAGGAAACATTAGGATTAGGCTGGATGATGGTAGAGAAAGGATGTTATGTGATGTGCAACATGTGCCTGATTTGCAAAAGAATTTGCTTAAATCAAGATGATGGATAAGCTAGGGTATTCTATCACTTTCGACAACAATTATTGCAAAATTACCAAAGGAGCCCTTGTAGTAGAAAAATGAAAATCTTATGGAACCCTATATTCCTTGTGTGGTGATACGATGGCAAACCATGTAACAACAACAACTTCAAGAAATACTCAGGATGTAGTAATGCTAGGCATCAATGCCTAAGACATATGAGTGAAATTTTTTTGAAAATTTTGCATAACCGAGGTATGCTTTCTAGGATTAAGTCTTGCAATTTAGACTAGTGTGAGCACTGTATCTTTGGTAAACAAATGAGGGTTCAGTTTACTGCAAGCTCTGGTAAGAGTTCTAATTTTCTACAACTTATACATTCTGATATATTTGAACCAGTCCTCACTCAATCCTTAATTGTGCTATATGTTTTTGACATTTATAGATGATTATTCTAGAAGAGTGTGGGTTTATTTTCTGAAAAATAAGTCGTAAGCTTTGGAGAAGTTTAAAGAGTTCAAAGCACGAATAGAGAAAAGTTTGGGCAAGCCTATTTTATGTCTGAAGTCAAATAAGGGGGGTGAATATTACTCCAAGGAATTAAGCACCAGAATACTGTACTATATACTCCACAACAAAATGGTGTGGCTGAGCAGATAAATCACACAATCATGGAACAGGCAAGAAGGATGCTCAGGGCATCTAGGTTGGATAAAATATTCTAGGCAGAGGTTAATATAATTGCTTACCTCATTAACAGGTCACCTACAACTATGTTGGATGGATAGATTTCGGAGGAGGTTTGGTGTGGTAAGCCAGTTGATTACTCTCATTTGTGTATCTTTGGTTGTGATGCATTTGCCCATATGCCTAAAGAAAAAAGGTCCAAACTTGACCCCAAATCAAGCAAATGTGTTTTTATCGGCAATGGAGATACAATGAAGGGGTATAGACTGTGGGATCCTACTGCCCACAAGGTAATTATTAGTCGAGATATCATTTTTAAGAAAATTCCATGCAAATGAGGTACAACACACCTAGTTGAAGTAGATATGAACAAAGATGAAAATGAAAATCAGCATGTTGAAGCTTCTAATCAGCATGCAGAACAAGCAAAGCAACAAGTAGAGCAGCCACAACAGTCACAAGACCAAGAGTCACAACCAACAGATCATTGGATTAGAAGATCTAGACGTCCTCATAAGTGTCCAAAAAAAGGTATTCTCTTGTTTTTCAGTCCTCTTGCTTTGTTCATTAGTGATGGTGAGCCTAGCTCATTTCAGGAAGCTAGTCCTTTTTTGCTTTGTTAATTGATGATGGTGAGCCTAGTTCATTCCAAGAAGCTAGAGAAACTAAAAATGCAAAAAAGTGGAGGAAAGCCATTGAGGAGGAAATGGAAGCACTTTGCAAGAATAAAATGTGAAAACTTGTGGATTTCCCACCTGGAAGAAAGGTTGTTGGCAACAAGTGGGTGTACAAAGTAAAGAAGACAGTGATGGTTTGTTGGAACGCTATAAAGCTCGTTTGGTGGCAAAAGGATATGTGCAAGAGTCAGGTATAGACTTTAATGAAATTTTCTCTCTAGTTGTGAAACTAACTATTGTTAGAGTTTTACTTGCACTTATAGCAGTATAGGATTTATAACTGGAGCAGCTTGATGTAAAAACTGATTTCCTACATGGTGATCTCAAGGAGATTTATATGGATCAGCCTGAGGGCTATGAAGGAGGTAAAGAACATTTGGTTTGCGGACTCAAGAAATCTTTGTATGGATTGAAACAAGCGCCAAGGATGTGGTACAGAAATTTTGACACCTTCATGAAGAGCCAAGGTTTCGGCAGGAGTGAAGCTGACCATTGTGCATGCTATAAGAGGTTTGATGATGGTAATTTTATTATTTTGTTGTTGTATGTACATGATATGCTAGTTGCAAGTCCTAGCATGAAGAAAATCATTGATATAAAGGCTCAATTGGATAGGACATTTGAAATGAAGGATTTAGGAACAACAAACCAAATTTTAGGGATGAAGATACACAAGGACATAATAGGAAGGAAGATTTGGTTATGTCAACAATCATATATAGAAAATATTTTGCAATGCTTCAATATGCAGAATGCAAAACCAGTTAGTACCCCACTTCTTTCGCACTTCAAATTGTCTTTTGAACAATGTCCTAGAACAGAAGCAGAGAAGACAAACATGTCTCATGTACCGTATTCATCAGTAGTAGGAAGCCTCATGTATGCCATGGTAAGCACCAAACCGGATATTGCCCAAGCAGTGGGAGTTTTCTTTTGGTACATGGCAAATCCTAGTAAGGAGGATTGGAATGCGATGAAGTGGATATTTAGATATTTAAGAGGCACTTCAGATGTTGCTATTTACTACGAATCGATAAATTTGCAAGTTTAAAGGTTTTGTGGATTCTGATTATGGTGGAGATAGAGATGGGAGAAAGTCCACTACAGGATATACTTTCACTCTTGCTAGTGTTGTCGTGAGTTGGACTTCTAAGTTGCAGTCAGTGGCTTTTTCAACCACTGAAGCAGAATTTATTGCAACCATTGAAGCCAGCAAAGAGGCAATTTGGCTAGAATGACTATTGGGAGACTTCAAAATGATGCAAGAGAAGATTATGTTGCATTGTGATAACCAAAGTGCCATTCAGTTAGTGAAGAACCCAACATTCCATGACCATTTTATAAGAAATGTAGTGGATGAAGGTAGGATGTTGGAGAAAATTAATATTGAAGTGAATCCTGCATATATGCTTACAAATTCAATTAAGACAGAGAAGTTTGAGTGGTGCAAAACTTCTCTAGGCTTGCTGAAAATGTGATAAGGGCAACATTGGGCAATTGGCACTTGGATGGAAAACAAAGGCAAAGAATTCTTGTATATTGGCTTCAAGTGGGAGAATGTTAGGAGGCGAAGTGAATATCCAGATCTCCAATGTTCTTCAGCAGAGAGGTGCATAGTGGTGCAGTTTATAGTGATCCTTCCCCATGCGCCCTGGTGAACTTTTGGTCGTTCGTACAACCATAATTTGGGAGAGGAAACAAACAATTTTTTTTGTCTTCCTTTGGGAGAGGAAACGAACAATTTTTGGAGTCTTCCTTTGTTTTTCTATGAAAGAGGAATGACCCCTTGCATGTAATAGTTTAGTGAATGTAAACGTTTGCCGAAATCAATAAAATAACGAAGCTGCCATTGCCCTGTGGTTTTACTTGCACACTACAGGGTTTCCACGTAAAATCTGTGTTACTATTTTGTTTCTACGTTATTGTTTTGCTTTCTAGTAATATTTGTTTTCTAACGAAATTTATCCACTTAGAGAATTAGCTAGAACTTCTAAGGTTTTATTAAGCAGCATTATCTTATATATAATATATGCAACAAATAAACTACTCCTAAGCTTTTATTAAACAGCATTATCCTATATAATAAATGCAACCAATGTCTTATAAAGTAATGCCTTGTGTGGATTCACTATATAGCGCATCAGCCAGTATTGTAAAGGAGTTTGATTTTAAAACTTTATAAATTCATGAGACGAGAATAAAGAGTTATTCCTGTAAGAACTCATAATTCATCTAGACAACATTATTCCATATTAGCATATCACGTTGCTCCTTATCTCTCAATATTACCACCCACCTATAAGCATAAAGTTATCAGCCAAATAAAGATCCTACAGAATTATTTAGGCATGAAATAAATCAATGTTCATGACAGTCTATCCAAAAATAGTGTTTTCATTCATTCATTTCTAAATGGTGCTTTAAGCACTTCCTTCTACTATCTTTGTCAGATGTACTTATTTCCCTTGAAGTATTTTTGTCATTATTGAATTTTAATATGCTCTCTCCTCTTTCTTTTTTAACGTGTATTCTGCAAGGATTCCCTCATGATCTCTTCTTGTGTATATTTTTTTCTCAGTTACTTCTTGCAGCCCAAAATCTCAACAAAGCATATAGATAGCATCTTATTGCCAAAGTGAGCACTGCAAACTTGTAAACATCCATTTTGAAATCATTCTTTTATTAGGTTACAGGAGGGGAACATGTGAATGCAGCAATGGGGTCAGATGCAGTTGAAGCCAAATTGGTTACAAAATAATAGAATGAAGACTCAATGATATTTGCAGATTCTGAAATTAATTTGCTAAGCCTCTATATATTTGATCTTGAATTAAGCCTAGCAAATTTTGAGTGTTTCATTACTGAATACCATGTGGACAGAACTTAGAAGAGTGTCCAGCCATAAAGCATTTTTCTTTATACTTTAAGGCATCAGTCTTGTATGGAAACTATAAGGAAAAATGGACTCTTAAAAACAATGCTATGTATTATCTGTAAAGAAAATCCATGATAAATCAAATTTGTAGACAAAAATGTACACATGTTTCATGAAGAAGAGCCACAAATAAAATTCATAGAGTCCGAGATAGGAACTCTTACAAATACATGATAATTCGACTCAACAAACATCAGTTGGGACCCTCAACAAAAAAACAAAAGAATCTGAGATTGTTCAAATAAATCCACAGCTTTAATGCCGATGTCTTAGGTGACACACACAAATTTAAGTATGCAACTTGAACCACTGATTAGAAACCCATACATTAACCAACATTTTAATAACACATACAATGGAAGCATGCAACTTGATCCACTGGTTAAAATAATCTTTTTGAAGCAAGTGCCATCATCTAATAATAACCACATGTCAGCTACAAAACAATCCACAAGAAGATTCAAAACTATGAGAATATCTATCAAGGGAGAATCATGCATTAGGATCAGATGCAGAGGCATTTGGTTTTGGAGTAAGCAATGGCTGAAGTGCTTTAACAACAATACTCATGTTGGGACGAAAGTCTGCTTCGTACTGCACGCATAAAGCTGCAACAGCGGCCATCTGTAATAAATGAAGAAACACTGGGATTTTAGATGCAATGATTCTAGTTTATGAGACACTGACCCACATTTATGAAGCACTCTGCTACACCACCTCATAAATAAATCTAGACAATAGATCCACCAATGGAAACAAGAATAAAAGCTCCCCACCTTAGCAACAGCCTTTGGAGGATATTCACCCTTCAACTTCGGATCAACACACTGCTTTACTTTGTCTTCACTCAATCTCGGAGTTGCCTGTATGTAGCACAAAACCATAAAAAAATATACTTAACCCTGACTTTCAAAACCAGAAGCTAGAAATATTATGTAAAGACTAGAAAAATTGATGCATGATGACACAAGATAATTCCTAGTTATTAGATTCAGCAAACCAACAGAGTTGCAACTTAAGAAACAAAATCATTAACAGCATAAGAGCAGAGAAACAAAAAATGATGGGCGACAAATCATCAAAATATATTTGCTTTTGTCAATTATTGATGGTTTAAAGGTGAAGGATGCAATTTCTAAGGGTAGTCTCAACTTGATTCAAGCTCAACATAATGAATTGTTCTTTCAGTGAAGTTGTGATTATTGTTTTCCTCATCATTAGAAGCACCTCAAAGCCAAAAGAGTTAGGACTTACCCAAGTAACAAGGCTTTGCTGTCCCCTAGGCATTGTATGGTCCACTGGTTTTCTTCCTGTCAAAAGCTCAAGTAGGACCACTCCAAAGCTGTATACATCACTCTTCTGGGTTAATTGACCAGTCATGGCATACCTGAAACAAGAATGGAAATGAAATTGTCAACAGCATCACATTGAAGATTCAAATGTCTCTGATCATTTTTAAAAGCGGCACCCATTACAGCATGCAATTTTTGTCTGAATAAAAACTATCTTATTAAAATCATGCCATTATTGTGTCAAATGAAAACTGCACAAGTAGCAACTTATTTCCTGTTAGATTTTGATGATATATATTAAAGGAAATGCAACCACAAGATGTAAAATGAGCAAGCAATGATAACTATATGATAATGGCACTATAATATGCAGGAAAATTATAAGAGAAACTTCTGCAATAACTCATAAATATGCCATTAATGAAAGCTCACGAAAATAGTACAATGTAATATAATGGAGGGCATGAACACTCCAAAAATATATGAAAGATCTACATTGTACTCATTATAACTACTAATGCAACTAGTCACTATTGTATCTTCTTTCACCCTCTGTCTCTTCTACCTCAAAGGCATATATATAGGGAGATAAGTCCCTTGGCCTTTCATCTACTCATGACTCTTCATCTACCTAACCTATGACTCATGTACATGTGGACTACATGCACATTTACATCATTGCACATTCTAACACTCATGCATTTATTACATTGCATGAAGTAACTACTCAAACCTTACTCTAAGGTAAACTCCTACTCTAGTTATGTACCCAAGGTGGTACATTAGCATGTACCAAATAATGTAATATACTCTAACACCCCCCTGTATTACATTATTTGGGTATTGAAGACTTTAGTCTTCAATATGGGTCTTCATCTTTCAAGTACTCTTTAGTTTGAACTGGTCCTTCTTCTTCTTCTGCTTCAGTCTTCATGTTGTCTTTCCATGTCTTCTTCATTCCACTATTCTTCGGTATTTCAAAGTGTTTGGTAGAATTGTTGACCTTGAAGTCTTCTAGATATCCTTGATGAACTAAGGATCTTATAATATTGCAAGTCATAAGTGGATCAGAATTGCTTCCTTTTCTTTCCTTTGGTCTTCTGAATGACCTATCTCCTTGCTCAAAAGTTTCAAACTTGAATTCATTGTTAGTGGATGCTTTTGAAATAAGAACTTGAAAGAAACAATCTAATCTGAATATTAATTTCTCTTCAAATATTTTATAGTACTTGTCTTTATAGTAACAGAAGAAATATGAATGAGATTTTCCTCCACAATATTTACATGGATGAAAACTCCAGCAGTTTGCTTTCTCATGACCAAATTTGTTGTAATAAGTGCATGATGAAGATACCCCAACTCCTTTGTTACTTGTTTTAGGTGAATCAAGTTCATCCATTTCCTTGATGAAATAGTCAAACCATCTGTGTACGATTGAAGCTATTCCATATTTACTTCTTTCATAAATCTGTATGACCTCTTTCTGATCAATATTCTTTTCTATCTTTTGGTTTTTGATAATATCATATCTAAAGAAACTTTTGGTGAATTCTCAGAAATATTTCTAAACCATATTGGTTCTTCTCTTCTAATTGCATTTTCCTTATTTTCATTTCTAGAATCAAGCATGTCTCTGAACCATTTTGATTCCTTGAAACCTGTATACTTAATAAGTTTTTCCATGGTTCTTTTGAAGTTGTCTTTCTTGTTAAGAAGGAACAATTTTGATAGGATTTTAAATTTCTAAAACCTTTGAATTTGTCTACCTTATGACTCCCTAGTTTGATTTTATGATCAAACTTGATAAAACCTTTTCAAATCTTAGGTTTTGTAGAATCCCTTATATCTCCCAAGTGATTAGAGTATGCTATAGTCTTGATAAAGTGCTTAGCATCTATTATATTTCATTTTGAGTTGATTCCCTAATGTTTTGAAGACAATAGTAATATAATGATCAACTCCTATTTCACCTTATTTCTCCCTATTGATATATGCACTTTTCAATTTGATGAAGTTCTCTATGGTTGGATTCCTTTTGTCCCTTTAATTTGTATATGAGACAAGTATAAGCAATAAATTCCAACTTTAAAGCAATCAATGATTTTGCTTCTTTTAACCTTAATTTTCAATGGTTCAATTTTCTAAATTCCAATGATCTAAAGTTTGATGTAGCACTCCTTATATCTCCCTAATTTGGAATTTTAGAAAATGATAATATTTGCAAAAGAATAAAGTTTTAATTTTTCCAAGGTAGAAAACCTTATATCTCCTATTTTAATTATTTGCAAATATTATGATATTTGTAATTCAACTAATGCACTTTTGAAATATCACTGAAGGATATAAACTCCTTGTTTTGATTTGCTTTCTAATTCACTAAGGTTGGTATTTGCTTATATCTCCAATGCAATAGTAAATAAACTCAACCTTATATGATGCACCTTATAACTCCTTGCACTTAATGAAATCAAATATTAAATCATGTAAAACTATACCCTTCTTGTAATGTTGTATGTTGCGAGATGATTGGCTTCTATTTTGACTTCTCTATCCAAGCTTTGGGTGTTGTATTTGCTAGTATAATGCACCTTATAACTCCTTGCACTTAAAGAAAGCACATATTAAATCATGTAAAACTATACCTTTCTTGTAATGTTGTATGATGCGCGATGATTGGCTTCTATTTTGACTCCTCTATCCAGGCTTTGGGCGTTGTATTTGTTGGTCTTCAACGTATGACAATGAGCATTGAATGCCCTACGTTCAATGTGCGCCTTATGACAGTTTTCTCCTCCTTCAATGCACTTTGACCTCTCTATGCTGGATATGCGCGCTCTTCTTGTATAGGGCTATTAATACCTTTTGCCTCCCTTTGAAATGTATGCCAAGTGGCACTTACGTTGCCTAGAACGTATGTCTTCTTGTTAGGTGGCATTGGGAGGTTACAATCTTTGGAGGCGTTAATTTAGGTGGCGCAGACCTTATGTTATGCGTTGGGCGCTGAAACAATGATTATTGATTCCTCTTTGGCTTGAATGGAGCGTTACTCCAACCTGGGCGCTCTTCTCCCTTAGTGCGAGCGTTATGTCATTGAAGATACGGAAGCGCTCTTTCTTCCTTTGTGCAAAGTGGCACAGGATTCCTTACGTTGATATGGCAAGTGGAGGCTCCTCCCCTTGCATGCAACCAAACTCTTCAATGTACCTTTTCTTCTCAACGCTCTTCGTTCTCTTATCACCTATTCTTGCCAACTTTCTTTGCAAGTTTGTTTGGCTTCTTTTGTAACAACAAGCTTTCTTGATTGTCCAGCATGTGGTGGCTCCTCTCCAATGTAGGTGGCTCCTCTCAATGAAGGTGGTCATTCGTCCAAGCTTCTTTCTACCGCTTGGGTAACTGATGATGTTATTCTCCTTTCTTCTTGCGTTAATCTCCTTACTGTTTGCGTCCTTAATCTTTGTTCCTTGGTGCAGATGTCTTTCACTTTGGACGTTGCTTCCGTGAGACTATGGCACCGAACTTGGTGTCTTAGAACACCTAGAATGGGATGATATTGAGCCCCTTAGATGGCTCTTTCTCCTTTGTACTGTAGCTTGTGCTTAAACCTGGTTTATGTTGCCACTTGATGACTGTAATTTTGTGCTACGTTAGTGTCTTAAGACACTTGAACATTGTCTTCCTTTTACTGCTTTGAGAAGACTAACATGGTGCTTATTAAAACCTGTAATGAATCTGCAATAAACTAAGATGGATTACCTTAGTTGCACCTAGATTTTTGAGATGTTCTGTAGCTTGCTTCTTTGTCTGGATATGGCAGCTTCTTCCCTATTCCTTGGTGGTTGTAATGCTCTTTTTTGGTGGCTTCTCTTCACCAAGATATGCTGCAATTTTCCTGCGCTCAATAGTGTCTTTTGACACTCCAACTTAATCCCGTTTTGTGCACTAATATTTCTTCATTTGCTAAATACTTAATGCACTCTAATAACTCTTGGAGATAATTTGTATTAATCACTAAGGTCTATTCAATCTTCACTTTTAGAATAATGTCTTCTTTGCTTTCAATAGAAGGTAGGATGTTGATATTTTTCATTCTTTCGAAATATATCCAACTCTTCTTTCTTATGTGCAGGTTTTAACCCTTGTAGAAACTATCTTCTGCACTTCCTTGAAGACTTTAAAATATGAAACCTTCTCCTTTGCAACTTTAAACTCTAATTTGGTGCTTAATGAAACTTAATAATGAACTTAATATAAGTGTTCAAATAATGAACCTTTTGCACCTAAGTTGCATACCTTTTTAACCTCCGTAGATGATGTATTTCTTGGTGATTTGGATCACCTAATTGCTGCCCTGTGTTAGATGAAATCGCAGCTCTTTCTTTGCTGTCCAAAACAGCTTTTTAACTCACCAATTTGCAACTTTGAAACTCCTCTAACTTGCTGCCCGAAAATGTAGTTTGGTGGCTTTAACTCTCCTTTAGGATGCACCCTGAAAATCTGAAACTTAGCAGCTATTAATGCTGCCCAAATTGCTGCTTTCTTGCTGTCCTCAAATCTGAAATTTTCAGATTGTAATGCAGTCAATTTCTCCTCCGAAATGTTGTCCTCGAATCTCCAAATTTGGTAGGAAACTTCCTCCAAATTACAGCTGAAACTTTCCTTCTAGAAACCTTCAACTTTCTGTTGTAAAACCAGCAATCTCCTTTCTCCAAAATAGCCTTCAATGGCAATCTCCAAATCTCTCAGATTTGGTGGCTTCTTCTAACTTCTTTCTCCTTCAACCTCTTTGTCAAATTCTGACTTCGACCTTAGCCTATCTAGTGGCCTTATTCTCAAGAATTTGAATGTCTTGAGGTCTTCACTATTCTCCTCCAAAATTTGGCAAAGTCCTTGCCAAATCCTTCTCCTTTTGGGCTTGTTCTCGAATGGCAACAATTGTCCCAAAACCTCCTTTATCAAGAACCTCTTCTTGCTAGAAATCTACTCCAATGAGTTATCCTAAAATCTTATCCAATGGCCTTCTCCAAATCTCCTTCAATGGCCTTCTCCGAAATTTGCAATAAGACTTTCCTAGCCTTCTCCGAAATTCTCCTTTCAATCCTTCCTTGAGACCTCTTCTCTAGGGTCTTTAACTTTCGTAGCTACTCAAGTCTTCTTCTCAAGACTTCAATGAGACCTTTCCTTGATCTCTAGAATCTGCTGCTTCTGAAATATGCAATAGGACCTTTGCTAGTCCTTCTCTATCTTCAATATTCCAAATCTGGAAGTTCTTCAATGGGACCTCTTGTGGGTCTCTTCAGCTTCTTGAGTTGTTTTCTTCTTCTTCACTCTGAAGTCTTCAATCTTCAGATTTCTATGAGGACCTCCTTCTTGGTTCTCCTCAATCTTCAATGGAGATCTCCAATCTCCAATCTTCTCCTGGACTCTTTTCTGGAGTCTCTACTTCCTTCAATAGGGTCTTCTTTCTTGGACCTCCTTCTTGATCTGCGGTCTTCAATGTGGCTTCTTTGGCCTCCTCCTTTCTTCTCAATCTTCAGCTATGGAGTCTTCAATCTGCAAATCCTGCAATGGGACCTTTTCCTTAGGCCTCCAAATCTTCAATCTTCCATTTGTTGCTTCAGGTACTGGATTGATTCCAAAGAAGATATTCTTCCTAGCTCTTGTAGGAAGCTTACCAACTTTCTTTGAATCTCTTTTTCCTGCAACAAAATCTTAGAAACTGTAATAGAAGAAATTTTTAATCTTGAAATAATGAATCTTCACTAGTTGATTTGTCAATCTAGTGGAATCAATGCTTAGTCCTAGTCTTCACAAGTTTTTCTGCAACTCTGTGGAAAGACTCTAGCAAAATGTAATTTTGGCAATTTTGAAAAATGAGATTTCCTATCTCCTCTCAATCTCTCTTGTGGCTCTCCCTATTTCCTATTGATCTACCATGTGCTCTGATACCACTATTAGCTTTTGATGATATATATTAAAGGAAATGCAACCACAAGATGTAAAATGAGCAAGCAATGATAACTATATGATAATGGCACTATAATATGCAGGAAAATTATAAGAGAAACTTCTGCAATAACTTAGAAATATGCCATTAATGAAAGCTCACGAAAATGGGCAAAGTGTGAGGTATGAGTTATGAGAGTGCAAAGTGTAAAGTGAAGATTCATAGATGTCAAGTGTCGACTTCATGTAGCTCCTTCAAATATATCTTCTTCAGAGAGCGAACACGGTGATAGCAAACGAAAAAACAGGCGAAGCTTTAGCCACAGGCGAGGAGAAGGCTTGATCAGGTGATCGGTCGGTAATTGGCGCAAACTCAAAAGTCTTTCCCACCTCCCATGTGGCGACGAACCTAGCCGAGAGTTCGTCTCTTGCTAGGAATGGCAACACCCAAATCGGCTTCGATAGGGGAAAAGACCCCCCCAACAAATTTGGCGACCCCGGGACTAACTGCGGTCATCCGTCCTAGGCAAAGCTCCTGCAGAACAAACCCAGATCGTCTACAGTTGGACCAAGCAGCTTTGTCACGCAGAGTTGTGATGTGCTATGCCCTAAACATCTCATGGAAGATTATGCGTCTCGCGATTCCTTTTCCCTGGTGGGAAAATTTGTTGGAGGGCGCCCTAACATGGACGCAATCCACCGATGGGCGGCTTCAAAGTGGAAAACCCTGGGAAGCATGGAGCTGTCCGCGATGACTAGAGGATTTTTTATGATTCAGCTTAACACCCAGGAGGATGCAGATCACATTTTGTCCGGAGGTCCGTGGTTCTTTGGAAGACGAAGTCTGTTCTTAAGGAAATGGGAGCCAAATTTCAATCCAGATTCCCAGAACATCAATTTTACCCCCATCTGGGTCCGGCTCCCTAATCTCCCCGCACATTTTTTCTATGAGGATGCTCTGCAAGGATTGGCTAGGGCCTTTGGGGACTTAGTGGCTATCGACCCGGCCACTCGCGCCAGGACTCGCCTAACCCAGGCTCACATTTGTGTCAATGTGAACCTGGAGTCTCAGCTCCCTGACCATCTCAACCTGATCTACGAGGATTTCAGATGGAGACAACCGCTTGTCTTTGAGAACAAGCCTGCTTTCTGTCTAGAGTGTCAATCTCAAGGGCACCTCCCGTCTCAATGCTCAAAGCGCAGAAACCCTAAAAGTGATCACCAGCTTACGGGACGCTCAGAGCAAATTGCCAGCCAAAAAATAACCAATGATCAAGGTCAAAACCCGAACCATAAGACCAAGCAGTAGTTTCGACAACCTCTGGCAACATCTTCGCAAAAGGCAAGTACCTCGGTCCATACTACTAATAAATTTGATTTGCTTATTGATTCTGGGTCCATAGAGGAAATTGAGGAAGGAGAAATCCCTGTTAGATCCTCCCCTACTCCTAATCTTGTTTCCCTATTGCACCCTATTCCCAGTCCCACCCATGAAAGTCCCTGCCCCCCTTCCCCCTACGTCAGTCCCCCACCCACCACCAACGTTGGCCCTCAAAGCCCTCTCCCAAAGCCCCTCCGGTCGGCCTCATCCCTAGCCCCATCGCTCCCCCCTTAGGGCCTGTCTCCCCAGCTTCCCCGACTAACTCTAACACCACCAATTCCGACAGCGATGAGCCCGCCCTCGAATCCCCCGAACCATGGAGCCCCAAGCAAACTCGAAGTTTCAGAAAATCCCAAATGAATGTAGGAGGGGACAGAAAGAAGGGTAGGCCCTCCGGCGCTGAACGAAGAAACCGGAGACACTGCTGAGGATATAGCCAATGGAACGCAGAAAAATCTATTTCAAGAAATCGGAAACACTATCAGGGAAGAAACCCGAAGACCCAAACCCCCCGCGCAACAAGGCAAAGGGGGCAAAAAACCCTCCAAAAGTTCCAAATGAAAGTCCTCTCCTGGAACGCGAGAGGGCTGAATGGGGCAGCCAAGCAAAGGCTGGCAGCCGCCATGAGAAAGGATTATAACCCCACAATCTTCCTTATCCAGGAAACCAAATTAGATGATCAGTGGTCTTCAAAAGTCGCAAAGATCATATGGAAAAACTGTGACTTTGTCTACTCCCCGACCTCCGGGTCCTCAGGTGGGCTCCTGTGTCTCTGGAACCCAACCAAAGTTGAAGGCAGATTCATTTCAGGTCAAGACAGGCTATCCAACATTTTGTTCCACGACCTCAGTTCCCAAGCCTCCTGGGTTATGACCAACGTTTATGCCCCCAATTCATCCCAGGGCAAAATGAACTTATGGGACACCCTCACTCAGATGAGGCAAGCTTTTGACGATATTCCGTGGGTCCTGGCAGGGGATTTCAACTCCCCCCTGCATTTTTTTGATAAAAAAGGAGGGAATACTGTCACCCAGAGGGCTACAAATGACTTGAGACAGTTCGTGGACTCCAATGCTCTCATGGATGTTCAGCTGCAAGGATCCCTTTACACCTGGAGCAACAGACGAAGGGGAAAAAGTCTTATCCAAGAGCACCTTGATCGGTTCCTGATATCCCAAGAAGCCCTTCCCCTCTTCGGAGATGCCAATCTGCAGGCGCTCCCGAAGATAGGATCTGATCATAGCCCACTCCTATTCGAGATGACCAGCAGACCCCAGTTCAAGACTCCTTTCCAGTTCGAGTCAATGTGGACCCAACACCCCGATCTCAAAAATCGGATTGCAGAATGGTGGGGGAAAAAATTCCCTAGGACAACCACTAATCAATTCATGCAAAAACTCAGGCTGATCAAGGAAAATCTGAAAGTTTGGAATAAGGAGACTTTTGGGAATATTTTTGAGACTAAGAAGGACATCAAGACCAGACTTGGTCAGATTGAGGATAGATTTCAACAAGGGCAAGGGGATGACAATCTCAGAGATGAAGAGAGGGTTCTGCTCTCTGACTACCACAACACCTTATGTAAAGAAGAAACGTTCTTGCGCCAGAAGTCAAGATAGCTCTGGCTCAGGGAAGGGGATTCCAACACTAATTTTTTCCACATCTCCACTCTCAGGCACAGGGGAGCCAACAGCATTAAACGCCTTATTAGACAGGACGGGTCGTGCACTTCCGATATCCACCAGATCAAGGACGAAGCTATCAACCACTTCGAAGATCTTCTCGCCCCTCCCCCTTCCCCCTCTGCCGCGGCCATGCAGTCTCTTCTAGATAACATTCCCAAAATCATCCCTGAAGATACGAATAATTTCCTCCTCAGTCCCCTGTCCCACAAGGAAATTCACCGAGCCCTATTTTCCATGAAACCTGACAAAGCTCTCGGGCCCGATGGCTTCTCCCCCAGGTTCTTTCAAACCTTCTGGGACATTGTTGGCCCTGAGATGTGTCGTGCCATCATTGAAATGCAGATGTCCAGTGTCATTCCCAGAGATGTAAACTCCACCTTCCTGGCCCTGATCCCCAAAGGAGCGAATTCCCAGTCTCTCTGATTACCGCCCCATCAGTTTGTGTAATGTCACCTATAAAGTGTTGTCCAAAGCCTTGGCCAACAGACTAACCGAGATCCTCCCTACCATCATTGACCCTTGCCAGGGGAGCACTGTTAAAGGGTGAAACATCCTTGACGGTGTCATCACCATTCATGAACTGATCCACTCTGCCCACAATTCCAATTCCTCTGCCTTCTTCCTGAAGCTAGACATGAACAAAGCCTTTGATAGAGTGAACCGGGAATTCTTGTCCAAAATCCTCCTCAAATATGGTTTCCACGAGTCTTGGGTGAGTCTGATTTCAAACTGTGTTTCTTCGTCTTGGTTCTCAGTACTTGTGAACGGGTCTGTCGCCGGTTACTTTCCCAGCACCAGAGGGTTGAGGTAGGGTGACCCGCTTTCACCCATCCTCTTCATCATTTTGGCTGAAATCCTGGGAAGATCCATAAAAAATGCCTGCTCCAAAAATCTGATCTCCGGCATCAAGGCAGCCTCGAGGCTCCCCCCTCCACTCATCAACAATTCGTGGATGACACTCTGTTGGCCACCAAAGCTTCAGTATCTTGAAGCCAAAGTCATCAAGGTCATCCTCAACCTGTACGAGGAAGTTGCCGATCAGAAGATCAACTACACCAAAAGTAAACTCTACTTCATCAACACCCCCACCAAAAGGCAGGTCAAGATTGCAAGAATTTTGGGGTGCACCATTGCTGACTTCCCAACTACTTATTTGGGCCTTCCAATGTTCAGGGGAAGACCTCTCAAAGTTATGTGGAACAATGTCATAGAAAAGATCCACAAAAAGTTGGCTGGGTGGAAAGGGGCCCTCCTTTCCCATGCAGGCAAAGCAACGTTGGTAAAGTCGGTCCTCCAGAGCATTCCAACCTACTTCCTGTCGGTCTTCAAAATCCTTGTTGCGGTGGGAGAGGCCATCGAGAAAGTGCAGAAGCACTTCCTATGGGCTAGGAATGACAACCAGAGAAAATTCCACTTGGTCGCCTGGGATAAAGTTTGCACCCCTAAAGATAAGGGGGGGTTGGGTCTGCATCGCATTAGCATCACAAATCAGGCCCTTCTGGCCAAGTAGGCATGGAAGGTGGTCACCGATGCCAACCTGGAGTGGGTTTCCATTGTCAAAAGAAAATACCTGCAATATCACTCCTTCCTGGATATGGAGACTCCCTGTAATGGTTCCCACTTCTGGAAATCCATAAGTCACACCCAACAACTTCTACGTCAGGGATCATGGTGGCAGTTGGGAGATGGTAAGGATATTGACTTTTGGAAGGATGCCTGGGCTAGAAAAGACCCTCTCATCAATGATCTCGATCTAACCGCTATCAAACACCTCACCGACAACAAGTATGGTCCCCGAGTTGCTGACTTCATCACCTCTGACCAGGGATGTCAAAAATGGAAGCAGGTTCAGTTCAGAATCCAGAATGCTACCATTGTCAAAGCCCTAGCAACTCTTCGGGATACACTAAGGGTGAATTTCATCCCGTAGATCCAGAAGAAAGATGAACGCTACTTGAAGGGATCCAGCGATGGAACCTTCACTGTCAAATCTGCTTCCCAGATGATGGAAAGCTCTCTCAATAGCCCTAGAAATTGCGATAGTCAGTCCTTAGCCAGAAGTGTGTGGCTTAAGTCCCTGATATCGAAGGTGGACCACTTGTGTTGGCTTGAAGTTCACAACAGAATTTTGACTACCGACAACTTGATTTGAGGAGTTATTGTTCCCAACAGGTGCTACCTCTGTACTCAAGCTTGGGAATCCACCCAACACATTTTTCTGGATTGCCCCTTCGCTGGGAATGTTTTTTCCCTTCTGATCAGCAGATTCCAGGTATGTTGGGTTCGGCCCAAGTCCATCTTGGACCTCTTCATCCAATGGCCTCGGATCTTCAAAAACCCAAGACTCAGGTTCTTGTGGAATTCCCTGCTCCATCATGCGGCTTGGCAGATCTGGTTGGAACGTAACAACCGCATCTTCAGCGAGAGCCCCAAGAACCCGAAAGCTATCGCCAACAGAGCTCTATCCTTCACTATTGAAAATAGTAGCCTCATCCCCTGTGCAGAAGTCCCTAATTCTGGGTTGGAGTCATATCTGTTTGCTTCCCTCAGGATTCCCTCAGACTGCAGTAAAGTCCAGAGTTCCATTAGCTCCAGGACCAAGGCCAAATGGTCCCCTCCCCCATAGGGATGGCTTAAGGCCAACTTCGACGGTGCCTCCAAAGGTAACCCAGGGAGCGCAGGGGCGGGAGGAGTCATCAGGGATCACACAGGCGGTATTGTCAAAGCTTTTGCAAAAAATATGGGGACCCAAACAAACAACTATGCAGAAGCTAGAGCGTTGTGGAGATGCATTGAGGTATGCAAAATCCTCCCCAAACCAATCATCTTCGAAGGGGACTCAGCGGTTATCATTGGGCACATTCTCAACAAGAGCACAAGGGGGAAGAATATCCTGCATATCATTCAGGAATGTCAAAACTCTCTTAACAGCATTCCTCAAAGCCAGATCAACCATGTCTTCAGGGAAGCAAACAAAGTGGCTGACATCCTTGCCAACAGAGCAGTCAAGCAGTCCACCCTGGTCATCTGGGAAGAAGGCTTCCCTCAAGAGGTCATCAACAAAGCTAATCAGGATGTGGGAAAGTGAACCGTTAGGTAGCTTGTGCTACCCTATCGATGGTATTTTTTCAATACCCAAGGTGGTCGCTCATTGCACCACTTCTCTTCGGAATTTCTGCATCAAAGGTGGCTATCGCCGCCTCGACGGTGTTTTTTTAACACCAAGTTTGGACCTTATCACCACCATCCTTTGGAACTCCACCACTCCCATCACTCTCTGTAATGATGCCAGTACGGTTTTTCGTGCAGACATTTTAGCTCGTGACTTTGTCGTTCAGTTGCTCGTGTTGCCCTGGCTTCTCTTCCAGCCCTTCGCCCACTCGTCCCCCCACCTCCATTTTCCCTTCGTCCACCCCTCCCGCCGTTCTTTTCACCCTCCCTTCCTCTCCCTCCCTCTATGCCTTGTCGTCACGAGCCACGCCTGCACCAAGTTTTTCGTGCCCTGTCCCCATTTTCGACGAATTATCCCCGCGACCCTCGTTATCTGGCCTTTTAGACCGACCTAGACTGTCTTCCTTCATCTAGCCTCCGTGAAGTTTATCCTCTCCATCTTCATCGAGAGAGACGTGAGAAACCCGCTAGCAAGCACTGTCAGCTTTAGTCGGGGCTTCACCATGGCCATCACTACGCCTGCTAGCCTTCAGATCGAGGTCGGGACTGCGGCTCTGCTTGACGCCAAGCACTTCATCAATTTTTTCAAGCTTTTCTCCGGGATTGACGAGGAAGTCACCAGAGAGTTCGTCGAGTCGTGGAATGAGGGGGAAGTTCAGATTCGAGGTCTTCGGTTTGAGGTAAGCGTTCATTCCATCGCCCAAGTTTCTGGTATTCCGGCTGATGGTAGAGTTGTACGCAGAGATAGGCATAATTTTAAAGAAGAAACAAATCAATTTCCCGATAGAGGGAAAAACCTAGTGTGGGATAAGAAGGGAGTAGTGCGGTCTTCCTTGCCTCAACCCTGGGACTCGGCCATCGTCCCCATTATCCAGTATGTCTCTGTCGACAACCCCAATAAGCCTCTCCGAGCCTATAACCTTGCCTTTGTTAATCACCTTCGTGACGTTAGACCCGTCAACGTCCCCGACTTTCTCCTTCGATCCATCACCATCGCTATCAACAACTTCAGGGCGAGTAAGTCCCCAAAGCCCCCTCGGCATCAAGGGCTTTTTTTGGTTCTGTATAGGCATGCCCTAGCCCATCAGGTGTCAGGGGATATTTCCTCCAGGTCTCCTAGCCCCGCTCGCTCCCCTGGCTCCGCCCACGCCAAAGCCACCACCCCCGCCCCGCCAAGTCTCCTCCCCCTCAGTATCCCGCCGCTTCCCCCTCCCCCTCCACTCTTCCCCCCTATCCTCGGCAAGGAAGATGCATCCCCCGACCCTACTCCTAGAGGGGAAGTCCACACTGGCAAGCGGCTTAGGCCCAAACAAAAGTCAGTTCGGCCTCCCCGAAAAAGAAGACAGTCCAACAGGCTGAAGTCCCCGAAGACGAGTGATCAGCGGCCAAATACCGAAATTATCAGCGATGATGAAGAGCAGCACATTGACAACGCCAGGGACACGCTTCGTTCCATAGTCCTCAAGCAAGCCAGCGATGCAGTAAACCACCTTCAGGTGGCTATCAACATCTACCGAGAAGGCAGTGCCATCATGTCCAGCGCCATCGACGAGCTCAAGGATTTCCCTGCTCTGCTCAAGATCCTCCTGTCCCCTGATAACAATGCTCAGCAGGAAAGGAACAAAGAATCCCAGTAGTCTGGGAAGTAGATGTTTAGGCAGCCGTGTTGCCTACCTTTGGACTCGTTTTGTCTTTTTTGTTTTGGTTGGTTTCGGCTCTGATGGAACCAGGATGTACGGGGTAGATCCCCAGATGTTTTTTGTCTGTCGCCAATGGTGGCCACAGTTGACTCTTTTTGCTACTAATGTAATAGGGACGGGACCCTTTAACCCGTAAAGCAAATAAAATTACATTTACCTATCAAAAAAAAAAAACTCACAAAAATAATACAATGTAATATAATGGAGGACATGAACACTCCATAAATACATGAAGGATCTACATTGTACTCACTATAACTACTAATGCAACTAGTCACTATTGTATCTTCTATCACCCTCTGTCTCTTCTACCTCAAAGGCATATATATAGGGAGATAAGTCCCTTGGCCTTTCATCTACTCGTAACTCTTCATCTACCTAACCTATGACTCATGTACATGTGGAATACATGCACATTTACATCATTGCACATTCTAACACGTGTATTTATTACATTGCATGAAGTAACTACTCAAACCTTACTCTAAGGTAAACTCCTACTCTAGTTATGTACCCAAGGTAGTACATTAGCATGTACCAAATAATGTAATATACATTTCCATGTTTCATTCAAATACCTATTCATGGTTACAGACTTCTGAGCACTGTTACCTCAAGCTATAAGACATACTACTTGAATTCCTAAGAATAAATTTGAGCTTCCCTTACTTATTTAGATCACTTTGCAGAAAACAAAAAAAAATGGACCATTTTTCCCACCCACTAATCACACAAGGCTTGTGTTGTTAGGATTAAATTATAAAACATGAGCAATAAATAAATGCGGAAATAAAACATAGAAGAATAAAGCAATACACGAGACACAAATTTACGTGGTTCACCCAATGTGGGCTACATCCATGGAGAAAATAACCAGGCCTTATTATTCCATCCAGCAAATCTCGAAGGGATACAACCTACAACAAATCCACCGTACTTCCTCTTCGATCTCACAATTACAGTCTCTCTTCCTTCTTCACTTCCTTCACGCCCTTCACACTCTTCACACTACTATCTCCAATGTCGTACACCATCCTCGAGGGTTACAATTTTAGGGCAAATCATTAAGACCCCAAAATAAAAAATAATTACTATTTTCGGCAAATTATATTTTCTGTCGCAATTTGCCATTTTTAGTAATTACTATTTTCGGAAAATTATTTTCGTCAAAACAATTTCCGTTTTAAGTAATTACTATTTTCGGCAAATTATTTTTTGTCAAAAAAAATCCGTTTTTAATAATTATTATTTTCGGAAATTATTTTTCATCAATAAATTTCCAAAAATAGAATTCGCAATAAAACTCGGATTGACATGCAATTTGACACATAATTACATAACGTCTATATCCTTTCGTAGAGTGGGTCCAAACGCAGCTAAAACAAGACCTCCAAATTAGAATCAGGCTCCACAACCAATAATATCCCACTTGGAGACTGATCATAGTAACTCCATCGCTACTGCACCTGCTGGACTATGCTTCAACTTTGGACCTGGAAATTTTCTCACCTTTTACTGTCATGTTTGAGAACCAACTGAAACTGAGCAAGAACTCAGTTTCTCCCTAGTTACTGCCTTTGTGAACATATCTGCAGGATTTTGGCTAGTGTGTATCTTCTCCAGTTTTAACTGTCCATCTTCCAACACTGAGCGTATGAAATGGTACTTGGTTTGTATATGTTAAGTCTTGGAATGAAAGGCTGAATTCTTGGCAAGATGAATGGCACTTTGACTGTCACTGTATAATATGTTACTCTCCTGCTTCTTTCTCAACTCCTCCATAAACCTTTGTAACCAAATCATCTCCTTACTAGCCTCTGTAACAACAACATACTCTACTTCCGTTGTTGAGAGTGCAACAACCTTCTGTAATTTTGAAATCCAACTTACTGCAGTTCCACCTACAGTAAAAACATACCCTGTGGTACTCCTCCTGCTGTCTATATCACCTACCATATCTGAATCAACATATCCCTGTAAAGCAGTGTTAGAACCTCCAAAGCATAATACCTGAGTGACAGTACCTCTCAAATACCTAAGAATCCACTTCACTACCTCCCAATGTTGTTTTTATGGATTGTTCATAAACCTGCTCACAACTCCCACTGCATGTGCAATATCTGGTCTTGTGCACACCATCACATACATCAAACTACCAACTGCTGATGAATAAGGAACCTTGGACATATAGTCAATCTCCTCCTGTGTCTTGGGACACATCTCTTTGGTCAGTTTGAAATGATTGGCCAAAGGTGTACTAACAAGTTTTGCATCCTGCATATTAAATCTTTCTAACACCTTCTCAATGTATTCACCCTGAAACAATGTTAATTTGCGATTTTTCCTATCTCTTGTTATTCTCATACCAAGGATTTGCTTTGCAGCACTCAAATCCTTCATTGCAAATGAC
Source organism: Wollemia nobilis (assembly GCA_028583015.1). Classification (NCBI taxonomy): domain Eukaryota; kingdom Viridiplantae; phylum Streptophyta; class Pinopsida; order Araucariales; family Araucariaceae; genus Wollemia; species Wollemia nobilis. Next base: position 5,869,453 of record JAQPPZ010017192.1, read on the forward strand.
TCTGCCAATTTTCTTTTGAGCACAAATATATCTTGCATGTTAGACCCTGCAACAAACATTTCATCTACATACAATAACATGATAATATAGTTACAATTATCCAATCTCTTAAAATAAACACAGTGGACAGAATAACACTTACTATAACCTTATTCTGACATAAACCTGTCAAATTTCATATACCATTGCCTTGGAGCGTGCTTCAGGCCATACAAGCTCTTTTTCAATCTGCATACTAATTCCTCCTTCCCTTTGACCTCATACCCTTGTGGCTGTTGCATATAAATCTCTTCCTCCAAATCCCCATGGAGAAAAGTTGTTTTTACATCAAACTGTTCAACATGAAAATCCTCTACAGCCACTAGGTTTAAAACAGTTCTAATTGAAGTCATTTTAACAACAGGAAAAAAATTTCATCATAATCAATACCTTTCTTCTGTGCAAACTCCTTTACAACCAGTCTAGCCTTATACCTGTAAACCCATTTATTCTGCAATGCTCTTTTTCCTGCAGGCAACCGAACCAGATCCCAAGTCTGATTGTGTACCAAGGAGTCCATCTCCTCTTTCATGCCTTGCTCCCACTTCTTCCTAGTTTCTACCTGCATCGCTTCTTCATATGTTTCTGGTTCACCAGAGTCAGATAATAATACATAATATAATGAAGGAGAATAATGATCAGGAGGTCAACTTATCCTGGTAGATTTTCTTACAACACTTGCAGGAGTTTGAGGTGCTTGTTATTGTTGTTGATTTTCTAGCACCTTTGGAGTTTCAATTTCATCAAACACTGTGTATTTTGTATTTACCTTTTCCTGTTTCTTTTGTTGCAAGTGGTCTTTATACATAACTTTCTCATTGAATACCACATCTCTACTCCTAATGATTTTGTGATTTTCATAATCCCAAAAACCATAACCAAAATCATTAACTCCATATCCAATGAAAGTGCACTTCTTGGATTTTGCCTCAAGTTTAGTTCTATTTTCTTTATCAATATGCACGAATGCTTCACAACCGTAAGTCTTCAATCACAATTCCATGCCTCTTCAAGAATCCCACCATCCAAGGAATTTGAAGGCCCTCTATTTATTAAATAAACTGCAGTATCCACAGCATCTGCCCAAAACTGTAAGGGCAATCCTGCATGTAATCTCATACACCTAGCACGTTCCATGATAGTCCTGTTCATCCTTTCTGACACACCATTTTCTTGTGGAGTTCCCGAAACCATCTTCACTCTACGAATTCCATGGTATGAATAGTAACTGTTAAACTCTTTGTTGCAGTGCTCACCTCTATTATCTGATTTGAGACACTTCAACTTATTTCCTGTCTCATTCTCAACCAAAGCTTTCCATTTCTTAAAAGTATCAAAGACATTCGATTTCTTTCAAATACAATAAACCCAAGTTTTTCTAGTTGCATCATCAATAAACATAACATAATAATAAGAGCCACCAAGAGATGATACCTGAGTTGGTCCCCATATGTTTGCATGCACAAGCTCTAGCTTTTCACTCTTCTTTTCTTTTCCAACTCTGATAAAGACTCTTTTCTGTTTTCCATAAATGCAGTGCTCACAAAAGTCCAAATCAACCTGCTTCAAACCTTGCAACAAATTCCTTGAGTGGAGAATTTGCATCCCCTTCTCACTCATGTGCCCAAGCCTATGATGCCACAAAACTGTATTCGCTCCTATAGAAGCTAAAGCAATAGAAAGATCAATATTACCAGTACATACATACAATGTACCTTCCTTCTTTCCTTTTGCTAATAACAGTGATCCTTTAGCAACCTTCCACGAATTTGCCGAAAATGTAACCGTACATCCTTCGCTGTCCAACTGCCCTGTGGAAATTAGATTTCTTCTCAAATCAGGAATATGCCTTACCTCTTTCAGCAACCATTGGTTTTCACTTGGTAATTTTATCTGTATCTTACCCTTTCCAACGATTTTACATGGTCTATCATCACCCAAATAGACCTATCCAAAATCACCTTGAACATAATCTAAAAAATATTTTCTATGAGGTGTGGCATGATATGAAGCCCTGAGTCTAGCACCCAACAATCATTAATATTATCTAGTGAAAGTATTAAAGAATCTTGCAATACATCACCTGCTACGTTTGCTTCCTGATTACCTTATTTTTCTTCTCCATGTTTTCCTTTTCAAGTCCAACAGTCTCTTTTCAGGTGTCCTTTCTTTCCGCAATGACAGCATTCCAACTGCTTCCTTTTGGATTTGGATATGCCTTTCTTTGGTTTTCCATGTTTTCCTGGACTCTTTCCTCTCTCCTTTTGTCTAGCCCTGTTTTCCACAGTCAACGCATAACCCAATGTCTCACTTGTGCTTTTTCATGGCATTTCCTCGCTAAGGATAACACCAATAACATCATCAAATTTTAAAGTATTTGAACCGGAAACATAATTACTCACAACCATGACCAAGCCATTCCAATTTTTTGGCAATGAGCATAAGATCAAAAGAGCCCTAACCTCATCATCAAAATTTACTCCAACAGAATTTAACTGATTCGTAACCGTGTTCAACTCATTTAAGTGATCAGTAACAGACCCACCTTTTGACATCTGCATATTAAATAAACGCTTCATAAGAAATACCTTATTTGAAGCTCAGGGTTTTTCATACAGTTTAGCCAACGCATTCATTAAACCCTCCATTGTCTATTCTTTTGAAATATTGAAGGCCACCAACGATGCCAGGCACAATCGTATTGTTCCTAGTGCCTTTCTATCCAGAACTTCCCATTCTTCGTCTGATGTCTTTGCTGGCTTCTTTGCTATTCCGCCTAATGATAGGTAAATATTCTTCTGATAAAGATAGTCCTCCATTTGCATCTTCCATAGCTGGTAAATTTGGCCATTAAACTTCTCAACCCTAAACTTGCCTTCTTCTGCCATTGCTCCCACTCGAACCGAAAACCCTCCTTTCAAGTGCGTTTTTCAAACCCTAGGCTCTGATACCAGTTGTTAGGATTAAATAATAAAACACGAGCAATAAATAAATGCGGAAATAAAACATAGAAGAATAAAGCAATACACGAGACACAAATTTACGTGGTTCACCCAATGTGGGCTACATCCACGGAGAAAATAACCAAGCCTTATTATTCCATCCAACAAATCTCGAAGGGATACAACCTACAACAAATCCGTCGTACATACTCTTCGATCTCACAAATACAGTCTCTCTTCCTTCTTCACTTCCTTCACACCCTTCACACTCTTCACACTACTATCTCCAATATCGTACAACATCCTCGAGGATTAGAATTTTAGGGCAAATCATAAAGACCCAAAATAAAAAATAATTACTATTTTCGGCAAATTATCTTTTCTATCGCAATTTGCCATTTTTAGTAATTACTATTTTTGAAAAATTATTTTTTGTCATAACAATTTCCGTTTTTAGTATTACTATTTTCGGCAAATTATTTTTTGTCAAAAAAAATCCGTTTTTAGTAATTACTATTTTTGAAAATTATTTTTCGTCAAAAATTTTCGAAAATAGTAATTCACAATAAAACTCGGATTAACATGCAATTTGACACACAATTACATAACGTCCATATCCTTTCGTAGAGTGGATCCAAACGCGGCTAAAACAAGACCTCCAAATTAGAATCAGGCTCCACAACAAACATGTGTTAGGGACAACATTATCAATTGGTCAGACATGCCTCAGCAAAGTGACAAGCAGAAGTCTAATTTAGATTCAGGAAAGACTAGGCAAATCAGAAAATGCATAAAATATTTGATATTTCACTAAGAAACAAGGATTTTTCATTTCAAGCTTTGTATTGCTGATAAAGACAAAATAACTCCAGAAAATGTTTGAAAAAGGCTTCTTGCTGCTTGAATTGTGAAGAAAAATGGACTACTACAGTAACAGTGCTCTCCCACACCAAGAAATCCTATCGTGCAGCAAATCTCAGTTTGGAAGGATGAAATTTGACTCTATTCAGCAAAAACACCCTGCTAAAACAAAGAAAAACCCCATCTTCTATGCCATTTTTTAAAGGCCCTTAGAGCTTCAAGAGATAAACTGGTCTATTTGTTTGGGACTACTAATTGACCTTTTTGTTTCAATTCATAATGAGTAGACAACATGTAATAGAGGCTAGTCCCAAGGGCTGGGTGGATTGGTAAGTTTTGGGTGCTTACCAAGAAGAGACCCAGGTTCAAACCTTGGAGGCAAGCCTTGTTGGGGCAAAGGTAGTAGTCTGACCTGACTCTGCTAAGTGCACGCCAGCCCGACAATGGCAGTACCAACCCCAAGCCACCAGGGGTCTCCCTCACTCCGAGTCATGTTTATCGAGGCAAGGTAGAGGTTATAGTGGCAGCTCCAAGGATTTAACCTATGATCGGCAGCAGCTTCCCCAGGGATTTGACCCTGTGACCAGTAGTTAAAAATGAAGGGACGTTACCGATTCCCCTATGTACCAAAAAAAAAAACATATAATAGAGTCTGAGTGTCAATAGTTCACAGCTCAAAATAGGTGGGGCCTTGTTTCTTCAATTGCTTCTTATAAGAAAAAGTAAGATGGTATCAATGACTTATCAAGCCCCTAAGCCTGTGGAAGAGCAGAGGACAGACTGTGAGAAGCATGTCTGAAAACACTGATTTGGATTGAAAGCAAGAAGCACAAATTGAAAAGGGAGACAACACAATTAGAAGACATGACAGAATATTGGTTGAATAGTGCACTAGGAGATGACCTGCAGGAACGAACTTTGAACCAGCCAGAAGAGATTGTTTAATGTGGCCAACATGGACCATATAGGGGAGCATCTCAGTTTGAAATTTTCAAAATATTTCTAATTTTGCTACTGTCAAAATTGTTGGAGATTCAACCCATACTCCGGCTAAGTCTAAACATATAAAGGGTATGCAACTGAGCAGTAGAGTGGCTGGCAGTGCCAAGTGAGCTTCTAGATTGGAGTCTTGGCTGGTCCATGTCCCACAACATGGTATTAAAGCTAGCAATCTAGGTTCACTCAAGCCAAATGTAGCTTGAGAGGGGGTATTAAAGGTTCAATCCACACTTCAGAAAATCCCAATCATGTGAAGAACAGTGACTAATGGTACAGGCCCCAATAGTCCTGATGGATGATGCTCTAGGTTCAAATCCGAATTGGTCCATTTCATACAACAGAATTAGTAAGGCAACATTTGTAGAGCAACACGAAAAAAATGGACTGGCCATTAACAGTTAACCGTAGCTCATACTTGTTGAAAAGAGAATGAACAAAAGAGAGTAAATTATATTTTACTAGAAATTGTCTCGTTCTAAAAGAGCTTTCCGGCAAGCATTTGCACACAGATTTCATTGATGGAAGAGAAAGGTGAGTTGATTCAGTCATGGGGCAAAAGACCTAGTAGTCATATAACAGCTAGGTGAAAAAGGAGGTTTCAAATACGTATTTTCCTTGGTTTACCAAGGTCATGTGGAGTAAATGCTAGGTAATTATGGCTATTATTAAAGTTGCAAATATTTGACTAATATTTAACATTCTCTAAGGTAAAATATCTTATTTTATAGGAAAAGAAGAGTTAAATGGTGATGGGGAGGACTTCTAATTTGACTAGATTTTGTAGGTCATATTAAGTGTTCTTATAAATGCTCTGGGTGATAAACGTAGACTTCTCATCCATGAGCAATAGTAACTCACTATAAGGGGTCTTAGAGCTGCAAACTAATTTTCACGAAGAGGAATGGCTTCTCAAATACAAAAGTTAGAATATTTGGATTGGTTTTTTTTTCCTTCTTTTTAAAAATAAAAAAAATAAAAAATGCAGGTTTTAAATAAATTGTTTTCATATCATGTCTGGTTTGGTATATTACTATAATGTAAAAATCAGAAATTTCTTTCTGGTAAGAAAACCGAAAAAAATAAGGACATATACTAACTTTTGAAGTTAAAACAAATAAAATGTTGACAGAAGAATTATGCACCATCCTAGGGGCTTGGAGAGGCAATTGAATGCCATCGCTTGGTTTTGTGATCTCTGACAGCTTCTGGCAAACCTCAGTAAAACCAGGCTATGATCTTCAACACCTCCAAAAATGCTCTCTATGTTACAATTTTCCTACCAAAGTGAATTTCATGAAATCACAACTACTTGTACATACCTGAGGGCTCAGTCTACGAGTCCATCACTCAATTTTGAGCATAACTCTCAATCACAACTATGTTAGGGGTATGCCTCCCTTAGAATCTGGGAACGTAAGTGCTTCCAAATACATTTTCAAGATATCCCCTCAAAGCTTTAATAGAATCGTTGAACCCGCATCTCTTTTTGGATTTGAGGTTTAAGGATAGAGCTTGGGAGGCCATTGATTAAGCATGCATTAAGAGGGTTCCAACTATCCTCCGCCAATGTATCATCCATTGTAAATAACCAGTTCCCTGATGCATTGTCTAGGATGAGTTTGTCACACAGCCTCTATACTTGGAACATATCCTATTACTTTTGCAACTATAACCAATGTATCATCAGCCTTAGATGGTATGTGAGAATATGAAAGACATTTCGAGTGTACTCCCAAGATTGTTTAGCTTTGCCCTGTCAGCGGAAGTCACTTCCCCATGGATATTATCATATCTTGCATTGGCTCCTTTAGGATTACTGATGACAATATCAATCCTTCATTCTCCATCACTATAGTACTAGTATTACATTCCAAACATGATCTCCAATAGCTTTACAGTTCACTTTCCTTTTTGACACTAGATTTCTCTCGCACATTAGTATTTTCAATTTTGAATACATTTACACAACATCTGTATTATATTGTATTCACACTACACGAATGATGGTGTTATACCTTGTATTACATGATTGTACATGTAATATGTTTCAAAAATTGCTAAGTTTTGTATTTTGTAATTTACAGTTCGACTTTGAAGCATTTCTTTTTGGCTTCCCCATGCTACTGTAACAAGATCCCATAATACATGATGAAAATCCAAAAGGTGTCTCTTACACATACACACATATTAAACAACAGTTAGTAGGGGTGCAAGTGTGGGTAGATGGTGCAATACTTTACAACTTGGGTCCACAGGTACGACAAATTGCAATATTTATTAAAATGTACAATAAACTTAAAATAAAATATAGAAAATCTTAAAACGAGTTCAATTTAATAAATTAATAACATGAACATATATAAATTATGGATTCATTATTCAATTGATTTATTAAGATTAAAAGATAACAACAAACATTGAGCATCAAGATGTTGAACTCAAATTACAAATTTTGGGTACTGGCACCCAGGTACCATGTGCAGTTGTGGTATGGATGCGAGCACTCAGAGGATTCTGGGTGTGCAAAACGGTAGTATGAAATTACATTAACATGGTTCAAAAAGCACAGATTGACATAGATATATTTCCTCAATCAATGAAGCTTAGAGAAAAAATACACATGGCAAGAAGAGAAAATTGAAAAACATTTTGATCACACTATGTGATGGTGCCTTTGAGAGCAGACAGATATCCATCTAGTACCTAAAACAAGTTGAAGATGGAGAAAATGGATCCATTCAAAATCTTCTCTATCTCCTTGTTTTGCAAGATGTGTTTGACATTAATCCCACCTTTAGTTTTCAGATCATATATGTTTATTGGTCTTTTCCTGCTACCTAACAAGAGTAACTCTACCAAATTTTCAAGATCAATTCACAAGAAAGAAAGAAGAGAACAAATGGATGACATTATTTACATGGGTAGGAGACGAGTAAACCAAATATATGATACAAGGGGATGGCTTACCAGCATCAGACACTACTTGGATCACTGTGGCTAAGACGGAAAATATTGCACTCAACAAATTGAAACAATGAATACAACATCATTAAGCAAGGGCAGAAAATCCTAGGCTAGAGAGTATTGAATAGAAGCACCTCGCTTCTATTTTCTTAGATTTTGTTATATGAATTTCAAGTCCTGCATAAATGCTTTAGTTCTCGGTATGTCCTCCACCCACATATATATTTAGGTGATATTTCAAAGTAGTCCATGAACGAAGAAAAAATGCCCAAGACTCCACATTTATCTAAGTTTTTTAGAGATATCCAAGGGGATTTGAGGAAACATGCATGAGAACTTTGAGATTTTGGATTTTTTTTTTCAATGAGTTTACACAGGTTTTTATGAGGGGTCCCGGTCCCCTCATACTGAGTGGGATTTGAACCTTGGACCTCTCAAAGAGAGGCCAAAGCCCTTACAACTGCAGTAATATTGCAGCTACGAGACTTTGGATTTGAATAGAACCAGCTTTTTCTATTTTCCTATTTTTTAATGATCATTATAGGTGATTTCAATTCTCTCCATCATGGACTACTGTGTTGTGCTTGTTTGCATGGCAACTGTCATTGGAGGTTAATTCTTTTGAGAAATAGTTCATTCCCCATGATCCAAGTAAAAATGATAATGAAGGAAAAGCCCGAGTGTAAGTGTGAGTGAGTGTGCATGCATGCTCAAGAATTTTGAGATTTTGGAATTAAATAGAACATTTGGTGATTTTGGATTGTTCCAATGCCCTTCATCCAAAACTAAGGTGTTAAGCTTGGTTGCTTACAAATTATCATTGGAGTTTAATTCTTCTAAGGACATCTTTCTTGATCCTAGTACAAAATCAACATGAAAAGAGACACCTCTAAGCCTACACATAGACCAGCATTCCCTTCAAATCTACTCAGTCGTATCGCTCAACCTAATTTGCATCATTTAATAAATTAATATATTTTCCATGGGTGAAACTTCACACTTAAAATACAAGTCATGTAATTCTACTAGCATTGGGTTGTTTAGACATGACAAGGGATAATGCTACTCACAACGAGTGTTTTGCGCTAGATAATAGCATAGATGTTCTTTTGAATGTCACATCCCTATTGTTATGTGCATTGATAATAGTGTAGACAGCTGCTGATGCAAGAAATAATTAGCTGGAGAACCAGCTCACATTAATTGGCTTGCCAGTGAAGGGTATTAAGATACCCACATGACATATGGTACTGGCATATTATGCAGTTACTCACACACAATAAAAGCTGCATTGAGTTCTTCCTAAATTGAATAGTTCCATGTTTGCCTAGAGATATCATCCCCTCAGATAAATGGATCCTGTCTTCAAATGCAAAGTTATATCAAGCATATGCTAGTGAACTATAATGTATACAACTGTTCTTTCAAAGGTTTTATCTGCTTTTTTTTTCAAAAAGTTCTGGCAACCTTGCTGAAGCCTATTCATCTGAGCTCCAACAAGACTATCAAGATGAAAAAATAGAGCAATAATTATCAGATATAAGAACAGGTGTTAAAACCATAGGGGAAGTACTATGTCAAGCTTGTCAATTTTGGTGATCCTATAGTTTCACATACCTTTTACTCTTTTACACATATGGGTGCCATATTCAGCTTTTCCTACATAAGAAAGCTTCTTGCCAACAGAGACATTTTGTGATTCTCTAGATTCATTTCATAAAAAGTAAACACAGTTCATCAAAACAAGTTTACAAAGACCCAAGATCACCATCCTGCATACAGGGGTTGGAAATAAAATAAACTAAAATCTTTTGCAAACAAATCTATAATAGTCCAAAGCATATCAGCATGCAGAGCTAAATGAAATAAATCAGGTGCTAATCAGAAGTATTTTTCACACTGAAGAACATAAGCACTACATCAAGGGAAAAAGGTTACCACTCTCTAACTCCCAAACTGGAAACACTAAGCAAAAAGCCAATCAATCTCAAAAAGATACCATGAAGAATATCCATTGAAATCTCAAATCCTAACGCAAATTTATTATTAAAATTTATTTTAAAAAAAAAGGAGAACCAATTGGTCTGGGAGTTTCTCCTCTAAAAAGTTATGCAATAACGAGATACAAGATAAAGCCTTACTCAGGAGCATGATAGCCAAAGGTTCCCAGCACTCGAGTTGAATGAAGGCGTGCAGCCATGTCAGGAGCTTGATTTGAAAGGTTAAAATCAGCAATCTTGGCTGTAAAATCATCAAAAAGAAGAACATTGCTTGACCTTATATCACGGTGAATTATATGAGGTTGAGCTTTCTCGTGAAGGTACTCAAGACCCTTTGCTGCACCAACAGCAATTTTAACTCGCTGCATCCAGTCAAGCACAGGACCAGGTTGAGCACCTTGTACTCCTTTCCTTCCTGTGTGAAAGGTATGGTGAGATCTCAATTAAACAAATATTTGGTTTTCAAAAAAAGAATGTCTGCCAGCCAAAATAATCATTCTTTACACACTTGGGTCAAAAAATGGAAACTCAAAGTATCGGTAACTATACCATGTAAAATATCATGTAAGGAACCCATTGTGGCAAACTCGTAAGCCAAAACACGTAGGTTTCCATCCACGCAATAACCCACCAATTCAACAACATGCTCATGTTTCAGCCTGGAAACCATTGACACCTAGGATATAGAAAGAAATCACATACAGAAAGAACACATGAAATTCAGATGATACAAAGAATTGGACAAAGACAAAATTGAAAGAAAAAATTAATTGTATAATGTTTGAATAAATATAATATCAAATCAATAATAAGAAATATATTGGAAAACCTAGCCCTAACATTACCTGTGCAAGAAAATCAGAATCAGGCTCTTGCTGGCTGCTGACATCTAATTTCTTAATTGCTGCAGCACGACCATTGTTTAAGGTTGCATAATAAACCCTTCCATATGACCCTTCACCAATCAAAGACTTTGGCCCAAAATTATCTGTTGCTTCCTTCAACTCTTCATAGGACAGAGCAGGTGCTTCAATAGGCAACATTTTCTGTGGAGTGCCATTCTTAACTGTTTCAGATGCCTTAGACTCTCCTTGAGTTCCTGAAAAATGAAACAGCCACTATCTGTTTAAATTTAATAAAGCAAAATCATTACTGATCACTTTAAGTGATTTCCAAAACAAGTCGTCATCATCAGAACAGAACTAACCATTTGTACCAGAAAATGTCAGCAGCACATAGCAAAACTCATATGGTAGATAACTCCTCAACCCAAGAATCTCATTGTTTAATTTTTATAATAAACAAGATATTGAATGATTATATTATCCACAAAAACTTGAAGATGCACAAATGTGTTATGTGACCTAGAAGAATTTCACTTAGGTGGGGGTCTCATGACATAGGAATGCTTAAAATTGTAAGCGGGTAACAAGTGAGAGTTGGTCGAAACTTGAGATGCCATGTGGCCCTAAAAAGTCTAGGCAGTGCTTTGGCCTACTTTCATGGTGCTCTGCAAGTCAAGGAGGGATTCTAATCTTTCCTGTGGAAGTATGATTTTTAATGGCATGAGAACCAGTGCTCCGGAGGAGGAACGAATTTGGGGGAAGAAAAAAACCCTAGCATCGATCGATTTTTCCAAGAGAGATCGTGAGTATCAGTTCAGGTATGGTACTTCTTTGGCTTTAGCTTTGAAAATATTTAATTGGCTAGGGCTTTAAAAATAGGGACCTCTTCTTTGGGAAGAGATTTATGGCAGTCTGTTGGTTCCAATGACAACTGCAGCCTCACATTTCAAACAAGCACGCAATGAGGCCTTCTCCATGTTTTCACAACAGTTTCCCTTTGATGAGGAGAAGTTGGATCATATGCGTCAAGTGCTTAAAGTGAGAAAAGTACCCCATCCAAAACCACCTGCTCGCTCTAACAATGGTACCTTTGTGCCCAAGTTAGATGAGTCTCCTGTGTTGAGGTGCCTCCAGCTTACATCCAGCAGCCTTTGCTCACGCTTTCCACCCAAGCCCTTGCATGCAAATTTGTGGGAATATGGCCTAGTCCAATCACAATCCAGAAATGGATTAACACACATTGGGGGAGTAAAGTCTCCTCTTATGAATTTATGATGACAAGTAGGGGATACTTTGTCGTTACATTTGCCTCTGTGGAGGACAAGAGCACTGTACTTCATGGAGGTCCTTGGTTTCTGGGATCCAGCCCACTTTACATGACCCCGTGGAGCACGGCATTTGATCCTCAAGAGGAGGAGCCTAAAGAAGTTTTTGTTTGGGTGAGGTTGCCATTTTTGCCACTGCACCTATGGAACAAACCTTCGATGGAATTAATAGGAAATGCTATTGGAACATTCATTGACTGGGCTCCTCCAAAGACCAATAATGCTATATGCGCACGCATCTATGTGCAAGTTAATCTGAAAAAGGGTTTGCCTGAGCATATTGGAATAAAGGTGTTTGATTGGATACATAACCAACCCTTGGACTATGAGCATATACCATTCAAGTGTATAACATGCCATGAGCATGGGCATTTCTCCCGAAACTGCCCAATTAAACAAGCACAGGAAACAAAAAAGGAAGAACTAGGATTCTAGGAAGTCAAAAGGAGACCGCGCAGATCAAGAAGCAAGAATCGACAACCTCAACCACAAGATCAAAAAATCTTCCAGCACAAAAATAAATTTGCAAGTCTTAATGAAGGAGAAAAGCAAATCACCTCTCTAGATGTGATGGCTCCTAAAGATAAAGAGAAGATACCTACAACTAAAGTTGACAAGTCACCAGAGATCTTAGGAGATACACCAAAGAACACAACAGCTGGAGAAGAAATTGATGGGAACTCAGAGGAAGAGGTAGAAGAAACACAAGTGGAGTAAATAGTGATTCCTGGGGGCTTGCCGACCACACGATCTGCAGCTAGGGGAAGAAAATCAAACCAACAACTCAAAAATGAGCAAGCACAGAAAGACTTGCAATCCAAAACGCAGGTCAGAATTGAGGAGAGCTTCGTAAAAAATAAGAAGCAATCCAAAAAATGAAGATTATGTCATGGAACTGTAGGGGACTGGGAAGTCCTCTTGAAAAAAACTATCTCAAAGTTCTAATACAGGAGCAAAAGCCAACAATAGTTTGTATTTAGGAAACAAAAACAGTAGAGGCAACACTGACTACAGAATGGCAGAAGATATGGCCACAATCAGAATTGATAACTGTTGATTCTATGGGAGCTTCAGGGGGACTAGCTTTGGCTTGGGACCCACAACAATTAGTTTGTAGCTTACAACATAAGCATAATAACTAGATAGGTACAAAATTTGTCTTACCAGATGGAACTAGTGTAGCAGTAATAAATTTTTATGGTCCAAATCATCCTATCCAGAAAAGAGAAGCATGGCAAAACTTAGCACAATGGCTAGACAATGAGAAGTTTGACAACATAATACTGGGAGGAGATCTCAACATGATTCTCTACCATTGGGAGAAGGCTGGGGGAAGTTTAGCAAGGGATCCAAATAGAGATATACTCAATCAAATTATGGCAGATGAAAGCTTACAAGACATTCGACCAACCAAAGGAAAGTACACTTGAAGCAAAAGAAGAGCAGGGGTAAACTATACTGCAGAAATATTGGATAGATTTTTGATCAGTGAAAATCTCCCAACACACTTTCCCCTCACTTCCAGTCACATCATTCAGAACTATATCTCAGATCATAAGCCAATTCTCTTGGATAGCGGCCAAAGCCTACAACCCCAAAAAATTCCTTTTAAATACAACTCTGAATGGGCAGTAGAAGAAGATTTCAGTGAACTTGTGGAAAGCACTTGGAACCAATAGGTCCAATCCACCAACCCCCAAGAAAAGTGGAAAAGCAAAATTCAAAAATTGAAGCACATGATAAAAAAATGGTTGGCAGAAAAAGCGAGAGTCAAACCAAACAAGAAGCAGTTGATGCAACAACTAGAGCAGCTAGAAACAGAAATTGGGGATCATCCTCCTCAACCATGGCAAGAAGATGCAAGAAATGACCTGATTCGAAAGCTCAATAAATTAAGCACTGAAGAAGAAACACATTGGAGGCTTAGATCTCGAATGGTTTGGCTAAGCAAGGGGGATAGAAACACCAAATATTTTCATCTAAAAACCATGCAATGCTACCAAAGAAACACAATCAAGGAGATAGAGCATGAAGGAATCACTTATACAGATAGGGAGAAAATTAAGGAACTTGTCAATCAACATTACTCAGCTTTGCTCTCCAGAGAAAATGGTAACCCTCATTCCCAAGAAATATAGTAGCTCTACCAAAGGATAAAGCTCCTGGACCTGATGGATTCACAAACAACTTTTACCAGCAATACTTACACATCATCGGAGAAGATTTTCTATGCATGATTGAGGATGTTAGGGTGAAAGGTAAGCTTCTTGGAGCCATCAACTCCACCTTTCTAGCATTAATTCCTAAAGAAAAAAATACCACTACTTTCTCTAGATTCAGACCAATTTCTCTATGTAACTCTTCCTATAAAATTATTACCAAGATGTTGGCAAATAGAATAAAGAAAAAACTTGACAAACTAATATCAAAAGAGCAAGGAGGGTTCATGCCTAGAAAACAAATATATGATAATATCATAACAGTGCATGAAGCCCTCCACAGTAGTAGAAAATCAAAAGAGAAACAAATTGTTATAAAACTTGATATGGAAAACGCCTTTGATCGAGTTAATATACAATTTGTTGAACAAGTCATTCAAAAGTTTGGATTCCTACATCAGGTTATCAAGTGGATCGGAGCATGCATAAAAAACCCATGGATAGCCCCCTTAATAAATGGAGAACCAACAAATTTCTTTCATGCTACAAGGGGAATTAGACAAGGGTGTCCACTATCACCATACCTTTACATAATTTTAGCTGAGACTCTTGGAAGATTAATCAACCATCTTCAAAGAGAAAAAAAAATAACAAGGATAGAGGCTGCAACAGGATGCAAAGCTATAACACATGCCCAATTTGTAGATGATATCATTCTTCTAGGTGAAGCCACCAAGAAAAATGTTAGACAATTCAAGCAATGTCTGGATTGGTTCACACAAGCTACCGGGGCTCATATAAACACTCAAAAGAGTCAGTTCTATACACAAAACGTTGCAGCAATAACAGTCAAACTCTTTTGCACTATCCTAGGATTTCGGTTTGGCACAGAAAATTACTTCAGATATCTAGGAGTGCCCATGAGCTTCCACCTCAAAGCTTCAGACTGCTGGACCCCAATATTGGACAAGATGTTTAGGAGGATACAAAGTTACAGTGATAGTTGGCTCAATCTTGCAGGAAGGGTAGTATTGATCAAATCAGTGTTAGCTTCTCTTCCAGTCTACCAACTATTAGTATATCATGCTCCCAAGTTTATTTTGCAAAAGGCAGATGGAATCATACGCAACTTCCTATGGCAAGGAGGTAGGCAATCAGAAAGAAAAAAGTTCCAAGTGTCACCAAAAGTAAAATGCAAGGACTGGGAATAAAAAAAATGGAGATAGTTTCGAAAGCACTAGGAGCAAAACTTCTCTGGAACATGGTTAAACACAATCAAGCATGGCAGCGCATAGTAGTCAATAAGTATGTAAATAATCAAACAGGTATTCAAATGCTCAAACACATAGACAAACTTCCCAGAGCCTCGTTGGTTTGGAAACATATAGTGGCTGCAAAGAGCATAATATAGGATAAAATTTCTTGGCTACCGGGAGATGGTAAGTCGATTAATCTATGGGAGGACCCGATTCTAGGAAATCCACCATTAAGAGAGAGAACTCCAATCGAATTGCAAAATCACTTGGAAAGCCAAAGAATACTCAAATTAAGTGACTTGTTTTATTGGACCTCGGAAACTTTGAACTGCATCTCCCCTCCCATTCCATCTCAGCTTCAAGGAGATTGGGATTATTTTAAGTCCCACGTGGCAAGCATTAGACCTCTTCATCCCACGATGCCAGACAAACTTATTTGGGGTAGCATCAACAGTGATGGGGAATACTCAGTGCATCTAGGAGTCCAACATCAGCAAATTGGGCCTGCCAACAAAAAACTATCGATATTGTGGAAAGCTAGAGCACAACCTAAACTGCAAGTATTCAGCTGGCTAGTTTCTCAAAATGCAATCTTAACAAGTGATAATCTGCAAAAGAGGAGTATAGCAGGGCCTCATGTTTGTTACAGGTGCAAGCAGAACAGTGAAACAGTTTTCCATCTTTTGTTTGAATGCCCAAAGGCAATTTCAATTTGGTTAGGAATAACCAAAATTCTTGGCATTTCCTACTTTGGAAGGTTAACCATAGACACATGTTTTACCAAGTGGAACAAAGAATATAAAGGTAAACTGGCAGGTAAGCCCCTCCTAAAATATTTGTGGAGCTCTATACCATATTTTGTCATCTGGCACATCTGGTTGGACAGAAACCAGAGGATTTTTGAAGGAAAAGTTAAGGACAATAAAATTCTAATACGAAGGATAAAAGAATAATTGGTCCTAAATGTCAAATCTAGTTTCTGTCAACAACAGTATGAAGAAGATCTATCACCCACAGAAAGAAGAATTATCTACCAACTTAATCTCCAAGCTTTCCTGACACAGGGAGGATGCAGAGCAAACAATTCTTTGCCTGACATATGTTTTCCGGCACTCTTCTTTGATGGTGCCTCCAAGTCCAACCCCGGTCAAGCAACGGCAGGGGGACTGATTCTTACAGGACCTCGTGAGATCCTACTCAAATACATGATCAACTTGGGAACAACATCTAATAATGTGGCAGAGGCTATTGGGTGTGAAATCGGCTTAAAATTGGTGGCAAAGCAAGAAATCACTCAGGTCACAGTTTACGGGGATTCTAAACTGATAATAACAGCTCTTGCGAAAAATAAAGATTTTAGATCTTTACAATTGAAGATTATTCAAGACAGGATTAGACAACTAGGCACGATCATTGGCAAAATATCCTATCAACACATAAGGCGGGAATTCAACAAAGAGGCTGACACACTAGCGAATCAGGCAATAAATATAGCCCCTGGTTATTGCCGCTAAATCATCAAGAAGCAGAAGGGCAGGGGTGGTATGCGAGGATGACAAAGGCTCCAATAATGAGGTTCTTTTTGTCTTCATGCTCTGATTTTTAGAATGCTCTGTTCACTTTGAACTCTGATTAAAGAGTTTTGTACTTTTTTTATTAAGTAAATAAATCTTTTCTTTTATAAAAAAAAAAGAGAACTAGTGCTCCATTTTTTTAATTGCCACTTTAGCTTGTCAAATTCCAGAGTCCAATTTGAATGATTGTGATTTATAGAAATCAAAATAAAGTATAAACATAAAAACATGTATCAAATGTGCAAATGCCTTTAATTTGATGATGTCCATTCTATTACAGTGAAGTTTTCCTGTTTCATGTGTACTTGTGTTCATTTTCATGTTGATTGAGTGGATTTATTCTAGAATGAGAATTTATTTGTTTAAAAATATTTATTGATAAAAACTTGATTTCCTCCACCCACCCCTAATGTGTACTTCACAAGTGTAAGCCTTGCTTGAACTTTAGCTCCACCGTCAGTGTCAAATGCCAGTTGTGTGCACCAGGCGTGTTACCAACATCAATCATAGCTTGCCAATTGGGGTGGGGGCTAGTAGTATTAAAATCCAAGAGACAATAGAAGCAGGAATTTAGTATGGATTTATCTGCTTGATCATTCACAATACTCCTCTATTTTGTATTCTCCAAGGAGAGCTCAATATTGGGTGTGTTATAATACGTGAAAAACATATTTACCAATGGCCTTGCAAATTCTGCAAAACTGCCAGAACTATAGGAAGATTATTGCCTGCAGAAGTCCCACTACACCTGGCATTAATACTGGACAAAAGCAAGCCCTAAATAGGATTTTCTTCAGTAAAGGATGAAATTGGTCAACAAAAAGCCTCTTTTGCTGTTCTACTCTGTTGTCTTCACATTTTTAATTGAATATGCTTTTCAACCTAGCCCTTGGTTTTCCAACTTTACGGGCACATACAGACAGAATGACACATCTCGTCTAGAACTTTGACAAGACAGCATTTAGCCATTTTATTACTCTATTAATAATCTTTCATAGCACAACCAACATTGAGGTATGCGGCTCCCACTAATGCCCTTGCAGCAGGCCAAAGAGAACTTTTTTCCCTTGCCATCTTTATGTTTTTAAATACTGTGACAGTTTTTCCTTATAAAAGGTCATTTATTCTCAGCTTCAATCCAATGAAGTTCATCCCCTGGCCCTAATCAATCCAAAACCCTCTTCAACATGTGTTAAATTGCTGCACATTTTCATTTAGGTAAATCACTAGAACACTGCTACTGCTACACAAGAAAAATCTATGCTAAAACCATCGAAATCAGTCTTCTTAGTAATCAAAAGCTGAAAGCCTGATGCCCCTCAAAAATGAAGAAATAAAATTGGGAGCTCCAAATCTTTGTCAATTTATTCGTTGGGAAATTATAAAAGCCACACAGAATCTGTACATATAGGTCAAATGCTTTTCTTCTTATAAGAGCAGAAAAATAACTATGCAAAACAAGCATTTTTCATCTTATAGACATCCTTTTCAGCCGAATGATTTTTAACAAGTTAAATGCTTAATTTTTGAAAAAACGCAAAAATTTTGTTGTCTTCCGTTGAAAAATTTGTTGCAAGCTATTGTTTGACTCATTCTTAACCTAAGTCAAATTTGACTCGCAAGTAATTGCAAATCATAAACAATCATGTGACTATCAGCATACACCCATGCATACCATATTCAGAAGTCACTCAGATAGGCACATGCTGTACGCTGTTACAGAAATGTACTTGTTGTCACATTTTGCAGGGGGTGCAATGTCTTCAATATTGTTTTGTAACAGTGCTGCTCTTCTTTTCCTCCTTCCGTTTTTCTTCCTTCTCTCCCTTTCCTTTTCTTTCCCATTCTCTTTCTCTCCCCCTTTTTTCCTTGGAGTTCCCAGCTTGATTTTCCAGCTTTCCACAGGTCTATCCGAAATTGGCTAAGTCCGGGTGCGAAGTTCGCACTTCGCCAGCTTTGGTGCGAGTGCGCACTTCGCCCGCTTTGGTGCGAAGTCCGACTTCGCCCGCTTGGTGCGAAGTCCGACTCCGCCCCACTTTCTGGGCGCACCTTGCACTGGCAGACTGGCGGGTCAATGCAGAAGAAAGATAAAATGCCGGAGCAGGTCCATATGGCGGCAGACACCAGTGTTCGCCTGTGCGCAGTTCGACTTCTCAACGGAGCCGGAATGCGCCCTTGACAGGTGTACAGTAGGGGAACAAACCCGGAATTTGACCAAGGCTTGAAGGCCTTCCCCGACTGCACTGATTTCTGCACGCATCCCAAGGAGCCCCGATCCCAAGCAAAGATGGATAGACCGCCCTCTAAGGCGTGCATGTGTCACACAAAGATAACCCATCATCGGACAAGTGTCCAGCTTCGGGATTTGAACCAAGACTCGCCGACCAAAAGGGATAAGCATGGGCTGCCCGCACCGCTCGCGTTAATAGCCTCATTCAAAGCTGATCCGAGGTTTCACCCGCTCCAGCCTACTAGCAAGCCTCGCCGACTTGAAGATTTACCCAAAGACTCCGCCACGTAGCCGTCCAGCCTTCCAGAAGACCATGCTCGCGGGTACAGCCCTGATCCGACAAAAGGTCAGCATTTGCGCCTCTTTCGCCGCTTCGTCGACCTTATGTTTGATCGGGGACTCGTGCCCATTAATGTAATCGGGTGGGACTCGGGCTATAAAAGCCCATCCGAAATTCATTGTAAAGGGTGAAAGGGGAATGTTTGTTAGGGAACTACTGTGCTTACTGTAACCGTGCTTCTGCTTATGAATACAATCTGTATGCCTGGTTCTGTTCTACTGTCTTTATTCTTTTATGCTGTCTTTCATTATATGCCTTAGGCCCACCTGTGTCGCGGCTCGTTGATTCACTTCGGCATTTGGCGATCAGGTTCCTCTAGCATTGCTTGTTTAAAGCACCCTCTGTACTTCATTATTTAAAGCATTCATATAATAAATTTGGTAGCAGCTCCATCGGCTATGTGTGACGTTGCTGGCCCGTATCCGGTGATTGATGCGATCCCCGCCGTTAGTTCCTTGTAGGGAATGTTTGCTAGGGAGCCATTGAAGCCGTGCGGTTAAACTCTCTACCTAACACATATACCCGGCTCTGACATCTCTAGGTTTACTTTCTACCCCCGTCGCTGTACGTATCCGGTGATTGATACGATCCCTCGCCGTTAGTTCCTTGTAGGGAATGTTTGCTAGGAGCTATTGAAGCCGTGCATACGCTCGCTGGTGTATCGGAAGTACGCCTAGGTTTTGCGCTCCTTGTCATGCCTCGTGTTTGTATGCGTAAGTAGCGGTGATTGGTGTGTTCCCGCACCGTTAGTTCCCCCCCACCAACCTTTGGACATATTTATATCTCTTTCTGTACATTTGTCTCTTTCAGTTCATTTATTTCTTTTCTGTTCCCTTTAGCTTAAATCAAGTCCCCCCCAAAAGGAGCCGGCCTTCTCCGGAGATTGGCTCGAAGGCATCTCTTCCTTCCGGCCTTTCATGCTGGTGGGCGAATCTGGGCGCATTAACCAAAAATCCTTTCCTCATGGCAGATTCGTAACCAACAGTTTCTCAGCACGCCCTGTG
This sequence comes from Wollemia nobilis, assembly GCA_028583015.1. Classification (NCBI taxonomy): domain Eukaryota; kingdom Viridiplantae; phylum Streptophyta; class Pinopsida; order Araucariales; family Araucariaceae; genus Wollemia; species Wollemia nobilis. The sequence goes on from JAQPPZ010017192.1 coordinate 5,889,991, forward strand.
GGACGCTTGTCCCACGATTTAAAGAAAGAGTACCCGTCCGCTTCCACCTAGCGCAACAGTTCTTCTGACCCGCTCGGCGGAACACGGGTCCCACATCCGACGAGAGATTTTCCGATCAGTCTCCACCTGGCGCTGACAGCTCCTGAGCTCTTGGTGAGACAAGGAAGTTTCTCACCCCCGACGGAATCGAAGCACCGGTGTTCGCTTCATTGCTGTTCCAAATCCGAACACCTGGCGACTCTGCACGAACAAATCCTCTGAGTCTAGAAGACCGGTCCCGTCACCTTCATGCACACGAGAAGGTGGCGAACAAGAAATCCGAGAAGCCCGCCCGAGTTCTACGAACTAGACATCCACGCCGAGGCGAGATACCCAGCCGGCTGATCCGCGAGCTCGCTTCGACGAAGCCGAGGCCGAGATCCAAGAAGAGGCCGAAGCCGAGGCTCGGAAGAGCCGAGTACGAAGTAGAAGAGGCCGAGGAAGAGGAAAATCCCGCATCCTCGGAAAGTACCGACACCGAGTACACAACCGACGGCGGAGAAGAAGAAGAAATGGCTGATCAACGGCCGAATGACGATGATCTCTTCCCGGCGGTGGACTCCTACAGGGCCTTTGGCCCCGATCGGTCGCCAAGCCGTGCCCCCCGCTCGCTTTAAAGTCTATTCCCACATACGACGGCTACGGTAAGACGGCGTACGAGCACATCCAGGACATCCTTGCCCCGGCCGCACCGCATACCATCACCGATGAAAGTGTGAAGACCCGTCTCGCCGGCCCTTTCCCCGAGGGGAAAGCTTCTCTACCGGTGGAGATCGCCGCCGTAGGGATCCATCACCGGGTGGCCCCGCTTGCCAGGAGGCTCGTAAAAGGATGCAACGAGTCCGCTGATCCTACCTCTCTACCGCATCGGCTCCAAGCAATCCGGAGGCATCCTCAAGAGGAGGTGTCCGATTTTAACATTAGGTTTGCGAGATCCCGGAAACGGGTACCTCGCGAACTTCGGCCTTCAGTGGGCATGGCTGCTCACTACTATCTGAGGTCTTTCAACTCAGACGTATGCCTCGCCGCCGAAGATCGCCCGAATTGACGAGTTCCCCGCACCGTACGAAGCTGCCCGACAAGCTGAAGCTGACATTATCTCCATCGGCAGGCTTCCGTCCAGAGTGCAGGAGCCGATTCATCCCGACTTTCCCAGATCGCAGTATCCTTCTGCTTCTGGTGGTGTGCCGTCTACTTCAGGGCAGCAACCCCAACCGCAGTGGAATCCGGCGCCGGTCGTAACTCAATACGGCCCGCCTCAGTTGCATTACCCTCATCCGCCTCCTCCCGCTCCGCATTTTCCAGCGCTTCCTGCTCCCCGCAGTATGCGTCTTATTCTAACCCTCCTCCATTGGCCGCTTTGCCTCCACCGGCACAGTTGCCGCCTCCCGACAACAGCATCCAGAACACGATTCTACAAGAAGTGCGGGCTTTGGCCTCCGGATATCATGCCATGTCCAATGACATGACCGCTATGAAAAAGAAGCGGGCCCAAATGGACTTTGCTCCTAGAAGGCCGTATGCGCCACCGGCGCTGACAAAAGATAAAGCCCCGAAGAACCAACCGCAGAGGCGTCCGCCTCCGAGAAATGCTGCTATAGATGACCCACCTGGTCCTCCTGACCAGGTCAACTGGTGCACTACGTGCAATGACCCGCATTCGGAGGAAGACTGCACTTTGCACCAAGGACTACATCCGCACCTTGGCCGGCAAAGACTATAGAAGATGATGAGCTGTACATGATCTTGGACGGCGAGGCCAATTTTGCCCTGCCGGAAGAGAATCCAGTGACGCCCGCCAAGGAAGAAAAGAAAGCTGCGGACGCGGCTAAACCTTTGCAGGTATACGCGAGAAGAGAAAAACCGCAGCCCGACGGGCTGCCACCGTACAAGCGGCTGTGGCCTTACACAGCCCAGGAGAAGGCGTCCAAAGATAAAGCTCCCGCTAAACCTTCTCCAAAGCAAAGGCCGCTGCTGTTCCAGCTAAGCCTCCAACAAAGGCCCCAACTCCCGCTAAGCTTCCCGTACTTCAGCCCCCACCGAAACCAAAGAACAAGCCCAGGAGAAGTCAAGTACCCGTCTCCGACCAAGAGACAACGAGTTGAGGCCACCCAACAAGACCGGACCAAGTATGAACCGGCTAAACCAACAGAAGGAGCTAGTACCTCGGGCTACAAACATTGTAGACGAGTTAAAGAAGACTCCCGCGTAATCAGCATGTATGATGCTCTTCTCGCTTCCGTGCCGTAGATCCGCCGCAAGAATCACCGAAGAACATGAAGAACGGCAAGCGGATGCACTCGCTGTCCCGGTTCAACCTTTGACAGCCTCCGCCACCGGGAAGAACAGACCGCCACCCTTTTATCTCTCTTTGCGGATGCAAGGGCACATAGTTCACAACCGCATGGTGGATTCTCGGTGCTTCCTCGACCGTGATGCCGAAGGCCGTCTCGCGATGAGATCGGGATGGAATACACACGGAGCAGCCAAGGTGTGCTCGCAACTAGACGGCACCCTCGTCAAGACAGCTTGGTGTCATAAAGGACATCCCTATCCGGCCGCACAAAGCTCTCGACATTGTGGTCATCCAAGAGGTCGTGATTGTTGACTCGGAGCCTTACTTCGGCATGTGTCTCTCTCGGGAGTTCACCGCGAAGTTGGGCGGGTACCGTCTCTAGACTACTCGCACATGGAAGTGCCCTTCAAAGGAAGGAGACTAAAAATTTTCAATGAGAAGCCTTCCCCTTTTCTAGTAGACAAGATACCCGGAGGAGAGATGGACCGCATGGTCCAGTTGTCAGAGGAAGAACCGGTGACAGTAGAACTGACCGAGCAAGCTCTCGAAGTGCTACAGCTTGAAGACGAGTTCTCGTTGCAAGACTTCAATGCTGTAATCGGGACAGAGTAGGGTTGTTACTCCATTAAGCAGCCCGAGGAGCTTGACGTGTCCGTTGCGAAAGAAGTAGGACCTGCACCCGAAGAGTTGTGGAAGCTTTTCTTTGACGGCGCGCGATGCAAGAATGGCGCCGGTGCAGGGGTCCTCCCGGTTTCCCCAACCGGAGTCCGGAGGGACTATGCCTACAGCCGGCCTCGGAGCCGTACTAACAACCCGGCGGAATACGAAGCCCCGTGCTTGGGTCTCGCGAAAGGCGGAAAGGCTCGGAATCAAGCATCTCCAAATTTTCGGAGATTCGGAGTTAGTGTGTCATCAAGTTACGAATAAATGCGCGTCTAAGCATCACTATCTTAGAGCGTACCGCAACCGGGTCCGGGACCCGATGGAATCGTTTGACTCATTGAACGTTAAGGCAATATCGCGTGAGAGAAACAAGCACGCCGATATTCTGGCGTCTGTTGGAGCCAGGTACGTTCCGGCTGAAGACGTCGTCCAGAAACTGAAGCCGGTCCGCACCATTTACAGGCCTTCTGTGCCTGATAGGGATACCTTCTGGCAGGTATTCAGCTGTGACGAGGAGATCGTCACATTCCTGGTTAACGAAGTGTGTGTAATCGAAGGTAGAGACCCTGATGACGAGCAATATGAGGGGTTGATACAGTTACGGAATAATCACGTCCCAAAAGGACTGATTACATTAGAGAGTCTCTTTGATCGAAATGACAGAGCAATATCCCACAGGATCAAAGTAGACCCGAGGCAGTATGCTGACTCGGAGCTCGAACCTGGTAAAACCATCAAGGTCGGAACAGACTGCACGTCGGAGGAGCTGGTGCAGATTAGATCACTGTGCCAGGAGTTCCCCGACATCGTGGCCTGGTGCTACGAGGATTTGAGGGGGTATGACAGATCTGTCATCCAACATACCATCGAGCTAGAGGATGGCGCCAAGCCGTTCCGACAAAAGCAAAGGGCCGTAAATCCAAAGATTGAGGCCATGATGAAGACCGAGCTCTTGAAGATGCTGGAGGCCAAGATCATCTACCCCATCAAACATTCATCCTGGGTCGCGAATCTGGTGCCCGTGAGGAAAAAGAATGGCGACATACGTCTCTGTGTCGACTTCGGAAACCTAAATCAGGCTTCCCTCCGGGACCACTATCCGCTTCCCCAAATCGACCAAATTTTGCATATCGTTGCTGGAGCCCAGAGATTTTCACTTTTAGATGGATTTTCCGGCTACAACCGGATTTGGGTCAAAGACGAAGACCAAAGATAAGACGGCGTTTACCACGAAGTGGGGGACGTTCGCCTATCGCCGCATGCCGTTTGGCTTATCCAATGCCGGTGCCACGTTCCAAAGGGCCATGGCCTTCCGAGAGCTGCTCAACAAGATTATTGTCATCTACCTTGATGACATGACTGTTTTCTCTCACCGACGAGAAGATCATGTTTCGCACCTGCGGCAGATATTTGAAAGTTGTCGAGAATTCGGCATCTCTATAAACCCGAAGAAGTCTGTCTTCGCGGTAAAGGAAGGAAAGCTGCTGGGACATGTCATCTCCGAGGAAGGCCTCGCCATTGACCCTCGACAGAGCGTAAGCCCTCGTTCGCTTGCCGCCCCCACTGATAAAAAAGGGCTGCAGTCCTTCTTCGGTCAGATTAACTTCGTGCGGAAGTTCATCCCGGACTTCGCACAGGTGATCAAGCCTATGGCCGAACTGTTGAAGAAAGATACACCTTACGAATGGACTGATGAGAGAGAACAAGCTTTCGAGGAAATCAAGGCTCGAATTGCGCAAGCTCCGGTGTTGACAAACCCGGACTACTCCAAGGACTTCATCCTGTATGCAGTGGGAGAACCCGAAAGTTACGCTGCAGTCCTGACTCAGAAGGGAGACGACGGTGAGGAGCGCCCCATTGCGTTCCTAAGCCAAGTGATTTTGCCGCACGAAGAGAAGTACAATTTTATAGAGCGGCAGGTCCATGCGGTCATGAAGTCCCTTCGAAAGTTCAGGCACTTTGTCTCCCAGAGTAAGACCACTGTCTTTGTGATTCACCCCGATGTTCGCAGTTTCATCTTGCAAGGAGAACCGGGTCACAAGAGAGCGGGATGGATTGCCAAGATCCAGGAGTTTGACATCGAAGTACGGCCCACCAAGCTTATCAGAGGCCGAGCCTTGTGTCAAGAATTGGCCCGAAGCGCTGTAGCCGGCATCTCCGCCTGTAAGTGGGAGGACACAACGACACGCGTCTACCTAGCCAACTCCTTATCGGAGGGGAGTGATTGGACAGATGAACTGGTGAGATACTTCTGCACCGGAAGATGTCCCGATCACCTGAACGCCTCACAACGAAGGAGATTTCGGCTAGGTGCATTAAGGTACACTCTTCGCCCCGAGGGGCTTTACTTCAAAAACATTGACGGCATCCTGTTGCGGTGCGTCATAAAATCTGACCAGCCTAGGATCCTCGGAGATTTTCATTCCGGGATGCCTGGGGGTCACCATTCTTCAAGGCCAACGGCCTTAAAAATAATAAGGGCTGGATACTATTGGCCCACTCTGTTCGCAGACGCGTATGCGGTCTGCGCCAAATGTGATCAATGCCAGAGGTATGCTGGCCGAAATAGAAAAGCACCCCTGCCCCTTCAACCGATTCAAGCCGAAGCTCCGTTCCAACAATGGGGTCTAGACTTCATTGGGGTGATTTCTCCTAACTCCTCCGCCGGCCACAAGTTTATTCTCACAGCTACTGACTATTTCACACGGTGGACGGAGGCGATCCCGACCAAGAACGCCGACCAAGAAACGGTCATCATGTTCATTGAGAGCCTGATTACCCGCTTCGGGGTTCCAGAGTCGATTGTGACAGACAACGGTCCGGGATTTGTAGGCGCCGTACTCACGGAGTACACCAACAGACTTGGCATCTATCACAAGATGTCTTCTAATTACTACCCGCAGGGGAATGGCCTTGCCGAGTCTACTAACAAGAACCTCCCCGAAAATTCCTCCTGAGGACCATTGAAAAGAATAAGCGGACTTGGCACTTGCTCCTGAACCGGGCGCTGTGGGCGGACAGAGTTGCGTTCAAGAAATCCCTCAAGACGTCCCCCTACGCGCTCGTCTATGGCAAGCAAGCTGTTATGCCATCACACATTGAAATCCCCGCCCTGTGGATGGTTGATGAAGACAGGAGCAGCGGAGACCCGGTAGACGACAGATTGTGCCAACTCCTGCAGTTGGAAGAAGACAGAGAAAGTGCATACCAGGCCTTCGCGGATCACATTGCAGCCACTAAAGGCTGGTTTGCCAAAGGCACCACTGCCCGAGTTTTCGAAGTCGGGGACCTGGTGCTGAAGTGGGACTCATACAAGGCAAAACCGGGTAATCACGGAAAATTTGATGCTCTCTGGGAGGGCCCTTATCGATTGCCCGGTGAATCGGCTCAATGCCTACATACTTTCGGATATGGAGGGTCGGCTCCTCCCCATCCCCGTCAACGGGTTCCACTTGAAGCTTTATCGCTTTTGAAGGCGCCCGAGTGGCCCTTCCTTGTAAAAATTTTGCCTTGTGTTTTTATTTTTCCCCGCATGTATAGTTTCCAGTTTTAGCTTTCAGTTTATTTTTCCTTCTTTGAGCTTAAATGCGGCATGGGAGAGAAAGACAGACTTCGCAACGAAGTCTGTCGTTGCCCCGCAGGAGGGGCGAAGTTCGGCTATGCAGAGAAAGAAAGGAGAAAAAGAGCAAAAAATCGACTAAGTGTTGGCCGAAGCCCGACTTCGCAGCGAAGCCTGACTTCGGCCCAGCCGAATTGCGAAGTTTGTCCGAGAAAACACTGAAGCAGACCGAAGTCCGCACTGCGCAACCCTTCGTGCGAAGTACGCACTGCGCGCAAAGTTTGCGCGAAGTGCGAACTTCGCAGCGAAGTCCGACTTCGGCCAGCGCCCGTGCGAAGTGCGCGCTGCGCGCGAACTTCGCGCGAAGTTCGTACTTCGCCCCAAGCTTCGGCCGAAGTCCGAACCCGCCCCAGCGTCGCACTGCGCAGTTTGTTCAAAGTCCAAAGGTCGCAGGGTATGTTAAGTGTGTTCGAAGGCCCCAAGGCGGCAAAGACCCAGACCGCGCCCAAACCTTGGGCGCAGCAAAAAAGCAGAAATGGAACGGTTCCAACGCGCGCTTCGCGCGAAGTCCGACTTCGCCGGCGAGGTCGGGCCGCGCCCAACTTCGGGCGAAGCCCGGCCGCGCCTAGTTTTCCGGGCCAGTTTGGGGCAGCATTCAATAAAATGAATAAAAAACTCAAAAAGTCCCAGCTGGGCCCAAGGCGCGTTTGTAACTGTTTTAATCTGGGTTTCCGCGCCAAAGGTTTTGTCTTGAGCAGTGTGCCCAAATGGTGGCAGCAACGTCAGCCATGGTGCAGTCCCCAACGCTGAATTAATGATTGCGCGTTTTTCAAGGAAAAATGCAACTAAAGAAGCAAGGCACGTCTGCCGGGGCGCGTCTTTTCCTAAACGTTCTCCTGCGCAGCCACCAAGGGTTTTAACTCAGCCGACCTACCCCCTCCTGCGTTGCATTAATGGCGTTGTTTTTATCTAGAAAAGGGGGTCAGAAACATGCCAACATTCCAGATTGCAGAGATTATTCCTCGGACAATGCTAATTATTCCTCTGATAGCGAAATTTGTTGCAGCATGACTTGAACCTGTCATTATTGCTGACTCGGAGAGATGGACAAGGGAAAAAGGCCCGTGTCAGCGCAGTCCAGCGGAAGCAGCGAACCAGGGGATTTGCCGCGGCCAGGAGTTTTCAAAGGCGATCCTCCGCCAGAGAAAAAGTCAAAGGCCCGGACGAAGAAGGTACAGCGTGGGCAATCCCCACCACCTCCGGTGAATTACCTGGCAGGATATGTGGACGGCTCGTTTTCCATGAGCCTAACTCAGCCGCGAGCGAATGTGGAGAGTCGGGTTGACAAAGTTTCGCCCTCCCATCATTTTGGAGCGGCGTACAAATCAAATCTCTTCAGATTCATGTGCCCTCCTGTCCACCAATGCCCGGAGCTGATAGACTTAATTGTTAGACATTATAAACCAGCTTCCCGACAAATCTGCAGTTCCGTTGGCAAACCCTTGTTCGCACTGGCGCAGGAGACCGTGGCAGCCGCCTTTCGCCCTGTGGTCTGGAGTATGACTCCGGCACCATCCTCAGAAAAATCAGTCTGGGCGAACAAGCGGGACGTTTCACGCACACCAAGCGAATGAGGGATTTCCTCAATTCAGAGCTGAACGCCCCGCTTCCAGCCGGACAATGGCCGACTGGCCCCATGCCTTTGGCGAAATTTCAGAGCAAGTATCTATATACCATCTTGGCATGGATCCTCGGCTGCGACTCCGATGAGCTGGTGCACCCGTACCACTCGGCGCCGGCGCAACGCCTCCCGTGTGGAGAATCTTACGAACCGGCGGCGCAATGGAGCGGAAAGCGCCCCATCTCTTTCGATCGGGCAGACCGGTCGGCTTACGCCATTCATTCCAGCCCGCTGAAGATTCGTAAGAGGCGACCAACCGATTTTCGTTTCAGTTCCGTTCTGGTCTGGCTTTGTTTGTACCATCTGCACCCCCAAATGCCGATCCTGAACCTCAAGAAGGTTAACGAGAAGGGAAAGCCCCAGCCCGTCTATAACTGGACGGATGACTTATACCGGAAAGGGTCCTACTACAAGTTCAACTTCAACTTTCTGGGATTCGTCATGTCAGTCTTCACCGAAAGTGAAATCCCCCGTCCCCCGAGAGAAATGACGAGTGCTTTGATAAATCAGAAGCTCGGGGACGTTTTTAGACTGACGCTGGGGATTGTGATCAGAATCTACGGATTCAAGGGCAAACCCTATTTGCTGCCCTATTGGTGCTCAGAGCATCTGTTCGGGATGGAGGTTGCCCGACATATGGACTATGTGGAAGAAGAGTTTGGCCTAGGGAAGAAAAGAGGACAGATTTTCCAATACCCTCTTTCCTGGGCCAACGTTGAGATTACTGAGGTAGGACAACATGTCTACCTAGAGCAAGCGCTGTCCCGGATTGGCCCCGGTTTTGTGCCGCAGTCACTGGAAGTATGACCCTCATGGGATAAGGGGAAAGTTTGCACATTTGTGCCCCCGGGACATAACCGAAGATAGATGCGACGTGGTCCATGTGGACCTTGACTGGGAGATTGAATTAATGGAAGCTTCTCCCCCTTGGCAGGATTTCTACTGCGAGGAGGTGACATATGACCCCAAGAGAAACCCGGACCATCACTTCTCATCTCCAGGGTTCAAAAAATTTCTGTCCAAGATTGCAGGCCTTAACTGGTCTAAAGAAAAGATTATTGAATGCTGGAAAATGAGATGCCGCACGCAGCACGATAAATCCACAAGGAGAAACCTGGCCGTAGATGACGACTTCTCGGTTCTCTATGACCAACATCATGACAGCTGGCGGCCGTTCGCATATCAAGGTTACGTTCCCCGAGGCCCCTTTGAGGATTATAAAAGTGGGTCTCCTCCCAAACAGTTGTACACTTCGGCAACTGCCAGCGCGGCCCAGCAAGTACCCAGGCCGATCCAATGCAGCCCGTGGCTCCTAAGGCGGCGCCTGAAAAGGCGAAAAAGTTAGTCAAGGCAGCGCCCGAGGCACTTCCTCAGGCAAGAAAAGCGCCAGCGCCGCCAGAAAGCAGACCGGTCGCGGCAGACCTTCTGCAAGTCAAACCCCGGTACAAGTTTACCGTGGGAGCATCGCGCTCGCCGCACTCGCTTCGCCTCCTTCCCCCGATCCGACAGCTTGTTCCGTAAGAGAAGAAGCGGAGGAGAGTTGAGAAAATCAAGCGACCTAGCCTGATAGTGCAGCAGCCAGTGGCAGAGCCGCAGCCGCATCCTGCCGCCGCAGAGATAGTTCCTCTGGGCAGTCCCAAGCCGCCCGCCGAGACAAGAAGCGAAGACATTCACCCGGCATCGGCTCGAGCGGAGCCCGCAGTACGTTTGCTGTCCCCGTCTCTCTAGTCTCACCCGCTCTACTTCCACTCGCCTCCCCGCTCAATCCGGGCGAGCCATGACCACATCCTCCTCCCCCGTCTCCGCGTCCTTCTAGCGGTCCCCATTCTTTCGATCGCCTTGCTCGTAACCCTAACGTCTCTCTTTCTCTCAGCACAACTCCAAACCCTTCGCCCGAGGTCGCGCCGAGGCTGTCCGTTCACCATCACATCCTCCGCCTCGCCCGCTTCAAACCCTCACAAGTGTCGCCCGCTCCCATTTCCATTTCCTGGTCGCCCCCACAAGCGACCGATTCTTCCAAGGTCCTGTCCGGTTCCTCCCCGATCCCATCCCCGCAGGAGAGACGTCTCAGCAGATCCCTAGGCTGGGGGAACCAGATTTTATGGACGACCTTCAGAACTCAGATGACTTGCCCCTGGCAACGAGAGCCGTAGAGTATTCTGTCTCTTTCCGCCAAGACCTGAAGCGGAGGAGACATGAAGAGATAGCCGCCCCGGCAAAACGCGCAAAGTATGATTTCGGAAGGAGAGTGATTACAACGGAGAAAATAATCCCAATAGTGAAGAAGCCTCTCCGAGAAATGACTAAGGCGGACTACGTGCTCCGGACAAAGGAGAAAAGCTTTGACGACATTGATAAACAGTATGAGATTCATACGATCATGCGCAAAGCTGACAATGTCTTTGTCAAGAGTCTGGAGGAGCAGGAAGAACTTTTCGCGCTGCAGGACAAAGTAAGGCAACTTGAAGAGGACCTATCTAGGTCCACCGAGCAGCCGGAAGCGGCGCGGCGAGAAACAAGATGAATTCAAAGCCCACCTGGCCGCTTCTCAGCAACAGGCCGCAACCGAAAAGAAAGCAGCCTCGGAGCAGATTTCTCAGCTCCAGGAGTCTTTGAAGCAGGCACAGTCGCAGCTTGCAGAGAAAACATCTCAAGCGGCTGTCTTTTCAAAGACAAAAGTTAAGGAAATGAGGGCTGGTTTGCTGAGGGAATGCAAGCCCCATACCTTTAAGGCGATGGCGGTCCTGGACTTCGCATCCAGGATTCAAGAAGTTTCTGCCAGTGGAAAGCCTCGTGGTAGAGGAGGCCGAGCGCCGTGCAAAGCAATGGCCGGACCTCGGCGATAAACCTTCGAGAGCGCGAGCGCGACGGCGTCCTTTTTTCCCCCGTGTCCTCATTCGCCGCAGAATGGGCAGGTGCAAGGGTGACCTTGCACAAATATTTCGAAAAAGTTGAAGAGGTGAGAGGGCTGCACGAATGCTTGACGCATTCGGACATGAAAGAGATATCCGTCTGCCCCCTTTCACGCTCTTTCGGAACTTGGGTGTCCAGGTTTTGTTGAGAATGGCAAGCTCCTCACCCTAGATCGGGTAAAGAAGAATTGGCAGTCCTTTGAAGCAGACACGACTGAAATTGATAGCCGGACCGAGCCAATTCAAGACAATCGAGTCACTCGGATGGTGTCCGGATATTCCAGGATCCGCTCCTATTTTCGTGGAGTTAGAGAAAAGATACCTCACCATCGACCCGCACGCGGTCGCCGTTTCACGGAGCATTAGAAGACATAGCCGACCGCAAGCCATTCGAAGCGGAAGCCTCGGCGCTCAGCCCAAGAGGCGTACACTCGCATGTGCGAGGCAGAAGCAGGAAATGGAGACCTTTCAGAAGGAGATACTGATGAGGCAACTGACAAAGATGAATCTGAAGAACAGTTGCCGCAAGGAGAACAGTTAGAGCAGCAAAAGGCAGGGGAGGCAAGTTCCTCTGCACCCAAAGGATGAAGGCATGGATTCTTTGCGCCGAGGCGAGCTCGACACCCCGCGAGCCGCCGTAAATGTTGTCACATTTTGCACGGGGTGCAATGTCTTCAATATTGTTTTGTAACAGTTGTCGCTCTTCTTTTCCTCCTTCCGTTTTTCTTCCTTCTCTCCCTTTCCTTTTCTTTCCCATTCTCTTTCTCTCCCCCTTTTTTCCTTGGAGTTCCCTGCTTGATTTTCCAGCTTTCCACAGGTCTATCCGAAATTGGCTAAGTCCTGGTGCGAAGTTCGCACTTCGCCCGCTTTGGTGCGAAGTGCGTACTTCGCCCAGTTTTGGTGCGAAGTCCGACTTCGCCCCACTTTCTGGGCGCACCTTGCACTGGCAGACTGGCAGGTCAATGCAGAAGAAAGATAAAATGCCGGAGCAGGTCCATATGGCGGCAGACACCAGTGTTCGCCTGTGCGCAGTTCGACTTCTCAACAGAGCCGGAATGCGCCCTTGACGTGTGTACGTAGGGGAACAAACCCGGAATTTGACCAAGGCTTGAAGGCCTTCCCCGACCGCACCGATTTCTGCACGCATCCCAAGGAGCCCCGATCCCAAGCAAAGATGGATAGATCGCCCTCTAAGGCGTGCATGTGTCACACAAAGATAACCCATCATCGACAAGTGTCCAGCCTTCGGGATTTGAACCAAGACTCGCCGACCAAAAGGGATAAGCATGGGCTGCCCGCACCGCTCGCGTTAATAGCCTCATTCAAAGCCGATCCGAGGTTTCACCCGCTCCAGCCTACTAGCAAGCCTCGCCGACTTGAAGATTTACCCAAAGACTCCGCCACGTAGCCGTCCAGCCTTCCAGAAGACCATGTCGCGGGTACAGCCCTAGCCGACAAAAGGTCAGCATTTGCAGCTCTTTCGCCGCTTCGTCGCCTTATGTTTGATCGGGGACTCGTGCCCATTAATGTAATCGGTGGGACTCGGGCTATAAAAGCCCATCCGAAATTCATTGTAAAGGGTGGAAGGGGAATGTTTGTTAGGGAACCACCGTGCTTACCGTAACCGTGCTTCCGCTTATGAATACAATCCGTATGCCCGGTTCTCGTTCTCTACCGTCTTTATTCTTCTATGTCGTCTTTCATTATATGCCTTAGGCCCACCTGTGTCGCGGCTCGTTGATTCACTTCGGCATTTGGCGATCAGGTTCCTCTAGCATTGCTTGTTTAAAGCACCCTCTGTACTTCATTAATTTAAAGCATTCATAATAAATTTGGTAGCAGCTCCATCGCTATGTGTGACGTTGTCTGGCCCGTATCCGGTGATTGATGCGATCCCCTCGCCGTTAGTTCCTTGTAGGGAATGTTTGCTAGGGAGCCATTGAAGCCGTGCGGTTAAACTCTCTACCTAACACATATACCCGGCTCTGACATCTCTAGGTTTACTTTCTACCCCCGTCGCTGTACGTATCCGGTGATTGATACGATCCCCTCGCCGTTAGTTCCTTGTAGGGAATGTTTGCTAGGGAGCTATTGAAGCCGTGCATACGCTGCTGGTGTATCGGAAGTACGCCTAGGTTTTGCAGTTCCTTGTCATGCTCCGTGTTTGTATGCAGTAAGTAGCGGTGATTGGTGTGTTCCCGTACTGTTAGTTCCCCCCCACCAACCTTTGGACATATTTGTATCTCTTTCTGTACATTTGTCTCTTTCCGTTCATTTATTTCTTTCCTGTTCCCTTTAGCTTAAATCAAGCCCCCCAAAAGGAGCCGGCCTTCTCCGGAGATTGGCTCTGAAGGCATCTCTTCCTTCCGGCCTTTCATGCTGGTGGGCGAATCTGGGCGCATTAACCAAAAATCCTTTCCTCATGGCAGATTCGTAACCAACAGTACTATATCAAAAGACTGATATTATATCTGACATCAGACTATCCAGATCACAGGGTAAAGCTGGGTAACACTGTTTCCAATGAAAGCTCACAGTTATGAAAATGTGTGTTATAAGCCTATATGGCATGAATGTGGATGTATGACAAAGGAAACAAAGCAAGAACAAATATACTGGGCAAATCCAAAAAGAAGGAAAATGGAGAAGTCTAATATTATAACTAATATTTGTTACAACTTGCTAAGATACACATGAAGACATGCTATCTGAGAGTCTGAAAAACTATCCAGTTTACTCTCTAAGCTTCTGTCTAAGAAATGCACCAGTGTATGCAACTGAGTTGTTTTCAAAACTAGAAGTAAAAGAATTTTTTGTCCGGTTCAAATCTTCTCTCCACTCATGAAGGTCCCTTGGTACCTTTTTGCTTTATCCAGATATCTCCGAATGTAGTTATTTATAGACATCTTCTAACCACCACATTGATTAGTTCCTTCTTTCAGCTTACTTCAGCCACTGGAGGTGTCAAGAGCCTATCAGCTTCAACAGTCTCTACTGCAAATGGTAATAGATCTGTGAGACCGCATCCCTGATCCCCATACGCAAGTGACCACCAGAAACCTCAGACCTCTTATTCTCACTCCTAGACTAGAGGTTCAGCTACTCTGCTCCATTCACAATCCAGACTAAATAAGCAGATGTGCATTACCTATTTTCTCTCTATATCTCAATGATCACCAGTTCTGGATAAAGAGATACTGGAAGAAATACATTGCTTCCTCCTAGGATTGTTCAGTCAGGCAGTCCTAGCCTTGGTCATTTTCCTAACGGCATCATCAGAGTCTTTATTAGCCCTTTCATACTGAATGACTAGTATGTTCTTCCTCTCTTCTGCTTCTGATTCTAGTACAAACGAGAACTTTATTCTTCAGCAGATCTCTTCCCTTGGCTCTATCAGCTGCTCTCTAGGATTTACACCAAAGTTGTACAGTGTGCAGGCAGAGGTTTATTGCAAGCTATGGGTATGAAGCACCCAATGCAGAACCCCAAAATTTGGATACACAGCTGTCTGGGTGCAGGGGTCCATGAGGGTGCAAGTGTACTAAGGGTTCAGACTATGAAGACTTAGGTATGCTGCAATAAAATTGGAAAGTAGAAACATAAGGTCATCACAAACAGTAAACTGAATTCAAATACAAGAGTTGTAAAAATGTTGAACAGGAATTAGAGTACAGTTCTCAAGAAAGCAGGAGAACAGTGAATGTTAGGTTTTCCTTTTTCCTTTCTGTTTCTCATTGTTTTTCACTTGTTTTTTCAATTTTTAATTGCAGGGTTTGACCAGGTTGCATGCCATAATGAGGATCAATGCACCAGGTTTGCCATGGATGTGCCACCCTGCACTGGGTGCATCTTGAGTGAGGTAAGAGGTATGTTTCACACCCATTCCCACGAATGCCATATACATGCTCGAGTTCAAGCCAAAAACAGCCATGTACATGCACCCAAATAACACAGGTTTACACATTTTAGTTACTCCACTCTCATTGGATTCCTTTGCTTCCACTATTAAGTTTTGGTTGTTGGAGTCCTTTTAGCACTCTTGCATCTCATTGGCCTACTTTGATTATTTTTGCACATAAATATAATTTCTTTCTTGCAATTATACTAATGTCAATCTGCAGGATGGCCAGGTATTTCATGACTGTTGATTTGTAAAGTGGCATGCATTAAAAGGAACTATGATTATAGACTCAGCCAAAAGAGTGTGTATCAGAATGCATCTTGCAGGGATACAATGTTTTGGTAATGAAAGCCTACAAAGCAAAGACACAAATACTTAAAGAACAAACAGGCTTGTAGGAGCATAACAAAAAGCTAAGTTACAAGGCCACATGGTAAGTGCACTTTGCAGATTTGTGATTTGCAAAGTGTGCTGCAACAGTGCAATTAAGAGAGTAACCAGCCAGAGCTTGCTGAAAAGCTTGCACAGGCTGCAAAATGCACTGAAGATCTTAAGCATCAAATCTAAGCAATTCAAATCACACTGAATAAACTGGAAGGATCTATCACAGCAAGCAGCACTCTAGACAGTTTAGATGATTAAATGAGACTTCTCATTCATGCATATTCATATCAGATGGCAGTGTTACAAATTGGATACCAATTGCTTCAAATGGGTTTAGTGCTGCAAATTTCTTATTATGTAAAGTAGGCAACTTTTCCTATGCTTGTAAGACTTAATTTTGACTAAAAACATATGCAAATCATGTGGTGAGACACAATCATCACAAGAGTTCACAATTTTAACTAACCATATTCAATTGCAACCGTCAATGTCATTCTCACACCACAAATTTAAACCAGTTCCATGCACAAGCTTCATTTATAAGCTCAACATTTTACAATGATTTAATATTTGTGCATAAGCCGTGCAGTCTGAATAACTAGTAATTTTAATACAAAAGCTAGATTAAACATCACATTTTTAAATAAAAATATTTCTTGGAAATTAGACAACATTCCAAGTAACGCATCATCTTACCATTTGCAGTGCCAACTGCTGGACTTGTGTAATGGTTATCAACTGGAACAAAACTTTCTTCTTCTGAACCAGCACAGCACAGCAACCGACACATTTTGTAATGGGCTGACTTCTCACATGCTCATCTCATCAAAGGTTCTTGCAGCACATGACCAAGGAAAGTTCAGACATGCACCTGTCTCGGAAAAATGTACAGAATTAAGAGCCAGAGTTGATCTTTGCTAGCATGGAAAAATAAACAACCTTCTAAAGTAAGAGAAAAAAACAAGTTTCATATCAGAATTGGAGAATGAAAGAATATTGCCTCTACATAATCATTGACACCCATGCACTTCATCAGGTTGATATAGTCATTGCAAATGTGTCAAACAGTCAGTTAGCCATCCATATAAATGAAAGGATAAGTTCTAATGCCCCCATGGATCAACTGGTCTATCTCATCTCAGAATGCAAATGTCTTTACACGAGAAAAGGCTTATATGGTTCAAATTTTACTCCGTTCTGCATTATGTTGCCAGAAATGAGAAACAAGATACGGAAATACAATGACAATGTGAAGAGAAACGAAGTTGTCAAGGTTGTGGTGTAAGAAACAGACTTTTACATATACATATCAATATATATAATTAATAACAAATTTACAAAGATTGCCATAAAAAATAACTCATACTGCATTAACACAAAATTAAATCATAAGGATGTCCACAATGATTGAAAGGATACCTAACAAGGCAACCACAGTGGCCACATTAACACCTTATAACGGT
Organism: Wollemia nobilis; assembly: GCA_028583015.1. Classification (NCBI taxonomy): domain Eukaryota; kingdom Viridiplantae; phylum Streptophyta; class Pinopsida; order Araucariales; family Araucariaceae; genus Wollemia; species Wollemia nobilis. The sequence continues at coordinate 5,906,889 of JAQPPZ010017192.1, forward strand.
CTCATTGTGGTTGTTATTGCTTAAATCATTGTAGAGGCATCGCGCTGCAACATAACTCCCAAGATACAGGTTTTTTCAAAGAAAAGGGTTGCATACATTAGAAACGCTAAACAAGGTCCAGAAGTCATATTTTCTTGAAACATAGGGCTCTGCAAATATTCCTACTTGTAAAAAGTTAAATCTAGGGCAGTTTGGACTTGATTTTCATTTCAAAGTGATTTTAGGTTTCAAATTTTCCTCAAATAATGATAATAGATTCATATCCTTTAAATTCTCAACCTTACTCTGAGCACTACATAGGCCTAAGGGCATGGTCAATGTGCCATATTTATGCATTAGGGCCTAATAGGGGATTCACATGGAAAATTTTCTTCCCAACCTTATCAGACCACAAAAAAAAAGAGACAAAAACTCCTAGAATGATGATCAGAAAAGGATCTGCTCGAAGGTTACCATTGCCCATTGCCTTTGTGATAACTATAGCTCTCAAGCTCGTCTGCTCGAAGGTTACCATTATCCATTGCCTTTGAGATATGTCAACACATTGCACAAGGGCTGTCACATGATCATCATATAATTCTAAACAGAAAAGTCAAAAAGGGCAACGATGAATACATCCCATAGCTAAAACCAAATTGAAGGGCTGTCACATGATCAACATATAATTCTAAACAGAAAAGTCAAAAAGGGCAATGATGAACACATCCCATAGCTAAAACCAAATTGAAAAGATGATCTACATCACATGTCATTAGCACCATTTAGCAAGTCAAAAAGGGCAATGATGAATACATCCCATAGCCAAAACCAAATTGAAAAGATGATGTACATAAGATGTCAGAGCAGATCATAAGGTACCCGGAAATGCAAACCCAGTAGTTCGTTCCCTTGAAATGTTCCCTCCCATATTACATGATGACCGTGTTATTATATTATTTCAACAACAGTTTCACAATTATGCATATATCCTGATGAGATCTCAACCTCAGTCTCCTCAAAAAAAAGTCAAGGTATCTAACCACATAAGCTCATCTTATTTGATTCAAACAAAACCTAAAGGCTAACGTATTGAGAAAAACACGAAGTGGGTATCCTGCAAATGCCAAAGGATCCTCATTTGCCTCTATCCACTGAATTCAGCTCATCATCAGCTCAACCCAAAACAAAAAGAACTACTGACCAAGCCAAGCTCAGATTTTTCATACCGAATTACAGAACTAAGGCCATGAAAAACCAAAATCCCAATTGGTACCAGACACCCAGCGGATCAAAGTCCCTCACATTGATCTAACCCACAATTCAAACACATCAAAATTCCAATTTCTAATCCACAGATCTCAAAACAAAAGCTCCAAAGATGTGGCGAATGCAACCCACAGATGTTGGAGGACTCACCAGGGGATTCGATCCGAGCCAATACAGATCGGAGAGGAGAGTGGTCCGAAAATAATGGAATTGATGACACGATTTTGTCACGTACGAGAACGAGGAAGCAACATTCAAAGTAAGATTTTCGCAGTTCCGGACAACTTTTACGGAATTAGACGGATGTCTATAACTTTGAACATTTAATTTTATTGAAGATTCGGATCCGGGGCTCCATCAAATTAAAATTTAAATCAGATCATATTAAATTAAAATTAAGATTATGTCAACTGTCTCTTACCAGGCGTTTTTAACACCCATCGGAATATGCCGTCAACTTTGAAGGCCTTGGACGGCAGAAATACATTCTCAGTTAAAAAAAAAAATCAACCATTATAATTTTTTAAATTATTATTATCTTTGAAATTGGTTTTATTTATACACCTGGTATTATAACAGTTTAACAATTATACATAAGGACACCACTTACATCATCAGGTTCAATCCCCATATATTTACTAAAAAAATAAAAAAAAATTCAACCTTAGTTGGTTTTTATCTCTACTTTAAATATTATTTGATTTCAAATTACTATTATTAATGTTTTTGAATTTTACATCCTATTTTAATTAAAAATATGTTTAAATAATCATATATTAAATAAATAAAATTTTTAAATAATAATTTTATATTACTTATAATCCAATCCTCAAAAATTTAAAATTTATTTTTGTCAAACAAATTTAATTAAAAAGTTTTAAATTTCTTTCAAACAAACACTTAGTCAAAAGAAAATCTACCAATAGTGTCATTAGCTACAATAATAAACCAGTCGGTGTTAAATATTCTAGCTTTATGGTTATTTCTCAAGTAAAATATTAAATGGAATCTTCTCGATGTTGTGTCAACTTTCCGTTTACTATAAATAAACCCCACGTCAGATCTTTCGACCCATTTTGCTTGGAAGAAATCCACCTAGCTTTTGACTCGACTTGTTTGAAATCAAATGTTGAACAATCACTTGCACGTCAGCAATATGATAAAACTGCAATGGTAGTTGTGAATCTTTTCCAAATCAATCTACACCGGAAGGTATGTCTAGTTGGCAGCTAATTATGTTAATCAATACACATACACATAGTTGATCCTTGCTTGTACACCTGAGATTAATTATGAACATCGTTTCCAAAGCTTTAGATAAAAACCAAGAAATCATCTGTGAACGTGGTTTCCTAGGCTTTAGATAAAAACCTAAATATCAGCCAATACCTTTGGTTTTAACAAGTTCACACTCTCTAAGGAGATTATAGCCAATGGTTTTGATTCAAGATTCATTATAATATTTATTTTAAATTGATATATAAAATTAAAATAAATTTTATTTTTTATTAAATTTAAATAAAATTTTATTATATTTTTTTTAAGTAATATTTCTTATACACATTTATTATGGGGATTGAACTCGGATCACATCTACAAGTGGCATCACCGAAAATTATATATGTTTTGTTTGACAAAATTTGAACCCAAGTTTCTCTTTATTAATTTAGAAATATTATCGATTGAACTCATGTCACTTAATTTCATTGTAATAAATGATGCAATAAATTTCATAATAAATTTATTATAACAATATTTGTTTCAAGGGGACAACTCAACGTTCGGGCTTTGGCTCTTCCTCGTGAGATCCAAGGTTCAAACCGTAGTGTGGACGAGTGTGTGAAGGGGGTGGGTGTGTGGTGGCTATGTATTAAATTCTCTATTGATAAGCATAGCTCTCAACTTTACGGGGGTCAAGGTGGGAGGAGATGGGTCAGGGTGGGACAACTCATAATAAATTTATTATAACAATATTTGTTTCAAGGGGACAACTCAACGTTCGGGCTTTGGCTCTTCCTCGTGAGATCCAAGGTTCAAACCGTAGTGTGGACGAGTGTGTGAAGGGGGTGGGTGTGTGGTGGCTATGTATTAAATTCTCTATTGATAAGCATAGCTCTCAACTTTACAGGGGTCAAGGTGGGAGGAGATGGGTCAGGGTGGGAGGAGATTGCCCAGCCCTATGCATTGCATAGCTATTAATTTTTTTATTTGGTTAGTGCGAGAAACCCCTACGACCAACGCAAAGGAATGAGCAATCTCCTCCCAATCATGAACCCTTGTAAAGTCGAGAGTTATGCTTATTAATTGGAAATTTAGTACATAACCACCACACACACTCCCTCACACACTCGTCCACGTTGCGGTTTGAACCTTGGACCTTTCGAAGAAGAGCCAAAGCTCAAACTGTTGCATTGTTCCCCTGAGACTTATAACAATATTTTTAATTGATAAGAGTTTATATAATATTTTTTTTGTAAAAACAAAGTCAATGAAATCCTGATCCTTCAAGAAATTGAGTTGAAGCAACCCATTGATAAGCACTCGCAACCAACTAACCTATTCTTGTCTAGGTCAATATGAGGGATTTCAGTTCCCTCGTACCAAGGTTGAACTTGGGTCTCCTGAATGAAAACCCAAAATATATTAGTATGATGTCCCTCACAAGACTAAAATTTTAGGATAAAATACGAGTTTTTGAAAGGGATTTCAGTCTCCTTGTATTACGGTTTGAATCTGAATCTCTTAAATATAAATCTAAAGGCATACCATTATTATACTGAATAATAAGAGTTTATATAGTTTAAATTGATAAAAGTAAAAAAATTACATAGTTACATTAATTTGATATTAAGGAGGTAGACCACAAGGTCTTTGTGGACTAATGAGTGGAGGGTGTTGATTATAAAAAAAAGTTAAGAATTTGAATCTTGTGGTTTGCTTATGCAATATTTTCATAAAAAATAAAGTTAAGGAGGTTTGTTTTCATAGAATAAATAAGCCTTTTATTTGTTTTGGTGTAAAATTATAGATCTCTTAAAAAATGCATAGTTTTAAATTAATCAAATTGAAAGAGTTTAATATTGAGATTTGGAAAGTTTATTTTCAGTGAAATAATGAGCTTTCAATTCAACATGGTGTAATATTATAAAACCTTGAATATTTAAAAAAAAAAAACACCAAATAACTTGTAGAAAAGTTATTTATTTTGAAATGATTTTAATTATATCCATAGGATGAAAACTAATGAGAAACATTATATGATGTAATAGCTAGTTTTTTTAGGCTTATTTTCTTATTAAGCTTAAGATTATTATTATTGTTCTCCTCTATGCAAAACATGAGACTTCAAAAAGTTAATGTTGGATTTTTAGATGTAGGTTGTTAGCTAATCTTTTAGACTTAGTTTGTTTGTTAGTATCTATCTATAGTGAGACGTACTACTTTATACAATTAAAAGATAGAAATTTTAATTTATAAACCAAACGAATTTGAACAATAATTGTGAATCGAAATAAGAAGGATTTAATCAATTGCTTTGCCACTTAAGGAGGGCTGAGTCTTTTCTACTCGGGAGGGCTTAGTCCTGCAAATCTATGCAAATGAATAATGAATATAATGATGATTCAAATCACACCTATTCTATGCCTACTTATATTAAATGATGAACAAATAATAATATTCCAATAGTATAGCCGACTAGGCTATTAGGGTTGTAACATGGCTCCCCTCCTTGGAAAGCTTTGTCCTCAAAGCTAAAAATGAATGAAAAATACTTTTTGGTTCCCATGTAGCATCTTCTTCAGGTAGGTCCTGTCATTTGATGAGAAATTCTTTGATGTGACGGGATCTCACCATACGTGTTCTGCTTTGTAAAATTGCTTCAGGTTGGAGATATATACGTCATTCTTCATCAAGTACTGGTAATTCTGATTGAGAATGTACTTTTTGTCTGATCACCTTCTTGAGATAGGCAACATGAAATACTGGATAAATATGAGATGAGGGAGGAAGCTCTAGTTGATATGCCACTTCTCTAATGCGGTGCACTATTTTGTAAGGACCATAAATTCGTGGAGTCAACTTCTAACTGGTCTTGATCTTCAATGACAACTTTTTGTAGGGTTGCAAACACAAGAACACCATATCACTTGTATTAAATTTTCTTTCGAAACGGTGTGTCTTGTTGTTGCTTCATGCGATTTTGTGCTTGGACCAAGTTGTCTTTGAGAATGTTGAGCATTGATTGTCGGTGTTGGAACCAATCATCTACTTGGGCCACTTTGGAAGAACCTAGAACATAATCTGCTATTGTTGGTGGTTTGACTCCATACAATACCTCAAATGGAGACATCTTGATGGAATAATGGTATGAGGTGTTGTACCACCATTTTGCCAAGGAAAGCCAATGACTCCATTGATACTATTTATCTTGGGCAAAACATCTTAGATAGGTACCCAAACATTTGCTAACTATCTCAGTTTGACCATCTATTTGAGGATGTTATGCAGAAGACATATTTAACTTGGTACCGCTAAGACGAAATAATTCTTTTCAAAAATTGCTTGTAAATATAGGATCACGATCACTTACAATATTTTTTGGTATTCCATGCAATTTGAAAATTGAGTCCATAAATACCTTAGCCACTTTGCTTGCCGAAAATGGATGTTGTAGAGCATTGAAGTGAGCATATTTGGAAAGGCGATCCACTACCACAAAAATTATTGTTTTACCTTCTAATTTAGGAAGACCTTCAATAAAATCCATTGAAATATGTTTCCATTGACGATCTGGAATAGGTAGTGGTTGAAGCAATCCGAGAGATTTGACTGTTTCACCCTTATTGCACTGGCATACCTCGCATTCGACCACCCATGTTTTAACTTCAAACTTTAATCCTTTCCAATAAAAATATTGTTTAACCTGCAAATATGTCTTTAAAAAGCTTGAATGTCATGCTGATGGGGAAGCATGTGATTCTTCCAAAATCCTAGATTTGACTAGTGAAATATGTGGTATGTAAATGCGATTCTTCCTTCTCAATATCTTGTCTTCATAAGAGAAAAGAAGATGCTTGGATGATCCTAACATCAATTCCTGAATTATTTGAGCAGTTTTTGTATTGGACCATCATTCCTCTTGGAGCTAAGAGACCCATGTGGAACATGGACTGGAAATAGCATTGATAACCACTTCATCTTCATATTTATGTGATAATGCATCTGCTGCCACAGTTTCTTTCCCTTTCTTATATTCGATAACAAAATCATATCCCAATAGTTTTGTTAACCATTTATTTTGCTCGGGATAAGAAAATTGTTGTTCTAAAAAATGCTTGAGACTGCTATGATCTATTTTAATAATAAAACGACTATTGATCAAGTAGTGTCTCCATTTCTCCACTGCATGTAGAATAGCCAATATTTCTTTCTCATATGTGGACCTTCCCAAAAAAAAATTGAAAGTTGTTTACTTTCGAATGCCAAGGAATGCCCCTCCTGCATTAGTACTACCCTAATACTTGTTCCTGAAGCGTCACATTCAATCACAAATGGTTTGTGAAAATCTGGGGTTTCCAAAATTGGAGTAGTACACATTGCTTATTTGAGGGCATCGAATGCTTGAGTGGCTGCTTCAGACCAATGAAAAACATCCTTTTTTTGTGAGAGTCGTGAGAGAAGCTATAATTTTTCCATAGTTACGCAAAAACTTGCGATAGTAGCCTGTAAGACCCAAAAAACCACGAAGTTTCTTGATGGTTTTAGGTAAAGGTCAATCCTGAATTGCCTTAATCTTATTAGGATCCACTTTAACACCTTCATGAGAAATGATATGACCCAAGTACTCAACTTCTTGAACACCAAAGGAGCATTTAGAGCGTTTGACAAATAATTTTTCCTTGTGTAGTATATGAAGAACCTTTCCCACATGCATTAGATGATCCTTCCATGTTTTACTATATAGGAGTATGTCATAAAAAAAGACTAGGATAAATTTGCGAAGGAATGAATGAAACACATGGTTCATGAGACTTTGGAATGTGGATGGGGCATTAGTGAGACCAAAAGGCATGACCAAGTGACCTTCATGAGTACGAAAAATTGTTTTAGGGATATTCTCTTCCCTAACTCTAATTTGGTGAAAACCAAAACGTAAATCCAGATTTGTAAAAATTTTGCACCATGTAATTCGTCTAATAAATCATCAATGATAGGAATAGGGAATTTATCCTTAATGGTGATTTTGTTAAGAGGACAAAAATCAAGACACATACGCCAATAATTGTCTTTGCAATGGGCCAAAACTACTGGTGAAGAATAAGGATTAGTGTTGTGACGAATGACTTCATGTTCTAAAAGTTCTTGGACAATTTTCTCAATTTCTGTTTTTTGGGGTTGGGGTAACGATAAGGATGGACATTAGGAAGAAGACTTCCTGGAATACAGTGTATGGCATGGTCATGAGATCATTTGGGAGGTAGTCCTGGTTATTGGAAAACATCATCATAGTTAGCCACAATATCTTGAAGATCTTTTGAGTGAATTTCAAAGATATCCTGTGCTTGCTTTTCCAAACAATTGATTTGAGCTATAAATCCATGACTTCCTTTCCTTAATATTTTCTCCATACTGTGAGAACTCACTATTTTTGATGGAGGAGTTGTAATTCCTTGGAGAGGAATGGTCCTTCCATTTTCTTTCCATTCCACAAAGAGATTTTTGAAATTAAAACTGATTGTGTCCAATTTTTCTAACCATTCAACTCCCAAAATAACCTCTAAATTTCCTAAACTCATAACGAAAATAGTTCCTTGCCTAGTGTAACTACCCATTTGTATTGAGATCAAATATGTTCTACCAATACATTGAGTGTTTCCTCCATTTGCAACCAAAACTTGAAACTTATCTTGATTAGAGGAGTGAATGTTTAAGTTCAATGCCTTTGCAGTTTTTATGTCAATAAAGTTATGAGTACTACCTGAATCTATTAACACATTTATTATTTTTTGTCGAATGAATCCTGGTACATTGATTTTATGGTGAGTTGTTAATCCCATAAGAACATGTACTGAAATTGCCATAGTGTCTTCCTCATCTACTGCTTCCTTGTGTTCAACCTGTTCTTAGGTCATGGAAGAGTCATGTGAAATGATATCCTCTACTTCTTCTTCGTCCTCCTTGTCATCATATTCTATTTGAAAATTCTATCTTGGTACACATGCTTGATCTTTCGGATGGTGATTGCAACATTTATAGCAATAATATCTTAATGGTTGATCATTTCTATGGAAGGATTTGTTGCGATATTGAGGACAATTATAGGAATCTCATATGACAGATGTCCCATATTGCACCTTTTTCTCGACCAGCTCGACAATCTTTATACAATCATCTAAAAAGTAGGGATCATGTAAGTCAACTTCAATTTGAATATTCTCTTTCAACCCATGTCTAAAAGTCGATACCACCACATCGGATGGTAAGTTTCCTGTATAAGAAAGCATACTGGTGAATTCTGAAATATACTCCCTTACTAATAATGTTTGTTTAAGTGCCAACAAACAAACCATGTATGAAGATGAGGATCCTTCATCAAATCTCTTGATAAAAAGTGTTTTGAATTCATCCCATATGATGGGTCGACTATGCTCATGTTTTTGCCAAGCAAACCATTGGTAAGCTTCAGTACCCAGTTTAGAGGAAGCATAAGGAACTTTTTCAAATTCGAGAACCTAATATAATTCTAAAATGCCTTCCATTTTAGCTATCCAACCACTTGGATCATTACCCTCAAAGGTAGGCATATCCATATGTGGGATATTAACACATGTAGGTCATCTTGTTTGGTGATAATATTCCTCTGTATCCCTATCCTCACTAGTATGCCTTCTATGGTAGGTATGTGGGGAATGAGGGGCTTCTTGGTTCTGCCTCCCTAAAACTTGTTACAACATTATAGTCATGTTGTTCATACTATTTTCTAGTTGAGCTATACTGGATTGGATATCTTGGTTATTAGCATTGGTGTTTTCCACTTCCTTATTTGTGATATTTTCATGGGATGAGTTGGAAGGAGCCATCGGGTTGATAGTAGAATGATTGGGATCAAAACTATTAATGCGTAAAGGAGTGTTGTATTGTGTTCCTTTATTTCTTGGAGGTCTTCTTGGTGATTTTAGGAATTCTTCATGTGGATTATCTGAGCTTGATAATCCACCATTTGGTCCTTGTGTCCACCTGCCACTCATGTGCTTACAAGTTGTCCTAAATGTATACTATGAGAATATTCGCAATAAGTAGTTTGGATTTTGATGTTTGCTACTTGTCTAGAATGTATTCAATGGTTTTTATTTTGGTGTTTGTACAAAACAAAAAATTGTTGATCTCCATTACAACGGTATATTTTGGCCCCTAGTGCTCTTGGTTAGTTAGTGGATTATTTGGGTTTTGATGACTTGAAGAAGGCCTCAATGGTTATAATTGTCAATGAACCATCTTATAACCAAATCCATAATGTAATACTCAAAATCAATTTCTTATATGAAGGATGCAAGGATATAAACCAGCTGATGACATGACCCACACTGTAATACTTTGATAAGACCCACCCTATAATACCCGAAACTTTATTTGATAATTCAAGGACAAGACTGCGTGATTCGAAACCCTCGATAGGACGTCGTCTAGATGACAATACCGATGGGGACCATAATTTACTATGTGATTCACGGACACGACACGATGGAGAACTTACACGACGTGCATGATTCGAAACCCTCTATAGGACGACATCGAGATGACAAGATCGATGGGGACCATAAGTTATTGAGATGACAAGACCAGGAGGGGACTACAATTTACTAAGTGATTCACAAAAATGACACGATGGAGAATTTACACGATATTGGGCGATACGACTGACACATGGAAGTTGTAAGCGATACGAGGAATTATGACAGACGACCCAGTGGAAGTTACTAGCTATAATACAACTCAGGCGACAGGCTATGGCTGATGGGAAATCCAACTGACAACTCAAGAATACAACACGGTGGAGGCTATGTGCGGGAGGAGTCAGGGGCTAGCATGGCCAAAGCCAAAAGTTATTTAGTGCTCAATGGTGAATATAAAGCCCGATAAAGCATTTACCTATTGTATGTGGGATATATCACTTGATATGCAGAAAAAAAAATTATGGAATCTTATACTATTATTATTTAATAATTTGATATGGCCGCTATGATTGGACGGATTGGTGCGAACGAGTTTCTTGGGATGGGATAATGCAAGATGGAATTTTATTCAAGCTTAAGCAATGCAACACTCAAAATCCATAGCATACCTATGAATTGACGATGATTGACCTGCCTGTTTGTAAGTTGTGTAGTATTCTCCCACGTGGCTAGGGTTTAATTTGTAATTTGTACCACTATATTTGTAAGAATGTTTTTTGCCAAGGAAAATCCGCTCCAAATGGACACTACGAGTGCGCTTCTACCAACCGGGCTGCGTTGAAGCAAGTGCTATTGGAATTACTCACGAATGCGAGAACAACCTGACCTTTTGCACTTACTATAATCCATTTTTTAATTCTTCAACTTTTGATTAATTTTTCGGTGTTGTTTATTGATGAGCCCAGTGATGCGCACCCTTCGGTTGCACCTTACTGCTACCTTAGTTCATCGAATTCCACTAGGATTTGTTCGTGTTGCCTGTGGATGCTATTGCTTGTATTGACCGCCCTGCCAGTGAGCAACAACCACTCCTGGAGGATCTTGTGAATATAATACCACATGATACATACTACTTCATATGACCAGGAGATAAAAATTCTACTTATAAACCAAACGAATTTCAACAATAATTGTGAATTTAAATAAAAAGGATTTAGTCAATTGCTTTACCACTTAAGGAGGGCTAAGTTCTCGCCACTCAGTAGGGTTTAGTCCTGCAAATCTATGCAAATGAATAATGAATATAAATGATGATTCAAATCACATTAATTCTACTCAGGTGTTGTAGGTGAGTTGGATAGGAGAGGGCAATCCTTCAAGGGAGGTCCCAGGTTCAAATCTCCACTCTACCAAAAAGCTGAATTGGGTATCCAAAATCCAATTGATAATGTTGGTGCGGGCAGGGTCGGGTGTGACTCCTAGGTGACTTTGACGGTGTATATCCCCCTGTTCATGGTCTCTCAGACCAAGGCGGCTCCGCAAGTGGTTTTTTGCTTAAAAAAAAAAATCACATCTATTCTATGCCTACTTATATTAAATGATGAACAAATAATAATATTCCAATAGTATAGCCGACTAGGCTATTAGGGTTGTAACATACAGTTAGATATTTGTTATATCAAATATCTTCTAAACTAATCCTTTGTTGTCTATTCAAGTGATATTTTATTATGTAATCTTTTATTTTGTGCTTATTTAAGTAAAAGTTATTAATGTAATTATAGCTTTATTTGGATCCACATGAGTGGTATCAAAGCACTTTTGATCCAAGATTAGGGTTGTATTCCAATCCTTAATTGGGTTTTGTTTTTAGAAGCTTTTTGCAAGTTTCTATGGAGGCATGGTTATCCTTTGTTTTGTCAATTGAAGCTCTTTGCTATTCCAGTGAGCGTACATACCGTTGTTTTTAAACTCTTCCTTTGGGATAAATATTGGCTTGGCATGTGTTGTAGACATTAGATGAAGTATGTTTTTTAGCCATTCACACATACAAATATCCAAGTTTGTGAAGTTGCAACCTACACCTATTCTTACCTAGTCGTTGTAGTTTTGAGTAGATCCACATCTTGAATGGAAAACAACATGCTCTAACTACTACGTCTTACGAGTTTTTCTACCAATTAACTCGATCTTCTATTGTACCAAAATTATTGGACGTCCATTTTTCTTGTAGTATGTTAGAGACTGTTTTGCTTTTTTTTTCACCTCACTCCCTAGACAATAAGTCAGTGCCTTGTTAGTAAATTTCAACCTTTTGACGAGAGCCTTTTAGGCGATGTCCACCATCCACAATCCTAATGATGTCCATCGACTAAGTGACATCTACCTTTTCAATAATGTCAAACATTTTGGTGGCATCAAGTTACATTTTCTTGGCTAATTAATGATTTTTTGACAGTACCACCTTATGTAATATTTAGACCTCTTCACATCGATTGCTTTATCGATGTTAATTTTTTGCTTGTGTTTTTACACACCCACATGAGAAGAAGACATCAAGTCATTTGAATCTAAATCTTGATTGAGATGCAGGACTATAATGGACATCCATAATTTCCTATTAGAATACACTTGACCTTGTGCCAACATCATCATCAATTGAGAACTTGATGTTGACACATTTTCTACTCTTTCATAGGCCATTTTTCCTACGTGTTTGTCACCCGGCTCCCTTCATTTGCAAACTCTGCTTTACTCCCACACTCACGCAAACATAATGAGGTTGGACAACCTATTGGAGGATTTTACATTCATGAATACTTGTTGGACAGTGATTGGTTCCTATGTGGAAGGACATGAAACTACCTATCTAGCCAATAACTCCATGTTAGTCCTTTTGACACTTTGTCTTGCTATTTGAGTGTGCCACCTATTAGGACCCCATCCTAATACTATTTTTGTAATACTCATATGATTATGCAATGACCCCCTTTCAATGCGAAGACCCCTTTATAATGTTATTTTGTATTACTTTGTAATGGTACGTGGCAAGTAGCCCAAGATATTAGAGCAATTGGTTTGATTCGAAGAGTTTCATACCTTAAACCCAGGTTTAAATCTTATGGGTAAACACAATCAATTTGATTTGAAAAGTTTCACACCCTAAATCAAGGTTCAACTCTCATGGATAAACCTTAACATTTAGGTGTTTACCAAGAAGACACCCAAGTTCAAACTTCAAGGGTAGCCTATTTGCAAAGGTAGTAGTCTAATCTGAATCCTCTAAGCTCACACTATACTAATGATGATGGTATGAATCTCGAGCGACCGGTGGTCCCCTTCACGTTGGGTCAACAATAATGAAGCGAAATAGGTTTGGTGGAAGTAGCCCCTATGGTTTGAACCCTACACTTGTTAGTTACTAAAAATAGTGTGGTTGTGACCAACTCTCCTATGTAACCAAAAAATGGTATGTGGCAAGTAAGACACCTAGACAAGTGGGGTCATTTCATGTAACCGTTATCAAAATGTAACTGATGTTTGGTAGAAAATTCTAGCTTGAGTGGCACTTTGAATCTAAGCCAACTCTTGAGCATTAGGTTAGGGTTGCATAAAGTGTATCTTTAAAATACATGGGCTCATGAACGAATGTATATTTTTGCAAATGAATGAAAAGTATTGAAGGAGGTTGCCCCCTTGAAGAGGCTTATGATTTTGTGTTGTTTTGTGAGATCACTTTAATTTTGCATTTACATTTTGTATTGCAATATATTGTTCTTTCATGAAATTTTGTTTTAAATGCAATAATTATGTGAATGGATTTATTTATATTAGAAGGTTCTTTACAAGTGGTATTAGAGCGCTTTCCAAGGCTGAGTTTGCTACAACTACAACAGTTCTTGCCCTTCCATTTCGACTGTTAGGTGTACATTTTTCATGTTTTCAATTTTTTGCTTGTTTCCTTATTATTATAAAAATAACAAAACACAACCTTTTTTTCGTATTAGTTTATTAGGTTAGAAACCTTGTGCTAGGGGTTTTAAAATATTATGGAGCTATTGTTATTGGCTAAGCTAGATTATAGGTAATGCGTCTAGTGAAGCAAGAGGTATCTTTGGGTATTATAAAGGAGGAAACTTGCCCTACCGCATATGATTCTCGACTGGATCCATTAGGAGTCGAGGTGAACCGTGGGGTTATGTTATAAATCTATACTTGATGGGCAAAGGGGGAAGGGTTCACCAAGAATAGTTTTAGGAATCGCTCCAAGTCTAAGGTGGAATGTGTTTTGATGTGTCAATTAAGCATGCACCTATGTTTGGCATTTCTAAAACTACACTATGAAAAATAAAAGAACAATGCAAGAAGAAAAGAGCTAACCGTAGAATGATTCTTTGCTTGAATTATCATTAACCCTAGGATTGCAAAACAAAGCTTTTGAGCAAGGGTCTAAGAGAAATGCATAAACAAGGTTAAAACCCTAAATGCACACTATATGCTTTTATTCTTTCAAATGCCTAGAAATTTAATCGAATGCTCTTCCTTACCTGTGATATTTATTTTGAACAAAAATGAATAGAAAGCAATCAAAAAATAGCCTAAATATCTATTAGGGTACTTATCTAATTCTATGGTTGTTCCAAGCTTTATCTTACATCCAACGGTATTCCATAGTTTAATATTGCAAAATAACTTCACAAAACCCTCAAAAAATATTAGAGTTAGGGGGCATGCTTAGGTTGTTGTATGACTGTACTTGAAGGCGTAGCAATTAAGCCCCCTAGCTTCATAAAATCACTTGGCACTTTTGCAATGGGATCTTCTTAGCACTTGTATTAAACTTGTCCTTCTTATCTTACTTCTTTAATTTGGGAGAAAAGGTTTCAAACCCTCAATTTATTAGGGATTTGAAACAAGAATGGGCAGGAAAACCAAGGGCAAATCGATGTCTAAGAGGCTAGTTTAAAAGGATAGGGTTTTCTAAGATAAAACCCTAGCTAGGTGATATTGCACCCCATAAGGACCGACCACAATTTCATTGAAGCTAGGAAAATGAGGAAAAGAAGAGGGGAAAGATGCCCAAACTTGTTTTTGGGTAAGTTGGATGGTCTCTCTAAGGGTCTAGAGAAAATGACTCACTCAAGTGGGTCAATTTTTTGCGTCTACATTTTACCCCAATTTTGATGCACTTATGGCCTAATAAATGTGTCAAATAAATATGTAGACACCTATGGGTGGAGGACAGTAGACAACAACAAAAAGGAGTGGTTGGCTTAGAAGAAAGGAGTGGTGCAAAAATAATGTTATTCCGAACACTTTCTTGTTTTGCATGCAAATCAAGGCATTAGGGACATTAATGCCTCTCAGACCAGGGTGCCCCCTCGAGTTTTAGAAGGAATACCAAATTCTTGATGAAACTCGAAATGATAGACGTAGAAGAAAGAAGAGCGAAAAGAACAAAACGAGAGAAGAGAGGAAACAAAAGGCAAAAATCAAGCACAATAAAGCAAGAAAAGTGTGAGTGTGTGCGCATGTGTGATATTTATTATATATATTTTGTATGCATGGTGAACACAGACATGATGGATGCAATGAATCCTAATTGAATGAGATGGAATAGTATGAATCTAAGTGTACTGTAGCTAAAGTACAAAACTAAATGAAATGCATGGGTGTATGAAAGCAAAGATCTAAAAGGCCAAAAGAAAATGAAAAAAACCTATGAGGATGTATGCTTGCAAATGACCGAGGTGGAGGTTGCCTCTCACATGTGGCCATGAAGCTATCATGTGAGGGTTGTAAGTTTGCAAAGATGGACAAGGTGGAGCTGAACCCGCTATGGGTGTAGTGCTTGCTAAGATGGTCAGAGAAAAAGAGATGTCCTTGTTGGGATGTATGCTTGCAAATGGTTTATTGTAGGTTACTCCTTGCTTGTGACCATGAAGTTATCTACTATGGGGTGTATTGTGTACAAAAAGGTGATGAAAAAAGTGAGTACTACCTGATAGGGGTTTTATGTATGCAATAAAGTGTATGAACATGGTCAATGGAGTGAAATGAGAACCATATCCCTTGACTTAGATAGATATAAGCAATTAAAACTTTCAAGGTCAAGGAATAAGGAAGATATGATATGGGCAGATGAAATGATGGAAATGCATGAACATGGATCCTAGGTTGGGGATTCGCTAGACATTAGAGCCTTAGTGATAGTGCAATGCATGTGAGCTACAACCTAACTAGGTGTCATCACTTGCCATTATCATGAATTTCCAAAAAATCTATATGAACAAGCAATCATACAAATATGAATAGGCAAAAGTGTAGTTTATGACAAGCAAAAATACAAATGGAACAAAATGTTAGGAAACCATGGAAAATATGATAAGCAAACAATGAGGCTACATGAAACTATGCTAAATGCAATATACAATGAATATGACAGATCATGCATAATATCTTTTTAGATGTATTATGTTCATTGGTTCTTTAAGTTCTTCACCATCTAAAGAAGCTAAACGATAGGCACCTATGCCAAACTTGGACGTTACGACAAAGGGCCCTAACCAATTGGATTGGAACTTACCTTTAATATTAGAACAAGCATCGGTGTTCTTTTGGTTTTCCTTGAGGACAAGGTCCACAACCTCAAAAGAATGATTGTGAACTTTCTTAGATTAAGATCTCTTGAGCTTATTCTAATACACTCGTAAATTCTCTAAGGCATGAATGCGCTTTTCATACAATAGCTCCAATTAGCGCAAACAATCGAAGTGATACTCATCATTGATTGAGGCATCTTGTAACAAGATGTGCAATGAGGGAACCTTCAGCTCAAAAGGAAACATCAACTTAGACCCATATACCAAGACCTAGGGTGAGGCACCTATGGGAGTATGCATGCTAATACGATAGGCCCACAAGACAAGATAGAATTGGATATGCTAATCACAATTGATCTTAAAAACCAACTTCTTCAAGATCTTGATCAAAGACTTGTTAGATGCCTCAGCTTGTCCATTATCTTAAAGGTAATATGGAGTTGACAACCTGTGTTGGATCTTGTACTTAGCACAAAGTTTACGAATATCATTGTTCTTGAAAGGAGTGTTATTATCAAAAACAATCATCGAAGGAATATCGAATCTACAAAGAATTTAGTTGAAGATGAAATTGAAAACCTGAGTTCCAGTCATTGTGGCCAAGGGCATGGCTTCGAATGATAAGGATATAGTATGACATTAAATAATATACCTTAATGATATTTATTGTAAATTATTAATGAGGCATAATGTGGTAAGATAAAGATAGTGCATATTAAATGCAATCCTATCCCTTGCCGCACATGGTAATGAGCCCATGGTTTGGCTCATACCATAGTATTGTATCGGGCACTTTGTGCCTATATATTGCATGATTATCAATGAAAATATCAATTTATAGTTTAGCCTATAGTTTTGTATCATTTTGGTATTAGAGCAAGGTTGAATGATAACAAGTGGTATTAAACAATGGACCCAAAGTTATGAAGGGGAGTAAATGTGATGTCACATCCCTGTCGTACCATGTTAGCCGTTAACTCCGTTTATGTCCATCACCACTTTATGCCACATTTTTCTTTGATACCAAATGATATGGAATAACAATCACAGGCACAAGGAAAGGAATTGACAAACCAAAAATTGATTTCCATTGATAACCAAAGGCCTATAAATAGGCATTACAACACGATATTACAACACATGTTAAGGATAAGGGTCATTAAATAATAATGATGCACTTATCCTTATCAACAACTAACATTAAATAATAACAACCATAATTTATTAAAACACACCTAATTCATATCCTAATCCCTATCATTCCTCCCCACCATAGAAGCATTGGCCTCCAATGCTTCCAAAAGAGAAGGAAGATGGTGTGACTCCTGGAGGCTGTGGAGATGCTCCAAAATGAGATGCCATGTAGATGCAATATGGACTACCAGTATGAGTAGATATGAATGGTAGTGTTCGATATACCACCGAATGCTAAAAGTCCTGCAATGTGAAGGAAGCAGGATGCAGAATGGTGGAAACAAAATGAATATCGCAAACAAGGCTACGTTTATTTGTTTTTGATGATATTTTATGGGGAGATTTCTCCCACATCACTTGTGTTGGAGACATGGGTGTATTTTAACTATGGCAATTCAAAATTATTAGCATAGCCAACACCTACTGGCTATTAAGCAATTGGCCAACCAGCCTAGCCGCCTTGGTGACTATTATTTACATGTGTTGCAAGTGGCACTTGTTGCTTCCACTGCTCCATGCATTGCTTTACTTAGCTAATGATGAAGTATTTTGACTTCACCCATGGTCTATTGGACCGTCACATTTAAAAAAAACGTCGTTCGCCAACTCACGATGAGAATATTCTTCGAGCATATTCTTCTTCAACATTATACAGGGTGTTCCAAATAATCCCTTTTATTTTGCTCTTCAAGAGATTGTTGTCTCTTTACATTTTCAAGGCTTTATTCCAACTCCAAACATAGCCTTATGTATAGTCATTAGAAAGCTCTTTCCATGATAGATCTAGTAGAAGCATTCAATTTGCATTTTGTAAAGGTCTACTTTGACTTATGATGCCCCAAAGTTTATGTTGCTAAAATTCAATTTTACAAATCAATGTTGTACTCAGGAGTGCACTTTCGGTTGAACTTGACACTCCTCAATCCACATTTATTTTTAGAGACTCTTTTGGAAGTATATTTATTCTCCATACCATAGCCTTTGCATACAGGTACTCCCCACTAATGGGGTTGTCTTAAATATGTTAATGACCACAACCCTTCTTATGTGATCCACATCTATCACATGGGTACTCCTTCACTTTCAGAGTTGTCGTTCTCTCTTCCTTCAATAGATTAAGGCCCTTTCCTTGTGATCTCAGTCATCACCTGGGTCTTAGCCCTCTTGTGGCTCATCTCTCAGTGGATTTCAGTACAACTTTTTTGCTCAACACATGTCTTCACCAATTGGACATCTCAGGCAACACTACATCAATTCTTCGACATCAACTTCTACATCTACTTTATTGGATCCTTAGCCTCATTTGGCTCTTGTTCTCATCTCCAGATTCTCCTTTCCTATTTGTATGCATTGGGGACCAATGCATCTACAATGGGGAGGAATGATAAGGATACGATATGGCATTAAATAATATGCCTTAATGACATTTGTTGTAAATTATTAATGAGATATAATGTAGCAAGATAAAGATAGTGCGTATTAAATTCAATTCTATCCCTTGCTGCACATGGTAATGAGCCCATGGTTTGGCTCATACCATAGTATTGTATCGGGCACTTTGTACCTATATATTGCATGATTATCAATGAAAACATCAATCTGTAGTTTAACCTATAATTTCGTATAATCGACCCATTTAGTGAAGTACTATGTCGCTGTTAAGATAAATTTGTGACCATCAGATGATACTGGGTTAATCTTCCCTATAATCTACAATCCCCACATAGAGAAATAACATGAAGTTTTTGAGAAGGAACATGGACACAATTTTCATGGTGTTGACACTTATCGCAACTTTAAACATGGTCACATGCATCTTTCTTCATGGAAGTCCAATAGTATCCCATCCCATCTGAAGGAGCTTCTTGGTAATAGCATTATCGTTAAAATGACCTCCACATTATCCTTTTGGAGCCTCATTAAGAGCAAGTCGGGCTTCATCGAAGTTAAGGCATTGTAATAGGATGCCCTCAAAAGAACATCGATACAAAGTATTGCCACTTATAACAAATTGATTTGCTCTTTTGCATAAAATCTTACGTTGATTGTGATATAAACCATCAAGCATTAAACCATCCTTAAGAAAATTAAAGATGTTAGTATACCATGGCTTAGATGGGGTAACTTTGATGGTCAAAACATCTAAGGGGACAAGATAAGAACCAAGCGATGCAGGATCCCAGAGTTATCTAATGATAATCAACAGTTGATCATCTTATAACTCCAAAGGAAACAAGGATGTAATAGAAACCATGGCATCTGCATGGCAGTTGGAGAATATAGAGACCAACTCTATGGATACTCGATTGAATGAGGACAACTACTTAATGACAATCTCCTTGTAAGGTTTTAGTTTATCATCCAAAGTCTGATAAACATCATTAATCTAATTAACCACAAGTTGAGAGTCACCAAATACCGAAATGACTCTAACCTACAAGGCTAAAGCTGCTCTAAGACCAAGGATCAAAGCTTCATATTCTACAATATTATGCATGTAAGAGAAATAAAACTTGAAGGACAAAGGGATGAGCTATTTTTATGGGGTAACTAGAACAACTCCAACACCAACACCCTTCATAAAATTAGATCCATCGAAAAACAAAGTTCAAGACTTTGGCTCTTCAACTTTGACATTGAAGCACTCATCAGGAAACTCAACAACCAAAGGATGGGTAGCTTTTAGGGGAGCAAAGGCTAACCAATCAGCAATTACCTAAACTTTGATAGCCTTCTGATCTATGAAGGCCAGGTCAAACTCACTAAGGGCCAAAACCCACTTACTAGCTCGACCTAAAAGGTGAGGTTTAGACATTAAATAGTGCAAAAGGTCAAACTTTGCAACTACCAATATCTTATGGTTAAGCATGTAGTGTCTTAGCTTCTGGGAAGCGAACACTATGATGAGGCAAAGCTTATATAAGGGGGTGTATGCAATTTCGTAGCTAACCAAAGTTCTACTGATATAATAGATAGCTCACTCTTTGTTTTGATCATCATGTTGAGCCAACAGGGCTTCCAAAGTGTGAGTTGTGGTAGCTATGTAGAGCATAAAATGCCTACCAGGTACAAGCAAAACTAAAATAGGTGAGGAAGTGAGATACCATTTGAGATCATCAAAAGCCTTTTATGCTTAAGAAAGAGTTGACACTCATAATCCCACTAAAAGACATCTTTCTTAAGAAGCTTAAGAAAGGGTTTACACTTATCAGATAACTAGGCTATAAAATAATGAATAACTTGAAGATTACCTTGCAAGCTATGAAGCTTGGTTAGGGTGCGAGATGAGGCATGCCAATAATAACCATTATTTTAGTGGGGTCTACTTCAATGCCTCACCTAGAAATGATGAAACCTAACAACTTTCCAGATGTGACTCCAAACACACACTTAGTGGGCTTAAGGTGAACCTTGAAATATTGAAGCCTTTCAAAAATATACCTTAGGTCATGAACATGATCTTGTTGATGTATGGAGTGACCTAAAATATCATCCACATAGTCTTGGAGAATATCATGCATCATATCGTGAAAAATATAAGTCATAGCCCGCTAATAGATGGCACCAACATTTTTCAAGTCAAAAGGCATGACTTTCCAACAAATGGTACCCCATGGAATGATGAAAGATATCTTGGCCTTGTCCTCAAGGGAAATCATGATTTGATTGTATCCTGAGAAGCCATCCATGAGAGATAGCATCCCACATTTGATAGTGAAATCTACGATCTGGTCTATGTTGGGTAGGGTAAAATTATCCTTGGGACATGCTAAGTTAATGTCGCTAAAATTGGTACATATTATGATTGTTCCTTCCTTCTTAGCCACAAGGACGATATTGAAGATCCAATCAGAATAGTTGATCAAGGGACAACCTTCATCACATGGATCCAAGGACGTCCGAGAAGAAGATTAAAATATGCAGGGCAAGACACCACATAGAACATAGTATATAAGATCTTGGGTCCAACCTTAAAGGGGAGGGAAATAATGCCACAAGCTTCTTGGGACTCATTGTTGAAGGTTTTAATGATGTCATCGGATTTAGTTAAATATTCCTCTTTTAATCCAAACTTTTGGAAAAATTGATATGTGCATAAATTAAGGGCATAACCATTATCAATCAAGATCTTCTTTATAAAGGTTTCCCTAATAAATGCAATAATGTAGAGAGAAGAATTCCTACAAGGGTTTGACGAAGAAATATCATTGTTCAAGAATGTGATATGATGCACCCAAGAGAGCTTACAACATTCGCCATATCACTAGGGGAATTGTCTTGAGAAACAAATTTTTGTATTAGAAGCTTAACTAAGGCTTCCCCATGAGTAGGAGAAATTTGAAAAAATTCCAAGAGAGAAATCTTGGTTAAAGAACTCATCTCCTATTGAGAATGTTGGATCTGGTGATTCTGCACTTGTTGCCTTGAAGTTACTGCTATCATACCAACCATATTATCATAGGGAGGTGGCACATTATGATATGACACTTGATTAGTTGTCTATTGTCCATGCTTAGGTAGGGGATCTTGTAAGATTTCCATAACTTGATTAGTTGTAGGTCCTTTTTGAGTAGGAGATTGATATTTCAGTGGGTGAGAACCTTCTATAGCAAGGCATCCTACATCGATAAGATCCCAAACCACATGTTTAAAATTTTTATAAGAATTCATCAAGTGTCCTTCCACTCTATGATATGCATAGTGTTGACCCACCTTGTACCAATTTATGTAGCATCAGGTTACCTTATGGGAGGAAACTCAATCATGTTAGCTTCCAAAAGTTGCTTCAAAACCACTTTTATAGATATGTTAAGCCTTTTAAAATTTCTTTGTGGATGTTTTTTAAGTACTATCTTTTATAGGTTGTTAATAATACTAATAACAGGCCTACTATCCGTTACACCATCAACTACCACATGATTATTTTTATGCTGTGACTTAGTGATCCTATCTTCTTTTACTTCAAGTTGTCCTCTTCTGATAAGAGCTTGTTCCACTTTCCTTGCTAGCTCGATTTCCTGATCAAAATATGTGATAATTATAGTTTCCAACGCATAAGATAGTTGTTCTTGTAAATTTTTAATAAAAATGTGAAGTGTAAAAATCATGCATCTAATCTATTTGCAAACATGTAACAAATTGAAAATAAAAAATCATGTAACCATTGCAAGATAAAAGATGATAAAAAATAGGGTGCTCTTTATTAATCACAATAAGTCTTGATTACAATCTTTCCCTCTTAGGGAATCCCTCAATTTGATACAATTATTACAAATTTTGTGGCCCCTCAAAAGGGAGAGATGCACTCCAATGATTTTCACTCCACTACTTTGCTTATAAGAGGGCTTATTAGTTGCCTCCTTTGATATCAAGAAGTATGATCTTGATGATGTTTTTTTCTTGAATGGATCTATCACCTGCACACAAAGAAACTACAAGACACATCAATAGCACATGATGCCTCTCAATATGAGGCTAGTTTCAAAATGAATGCAAGAAAGAAAGCAAATGCATAAAGATAAGATGAAATGCATGAAATACTAGAAATAAAGCATAAATACTGAATGAAAATAACTAACCTATGTTAGATAAAGCAAATTAAATGCAAAGAAATAAAAATCTAAGGATTAAGTGCATAAAATACTAAACCAGACCCTAGTTGTTGTCAAATAGAGTAGCCGACTCTGTTAGCTGCTATCAAATTCGACGGCTAAGCCTGTGGGCCATTGTAAAAAATAGCGACCGCAGGACGAGGGATCCGCTCTCTAAATCTTGATATGATATCACTTAATTTGCTGCATAATTGATATTCAAGGTTTTCTTGTGTATTTGCACATGGTTTTGTGATTAAATTTGGCATCAATCCATCTCAATTTGACTCTTGCACAGCTAGGTTACTCTCAAGCCAGGGCATCCACCATTGCTAGGCAAACATGTGTCATTATCCAATTGGACAAGGCTCCGCTGCACCTCACAGGGATATTGATTCACTCCTTGATCTGGAAAAGCTTCACTATGGCATAGGTGCATGAATTGAATAGGGTTTGCAATCAAAATTTGAGGTCTTTTATAGACACCCAATCCCCTTACCTTGGCTTCACAAGGAAGCCAAGATCAAGAAGCAGTTACATCCAGGAATTTGATAAGATGTATCCAAAAGCTTCGGTATACCCACTGTTCAATAATACATTAGGCACAACAGATTTCACTCAGCTTTGGTAGCCCGAGTCAGTTATAGGGTTAGCTGCTATAGACATGCATGGCTATGGGCAAGCTGCCCATAGTTGCTATCACCATCAACGACTAGCCCGTAACCTCTTTGATCGTCAGTCGTTACAGAGGCAACCATCGATTTCATCAACAAATAGGGCTACATAGGACTAGACTACCCTATATGAGTGGTTAAAACCATTGCTTAGTCTTGGCAAGGTCCAAGATCAATCATATGACCTCTAAAGGTGTCCATATGAGTAGTCTTCTAAACATGATGCGTTTTAGGTATCTATAAAATATTTCAAGCATGTCTTGAGGAGGTAAAGTATGTTTCAAGCATCCAACTAGACTCCTCCAACGAGACAAGAATTCTAAAAAAAATTTCCTCTTTACCTTGTTTTAACATGTAAATATCTTTCATGGTCACATTATTTTCAACATAAGCACAAAACTGTTGGATAAATAATTCAGTTATTTTTCAAAATTCCTCAAGGAATGGTTGGGCAACCGATAATACCACTCTAAATCCATACCATCAAGACTTTTAGAGAATGTCTTTAGCAACAACATGTCATCATATATTATATCATGGTAAACTATCCTAAACCTTCTTAAATGCTCAATTGGATCTTTCGTTCCCTTATATATAGGTAACATTGGCATGGGAAAATGCTTAGGATAAGACTTAACAGTAACTATAGGGTCTAAGGGCTGATTGCACACTTCTATGTAATTGTAGGTGAAAATAGGAGTTTGAATTATACCCACTTTTGAAACTAGTTGTTTCATCATATTAGTTAAACTTTGCACCTTTGGATTGTTGTTGTGCAATATCCCTAGATTCCTCAAGGGAGGGGTATAATTAGGACGTTGGAAGGATACTTGGCCCATGTTGAAGGCATTGATTTTGTTGTGATGTGGTATCTTGCTAGAGAGGATAACTAACAATTGGTGGAATAGAAGCAAAAATATTGAGATTAGTAGATTGAGGAGGAAGTTGAAAATAATCTTGAGTGGCACTACTAGTTGGAGGGACTTGTGGACTCCTTCCAACATTGGTGGTTATAGTAGTGGCATAAGTTGGTTGATGGATAAGATTACCATGATTCAAAGATTCAATCAAGGAGTTGTTATGAATATCTTGATGAGATATTCCAACTTCCTTGAGTTGGGCTTCCTCTTCCATAGCTTTATCCAAGGCATCCTTATGATGCTTGTAAAAATTCCAAATATGTTCAAAATATTTAAAGGTAAGGTTCCCATTGGGTCCCCTAGTAGGATCAAGGCTATTCTCAATCTCTTCATTTTTATCTTCTTCTAGATTATGATTTTCTCTATCAATTTGATCATCTTCTTGAAAAATCTCATCAAACTCTGAAAGCCTTCACCCACTCGTAAGGTTGGGAGCAATTAGGATGGAGAGAAAGGATAGAGTGAAAAGGAGAAAAACTAAAAGCTAACAAAAGCACATGAGGCTTCTAAGATGTTATTAAGTGTTTTATAATCTAAACAAACAAAATTAGTGGTCTTGTTTAAGTTTTTCAATAAGATCAAAGGAAGAGACTTCCTAATTTGGCTACTATGATGCACGTTCATGTCAGGTTCACCAAATATGTAGAGGAAGAAAACTGCCCTACCGTGTACGATTCTTAGTTGGATCCACTGGGAGCCGAGGTGAACCATGGGGGTATGTTATAACTCTGCACTCGATGGGAAAAAGGGGAAGGGTTCACCAAGAATGGTTTTATAACTCACTCCAATTTCGAGGTAGAATACGTTTTGATGTGTTAATTAAACATGCACCTATGTTTGGCCTTTCTAAAAATACACTATAAAAAGGGAAAGAACAATGCAAGAAGACAAGAACTAACCCTAGAATTATTCTTTGCTTGAATGATCACTAACCCTAGGATTGCAAAACAAAGCTTTTGAGCAAGGGTCCAAGAGAAATGCACAAACAATGTTAAAATCCTAAATGCACACTATATGCTTTTATTCTTTCAAATGCCTAGAAATTTAATCGAATGTTCTTCCTTACCTATGATATTTATTTTGAATAGAAATGAATATAAAGAAATAAACAAATAACCAAAATATCTATTAGGGTACTTATCTAATTCAATGGTTGTTCCAAGCTTTATCTTGCATCCAGTGGTATCCCACACTTTCAATCCTACAAAATAACTTCACAAAACCCTCAAAAAATATGATCAGCATTAGGGGTCTGCTTAGGACGTTGTATGATTGTACTTGGAGGTGCAACATTCAAGCCCCCTAGGTCCTTTTAGCTAACCTTTAGAATGTAAAAGTGAAAGTTGACCTTTTTGGAAGATGAACAAATAGAATACAATGCAACAAAATAGAGTGCAAATTGTGTAATTATGGTCTAAATGTAACATGATATGTAGATCTAGAGTTTGGGGTAAACTTCTACCCCCAATATTAGCATAGGTGAAATCGCACTCTATAAGGAGTGATTGCAATTTTGATGCTGGAAAAATTGCACTTTGTAATTATAGGGTACAATTTTGCAATAGAAGAAAGTCGAGCCCTTCTCGTCATCTTCAAGTTTTTCAACATGAAAAGTGTTAGGCTTCTCTTTGAAGAGTTTAATTTTGTTCCCCTTGAAGGGGATTTCAAAGTGTGAGTAGTCAAGGGAGAGATAGCCTCCCAACTAACAACATATGCAAAATTAGTGATGTATAAATGCAAATGAGTGAAAACAACCTGGTGGTAGTGAAAAAGTAGACAAAAGGATGAAGACCTCCAAGATAGTAGACTCCTCCTTAGGGATCCAACACTTATCCACCAAGGGTAGCAACATAATCAATGCAACAAAAGAGAACTCCATAAAGATCTCAAAAGCTTCAATAAATCACTTAGCACTTTTGCAATGGGATCTTCTTAGCACTTGTCTTAAACTTGTCCTTCTTATCTTGCTTCTTGTATCTAGAGGAAAAGAAGGTTTCAAACCCTCAATTTATAAGGGATTTGAAACAAGAATGGATGAGAAAACCAATGGCAAACTGACGTCTAAGAGGCTATTTTGAAAATATAGGGTTTTCTAAGAGAAAACCCTAGCTAGGCGAAATCACACCTCATAAGGATCGGCCATAATTTTTTTGGAGCTAGTCAAAGGAGGAAAAGAAGGAGGGAGAGAGGCCCAAACTTGTTTTGGGTAAATTGAAGGGTCTCTCTATGGGTCTAGGGAAAATAACTCACTTAAGTGGGTCAATTTTCTATGTCTACAAGTTTATAGGGAGACCACCTAGGATTAGGAGAAACCTTTAGTCCTAAGAATATTTTTGGCCTTGTATTATTCATAGTTAACCGAACACATCATTCAAAAATATCACTCTCTCGTATTGTCAGATAGGCAGGTTTTGTGCTCAAGAATATGCATGGAATCCTCCTTGAGTAATGGCCTAAAATATTGGTCCAAGCACTATCATGTGTCATTTTGGTATAATAGAGGGCCTATAGGTAGTACATACACCCTAGCTTAGAATACCCTATTCTATTGAAATTTAAACTTGCAAACAACTCATGTTTCGTTGAATGTTAAACCTGCAACCAAAAATATTACCACAAAATTAGAGCATACGGAGGAGACTTCCCTATCAAAAAATTACTGCATGCACAAATGAAAGAAGTTAGAGAGGAACATAACAATCAAGACAAAAACAATAAGAGGAAATCACAGTGAGGACAAAGTTTACCAGTGTTAGTAATAATTGGTATAAATTTATTCAAATATAGTAATAGTCAGGACATAGCTGCAAGTTGCCAGTGTTTAACAATTAGAATTCATAATAGATAGGAAATTGTTAGTGACAAAGTCAGACCAAACAGTCGTTAGTATAGAGAACCACAATGTCAATGATAAAACTATGTCAATAATAGATAGTAGAGAGATAATATCAATAACCAACAATATAGAGACAATGTCAGTAACTGATAGTGCACAAACAATGTCAGTAACTGATAGTTCACAGAAAATGTCATAAGGTATTGTCCAACAAGACACCAGTTTTTTGAGCAAACCAAGCCTCCAGGATAAAAACCGACAACACTCAAAAACAACCCTTCCCCTAAAAAAAGGAAAAAAATTTTGGGGTGCCCAAAAATATTGTTGTGATAAATAGTTCATTATGACTATCTCATTGAGCTGATCAATTTGGTATATAGCCTCCAAGCACTTTTTTTCGGGTGTCAAAAAATATTATTTTGGGGCCTAGTCCATTACGATCATCTTTTCGAGATGATCATTTTGATATACAACACCCAAACACTTTTTTTGGCTCTTTACTAAAAATAGTAACTCCTGGAACCATACTTCTATTTTTAGTAAGTTAATAGTAGTGGTTCAAATCACACCAAAATGGCTA